>BSDF01000017.1:15926860-16516334 GCA_027925045.1 Hypotaenidia okinawae
TTAAATCCTCAGCACCTTGGAGGATTGAACCCCCACACCGGTTAGGAAATGCAGATGACACCAGGATTGCTGAAATACATGGCATGACAGCTTGCATTCAGCTTGCTGTAGGCAGAGAAAGACTCCTCTGTCTATGCCAGGGTGAATCTGGAGCTGCAGCTTCTCTCCATGAGCTGCAGGAGGATTGTTCTGGGGTGTGGATCTTGCAGGATGTGTTTGCTAAATGGCTGTTGGGCCTTTTGGGTTCTGGAAAGGGGAGTGAGAGAGCACGGCCTGTTGGATCGGAGATCTTTGGTTAGTAAGGCACCAGGCTTGGATTTTTTAATTCCAACCTCTTCTTTCTTCTCCAACCAAACGTGGCAGGCTGCTGGTGAGCGGAGTAAGACAGTGATCCTGGTGAAGAACCTCCCTGCTGGCACGAGTGCAGCAGAGCTGGAAGATGTCTTTGGCAAACACGGCAGTCTGGGCCGGGTGCTGCTGCCAGAGGGAGGCGTCACTGCCATTGTGGAGTTCCTGGAGCCAACTGAGGCCAAGCAGGCCTTCACCAGGCTGGCCTACTCCAGGGTGAGCTTGGCGAGGGATGGGCAGCTGCCTGCAGAGAGCAGCTCTTGGTTACCTGTGAAGCTGCAGAAAGGAGGGCTTGCTACAGATGGGAGGGGCAGAGGGCTTTAAGCAAGTTACCCCAGAGCTGCTGCTGTTACGTTCTGTCCCTTGGATTTCAGGAGACACACAGTGCATCCTTGTGCAGCAGTGGCTGAACACAGCTCCAGGAGGGGGCTGTGTGTGTCTCTGTCCTGGTTTCAGCCAGGATAGAGTTAACTCCATTTGTAGCAGCTGATGGGATGCTGTGTTTGGGAGTTACAATGAAAGCAGTGCTGAGAACACCCTGATGTTCTTAGTTGCAGTCAGACAGTCAAGGACTTTCTCAGCTTCTTCCTATTTCTCCCTTCAGGAGAAAGGAGGGGCGAAGCCAGGACAGGTGACCCAGATGGGCCAAAGAGAGTATTCCATGGCAATGACGTCCTGCCCAGGAGAACGGGGGGCTGAGGGGAGGAAGAAGAGGGGCGGTGGCGGGACGCGTGCTGCTTGGGGGGACGGTCGGGTTCCGGGACAGCTCTGGGTGGTACCTGAGTTGTGTGGGTCGGGGAGAAACTGCATTGGGGATCAAGAGTTTCATCTTCTTTTGCTCTAAAGTCCTGTTAGCATTGGGATATTTGATCTTTCTGTTCTCTTAGGAAACTCTCCTTATCCCAACCCACGGGCCTCTTAGTTTCTTGGGTTTGGAGTTATTTGCCCCTTCCTTTTCCCTTCCCTTGTTTCCCCCTTTTCCCTCTTCCCCTGCTCTTTTACTTTAAGGAGCAGGCAGCTGCGTGGATCTCAGCCCACAGCCAGGGGGAAACCATGACAGTCTCAAAGCCTCAGTGGCCTGGAGATGGTTTCTTTTACCTTTTGCAGGAGAGCAGTGTGGTACGTGGTAGAGTGTGGTCCTGCATGAGGCTGGATACAGACTGATTCAATGGGAAGGAGTTTAGCTGGCTGAAAAAGTCGCTCAGCCTCTCAGCTAAAGGCAGAGCTTTCTCTTCAGGCCTTGCCCTCCACTCTGCATGTCTCTCCTATCTTCTCTTTACAGTTTCATTCTGTACCGTTGTACCTGGAATGGGCTCCAATGGGTGTCTTCTTTGGCCCAGCTCCTCAGAAAGAAACCCTTCAGGCTGCAGAAGAGGGCAGAGCAAGACTGACACCTGGTAAGAACCTTAACTTTGGGACAGAGGTATCGCTGGTTGTTTCACTGCTCCCTTGTGTGTGAAGCACCAGTGCTGATGTTCCTGATCCTGTAGGGATAGAGCCAGCCTCACAAAGCCATCTCCAGGGCCATTTGGGTCCTAGGTTGTGGGTCCCAGTATGCATTTTTCCTGTGCTTCTATGTCAGGCCCCACTGTATGGTTTGTCTGGGCAACGTTCCCCCTGCACCTTCCCTCCCTGAGTATAACTTTCCTCCCCATCCCAGGGGCTGTGAAAATTACACCCTGCCTATATGTTTAAAACCTTTCCAGATCCTTTCAAAAAGCAAATGAGGATGCCAAAGCAGTGTGGCTTTATGTAGGCTTGTTTTGCAGGAGGGTATTTCAGGACTGAGTGTTTGTGAGGGGGAGAAAAGCTGGTGAAAAGCCTCTTCCCAGGCTGCTGGCCTGTGCCTGGCTCACGAGAGGGCTGGAAGGGCTGTGAAGGGTTGCTTTGTCTGTCTGTAACTGAGACCCTCACCTGGGCTTTAAGAATGGGAGCTCCTGGAAGGCTGCTCAGGGCTGATGGTCTTTGTGCATCCCTGGCCCAGTGCAGGCTCTCCTCCTGCAGAGCAGGGGAGAAATAAGCCAAGAAAATTCACCAATGGAGGTTAATACCAGAGGTGATGTGGAGCATGCCCCTTCCCAGCACTGGATGGGCCAGGCTGTAGGGTTGAAGCTGCTCTCAGATGAGTGCCTGGCAAGGAAAGAAGTTGGCAAGTCAGTGGATGGGAGAGTGAGAGAGCTCTTGTCTGCTCTCTGTCTGAGAGCCTAGCCATGCTGCAGTCACTGCTCCAGTACCCACTCTTAACAGGTCTGTCCTCAGTAGCTTTGAGGTCTCTTCATCACATTAGGTGCAGTAGACATTGTCAAGTCATATTAGAAGTTGGGAAGAGAGGGAAATGGATGGATGGAGATGATCAAAGTGCAGTTGCCAAAGTTTCCTTCCTTGTGACAGCCAGCCGTGTGTACCAGCAAGCTTGTCCATTGATCCTCCCCCTCTGCTCTGCCCTGGTCAGGCCCCACCTGGAGTGTTGTGTTCAGTTCTGGGCTCCCTGGGATAAAAAAGACAGGGATCTCCTGGAGAAAGTCCAGAGGAGGCTACAAAGGTGATTAAGGGCCTGGAGCATCTCCCCTGTGAGGAAAGGCTGAGTGAGCTAGGACTGTTCAGCCTTGAGAAGAGAAGACTAAGGGGGGACCTAATTAATGTTTATAAATAGCTTAAGCATGGGATGCAGGGGAAATGGCCGGCCCCTTTTCAGTGTCTGTGGGGACAGGACAAGGGGCACTGGCTGCAAGTTGGAGCATAGGAAGTTCTGCACCAACATGGGGAAGAACTTTTCCCCAGTGAGGGTGAGGGAGCCCTGGGACAGGCTGCCCAGGGGGTGTGGAGTCTCCTTCTCTGGAGAGATTCCAGCCCCATCTGGACACTGACCTGTGCAGTATGAGCTGGGGAGCTGCTTTGGCAGGGGGTTGGGCCTGATGATCTCCTGAGGTCCCTTCCAACCCCTGTGTTTCTATGATCCCCTGTGTGGTGTCGGGGCTTCTGTGAACAGCCCAGCTCACCTCACTGCTCCGGCCGGGGCTTCAGCACCCCGGTGCAGGCTGATGGCTGGCTGCCCAACTGAAGCTCCATTCCCTGGTGTTCTGTTCACACCTTTGGCTTTGCAGACAGCCCCCACCCCCAAAGCAGGATGTGCACAGAGTAGTGTGTGTTGCTCTTGACCTGAGCAAGGTTTGCAGGTTGTGCTGTGTGTACCCATGGCTCCAGAAGTGTTAATGCTGTGGTGAAGCCCTTTAAGGCCACAGCCTCTGTGCTGAATGCAGCTCTTGGTTTCCCTGCAGCATGTGTTTGGGCTTTGCAGAACATACTGCTTCCTGTGCTGCTGGGGATGGTCTTTCCCATCCTGGGGAGAACACTTTGGTGGGAGTTGAGGTTTCAGAGCAGTGCAGAGGCAGGTGTCTGGCCACGTCTGTGAGAGTGGCTGAGTGCTGGGAAGCAGCTTGGGGGAGTTTCTATGCTCACAGAGTAGGCAGTGTTTTGCTTTTCATGGGACTTGTTCATGTGCTGAGCGCTGAGCTTGCTTAGGTCTGAGTCTGCCCACTGAGGGCCAATAGCACTGGTCAGTCCCTGCTGGAGTAGTAATAACTACCTGGAGTAGTGGGATGCTCCTCCTGGATTTGGCTTCATTACATCTTAGGAGTTGGGCTTCCTGTTTCAGGTGATGACACAGACACAGCTATAAAGGGCTCAGGGGAAACAGCAGCACAGGAGGAGGAGGAGGAAGAGGAGGAGGAAGAAGAAAGCATTCCTGGGTGTACCTTGTTCATCAAAAACCTGAACTTTGCAACCACAGAAGACACACTGAAGGAGGTGAGCCATAAGCGTGGGGGGAGGCTGGGGATTCCATAGCATGGAGCAGGAAGGTGTTGAGTGTGTGGCTGGGGGCCAGACTGGGATGTCTGGTGGAGTAAAGCCCTCGTTCCCAGCGCGGGATAGAAGAAGGAGCTGTACTCAGCTGAAGGCAAGGGGCAAGCTGCTCCCCTCCTCTGTTGTGCTGAGGATAAAGTGGTTAAGGAGCTAAATTGTGTCCAGTATGACCAAACAGGAGATGAGATTGTACTGGGCCTGGGAACCTCTGTTTTGGGGTTTCAGGCCTCTTAAGACAAACGTACCTGAACCAGTTTTGACAGGGTTTAATTCCACCTCAGGACAGGTGGAGGCAGTAGGAAATCTTTCAAGATTCCTCATTTCCCATGCTTTCTGTAGTGCTTCTGTGAGGGACAAGCACTTGCGCAGCCGCGATGCCACTTGGTGTGCTCAGGCAGTGGGGGAACAAATGATGGTTTCACTGGGATGGGCTTTTCCTGGGTTCCTGCCAACACTGAGCTCTCTGACCTTTACCACAGCAGAACACCTGGAAAGAGAGCTTGTCCAAAGCCCTGGGGGATATTAACAGCAAAATAAGGAAAAGCAAGTGGGAGTTCCTGTCTCTGCCCCTTTTTGTAGCTCTGGGCCCTTTTCGTGCCCCAAGAACATTGGTGCAACGTCCATGTGCCCTGGAGCTGAGCTCCTCCACCTGGGGACAACAGCACTGGTGACACCCTGGTCCTGCTAGGTCTGGGGACAAACATAAATGTCCAGAGGAGCTGGGACTGGGATGGGGACTGGGACTGTCACCCCTCTTTTTCTGCCTCCTGGCTGTGGTGTGATAGAGGAGTTGCTTCGATGGCCTGTCGCTGGAGGGCAGGCCCTGCTACCCTGCAGCCCCCAGTGCTGAGGTGGTGACTTTCAGGGGACACATGCATCGATGTCTTCAGGAGCCAGTGTGCTGGGGGGGTGGGGTATTCCTACAGGATGTAATTTTGTAAGAGCACTGCACTGGCTGCTTGTCAGGGGTGTGCTGGGGGAGGTGGGGCTGCCAGCCCACACTCCTGGCTCGGGAAGAGGGCTGCCTTGTCACTCGAGTTGAGTTGTAAGCCTGTGACAAAGGGAACTGAATCACGTGTCCAAATTCCTTGCAGACATTCTCCAAAGTGGGAGCTGTGAAGAGCTGCACAATATCCAAGAAGAAAGACAAAGCAGGTACTCTAGATGTTGCTGTTCAATTCCTTCCCTTGGCTGGTTGCTGAGGGCTCAGGTGTGGCATTGCTTTAGCATTCATCTGGCTGAGCATTTGTGTTCTCCTTGGCGAAATCCTTATTATTTCTAGAAGTGTGCCTGTTGAAATGGCTGAAAGCAGCAACCAAAAATACCCTGGGGTTCAGTCTAGAAGGTTAAGCTCAATTGTGGGATTTGTGGAGACGTGGCCTTCTCTTGAGATCAGGATAGAGAAGCCAACTCCTTCAGGATTGCAGAAGAGAGTGGGATGCAAGTTGAAAGGAACCGGTGCCCTGCAATGATTAAACCTGCACATGACATGCTTTATCCTGGATCTTCAAGGATGCCAGGCTGAATGCTGTGCTGTGTGGGCTTCGCTTGCCTTCTGCTTGCCAGAGCCCAACCCAGCAGGCTGCAGGGACGAGTGGCTGTGCCTGTTGCATTGTCTGTGCTCACGTTCTGGGCGGTCAGACAGGGAAGTGTTTGCTTAAGACAAATCCTAGCTACATGGGTTGGATCTTTCTTCTGGATTTTAGGCTAGGGAGTCGAGCTGCTTTATGGGGTTTTGCCTTTGCAGGACTAATCTTTCATGGGATGCTCAAACTCTGATCTGCTGTAAAAAAAACAAACTAAAAAATCCATCTCTTCAGTGCTGCTCACATGTCTGGCTGCAGGTTTGTGGCCAGACAAAACCATTTGAGCATCAGTGGATCTCACAACACCTCCTGAAGTGATTTCCTCTTGTTGCTGTGGGGTGTTTCTGTACCCTGCTACCACTCAGGTTGAAGTTGGAAACTGGGCATTAGGTTTTTGCTTGTGCATCTTCCCTTCCTTCACCCAGCCTTAGTTACCACTCTGGCTCTGGGCAGTGCGGTGTGTGGTGGATGCCTCCTCATCTGGTGTGGAACCAGGAGCTGCCTGCCCAGGTTATAGGAGCAGTTCCTCCTTTTCTGCCTGCAGACCCCTAAAACGTCTTGCCTCTCACATGGGACGCATGGCCTGTGCTCAGTGCTGACAGAAAGCGCAGCATGCAGCTCTCCAAACTCACAGAGCTCTCATGCTCAGCTCCCAGCAGTGGTCAGCAATGCACTACCTGCCATGTGTTGGCCAAAAAGAATTCCTGAAGGAGCTGCAGAGGAGACATGTCTCCTCTGGGGACCAAACTGCCTCCTGTGTGTTGCTGTCACAGCTGGAGTCTCCCTGTTCCCAGGCAAGTCAGGAGGTTTCTCAGCCAAGATCTGGTCTCACCTCTGTGTGAGCAGGTGTGTGTGTGGCTGTAGGGACACCGCTTGCCCTGGCTGTGGCTGTTTGCAGGGCTTGGTGCTGATCTACAGCGGTTGCACTGAAACTCTGCAAAGCAAAATCTGGTTTGTGTGCAGCATCCTCTGACATCAGCACCCAAATGAGCTGTTGCAGAGTGATGAGTCAGCAAGGGGTGTGCATGAGGAGTGTGGAGCCAGGGCACAGGCAGGCTGGCCCTTGGCCTGGGCTGTTGGGTTTCCTCTCCCCGTTTTGGCAATTAATGCTTCCAATTGATTTTAGAATCTCTTGCTTAATATGGCCATGATTTCCTGCTGGGTTAATGAGTCCCCTTCCTCTCTGGCAGGCACTTTGCTTTCAATGGGCTTTGGGTTTGTGGAGTACAAGAAGCCGGAGAGCGCCCAGAAGGCCCTGCGTCGCCTCCAGGTACCTCAGGCTTTGTCAGTCCAGATTCCTTTCCAGAAATGGTGGGCAAGGGCTTGGATGGACCGTGGAAGTCAAAACATAGCTGAGGGTGTCAGGGCTGAGTTACACCCACAGCCTCCAAAATGGGCCTGGCTTGTGAGGAAGGAGGGTGAAGGAACAAGACCTCATACAGAAGTGTATTTCCTCACACTGATCCCATATGGAGGTGGTAAGAAAATGTGCAGTGATTTATTTTATTTATCCAGTGGTTTATTCTAGAAGGTTCCAGCTGCAGAGGCAAGGGAGACCCAGGCCCCTACATGTGGTAGCTGTTGCTTAGTATTTAGCGCGGCAGAGCTCAGCCTCACCCTCAGCAAGTCTGACATTGCTCCAGGGTCTTGGGGCCTCCTGCCTTCCCCATGCCACGTGGTTCACTCCAAAGGAATAACTCATTCCCCTGCTGCCAGAACAGCATCCAGGTGTTTGTTGGGTACTGCCAGGGTGCTGAGAGCAGGCAGCTGGAGTGATCCCATCCTAGACAGGCTTGAAGGAAGTGCTCTGTGTAACCCATGCATGCTCAGTGATCACAATCCATGAGTCCCACCTTCAACAGACAGTTATCTCCTGTTCCACAGCCTAGGTGGGCTTGGAGTAGATGTACATTCCCCATCCTTGTGACCAGGCAGAATCCTGGGGAAGAGGGAAAGCAGGACAACAGGTACTTTGTGGAGGGATCAGGCAGCCCAGTGTGATGCCCATGCATATCATGTGCCCTGGCAAGGGCTGGTAAGGTAAGGGGCTGCTCGTTTTAAAGGCTGAGCTACAGGAAGCTCTTTGAGGTGTGGAGGCAAGAGACAGGTGACTTTCTTGGCTGCCAATGGCCGGCGAGACATCCTTGGCTCATTCCAGAGCAAATGATAACACAGTCACTGCCTTGAGGAGTTTGGAATCTGGAGGGAGAGGAGATCACAGCCCAGGGCAGGGAAGCAACTAATCTTTGCCAGTTCAGTGGCAGAGCTGAGGTTTGATGGACAACTAGACCAGGGACGCTGGCTGCTGCTCCTACCAGCTGAGCTGTCTCCAGCCTGGTATCGGGAGCCTTTCCTCGCATGGGCATTCAACAGAGGAAAACTCAGTCAGGGAGAAGGGGAGGGATATTAGGGAAGAGCAAGATGTGACATGCTGTGTTTGTATCCTGGAAGCTTGGAAGCTGTTGTGACTTTGATTTTATTTTTTTACTGTTTCCTTGTTTTAACTTCTAGGGCTTTTCTATAGATGGACATAAACTGGAAGTGAAAATCTCAGAGAGAGCTGTCAGGTAAAGCTTTGTCTTGTCTTTCCACTTACAATCTCTAAGCAGCACGTGGTGTGGTGACACCCCAAAAACAAGCCCAGAGCATGAACCAGGCACTTGAAGTTTTCTTCCATGCTCAAGGAGAAGTCTCCTCTGAAACCTCAGCTTTGGTGACAGTTGCTCAGTATCAGCTGGTAGCCCAGGTTCCAGTGCATTTAAAGAGTTCTTGAACACAAACCTTCTCTGGGTAATGAAATCTTTTACCTTAGTCTGTGAGGGAGAATGGTGGCTTAAAAATAATGTTCTGCTGCCAATTGTGATCAAATCAAGACAAATATGGCATGTTGGGTTTTTTCTTCCATGAAAAGAAACTTGGATTTAACTCCTTTTTTTCTTGGGCTGTTAGGTGCAGAGGAGATGGGCTCTTGGGGGGTGAGTGAGTCTACCTGAAGTTCAAGTCCTGCTTTTTAGGGTTTCCTTCCTAGTTTTTATTCAGTGCAGAATCTTAATCCAGGTGTTTGAAGGTGAATGTTGGCACCTAAAACCTGTCCTTTTGACACTTTGGAAACCCATCTGGAGGAGGTATCTCTGAAAGGCCAGTGTTGGTTGTAACCCTGGGGACCAGAAGCAGACTGACAGCTCCCACTGTGCATTTCAGTTGTTCAGTAAACAATTCTCATCCATTTTAGTTGTTAAAAATCACTCCATAGGTGTCCAGCCTGCAAGACAGGTTGTTTTGCTTTATGAAATAAACTGCTGTGTTTTCCATTGGGTAAACCCTTCCTGTGTTCAAATGCAAGGCAACTCTGAAGTAACTAGGAAAACCCAGTAATCTATTAAATTCATCTGCAAGTTTTGAGGGCAGTAGGAAAAGAATTGCAATCAGCATTAAGCTGTCTGTTCTAACACATCACACACAGTGCCTTCTCCTGACAGTTGGAACGGACAGGATTTGACATCAAAACAGAAGTCAGCAGCAGACCTGAGCACAGGGTGGCAGTCAGCAAGCAGGAGACTTGGTTTTTCAGGTGCAGGATTTAAATGGCTTAAATTCCTCCCTTCTCAGTGACTGTATGACATTTCCTTGTCACAAGATGCCAGTGAAGATGTTGATGTGAGCTAGCCAGTTAATTTTTCTGCACCCTAATTTTGAAGGAGCCAGACAGAACGCAGCGAGTGCAGTGCTGCGCCGTGGTCCTGAGCTGCCCCTTCTGTTGACTTCACAGGCCTGCAGTGACATCATCCCGAAAGAAGCAAACTGTCAAGAAGCAGAAGACTTCCAAGATCTTGGTCCGAAACATCCCGTTCCAGGCCACTGTCAGGGAAATCAGGGAACTCTTCAGGTAGGAAAGCGCTTCGTCGGGTGTGTGGAGTGCTCCAGGCTGCAATGGGGGTGGTTGTCATATGGGTTCTTGCTGTCAGATTGTGAATGTTATGAGGCTTGTTTCCCTTGTGGAAGCAGGCAAGCCTTTTGCTGATGTGACCACACAAGGTGCAGGAGGTGATACGAGTGTAGACGTTCTGCTGGTGACACAGAGATCACCTAAGCCAGCATTTTGGCCAGAGCCACTGGGAGCTTCCAGGGCCTGGTGGCCTGTCCCCACATAGCGGCCTTCTGTGGAGCTTGCAGGTCAACCCACATGTCTGACATGTAGTGCTGGGTTCATCCTCTCCTCTCACCCAATGGGTCTGAGCTCCTCTCCCGATGCTCAGCTCACCTGGCTGGGCAGCAGCACTGCAAGCTGCTGCGGACAGCTGGCCTGGAAGGTGGGAGCCGGGGCTGGCTGCCTCCTCCATCTGTCCTGCCCACATGATAGCGTAGCCCCTTCCTCTTGTGGGGATAGCACTTACATCTCCCTTTTCCTTCCACGAGCCTTGCGCTGTGTGGGCCTCCCTGGGATGTCACCCTATGTCTGTGAGGGCACTGGATTGCCCTGCCTGTCGCTCCCTCTCCAGTGAGAAATACCTCATTAGCCACAACCTGCCTGGGACAGTGCCAAGTGGTGAGTGGGGGGTGGAAGGATCCCAGCCAGCGTTCTGTGTGCTGGCTGGGCTCTGTTTGCTTCATATCCTCGGTCTGTTGTGCAGTGACGCACCCCGAAAAGAGGGGACACTTTGCAGAGTACAGCATGTGGAATCTTTACTGCTCCCAGGGTGAAAATCTTTTGCTCATTGACCCAGGCTGTGGTCCCTGCTCTGATGCTGGCTTGCAGAAGGAATTTGGGGCACGCGGTGTCCAGCTCTGCCCATTGGTTTTACCCCTCTGCACAGAAAGGGTGATCGCTCCCATCTGCGGGGTCAGGAGAGGGCTTTTCAGAGGGGTCTGAGCAGACAGCAGGTGCTGTCATCTGGTCAGAGCTGAGCTGAGGAATCACTTAAACCCTCTGAAACCCCCCTAGACCACGCAGTGCAGACCATCTTGTGAGGAGCTATGGGACAGTGGCTTTTGATTCTTTCCTGGCTGCAGGGGAAAGGACATGCTTCCCACACGTGAATTCCATCTACTTTATTGGCTTGATGTTCTCCTGGCTTGACCCCAGGTCAGGACAGCAGCTCCCGTGTGGCTGGTAGGCTGTTTCCTTCTAAGGCAGGGAGGAGAGCTGTATGCTGCAAGGCTGTTTTGGGGTTGGCTCTGGGAATTTAACTGGATGCAGACCATGGCTTGGCTCTTGCTGTGGGGGTGATGGTAGGCACCATGTAAAGATCGTGGTAGGAGAACAAAAGGTTTCTCTTGCTCCTGCGGTGCAGCTTGGATGCTTCTCCTTCCACGCTGCCTGCTGAGGCCCTGCTGATACAAGGCGAACAACCTGGACTTCCAAGTTACTGTGCTGAGCTTCCTTAGCACGTGGGGCACCTCTGATTTACCTCCCAACACTGTGTGGCCACAGACACAGCCTTTGTAAAGCAGGAGCAGGCAAAGCCGGGGCACTCTGTTTGCCTTCTAGGGCCGTGGGCTAAGTTCAAGGTGCTGGGAGGCTTAGGTCTGTCTGAGGACAGATAAACCCAGAAGAGACTGGAGGGGATGGTGAGGGGGTGTCGTATATGTTTTCCCCCTCTCCTCTAGCACCTCAGTGCTGCAGAGAGGGGGGTGCAGGAGCGGTCTAATTAATATTGCAAGGAACATGCAGCTTCCAGCCACATGTGCTGTTGACAGCGTTCCTGGAGCAATGCATGAACATCCGTTTCATTTACCTGGGATATTCAGAGATGTGGGTTTTTATCCTCTAAAACAAAAGCCAATGGCTTGGGGCCAAGGGGGAGATGGGGGGCACAATCCCCCCTCCGCCCCTGCCATCCCTCCTTCCCTTCAGAGTGGCGAAGACGAGGCATGATGGGGAGCCACTAAACACCTCATCCTCCCAGTTGGCTTTGTATGGCGTTAGATCAGGCGCCTTCGGAGTTCTGGGGCTCCTTCTGTGGTCAGCAGCCTGCCCTGCCTGTATTTTGTTACTTCTTTATTTGGAACTGCAAGCAGTGGCTTGGCAGCGGGGCGGCATGGGCGCAGGGCTGCAGAGGGCACTCTTAGCCTGCCCAGAAACGGGCTGGCTGGGACCACCGCGCAGGGACCGCCAGCCTGGGGACCACCGGGCCTCGCCATGCCTAGGGACTGCTGGGCAGGGCATCGCCGTGCAGGCACGCCGTGCCAGGCAGCAGCCTGGAGCTGGCGGGGGAGGTTTTGGAGGCCAAGCGTCTCCTCTATTGTTTCCCAGGCTCGAAAGCCACTCTCCAGCCCCGCGGCTGATGCCGTCTCCCAGCCTGCTGTCTGCTTTCTTCTGCACTGGCTTTTTGTCTTTCCCCATCACCTGGGCAGAAGCAAAATAAGTATCTAAGCACACACACATGTCATGTGTGTGTACTGCCCCAGACAAACAAATAGATTCTCTGAACATATACTTCCAAATATATATATATGTGTGTGTGTATATATATGTATATTGCCCTGAACGCACATCTCCATGCTTCCAGCTCTGTCAGGGAGCTGTCTTGTCCATTCCTTTCCAACTGGACCTGCCCTAGGTGTCAATGACACTGGAAAAGAGGGAGCTTGAGCAGTTTGAATGGCAGATTTTGAAAGCTGTTGTACCTGTGCTGCTCGGCACTGGAAGCTCAGGAGATCCTGCCCTGGTGGTCTTTATGCCTTTTAAGGTTGTTCTTTCTGGTTCCATGGGTTAAATGCTTGGTCTGGCCCTGCCCCCTGGTTTGTGTTATGCAGCCCAAGGTAGCCCATGGCTACCTTGCCTCTGCCCTCCCCAGCTGCATGGAGTGATCCCTGCAAACCACGGGGAAAGGCTCTGCACCGGCTTGGACTTCACTGTGGTCTGGAAGAAGTTGATGCCTTCCCATCACATGAACACACACGTCCTGTGCATCACAAGCACCAGCAGGTTTGGGAACTGTGTTCCCCCAGAGTTCCTCCTGCCTGTCCCCGGCGGCAGGGTGGGTTACTGGGAGGAAGGATCCCTTGGGAACAGTTTGTGAGCAGGTAAAAAATTCAGATTGATTTTTCTCCAAGCCCATAGCTTGCAGGAGGCTCTTAGCAAGCATGCTTCTTTTAATTGTGGAGTTTCAGGGCTTACTGAGTTCTGATCCTGGGGCCAGGGAAAGGAGCTGATTCATTTTCTCCATAGAGCTGAAAGTCCTCCACATGCAAAATAAACATCTTGCTGCTGGGCTCTGTGAGCCCTGGGTGCTGCCCACCATCCACACCGGATGCAATGGCTTTGCTGGGGCGTGTGGCACTCTGTGGGAGCGTGTCCTGCCATGCTCTGCTGGAGGTGTTGGCCCCTCTCCCACCATGGAGGGATATTTTTTGAGGGTTTTTGAGAGCCAATAGGTGTTATTTTCTTCACAGGGAGAAATGCTTTGCAATTACAGGGGCTGCTTTGGGGCTAGGTGTGAAGATTTAGCTTTTGTGGGTGGTTGGGTTCTTCCACCCCCTTTTTGTTCTTGATTAGATTCAACTCTTCTCTTTACTACCTGGAAAAATAACAAAAGACAAATGGTCCTCAGCTCTTCCCAAAGAGCTGTAGTTCAGGGAGGAGAGACAAAGAAATTGGTATCCCAAGAAGGCTGCTAATTTTTGCTGCCAAACTGGGGGGCTTTTGTGGCAAGAGTTGGTTTGTTTTTTTTTTCAAAAGGAGCCCTCGATGTGGTGAGCTGAATTGGAGATCTGTGAAAGGCCATTTTCAGATTGGAGCACTGTCAATTTCTGAAAATTGGGCTCTTTTAAAATCTACTGCATCAGATCTGTGCAGGCTTCCTTGGAGGCTCCAATTAACTGTTTGTAGCATCCCCTTCCACCCTCCTTCCCCCTCTGCGCCAACTTGGGTGAATGTTAACAATAAGGCTGCTTTGCAGTTGGCATGGAACATCTCAGGATGTGTTTTATTTTCCCCAAAGAGGGAATGATTACATTTAGAAAATGACTTGTGGGGTGTGGATCCTGGGGCAACCTGCCTGGACATACCCAGTGCTTGCACCACGGAGGCTGAAGTTCCCAGGGTGGCACCTCAAGTAATGCTTTAGGGGCTGGCATTTCTTATTCTTTTTCCTTGAGAAATACCTCTGAGAACTCATCATTGAGTCTGTAGGGAGAAATTCTCTTAGAATTGTGACTGTGGCTTCCAGCCTTCCCTGGCAGCTGGCTGTGGGAGACACCAACCCTCAAAATCCAGGGTGCACTCAGCGCTGTGCCTGTGGAAGGTGTGCTGCTGGCCCTCAGGCTGTCCCTCACCTCCTGCCCATAGGAGCTGCAATCAGACACTGTGTAAAGCTCCTAAATCACAAAACTATCTTCAGCTCAGAGACTGGACATGAGTTTGACTAAGGAAGCAGCTGGCAGGGAAAGTGGTGAGAAGGTGTGACAGAGCCCGGAGTGGCTCATGAAGGCCATCACCTCCATCCTCTGACTGCTCTGTAAAGAAACTGCCCTGTACAGAAAGCACCACTGTCTCACACAGACCCTCAGGGTGGGTGTCTCTTCATTTGAACTCCTTTGCTGACTGTTTCCTCCAATGTGGCATTTAGTGCATCTGGGAAAACAAGTGCCTGGGCCTGATGAGGAGGAAGCAGATCCTGTGATGGGGGGACAGTGCAGACAGCTGCTGGGATGGGACTCTGGAGCCGTGTCTCTTCCAGGAGATGAAAAATCTCTGAAGAAAGACACAGTGGATAGACTGGCAGAGGAGTTTTTTTTAAGGCAGTCTTTATGAAGTTAATTTTATAAGATGATGCCTTTCACTTCTTCTGACCTATTATAATAAAGTGTAGTTATCAGAATGGGCTTTTCATTTCCCATTATAAAGGACACGGTGGTATAATGAATCCGTCTGCCAGACATGCTTGCTGTTCACACCTTTCTCCCAGTAATGGAGTCTACATGACTGGAAACAATTTCTCCTTCCCAGAGTAACGTTGCCCTGTTGGAGCTGTGGAAATCTACTACCAAAAGGCAGAGGAGGAAAAAAATTAGTCCCTTCATAAACATGTGAGTTTGTTAAGCAAGTGCTGGGCACTATTAATTAGAATATCCAGCCCTAGGATGTGTGCTGCTGCAAGCATTGCAGGCTCAACAGTCAGAGGTGAGATTAGCCTGCAAGTGATGCTTTTGCTGTTAAAACCCTGGATGTTGTGCTAGGAATGGTTCAGAATCCATTGGTGCCTCCTCTTAGCTGCTTCAAATGTTTCTCTCTGTGCTGTCCCTGCACGTTTAGATTGTCTGGGAGTGTGGGGGGAGCTGCAGAAGTCGTGGCAAGGGTCTGCTCAGGGCGCAAGGGTCTGCTTGGGGAGGTGAAGCTGGCAGGTGGGATGCTGGGGGGAGCCCCAGCAGCTGCTGAGGTCTGGTCTGGAGACGGTGGGACAGACTTGGCGATTCCCTGGTCTGCCTGTTCCTTCTGCCGTCCCACCACACCAGCAGATCTGGTGCCTGTATCGCTTGCTTAGCTCTTTGCTGGGAGTGATGGTCCCCAGCGTGTCCTGCATCCCCCTGAGAAGAGCCAAAGGGCAGATCTTCCCCCCTGATCAGCACCAGTCCAGATACCTTGCTCAATTCTTTTGTGTTCCTCAGGCCAGTATGGATCGCTCGCTTAACGACCTTTGTGGATTGGGGCTTAGGTGCCTCGGAGAGTGGCTGCAACTCTGGAGAAGGGCTGGTAGGGTAAGAGCATCAAAACAAGCACTCAGACACTTGTGCTGCCTCCTGCCAGGAGGCATCTGTGCAGAGCTGAGCCTCTGCAGTCCTCACACCTTGGCTTGCAAGGCTCTTGAAGAGGGCGCACAAAAATGAGTTCTGCACAAGCAGAAGGACCCCAGTAGCAGCTGGCATTTGTGGGTGCCCTGCACCCCGGCATCAGGTCGGTGCTGGATATCCTGGCTATCTGGCTTCCCCTGTGAGTTGGGACATTGGGGCCAGCACATGGAAGGACAGTGTTATTTTGCTGTGAGGTGCAAGTTCAGGTAGGAACTGATCAGAAACTGTTTTGGGAGCAAGAATCAGAACATGTCTTGTTATACAGTTGTGCACTGACAGTAGTAGACCCCCCTGAGTTTGGCATTGTGTTGGGTGGGATCGCTGCATCCTGTTCTTGAGGAAACAAACACGGGCAGTTGGAAGATGCCCAGCCCTTGTCTGAGTTCTGCAGAGCCAACCCCTGAGGCTACAGGCACGTGGTGGGGTGGTGCTTTGCATCTGAGCCCCTGCCTGGGTGCATGTGTGTGCTCTGATGTCTCCAGTGCTTTGCCTCGGTGGCTAAGAGAGCCAATGGGATCATGGGGTGCATCCGGAGGAGTGTGGGCAGCAGGTCACAGGAGGGGATCCTCCCCCTCTACTCTGCCCTGGTCAGGCCCCACCTGGAGTATTGTGTCCAGTGCTGGGCTCCCTGGGATAAAAAGGACAGGGATCTCCTGGAGAGAGTCCAGAGAAGGGCTACAAAGATGATGAAGGGCCTGGAGCATCTCCCCTATGAGGAAAGGCTGAGAAGATTGGGACTGTTCAGCCTTGAGAAGAGAAGACTAAGGGGGGACCTAATTAATGTTTATAATTATCTTAAGCAGGGGATGCAGGGGGAATCAGCCAGCCCCTTCTCAGTGTCTGTGGGGACAGGACAAGGGGCAATGGCTGCAAGTTGGAGCATAGGAAGTTCTGCACCAACATGGGGAAGAACTTTTCCCCAGTGAGGATGAGGGAGCCCTGGGCCAGGCTGCCCAGGGGGTGTGGAGTCTCCTTCTCTGGAGAGATTCCAGCCCCATCTGGACGCCTATCTGAGTGAAATGTCCTGGGGATTGGACCCGATGATCTCTCGAGGTCCCTTCCAACCCCTACAATTCTATGATTCTATGACCCTAGTTTGGTCTATCTCTAGGGATAGAGACTCTTCCTGGTTTAAAGGTGCCTTCCCAAAACCATGGTCAGAACTGGAGCACAGCAGGGCTGCCTGCGTTGGAAGGAGCATCCGTGAGCTGGTTGAAGGCCACATCCTCAGGAGATGGGAGTGCAGGTGGCTTCTGATGATGCTAGCAGATGATGTGGCGCTTTGCATTAATTCTGGCTGTCAGCTTCCTAATTAGGATGCGAGATCTGTGCATAGGGCTGCCAGCGTCTGAGGAGGAGCGTGCCTGGCGAGGGGGGCTGCAGGACGCTGCTCTGGATTGAAGCTTTCCACACAGGTGCTCCCCTGCCACCAGCTCCTCTTTGCTCCTGCTGCCTGGGTCGTGTCTCCCCACAGGATCTGAAGGCGCTTGAAAAGAAACGTGTCTTTGTGCACGTGTGTTCTGCAGTGTGGGTGGGAGGGCGTTGGGTTGGCTGCTTCCTCCATCTCTGCCCCACCAGTGGGTCTTGGGTTTGCAAGGAGTAGATGGAAGTTCATAGAATCATAGGGGTTGGAAGGGACCTAGAGAGCTCATCAGGTCCAACCCCCTGCCAAAGCAGCTCCCCAGCTCATACTGCACAGGACAGTGTCCAGATGGGGCTGGAATCTCTCCAGAGAAGGAGACTCCACACCCCCTGGGCAGCCTGTCCCAGGGCTCCCTCACCCTCACTGGGGAAAAGTTCTTCCCCGTGTTGGTGCAGAACTTCCTATGCTCCAACTTGCAGCCATTGCCCCTTGTCCTGTCCCCACAGACACTGAAAAGGGGCTGGCATTCTTACCTGCTCCTTTGCCCCTTCACTCTCCAGCATCCATGGGCATCCCTCCTTCCTGCACTTCCGATACATCATGCACAGCCTGGCCCAGGCTCATCCTTCTGACGCAGGGGATTTACTGATCCCTGTGTGCTCCTGTGCCCAAACTGGGGTGCTTGAGAGCGTCGTGTGGGGAGGTGAGGGTGCAAGTGCTTTTCTGGGCACCAACTTGCAGATACATGCATCAGCCTCATTAGCTGAGAGCTCTGGCTGAGAGTACCAGGATCTGCTGGGCTGGTTCATTCCTTTCAGTATCTCAAAGCAGGAATTAAACATTTCCTAATTATTTTTTTTTTTTTGGTCCTTCTTCAAGCCATTCAGTGCTGGAAACCCAAACACAGAGACACTGGGCTGGTATTCAGAGACCAGAAGTGTAGCAGGCCACTTTAATTTGGCTATCTGAGCTGTGGGGCAGGGGGGAGCATGGTAGGTAGGTGTGCAGTGCTGCTTTTAGGTTTGAATCATAAAGGTGTTTAACCCAGATAAGGAAATGTTTAACTCCTGTTATCTCAACAGGGTTACTTTAAAGGGTGGATCTTCCCCATGAGCAGAAGGAAGATTTTTCAGCACATCTTTGTCCCTGGCTTGAATATTCAGTGCAATACACAGGGTTTTTATATATATATATATATATATATATATATATTTTTCCCCCTTCTCCTGTGCTCTGCACTCCCTGTACCCATGGGTCCCCATCTCTGCTGAGGAGTTTTGGGCTGCATGGCTTTGTGTGCATCTGGTTATCCAGTGGGAGTGAGGGAGTTTCTAGGCTGCTTCCTCTAGACTCCCACTCTTGCCAAGGCACCAATCCCAGCCTAAATATTTGAAGGCACAGACTCGTTGCTCACCAGCATGGAGGGGCTCGGAAGAGGGGGAGAGGTGGGCAGGGGCTGCTTTTGAAGTGTCTTACTGAAACACAACTCGTGTTTTCCTGGGCCAGGGAGGGGTTGCTGTTCATCTGTGCCAAGGAGGGGGTGGGTGGGTGTGTGTGTGCACACGTGGGCTTTTTCTCCTTGGTAGGAGTGGAAACCAAAGCTCACAGGAGCTGCACTCCTGTAAGTGACCCACAGGGCACTGTTAGTAGCCTAGGGTGTCCTTCTGTCCAACTCATCAGGGAGAGCAGCACATGAGCTGGGGAGGGGTTATTGCCAGAGCCAGTGGGGGCTGTGGTGGGGCCGGCAGCTGGGGTCTGCAGGGTCTGTTGTGCTCAGGTGCCATCAGGCTCTCTTTGGAGCTCGTGCCTCAGCCTTTCAGTTGAGGAGCAATTGAGCTGAATATTTTCTGGATCTTACAGTTCCTCTCTGTGCTGGGTGTCTCAGCCAGAGTTCCAGGAGCTGACCCACCAACCCTCCCAGCTGCACTTCCCTGTCTCACCTTGTGCCAAGGGCCCAGACCAGCCCCTGATGAGTCACAGTTTCCCCTCAGGGTGACACCCAGTCTTTTATTTGTCTCTCTGCTTGCATTGTTATTTCTTGAACCTCTAGCCTGCTGCAGCATCCCTACCTCTTCCAGTCCTGTGGATGTGATTATGATTAAGGATCTTTCATAGCCCTTCCCTCCCCTGGGGCAGACCTCTTGCCAAAGGGGTTTGGAGCCTGTTGACTTCCTGCAGTTGATGGCACCAGGAGCTTTTCTGTCTGTGCTCTGGCTCCTTGCTTTTCCCAGAGAAATGAAGCTAAGGCAGATCAGGCTGATCGACTGTCTTCTCACCTCCCTTTCCTCTGCCCCCAGCTGTATCCTCACACTTCCAGGCATCTGGCGTAGTAGAGGAGATCTTAAATTTGAGAGCTTGGTTCAGTTAAGTCTAGGAGGAAGTTCCTGAGGCTTGTCTTCCTCAGAAGGTGGTGTTACAGGATCGAGCTGTTTAGATACCCAGGCGTTTGCAGAAGCTGCTCTCCGAGGTGGGACCCGTTATCTAACCAAGTTCTCATTTTCTTACACACCAGGCAGAGCCACCCCCTTTGTCCTGCTGCTCACAGACCTGCTTGTCAGACAAGGGGCTGCCCATCCAGGGGCTGGGCATGCTGGGCTGTGTCCCCCTCATGGGTGGCCTTTTGAGACTCACCTAGGGATGTTTGGAGGACAGGCTTGGACAGACTTCAGCCCCCAGTTTCTTTCAACTTCTCCTTGGGGAGCCTCGCTTGGAAAGGCAGCAATGATGGCTTTCCCCAGCCCAGGACCGCTGATCCCAGTGCCTCCTCAGGCTGGGCATGATTGCCAGCAGCACCATCAGGATTTGTGCCAAAACTTGCCCTGCAAATTCAGGTGTCAGGTGGGCTGCAGGACCCCTTTCTGGTTCTTTGTAACCCAGGTTGGCCTCTTCCCACCCTTTGATCCTGCTGCTGTGCTAGCAGCCAAAGGGTTAAAAGAGTTCAGGGGGCGAGGGGGTGGAGGGGAGGCATTTCAGATGCTCATTACTCACTGCCAACTTCCCCCAAAATCATATTAATTTCACGCTGTCACGCAGGACTGCGCTGTCTCTCCCGTCAGCATCCAGGAGGGTGGATGGGGGTGGGGGGGGGGGAGCACAGGACCCCCCCACCCCCCTCTCTGCACCGTGGCTGTGGTTTGGCAAGCTCATTTGCAGCCTCCTGCCTCACTGCAGTACCGACCCAGTGGGACTGGGCTGGAGCTGCTCACCTTGCAGGGGGACCTGGGGAACTGGGGGTGCTTTGCCACGCGCTGCCTCCCGATCATCATTTTCCAACCCGCTGCTTGTGCAAAAACCCCATGAAATTAGGTCTGCTGCAGTGGGGAGGGAAAGGAGGAGGGAGGGGAGCTGCCAGCCCACCCTGCCCTACCTGTGGGCAGCGGGGATGCTGCTTCAAAGTTGGTTTTTAACCACTTGCCTCCCTTCCTTTTATTCCCGCAAGCGAGCGCAGCCTGGCTCTGCCTGCAGACATCGCTTCCCCGCCTGCCACTGCCTGCCTCTCTCCCATTTCTCCCCCTTTCTCAGCTGTTCCTTCACTGTGTCTGCCAGAGCTGTCACCTCTGCAGGGACTTCTCACCGTCACACAAGGTAGGGCTGGGGCTCTGACAGCTCCCACAAAGGCTCTGCGCTCCTGAGCCCATCCCGCCTGGCAGCTTGCTCGCCTCCCCCCGCTCCTCCTCCCTGTGAGGTGCTCTGGCAGCAGGGATTCTGCTCCATCCCTGGCAATTTCAGCTGTTCTGATCCCCAGAAGGTGTCTCAGCTTCTTTCCCACGTGCACTCTTGTGTGGTTTGGGGGGTTTGGGCTGGAAGGATCCTCTCCTCCCCGTTTCTCTGATTGTGTCCCCTATGGCCACGCTTCTTGCAGCGCTTGGCAGAATGCGGCAGCAGGAGGAGGATATGCTGAGTGAGGAGGCATGGTTCTCCCCCACAGCAGAGAGCTGATGGCCCATCTTATCTGAGACCCAAAGGCTTTATACTGACCCTTGGGAGGGGAGTTACCTGCCTGTGCAGGGGCGTGTCTTGTGAGCCCCCCCCCCTCTCCGGGAGCTGTGTGACCCCAGAGCCCTGGACCTCCTCCAGTTCCTTTCTGAGGTCCCTCCCTCCTTCAAAAGGAATGTGAAAATGATGTGTAAACCGTGAGCAGCCTTGTCCTACATAGACCCATTCCCCTGGGAATATTAGGATGCCCACAGTGCAGCATCTTTGCCCTGACCTCAGGGTGGTGAGTGTTGGCAGGAAAGCTCTCTGATTGCCTTTCTTGGGGCTCCAGCAGCCCCCAGCAGCTGAGCACCACAGATGTGCCCAACCTGTGGGGCTGGTTCCCAGTGTCTACTCCTTCCCGTGTAGGGACCTTCCACTTGAAGCAGAGATGTTGCTTCTGGGCAGTACGTGGGACATGGTAGTCAACAATGGGATGTGGTTTCCCTGCCCTGTTGCTTGGCATCAGTGCAAGAGTTGGAGGAGAGCTCTTGGCTTGGCCAGGGCCTCTGTTGAAGCAGCGCATCCCTTCTCGGGCAGGCATTACCTGCTCCCATCCCATCCAATCCCTCGGCTCCAGTGTGGGCATGGCAGCTTCTCTGCCAGTATGGAGAGCTGTCTGGCTCTGCTCTACCTTTAAAAATTAAGATCTGCTTTTGAATACCCCTGGCCTGGGAACCTCACAGCAAGGGGACATGAGGTCCCTGCTCTGTTTCTAGCTCCCCACAAGCTGGGTGTCCCTGCACAGACAGCCAGGGCTCAAAAGCTGTTGGAAATTCCCCCTCTGGGGAGGGCAAACTCTGACCTTTTTGGGCCCCAGTTGGCCCTGGCAGGTTATTTTTAGGTGTGTTGTGTCCTTTCTTTCTTTTCCTCCCAGCATCCATGCCTGCATCACAGGTTTGTTCAGGTCTGCTGGTGCAGGCATCGCTGCTGGATGGAGAAGATGGTTTCTCCTCTTCCACAGTCCCTCATTTCTACCTCACATCCACCTGCGTGCAGCAGCCACGCTGGGCTGGTGGCATGTGTCAGCGAGGTGCAAGTGTCTGCCCTTGCCTGCAGCCCATCGTGAGCCCCCGGGGTGTCGTGATGAGCTGTCCTGAGGGTTTGCAGGGCAGAGAGGTGGGGGAGCTTGCACCCTGTTGCACAGATACCCCACTTGTTGCTGCCTTTGACCTGTCCTGCCCAGCTCTGCTGTTTGCACATCCCTGGCTCTCACCAGAGAGCAGAGCTGCAGCTGCTCAGGCTGTGGGGTTTCTCTGGGGGGTTTAATGCCCAGCCCCAGAGCAGTGCTGGTGAGTGCAGGCACCAGCTTTCCCACATGTGGACACACACGCTCCTGCTTGTTCTATCCAGCCCTGTTCTGGTTGTACACCCCTGCAACACGCATTGTGCTGTCTCACACTGGGACACTCACCCTGGGGCTGGGGCCTGTCCTCTTCAATATCTTTATTGATGACCTAGATGAGGGCATTGAGTGCACCCTCAGTAAGTTTGCAGATGACACTAAATTGGCTGGGAGTGTGGATCTGCCTGGGGGTAGCGAGGCCCTACAGAGGGATCTGGACAGGCTGGAGAGCTGGGCTGAAGCCAATGGCATGAGGCTCAACAAGAGCAAATGCCGAGTCCTGCACTTTGGCCACAACAACCCCAGGCAGCGCTATGGGCTTGGGGCGGAGTGGCTGGAGGACTGTGTGGAGGAAATGGACCTGGGGGTACTGATTGATGCACGGCTGAACATGAGCCGACAGTGTGCGCGGGTGGCCAAGAAGGCCAACGGCATCCTGGCTTGCATCAAAAATAGTGTTACTAGTAGGAGCAGGGAGGTAATTGTCCCCCTGTACTCAGCACTTGTGAGGCCGCATCTTGAGGACTGTGTTCAGTTTTGGGCCCCTCAGTACAGGAAAGACATTGAGGCCCTGGAACGCGTTCAGAGGAGGGCTACTAAGCTGGTGAGGGGTCTGGAACACAGGCCTTACGAGGAGCGGCTGAGGGAGCTGGGATTGTTCAGCCTGGAGAAGAGGAGGCTCAGGGGAGACCTTATAGCTCTCTATAACTTCCTGAAGGGAGGTTGTAGTGAGCTGGGGGTCGGCCTCTTCTCCCGTGTAGGCAGTGACAGAACTAGAGGGAATGGTCTCAAGCTGCGCCAGGGGAGATTCAGGCTGGACATTAGGAAGCACTACTTCTCAGAAAGGGTAGTCAGGCACTGGAATGCACTGCCCAGGGAGGTGGTGGAGTCACCGACCCTGGGGGTGTTCAAGGAAAGACTGGATGTTGTATTGAGGGATATGGTTTAGTGGGAGCTAGTAGTAATAGGTGAATGGTTGGACTGGATGATCTTCTAGGTCTTTTCCAACCTTGATAATTCTGTTTCTGTGAAACAAGGAACAGGGAGCTGTCCTGTGATCACCCCAAGGCGTTAGGACAACCCTCCAAAACAGTGAATGTCCAGTAATGGCTCTCAAACCAAAGCACCAGCACTGAAAGATGCTGCTCATCATAAATCTTCTCTGGTAGTCCACCACTCACCCCTAGAATGTAAGAAAAGCCAGCAAGCAGTTGGTTCCACGTGCAGGTTTCTTCTCTGTGTCCCATGGCCATGGATCAGCTGGGGTTGTTGACTTCCACCCTGCGCTCTGCTGCTCTTTGTGGTGCTGCACATCTCTCTGCTCTTCGTCCAGAGGTTGCAGGGGTGCAGAGCAACATGCTCTGCTGCAGAAATTGAGTAGAAACATCATTGTTGCATCTCACGATGGCTCAGATAACCCCCTGTTCTCTGGTCTCCCAAGAGTTGGCCTGTGAAGACGTGTCCAACGGCATGAAGTAGCCTCTGAACTTGTTTCAGGGAGGGAAGGGGTGACCAAAGGGCAGGGCACGTCAGGAGCAGGACAAGAGTAACCATCACAGCCTGAGAAACAGCAGCTCCACTAATCTTGGGGACAGGGTGAGTGAACTGGATTGCCATCAGAGTACCTACATGTTGCTTTTACAGTGCCATGAGAAAGTCTCATGTTTTGCTTCTGGTCACGTCTCTGGAGGGGATCGTGATGGTCAGGGGAGTGTGAGGGTGCAGTGGCTCCCAGCCTGCCTCACTCACTTCTTCGTAAAGAGTTGTCTTGTTCTGGTCCCTGGCAGAAGGGAGCTGTGGTGGGGCTGGGGTCCCAGGGGGCTGGCCTGCACTCAGGGGGTCTCACCACTGACACTGGGGCTGCAACACCAGAAGAGAAGTGCTTTGCTCGGGCACCCACGTTCTTAACACACTTGATCTTCCCATCATGTTTCTCTGTTCTCTTGATGCAAATAATTAATCTGGTTATTTTTCTAAGTCATCCTGCAGCTTTAGAGGGACAAGGCTTAAATAAGGATTCTCTTTAAAGCAGAGCTGCGTTAAAATAGCCCATTGCCTATAAATATCTCATTGCTTCTATATTTATTCTCCTCCAGCTCAGTGTGGGAGGTTCTACAGCTGAATCTGAGGGCTTCTTTCTCCTTTTTGATGGTTGGTGGAGTTGGTGGTGTAACAACGAGGGCCTGTCTCCAGAGGATGCTCACAGTACCCCTTGGGTGGCTGGCAGGGCTTGGCTAGATCCCCCTTCCATGCTCACCACGTTGTGGGTTGGACAGGTTTCCTCTTGTCTCTGAAAGGAGCTGGCTCACAGCAGTCCTGGAGCAGCAGGGGTTTGTGCTGGGACTTCCTGGGAGTGCTGGTTTTAGCAGAACCGATTTTGGAGCAGAGCCATGCTCTGCCCAGAGTTTTTGAAAGAGCCCCAGAGACACAAATCCTGACTCACAGCGCTGTTGGGGCCACGGGTCCCTTTGAAATCCCAGCCCACTGGTGATTCCTCTGGTGATGTGAGGGCTCCCGAGCCCTGGTCCTGCAAGGTGCATGTGGGGACAACTGTGGCTTACCAGCACAAGGCTGCGCAGAGGTTGGAGGCTCTCCTTGAAGTCTGTCCGTGCAGGGATTGAGGTTTCACGGGGTTTGGGACACGAGGGGCACAGATGTGGTGGTTTATACGTCTGAGAAAGCCACCAGTAGCAGGATCTGGTGCTTGGTTCTGGTGTGGTCTTATGAGATGGGTGTGATGGGGGATGGGGAAGAGAAGTCCTCCTTCAGTTGTCCTGGTAGAGCTGGTCCTTCTCTATACACGAGTGAGGTCAGTTACCATCAAGCCACTGTCACCTCCCTCAGCTGGGCAGGGGAGAGGAGAGGCAATGAAAGGCTCGTGGGTCGAGGCAAGAGCAGGGAGACATCACTCAACAGGTACTGCCACAGCCAAAACAGGCTCAGCCTAAAAACCTTATTGCCCAGCAAAACAGAGTAATGAGACATTTGGAGCAGAATCTGACTGGAGGCCTGTGACCAGCGCTGTTCCCCAGGGCTCGGGGTTGGGTCCAGTCCTGTTTAACATCTTCATTGACCTTGATGAGGGAACAGCATCCACCCTCAGCAAGTGCCGATGATACAAAGCTGGGAGGAGTGGCTGACACGCAGGAACACTGCGCTGCCATCCAGAGAGACCTGGCCAGGCTGGAGAGCTGGGCAGGGAGAGACCAGATGAGGTTCAACAAAAGCAAGTGTAAAGT
The DNA here is from genome assembly GCA_027925045.1 of Hypotaenidia okinawae. Classification (NCBI taxonomy): domain Eukaryota; kingdom Metazoa; phylum Chordata; class Aves; order Gruiformes; family Rallidae; genus Hypotaenidia; species Hypotaenidia okinawae. The sequence continues at coordinate 15,952,373 of BSDF01000017.1, forward strand.
CTGGCACCTGGGAAGGAACAGCCGTTTCTATCAGGACAGGCTGGGGATGACCTGCTGGAGAAGAGCTCAGTGGAGAAGGACCTGGGGGTCCTGGTGGATGACAGGGTGACCATGAGCCAGCAGTGTGCCTCGGTGGCTAAGAGAGCCAATGGGATCCTGGGGTGCATCAGGAGGAGTGTGGGCAGCGGGTCAAAGGAGGGGATCCTCCCCCTCTACTCTGCCCTGGTCAGGCCCCACTTGGAGTATTGTGTCCAGTTCTGGGCTCCTTGGGATAAAACAGACAGGGATCTCCTGGAGAGAGTCTAAAGAAGGGCTACAAAGATGATGAAGGGCCTGGAGCATCTCCCCTGGGAGGAAAGGCTGAGAAAATTGGGACTGTTCAGCCTTGAGAAGAGAAGACTAAGGGGGGACCTAATTAATGTTTATAATTATCTTAAGCAGGGGATGCAGGGGAATCAGCCAGCCCCTTCTCAGTGTCTGTGGAGACAGGACAAGGGGCAATGGCTGCAAGTTGGAGCATAGGAAGTTCCACACCAACATGGGAAGAACTTTTCCCCAGTGAGGGTGAGGGAGCCCTGGGACAGGCTGCCCAGGGGGTGTGGAGTCTCCTTCTCTGGAGAGATTCCAGCCCCATCTGGACGCCTATCTGAGTGAAATGTCCTAGGGAGCTGCTTTGGCAGGGGGTTGGACCCCATGATCTCTCGAGGTCCCTTCCAACCCCTACAATTCTGTGATTCTATGATAAACCCAAATCTGTTGCGTGGTGGGATGTAAGGGTTTGGAAGGAAATCTGGTCATATTTTAACTAAGTACCAAATCATCCTTGTCTTGAGAGCAGGAAGCTGGGATGCACAGTGTGTTCTGCGAGCGGTGTCAGTGTGTTCGGTGCGTCCCAGGTGCTCTTCTAAAAATGAGGTACAGTGAGACAGACTGTAGGCAGACACGGACAGACGTGCCCCTATCACAGGTAGGAAGGGACCTGCAGCAGAGCCGAGGTCAAACCTGGAGCTGATGGGGATGGATTGGGAGGAGGCCGGATCCACCTCTGTCCGCGAGACACATGGCAGCAGCTGGGTGGTTTTCTGTGCCGGTGTCCGTCCTCCCCAGCGCCCTGTAAGGTTGAGTTCCTGTGGCAGGTGTATCTGTGGGCTGTGGGAAGCTGCTGGAAATAACCATCACTCAGAGGAGCAGGGGAGGCCGTAGGACAGCGCTGCGCCGCTTCCGCTGGCACAGTGAATCCATGCCTACCAGGGGAGGAACAATCCCCCTTTCACCATCAGCCTTTAGAGCAGATCTCCTCAGGAAACTCCATCTCTCACACGACATTAACACCCCCCCCAAAGCAGGATTAAACACAGCAAAATGAAGACTCCAAACCCAGCTGCGGCACCTGGTTCAAATGACTGAAGTGGAGGGATATTAGACCGTGGAGATGACCGCTGTGCTGGCGATGGAGGGTTGGAAGCTGAATACTGACTGTTGTAGGGGGGGGGTTCTTTCCTGCTCCTTGTGCTGGGCTGTTGGAATTGGTTCCTTTCTGCTGAGCGTGCAGCCTAATTGCGTAATTACACGATAGACTGGAGTAGAATTTAGTGCATCTAATACCAGTTATAAAGAGGAGCCCTAATTATGTATATCTTCTCAGGTAAATAATACATCGGGGCATGGAGTGGCCTAATTACTGCTCTGAAATCCCACCTAATTTGCTTGGAATTTCAGAAAGCTTTTGATAAGGTTCCCTCATAAGCCACTGTTAAGGAAAATAAATGGAGAAAGGGTGAAATGTTTGGCTGTGTTTTTAAACAAGCTGCTCAAGTGACGGGGAAACAGCCCCTGCGTCGGGGTCTTGGGTCTGTCCCATGGTTACCTGGTGGTGTGGGGCCAAAGCTGCCGGGTTCCCATCCCGTTTCACCGCGAGCTCGGTGGAAGGCTGCTGCTGGCCAAGCTGTCCACAAAATCCAGGACTTGATGTTAGCAGGAGTCCTGTGGAGACTTGTACAGCTCCTTGGAGGAAGCGTGGCTGTGTCCTCAGAGTTTCCAGCACTGTCTGTGGCAGTATCTCAATAACCTTTAAGATCTGTCCCAGAATCCAGTTTGGTTTTCCCCACGCAGAGGACATGGGGAGTGGGGGCAATCCAAGAGCTGGACCAGCTTCCCCAGGACTGGTTTCTAGGTGGATCTCATGGGCTTCCTCTGCGTGCTGGAGCTACAACCAGTGCCCCTGTTATTCTGGGGACTGAAACTTAAGTCAGCAGCGTGGTGGACCGCGGTGAGAGGTGACAAGGAGGGCTGGCAGGAGAGAGGAGAGTCCTGGTGAAGCCTGGAGCTGGGACAGGAACCCTGAGCCAGCAGGATGACAGGGATGGAGGAGGAGAGAGCGGTGAGGAAGGCCTGGTGCAGGGGCTGTGCTCGTGGGTCTTCTCTGGGGGAAAGCAGGGCCCTGTGTTTCCATCTGGAGGAGCTGAGGAGGCATTGTGGGGGAGCAGTGGGAGGGAATTGGCACCGAAGGGTCCTCTGCCAAGCAGCCACGCTGGAGATAAAGCGAGAGGATCTTTGTGCCTCGCCGGCGACATGCTAATTGGTTTCCTTCCCAGCAAACTTTGCAAGTGATGCTCTTTACGTGTCGGCAAGATAAACAGTTGCTGTGGCAGGTGTGCCCAAAGCACCGTCTGGATGTAATTAGGCATGTTCACAGGAGAGTATCCCGGAGACATCCAGCGGTGCTGTTCCTGCTGGTGTGTCCCAGGGGGCTCACCCCGCTCTCCCCCACCCCCTGCCACAGGAAAGGGGGAAAGCATTGGTCGCTTCCAGTCAAATTTGGGGGCAGTCGAAGTAGGAATCTGGTGTTGATTTCCTACGAGTCAAGTGGAGTAAAGCATGAGGAAAGGGGAGAAGTCTGGTGTGTCTGTGGCAGCAGAAGGGTGAAAGGTTCCTCTCCGTGGGTCCTAGAGGGGATGGCTACCAAGGCTGGACACCATGTGTCCCCTCTCCATAGCCCACAGAGCAAAGTGCTTCTTGTGCGTCTTTCTCTGCCCCATCTCACATCAAGGAGAAGTCCCTAGGCAATGTCTCTGACTTGCAAGGCCAGGGCACTCCTTTGCAGGTCTTTCAGCTTCCCCACTGCTTTTGCTGCAGGGCTCCTGCTTTCTCCCTGGTACCAAAGATACCCACGTTCCCATCGCGCTGCAGGTCTTTGAAACACTGAGTCCCTCTGGTGCCTCTGTGGATCGAAGTATCATGTGTCTGTGGGAGGTTGGTAGGCAGCAGCTGTCAACTCAGAAAACGTTGCGGAGATGTGTGGCATCACAAGGCCACCTGTGGAGGTTTGGGGGGGTGATGAACAGGAACCTGGCGTCCCCACTTGGTTCCCCAGCATCCCTGCTGAGCTCCTTAGCAGTAGCTCAGGGGCTGTAGCATCTCTTGATGGTTACTCCTGCCTCATCAGGACCTGATGGTCATCATCAATGCCTTGGGGTCCTGCCGTCACCCAGCAGCACCGGAGAGGAACAGGTGGGGATCACCCATATCCAGTCAAAAATGCCAGAAGTGTTTGAGCTCATGGTCCCACGTGAGCTGAGGATACAGGTTGAATAGCTCTGAAGTCCTGCATGGTGAGGCTTCCTGCGGCTCCAACCCCAAGCAGATGGGAGATGGCGTGGAGGAGGCACCCCACAGCACCCACAAGTGCAGCACGCCCAGCAGCTCCTGCTTGGAATCGCTCAGTGCTGAAGCAGAGGGATGCGTGGGGAAGCATGGTGGCTGAGCTCGGGTGCGTGCTGTCCATCGGGGCTTGGCTTCCCTCCGTACGGGTTTCAAGCTGCTGTGGGAGGCTCTTTGCACTATGGGCAGGACTCCCCCAGAAGATGGGCCTCAAGAAGGGATCCATGGCGTGGAAGCAGCTGAGCTGAGAGGAGGCAGCAGCACTTCTCCAGCAGCACGAGGCTGGCGCAGAAGGACGGGAGCCGCATCATAGCCCAGAACTGCAGCAGCAGATGAAGAGGCCTCCAAACAAAGACAGTGCTCCTGGGCAAAGCTGGATGATCCCTGTGGCTGTCCTGCTCCTCCTGAGTGCAGCTGGCTTTTCGCAGGGGGCTGGAGGTAGTTGGATTATCCAGAGGGGCGGTCCGGGGATGAAGGACCAGCTTTGGGACCAGCTTTTCCACGTCACTTCATCCGTGTGACCAGGGGTTCCCGGGGCTGCTGCAGAGTCCTTCCACCCACTGGCTCCCCCAGAGATGGAGGCGGGCGGGTTGCTCTTGGTTCCTGTCAGGAGGCTTCTCCTGCCTCACCCTCCTACCCATTCATGTGCTAATTTCCCGAGGTTACCGAGGAGACGTTATTTATGATGATGGTGATGATGATGGTAATAGGGGAGATAGGTGGCAGATTAATTCCTGAACTCTCTTAACAGGATTTCAGCTAACAAGAGAGGAGGGCTTTTTTCACCCCCCCGCCTCTCCTTTCCCTTCCTCCTTTCAGATATTTCCTGTGCTGGGGATAACAACACCAAGGAGTGTTAAATTGGCTCTGAATGTCCACCCCTGGCTGTCCACATTCTTGTAACGATTTCATTAGCTTGAATTATCCACGTTATTTTCTTGTAATGGGATTAGCTGTACTGGAGTCAGCTGAAGTCCTGGAGCGGGAGGCGGGAGGGACCTTCCGCTGCGTATTTCATTAACTCTCTCATGCAGGGGGTGGAACTGGCCACGGCTCAGCCCAGGGGCAAAACCATTTGCCAGGATCCCGTGTTCCTAAAGGAGGGAGAAAGAAAAAGGACCGTTATTATTTCCTTCCCCCCCTATTATAATCAGCAAATGGGCGCAGAAGCAGAGACGGGCAGGGAGGTAATTTGTTGGGGGAGGGAAGGTCCTATTTTGGTGAGGGGGTGTGGAATAAAATTAAGATGAACATTGCAAAGCGCTGGAGTCGGTTCTGCTGGGCTGAAGCACGGCTGCAGCCTGCTGCAGGGGAAGAGAGAGCCTGAGTAGGAAGGGAAGGGAAGGACTCAGGTCTCTCCTGGACTCCTTGTTCCCTGCCCAGAGCTGTTTGTGATGAGCGGTCACACTGCCTGAGCTTTGTCCTAGGGCTGTCATCAGTCACGAGGCGGGATTTCGGCAGTGTCTGGGCTCGGGGATGAGGAGGCAGTGGGAGAGGAGAGGAGGGGAGGGAGTGGAAGAGGAGGGGGTGGCAGCAGTAGATGTCAACCCACGAGACGGTCGGCAGCCTTGCTGGAGGTGTTCGTAGTAGCTTTCACCATGGTCACTGCTGCTTTGTTTTTCTTGAGGGAAGATAAACCAGAGAGCAGGGTTCAGGCCCACCCCATGCAGTGGGACATCCGTAAGTATCTGGAGAGACCAAAGGGCGAATTCCCTGTTGGTTCCCCAAGGACAAGCGACAGCAGTCAGGCTTTCCAGCTGTGCACCTGGGTTTGCACAACAGGGGCACTTTCCCTACAGAGCCTGGCGACCAGAGTCCTTGCTCCTGAGAGCACTCCAGGATCAAAGGTGATGAGCATGTCTTCCTGTTTAGGTCTTGAAAGTAGTGGTGAGGGCTGGGCAGGGCTTGGCCTGTCCCCAGGAGCTTGGGGTTTAAATACCCCAAGGGGACGATTCCTGTTCCACCCCATCCCAAGGTCCCTGTCCCAGGAGCCAGCCTGGGGCAGTGGTGGGGTCGGACTTGGACATTGGGAGCTGAGCAGGATTGGGAAGAGGCTTGGCAGCACTGGGCAGAAATTCACCCAAAACCTGATGGGAGGTGAAGAGCTGGGAAAAGAAGTGGGAGAGTCATCAGCAGGTGGTGGGGCTGGCACTGGCGATACTGGCCTGGATTTGGGCTGGCGGTGAATGGGGAGGGAACCACAGGGTGGGCACTTGTGTGTCATGCTGGCAGAGGAGCACAGGTTTCTGGGGCCCACCTGCATACCCCGCCACTGCCCTCCACTGCTCGGCTGTGCCCATGAGGGATGTGCAAGCACCTTCCAGTGAAGCGGCGAAGCCAAGTGAGCAGTGTGCTGTCTGCCCAGCCTGAGTGTGCTCCCCTTAATAGCAATATCATGTCCTGTAATTAGCAGGCAAAGGACTTGCCTCCCAGCTGGCCCGTGCCAGAAGGATATAATTACAATCCCAAGGAGTGATGTTCCTCTGACCTGCAGCCAGCTTGCAGTGTACGGCTTTACAGCATGGAGGAGAAACCAGCTTCAGCCAGGGAAGGGAAGGGAAGGGATGGCCACAGCACCACTGGAAGAGCTGCCAAAGCATTGGGAGAGCGGCAGATAACCCAGCAATGCCTTGCAGAAGTGCCAGATCCCATGTGGGTGGGAGAGAGGGGATCTCTGGGAACATGAAGTGTTTGTACAGAGCTGGGGACCGGTGTGTTGTCAAGGGAAAGGTCATGGCTATCTCTGTTGGACAGCCATGCGGATTGCTTCTCAGCTGGGACCAGTATGGGCTTTTACTGGTTCCCCTCTGCCCCTGTACATCTGGGTCAGCACAAAACAGAGGCTCTCATTTCAGAGATACCTTAGTTGGGGGCTGTCGTGCCTTCCAGCCAGTGGTATGACGATGTGCCAAGCCTGGGGAGCGAGCAAGCCTGGGCCTGGGGATGGATTCTGCCAGCCTGGCTGGCAACCTGCCTGCAGCACGTGGGGACTTTGGGCAGGGGGACCTGGGAGAGCCTGTTCTCCCATCCACCCCGCACCTCTGCATGCGCTCTGCCCTCCCCTCCGGGCCTGGGACCCCTTGGGATTCTGGAGGGCTGCGGTTTGGACAGGAATGTATGGGGAAAGAAGCTGGGGGCTTTGCAAACCCACCGCCTCCACGGCAAAGCTCTTGCTCTTTGTGTCCCTCTGTCCATGTTAACCCTGTGCAGCTCCATGGAGACGTTGCATGCACAGGACATTTCTGTTTGCCACGGCCCAGCACGGTGCCACCAGGAACCGTGGGGATGCTGTGCCAGAAACCCAGCCCTGGGCTGGGCACGTGGAATCCCAGGACCAGGACTCACCAGGAGGGAGGTTCCTGTTTCTGGCTCAGTTAAGCTGGGCTCACTCACAGACAGGTTGGTGACTAAGGAAGGAAAGGGCTTTGTGCCCACAGCTGCCAAGTCCATCAGCGCTTGCGCCAGGACTGAGCCCTGGCCAAGGGTCTCAGCAGCCCTTGGAGCAGACCTGGGTGCTGGTGGGTACAGATCCAGGAGCTGGTTGAGGTTTCAGGCTCACGCTGGCTCGGGGACTTCCCTGAAAGCCATGGAGCCTGGGGTGAGGGGCCTGGCATGGTGCTGTGCTCATGCCAGCAGTGGGGTTCAGTGCCAGCGCTTTCTGATCTCCATCCAGTTTGCTGCCAGAGAGAGGAGAGAGACTTCGGCTCTGCAGGGAACCCCCATCCCTGGAGAAGCACGTGCTGTAAGGCGGCTCGGTGGGATCGTGCAGGTGGGATGCAGCGTAGCAGCCCGGATAAAAGCTGCTTTCTTCCCTCCTCTGTCCCCTTGCTCAGGTGTTTCCCTGGTGATGGGCTTCATCCCTTTCCCTTCCACTATCCCCACTCCTGTGGCTTTGCCTGTGGCTGCTGCGGTGTGATCGGTGTGTGGCCGTCCGGAGCTGGAAGGCGTGGGAGGGAGCAGGGCAGCACCTGGCTTCTCTGGGTGCTGGGAGCCTGGCACTGAGGGGGGTAATTGGGTTTCCTCTGCCTCTCTCCCTTCCAAATCCAGAGGAAATAATTGGAAAAGAGAGGTGTGAGTCTCTGCCTGGCGCTGGAGAGGAGAACATTAAAGGCCCGGGCTCTCCACTTCATTCGCAGCTCCCAGGATGGTAATTGCTGTGTTGTGGTTTCTAATTAGCACCACAGTGGGAGGGAGGGTGTTCTGCTGCACAGCCCTGCGGGGTCAGCCCCAATCCGCATACCCCTCGGCTTCCCTCACCCCCCCAGCTGTGCCTGCTCCCCGCTGAGAGCGATGCTGCAGCTTCCCCCAGTGGGCCTGTCCCGAGGAGCCCTCAGGGGTCCCGGCCTCCTGCATCCCCCCAACCCTCCTCTGGAGGAGACACCTGCAGCCAGCCCTGCTCCGGATCCGGTCCCTGCCACTTCCACGGGCCTTCTGGCACAGGTGGCTTGTGCCACTCTGAGCCGGGGCCGGGGGAGAGCCGCCTTCTCCTGTCTGTGCCAGCTGATGGGAGTCATCACAGCTCCCCCCAACACCCCAGACCCGGGGCCATGCCCACCTTGGTTCTGCTGGCCAGGTCATTGCCCACCCTGTGCACTGAGTCTCGGTGTCGGAGGGAGACACGTGGAGTGTTGGTGTGCAGGGTGGGTGCTGGCTGAGATCTCCTCCCTTTCAGCAAATATTCTGCTCCCCTGGGCATTGCCCAGGGTGTGTTTCTCAGAGCATTGGCTGGAGCAAGCACCCCCCTGCCCGTGCTGCCCGCTGGCTCTTCCCTAGCCAAGCGGTCATCTTCTTGGACCAGGACCCCCCTCTCCTTACCCTTCCCTCAATCCAATGGGAGTATTTGGAGTATTTATAGTCTTCTGGGATGGTACATGGGGCCCGATCACCCTCACCCCTTTGCAGAAGGAGCCTCCTGCCGCTCCCTGAGCCGAGCATCCCCGGCAGCCGGCTGCTCCCTCGCCAGCACTGGGGTTTGTTTGTTTGTTTGCGTAGCACCAGCTCGAAAGGGGCAGGAGGGAGCGAGGGAGGGAAGGCGCCGAGGAGGAGACGTGCGGATTCATTTTGAGGCTTCATAATGGTACATTTACACACCACGTTGCCGAAGGAAATTGGGTCGATGAATGCCTGGTCATGCTGCCAGTGCATCGGGTTAACTCCTAGGATTTAGCTTATATCATTTCACGAGAGCGTTTACGGCCTTTACTGTGTTTATTCCCAGTGCTCTTTGGCACCGCTGCATCCCCGGCTCCTTTTGTGTGTGCGTGTGTGTGTGGAGATTTTCAAATCAAATCACACACCCAAGGCAGCCCCGGGCCCCTTAAATATGGATCTGCCGCCGCTTGTGCGTGTTCGGTACACGGGCAGAAGGGGGGAGCGGGGGCTCAGATGCAAGGCTTTGTCTGGGAGTTTCTTGGCGCTGCAGAGGGGTGTCCAGCACGCCCTAGCTTTTGGGTTGATTTTCAGGCTTTTGGGACAGGAAGCAGGTGGGATGGCTCTGTGCTTGGGTGCACGGGGGACAAGGTCCCGCTCAGGGGCCAGGTGTGCTGGGACAGGGTTTCTCTGCTGCGCCGTGTCCGAGCGCGGATGCTGCCTGCCCTATCCCCACCCTCCAGCTGAACGTGAACCCCTCCCCTGTTTTCCCTCATGTTTCCCCCCATTCCCAACTTTCTGTCCTGTTGGTGTTCAGAAACTTGGCTGAAGCTCTGCTGGACCTGGGGGTTGTTGTGCAGGACTTGGGGCTGCTGCTTTCACCTGTTGCCCTTTATTTGTTTCGCAAGCCTGGATAAACTTGGCTGATTCCAGCTCGTGCAGGAGGGTGGGTGGGTGGGTGCAGAATGGGACAGGCAAGCACCCAAGTGAGGTGTTAAAACGAGAAGATTCAGTCTTGAAAATAATGCCTGGCATGGACAGAGCAGAGGGATGGCATCTTTGCAGTCACAATGTGCACAAGAGGCTCAGGATGGAGGAGATGCTCTTTGCCTGACCTGGATGGGGCATGGCGTGCAGGCTGGGTCCTCAGTGCTGCAGATCTCCTGAAGGCAGGAGAAGCACAGCAGTTCTGTTAGAGAAGGGTTTTGCTTTGTTCTTCTCTCAGTCTCACAGTGTCTTTACTTTTCCTTCTCTAATTCACAGCACCTTTGGCGAGCTGAAGACCGTCCGGCTTCCCAAGAAAATGGCAGGAACAGGATCCCACCGGGGCTTTGGGTTTGTGGATTTCGTCACCAAGCAGGATGCCAAGGTGAGACATTTTCCTCCTCCTCCAGCACCCTCCCAGCCTGGACTCAGAGCCTGGAGACTCTGTTGCACTGAGGCTTAGCCCAGATTTGGGGCAGGCTGTTGCTATGTGCTGAGGCTGAAACCCTGGTGTGGACAGCCACAGGAGGGTACAAGACAAAACAGCAGCTGAAGCCACAGTGGGCAGAGATTTGGTGTAACCAGTGCAGTGGCTAAAAGTTCTTTTGAAGTAGAAGGATGGGGTTTGTCAGAAGCAAGGTGAGAGGCTGAAAGGGATGGGTTTGCCCCAGTGTAACACATGGGAAAACCCGCATACGTGTCCTACCTCCTTGGCTTTGGGGGACTTTGAGATACTGTGGCTGTTGGCTGCTCTGTGGAGTGTAGGAGATCCTGATCGTTGGTTCCTTGTGTGCTCTGAGACCCGGCCTGCAAGCAGCCTTGCCCTGGTGCTTATCAGATAGCGAGCAGTGGCAGAGCTGTAGCTGTGAACTGGTCAGAAGGATGGGGAGCGGAGAGGGGTCTGTGTCTGCTTTGCCTTGCTGAACACAAGAACAACGATCGAGTGCTGTCTTGGTCCAAGAGACCAGTCCTTGTCTGATGCGAATAGGGGAGCAGGCTGGGCCAAGCTGGGCTGGGTTGGGCCCAGCTGGGCTGGCCTGGCCAGGGATGCTCTCTGGCTTTGCACTGGCTGTTGCACAGCAGTATGGACGGTGTCAGCAGCAGGCAGCGGTGCCTGGGAAACGCCTCTTCGGCGCCGGGAAGCCCGTGGGTGGAAAGCGCGCTCTGCTTTGCCCAAAGCACGCAGACCCCGGCCTTCCAAAGCCTGGGCAGCTTTGCAATCCCTGTGCACTTTGTGCTGCAAAATATTCTGTAGTGTTTGGAGCCTGGAGGGATTGCAGGTGAAAACCTTCCACTCTATTATTCCTTCTAGAGCTTTCCTGTATTTTTAAGCTCTGTTCCTGCAGAGGAAACATGGGATGTCCAGCCTGTCTGGCTGTGACCCTCTGCCAGAGGTTTGGGATTGGGCTGGGCCGGGCACGGTCCCTCCTGCGCTGAGCAGAAGAGGGTCCTCGGCCCTGCTGCAAGGTGCCATGTGGGTGCTCCCAGCACGATGCAGGGCAGATTTTGGCCCCCCTGCTGCTTCCAGGTGATGTGAGCAGTATCTGGCCAAGGATGGTTATAGGCACAGGCTGTGGGATGTTATAGTCCAAGGACCATGTGGCTCCACTGACTCCCGAGGCTCCACGTTCCCCAAGGCTGCGAGCAGCAAGGGAGGAGGGGGAGCAGATGTAGCCCATGTTTATGTTTTTAGACAGGATTCATTGATCCTGGATCACCAGGGACTGTTGGATCATCCGTTCCACCCTGACCTCCTGTATAACACAGTGCTTGGAGTTTCTTTGTTAGTCCCGTATCGATCCTAATTCAGACTCCTTCCGCTCAGCGTTTGTCCTTCCCTCAAGGGCCGGCTCCCAGGGGGCAGCATGGGGTGCAGTGACCCCCGGGAGCACGGGGAGCTGTGCATACAGCTCTGCTCAAACCTCAGCTCTGGGCACCTTTGCTTTGAGCTCTGCTTTGCTCCGGAGCCCTTCAGGCTTTGTGCCAGGTTTTCTGATGCATCATTTTCCTGTGGAAACGTGAAGTGTTTGAGGGAAGGGTGATACAGAGACCTGGCTGGTTCAGCTGCCAGGGTGGGGGTGAAGGAGGCAGCACCCACCTTCCAGCTTGTTTCCTGGCTCAGTGCCTGCCTCCTGTCCCTCTTCAGCCTCTTGGGACCGGTGGCTGATTCCAGCTCCCAGGGGTAGGGAGCAGGGCAGGATGCTTGCCTGGGGCACCACTCCCAAAGCAGAGTCGAGCATGTCGGGGAGTGCGATGTAAATGTCCTGCAGATGATCATTGATCAGTCGGGGCAGGGATTCTGCTTTCCCAGCAGAGCAGCCTTTTTCCTCCTCCTTTTTATTTTTTTTTCCCCTCTCTCCATCCTCGTCTCTCTGAGGGATTTAATTGTCTCACAAGTGGCACATCAAGTACACTCCGCTGGCCGTCTGGAAAAGGATGCGCCGCGTATTGATGAATAGGATCCTGAATATTGTAAACATGGACATAATTGGCTTAGAGTTTATTGCTGAGTGAAATGAGAGGAGGGGAGTGAGCCTGGAGACCTCTGTGCTGAATAGCTGGGCCTGTCGGTGACGCGTTTGCCGAGAGAACGGAGTCTGGAAATCGCTCATAAGCGTCTTACAGAACATGAGGGTTTGTAACAGGGTGGTTCAGGTGCCTTTGTTGGGCTTTTAAAACTTGGGATCTCCTGTGTTTGTCTTTTTTCTCTCAGCCATCACGGCTGCTGTGGGAGTGCATAGGGAGGTTTTCCAGAGCCAGGACAGATATGTGGGGCTCCCCCTCCCAGCACCCCGCAGACCTGTCACATTGGGCTGGGTTTCATCCCCTTGGTTTCTTCTGGGGCTCTGCCACCTGCTCAGGGACAGCCAGCCCTGCCAAAATGTGCCATCAGAGGAGAGGGGCGGGCACCCAAGCTGCACGCAGCAGACAGTGGGTCTTGGGCAAGGCACAGGATGCTGCTGGTGGGCAGCATCTTCTGCCTGTCCTTTGGAGCCCTGCTCTGGTGCCTGGCTTTCCTGTGGTGATGTCTGCCACTGGAGCTGCCTCCTGGGTCATCATACAGCTCTGGTGTGAAGGACGGACCTGGACTGGGAGCGTCACGGCGCCATCAGATGGGATTAGCAGTCATCTCTCTTCCATCTTGCCAGCATTTAACAGGTTGCAGCGCACAGGCGTGTGGAGCCAGGGAACGGGTAGGAACCCATGTCAAAGGCAGCATCAGGAGGGACAGATTCCCAGGGAGGGTTTGTGCCTGCTGACTGAACCTTTGGGGTTGCATCTCCAGCTTCAGCTGACCACCAGCAGGGAATGCATGCCGGTCAGGGGATGAGGAAGGGAGCCCTCATCCACTGGTAGTAACGAATTAACTCCAGTTAAGGAAGCATTAATTGTGTGACACGTTTCCTGGTGTTCCCTGTACAGAGTTGTTGTGGGATTGTTTTTATTTTTGAACTATTAACTGGAAGCCGAGTTCCCATGTTTCTCCCCTGTTGATATAAAAATGCATCTGGTCTCCAAATAGAAATTGCCCATTCGGGAAAGACAGCCAGCCCTTTAAAACTGTAAGAGAAAAGCCTTGTGTGCAGCTGGCATCGCAGAGAGCATCCTCAGTTGGGACCGCCTCTTGCAAGGAAGGGAAATATATCAGTCTCCTAATGTTGTTGACCCTTTGTCCCTCTAATGACTCCAGCCCGGAGGCTCTTCAGCTTGAGGATTTAATAGGGCAAGGGGGATCTATAGGCAGAGCAGCACTGTCCTCCGAATTAATACGGCCGTTAGGGATGGAGCTGTAGCGCTCAGGGCTGACGGGTGCAATGGTCCAGTCTCCTGATCTCTGCTTTTCCAGCACCGTGGCACAGCAGGCTGTGGTGGTTTCCCCCCGGCTGTGGGCTGAGATCCACGCAGCTGCCTGCTCCTTAAAGTAAAAGAGCAGGGGAAGAGGGAAAAGGGGGGAAACAAGGGAAGGGAAAAGGAAGGGGCAAATAACTCCAAACCCAAGAAACTAAGAGGCCCGTGGGTTGGGATAAGGAGAGTTTCGTAAGAGAACAGAAAGATCAAATATCCCAATGCTAACAGGACTTTAGAGCAAAAGAAGATGAAACTCTTGATCCCCAATGCAGTTTCTCCCCGACCCACACAACTCAGGCCGGACCACCCAGAGCTGTCCCGGAACCCGACCGTCCCCCCAAGCAGCACGCGTCCCGCCACCGCCCCTCTTCTTCCTCCCCTCAGCCCCCCGTTATCCTGGGCAGGACGTCATTGCCATGGAATACTCTCTTTGGCCCATCTGGGTCACCTGTCCTGGCTTCGCCCCTCCTTTCTCCTGAAGAGAGAAATAGGAAGAAGCTGAGAAAGTCCTTGACTGTCTGACTGCAACTAAGAACATCAGGGTGTTCTCAGCACTGCTTTCATTGTAACTCCCAAACACAGCATCCCATCAGCTGCTACAAATGGAGTTAACTCTATCCTGACTGAAACCAGGATACAGGCTCCGCTCCAAAGCAGCGTCTGCCCTGCCCTGCCCTCCCATCTGGGCTTTGCCTGACCTTATCAGCCTCCCCTTGGATTTTGAAATTCCCCTTCTGAATCCCACAAACATTTCTAAGCTGCTGTTCCAGCCTCTCCCCTTCCTCTCTCTGCTTTTCCTACACCTGCTGCCGGGGTTCTGGCGCTGCTGGTGAGGGAACCCTGCCACACCATGAGCGGAGCTCAAGCCAAACTGTGCAAAACCACACTTGGGAAGATGTGGAAACGGTGTTTTTAAGCATGCTCCTGGCCTGTCTTCGAGGGGAGAAGGCCACGGGGCTTTCCTGCAGCCCCTGAAGCACTTGGAAAGCAAGAGAGACCTGTGAAAGGGTATGCCAGGGCTCTTTGCTATTTGGTGCACCCATGGTGGGTGCACTGCCCAGTGCAGCAGCTTTAACTAAACCCTTTTTTGGCATTAAGGGTACAGAGCCTTGTTGTGGTGGTGGCTCCTCTTTTCTTAAAGGTGTACGGTGACACAAAGCTGTCCTAACTGGCAGTCATTCCTGGTCAGGTCCTTCTTGGATGAGCAGACACCATGCCCCTCCATATCCCTGGTTTGGATACAGCTAAACAAACCTCCAGCCATCCGATGCTGCGATCTTCAGAGGCATCCTAGGAAGCCTGACAGTTGGGTGGAGGAGCTGTACCCCAGGTGTAGCTCCTCCCCAGCCTCCTTTCTCCGAAAGCCAGTCTGCTTGTCCTTCTTTTGTACTTCTTGAGTAGTTAAAATACATTTTGCCCTACCTGTCTTTCCATTTGCAGGAGCAGCAGTGGCAAATTTCCTCCTCTTGCTGGAAGATTTCCAGCAGTGGGGATGTGTGGGGATGGTGTTTCTCCCCTTCATCCCTTTGTCTTTTAAATCACCGTTGGCTTCTCATTTTCTCCCTCAAAAATAATTCCTCTCCAAGCCATGAAGCTGTAAGCCTGAGGGTTTTCCCTAGTTCCCAAAGGAAATGCCACTCAGGCATGTCTTTACCTGAAATACACAGCTTCTCTTCCACTGCCCCCGCTCCAGGAGTCCACCTGGGAAATGAAGACTTGAGGGGCACGGGTCCCAGCATCACCTGGCCCATGTGAGCTGGAGGTGTCCCTGCAAACTCACCCTGGCACCCCAAGCTCTGCTCCATCCTGGGTGCAGAACGGCTCATTCTGGGAGCGTGTTTGGCTGGGAGGAGCTGGTGTCCCCATCCACTGGCAGATGTGTCTCTCTTGGAGGGTTTCTTCAATGCAACATGACTTGGTGGTGGCATCTACCTTCCCTCTTGCTCCGTGACCTTTCCCAGCACTCCCTGGGATGACGCCTCATCCCAGACCGGGCTGAGCGGCTGTGTGTACCCAGCAAGGTGTGAAAGCAACCCTGTAAGGAGGAGGATGTGGCAAAGAGCAAGCGGCTTTGAGGTTGAGAACCTGACAAACACCAGCCACGCTTTGCCCCACGTTCTGCACGCTCCTTTGCTTTGCACCACGTTCCTGCTCACGTCCAACACAGGCGCTCTCCTCCGTGACCCGCTCCAGCCACATTGCCAGGGTCGTATCCTGTCTTCCAGCAATGCTGGGGTCGTAGCCTGTCTTCCAGCCTCCTCCTTCCTCGTGCTGCAGGAAGTGAGAAATTAAAAAGTATAAATTACCAAATGAGCCCCACGATCAGAGCTGCGGTTGTTTGCCAGGCGCTGGAAATAGCTCTTTGTGCCAAGGCAAACAGCCATCACAGCTCCCCACTGCCGCCCCCCCTCGAGTGTTTGTTTAAGCCAACACATTGCTCCACTAATTGGATACCATTCCAAGTGAAAATAGGCCTTTAAAACAACAGCGGCGGCAAATAAAAACAGCTGTAGCTGCAAGAGCACCAGCCAAGCGTGCGGCCCTCGGAGGGGACCTGCCCCCCAAAAGGAGGCACACTGCCCAGCCGGGGCAGCCTGGAGGTGTGAAGGTGGGAGTCTCAGAAATTGGGGATCTCAGCAGTGCTGAGGAGGAGAAGCTGGTGCTCCTCACTTCTCTTTTCTGTATTGCCTGAGACTTGGGTGAGTGGAAGGGAGTCAGGTGAGAGTGGGGACCCCAGGTTACCGAGTGCTGGCCGTTGGAAATGGGGCAGGGGGTGAGTTCTGTCCCCCATCGCCACGGGCAGGGCCATGTCTGTGTGGAGTGGCTGTGGGCAGCTTCAAAACTGCCCTTCAGCAGACAGCTCGGAGGAGGGGTTTGGGCTTCTCTGTGACGCTTTGATCTCCTGGTGGGAGGGAGGGGTGTCCCTGTTGGACACCAGGATGTGTTTCGGCGGTCCCATGGCCGCTGTCTTTGTTCCAGGGACAGGAGTTTGCAGAGTTTATAACCCAACTTAATCCCAGCCTTAGCTGAGGTTTGGAAAAGAGCATCTGGGGCTCCTTTCCTCGTCCCTATGCCCATCTGCGTGTCACGTTGCGGTGGAGCACTTTGTGGAGCACATGCCCAGGGATGAAAACGTTTCACCAGTGTCCTGGTGCATTTGTATTATGGGCCCAATCCTGCCCAGTCCTGCATTCCCTTGAAAGTCCACAGGAAATAAAGACACAGCCAGCCTTCCCTGGATCGAACTGGCATTCCCCAACGTCTGCTCCTTGCCCAGAGGCATAGAAAGCCACCTGAGCTCCCATTCTGGACGGCACGCTGGTATCCAGTGTCAGCAAGAGATGACGGCTGTATGGATGTTACTAAGCAGGATCTAACAATGGGAAACCTCTGCATTTCTGTAACGTGGCACCACCGTGGGTACAAAAAGAACGTGGCACTTCTGCCTTGGCTTCTGTCTCTGCCACATTTGCTGCCACCACGGCCACCATCACCAATTGGTTGGCAAGAGGAAGGCGGTGTTCCCCCGGGAGCTTGTGCTGCTTCACACCCGTTGTCCCCTCTCTGCTTGCATCTGAGCCGTGCCTGTGGGTGGAGAGGCGTGAGGTGGCTCTGCCCACGAAGGTTCCAGTTGGCAGGTGACCCACCCCATGCTGCCCCGAGTCTCGGCAGCCTCCCCAGGCTGCAGCTTTCCAGGCTCAGGGCTGGTCCCAGGGTGGAGCGGGGCTGCAGGCAGCCTTGAGCCACTTGCTGTGCCAGCCCTCAGCCGGCTCCCTCAGCAGCAGCAGCGTGCAGGGCTGGCAGCAGGGGTTTGCTCAGCTGCAAGCGCAGGGAAGATAAATGATTGAGTCAGAGCCACTGATGGAGATGAATCCTGCCCTGTCAGAGCAAAGTACTCTGGGTAGGATGCTCTCTGGGGGCCTTTTAGATCAGAGGCAGAGAGGGGCACCTTTGATTTGCCTCATGTTTGGTTTTATTTTCTCCCTTACTGGTTTTTCCCCTCTTAATTCTGCAGAAAGCATTCAACGCCCTGTGCCACAGCACACATTTGTACGGCCGGAGGCTGGTCTTGGAGTGGGCAGACACCGAGGAGACGCTGGAGGCCCTGAGACGGAAAACGGCGGACCATTTCCACGGTAACGTAGCAGCATCCTTCTGGCCTGTCAGTGCAGCCCTGGCTGGCACCGTCCCGCCTGGCACCGTCCCATCTGGCACATGCTGCTGGTCCACGCCAGCCCATTCCCCACGCTGACGGCTTGCTGGAGCTAGCCAGTAGCTGCTGGAGCCTGACTGCAGGCGCAGGGGAAGCGGGAGGTGTCCAGGCCAGGCTTTGTCTGACAGCTCTGCACGTGAGCCGGTTTTACGCTCCGTGTGCCGGCACCACTGAGGCACCTCGATGCCACCTGCGATGCTTTTGCTCCGTCCACCTGCACCCCAGGGTGCTCCGTAGCTGGGGACAGGCTCTGGGCACACAGATTAAAAAGGGCAGGTGATTTGGCTGTCGGTCGAGATGCGGAGAGGCCTGCTTGGATCAGGTTCCTGAGAATGACAGCTCGGCAGATAACAACACTGCAGGCTCCTATTGATAGCCATTGACAGGCACAAATGCATTGCTTGGCAAATATTTATGTAGGATGGGCTCCCCTGGGCGGGAGGGCTAAGCTGGAGATCGATCGCTGCCTCCCGCACCCCCTCGCAGCCTCCCCTCTCCCTCACACACAAGGGGCTGGCGTGAGCCACTCCGGGGCTGCACGTCACGATCCCCAGCAATGGAAGAGCTGCACCCCTTATTTCATGAGCCTGACTCCAGCGGGACCCGGCCCTGTGCTGATGACATAGCGTGTGCTGTGCTGGTTGTTACGGGCTGTGGAAGCCAATTTGGGGGTGGAAGGGCTGAGGGGGATGTGACCTGAAGTGCAGAGAGAAGGGGGATGAGATGGGAGCCACGGGCTGATCTCCAGCACTGTGCTGAGAAGGAGAGGGAAGGAGCACGGGGATGCCTCGGTGTGTGGAACTGCCTGGATGTAGAGCTGTGCTACTGGGGCTGGGCAAGGTGTGGTAGGGAGGGCGGGCACTTTGGGGTGTGGCTGTGCCCATCCAGAACCCAGCACTGGAGGGGGGCACACATCCTGCTTGCTCACAGTGACAGGAGTCTCCATGCCGGGGAGGGGGCAGATGTTTCATCGTCCCAATGAATCTGGGGACCATCTTTCTCCCGTTCTGCTCCATGCTGTCAGGGGTAACCAGTCCTGGCTTTGGGGTAGCTGCAGACTTGCAGTGGATGCCAGCCACTGCCTGCAAGCTCTGTTGCTTCCCTGTTTTTCCCAGGCTCAGTTTACTTCCCAGTTGCTGTCTGCCTTTGCTCCAACTCACTTGTCTGGGGTCTTCCTTGCTCTCTGGGATAGTGGAAGAG
The DNA here is from genome assembly GCA_027925045.1 of Hypotaenidia okinawae. Lineage (NCBI taxonomy): Eukaryota > Metazoa > Chordata > Aves > Gruiformes > Rallidae > Hypotaenidia > Hypotaenidia okinawae. The sequence continues at coordinate 15,971,148 of BSDF01000017.1, forward strand.
GAGTGTTTTCATGTCCCACGGGGATGCCTCCCTGGAGCGCTGCAGTGGCTCCAGGAGCCTGGCTGACAAACGGGAGCCAGGTTATCCCTCCCTGCCTTGGGACTGGAGGTGGGATTGAAGGCGGCGCTGGGGGGAGAGGAATATCATCCAGGCCTTCAGCCCTGCCCAGTGTATGCACGTCCTCTGCTGCAGAACCAAGGGTAGCTAATCCCATGGCAGAGTGCAGTGTGCCAACAGTGGATTTGCAGAGCAAAGCCCATCTGGGGCACACTGGTGGACACTGGTAGCAGGGCTCAGGCTCTGTGCTGGCAGCACAGGTTTCATCCCTTTGGGAAGTGCTGTCTCTGGACTCAGAGGTGAGCTTGCCACAGAGTTTCTGGTGGTGCTGCCCAGCACCCCCGGGGGAGGGAGCTGTGCCCCATCCCTCTTGCTGTGGCTGGGCACAAAGCGATAGTGATAGAGGGAGATCTCCCAGCTGCTGCTCAGCCTTCAGACCAGCGGGGAGGTTCCTTTGCACTTTCTCCCTGGCGCAGGAGGAGGTTTCCCAGGTGGAGTCGGGGTGGAGGGGGCACCCAGCACGCACAGCCTCGCTGCCCTGCCTTGGTTTCCCCCACGCCTTCAGCCTGCCTAACAGCCAGGCTGAGACCACGCATCTCATTTCACTGGTGACAGACTAGATTCTGCCGACTGGAAGCCGAGCTTGCTTTTCACTACCAGCGTCAGTTACCAGGCAGCTCCAGCAGGACACCGAGGGACCCACACTCCTCTGAGTCACTCAGGTGGCGAGCTCACCCTGCTGCCATCACCGCAGATCTCCGCGTCTCCGCTTTGAAAGAGCCTCCCAAATCCTTCAGGCTGGTGTCCTGCGTGCCCACTCCCCTCGCCAAGCGGCTCCAAGGGTCGACCCCATCACTTTTGTCTTCTCAGGGAACTACTTTGTGAAGTCTGGACCTGGGCTGCGAGACATATCCCACCGCCGACTCCTCTCTGCCGCAATTACGCACCTTATTTCTGACACCAGTTATAGAAGATTTGGCTTCCAGTTCCCAGGGCTCACTCTGCTGTTACTCGTTAGGTTAAAGAGAGGTCTGGTCTCCGAAATCTCTGTTCCATGCAGGCGTTTGCCTGGCAATCAGGCCGCTCCTGAGCCATCTTCTCAATAGGTCTAATAGGCACAATAAAGCGGAATGGGCTTCTTCCCATTCCGTGCCGTTTCAGGTCATTCTCTGTGGCTTGTTCTAAGTCTTTGTAATGTTCTAGGGGAAAGTGAAGCCCCCAGGAGTGGTCACCGGCTGCAGGCGATGGATTTGGGAGTGAAACCTCAGCCCTGTGGTGGGTAAGGCAGCTGTGCCCTGCACCTGCTCCCCTGTCCCCCAGCGCAGTCCCTAAAAGGCTGAAGGCTCCTTGCTTCTTTCAGGATGTGCCCTCTCTTTGTCCTCAGGCAGGGCAACCTTGTACTAGGGAAAAAAACACCCCAATCTCTTTGGGTTTTAATTGCACCCCACCCTGCATTATTAACCTGTGGGACCTGCTGCCCCGAGGTGGCTGGAGAACCTGGATCTGCCGTGACGTGGAAAGGAGAAGCCATGGAAAGGTGGGACAGCAGTTGGCCTTGGGGCCTCTAGTCCAACAGGGGATGTGGAGCAGGGTCACGGGAACCACTGTATCAGGGCTGCACAGCTCCTGCCACCATCAGCATCCCCTCGTCTGGGGAGCGGGACCCTCCCTTTGGAAAACAGGTGTCATAGACGTCTTCAAACCAGCAGGGAGAACACCTGGCTCCATCGGAAGAGACACGAAGGGATCTGAATGCCCTGCAGCTGAATTTGCCAGCCGAGGGGCAGATGGAACCTGTTCCCTGTGCAGGATGGGGATCGCATCCAGAGCCCTGGCGCAGCCCTGCACATCACCTGCATCCCCACAGCCGCGTCGCCGCAGCCCACAGCAGCTCCGAACAGCTCCATCCCCCTTCCCTTCCCTTTCCCTCCCCTTCCCTGCCCAGCACGGCCGGACGCGGCTCTATCCCGGCCTGGCAGGGAGGGATTTGCGAGCGAGGCAGCGATACCCTGCGTGCGCTCCCCTCTCTCCCGGGAGCCTGCAGTCCGTGCAGGGAAGGGACTTGCTCCCAATCCAGCTAAATTACTATCGACTTGTGTTCTGTGCGCTTCGCAAACACGGCGCTCGGCCGGCCGCAGCGGGGCTGGCGGTACCCTGCCAGGGCTAACGTGGGAACCGGCTGTGCCGGGCCGCTTTCCCTGCTCTTTCCCATCGATCAAAGAATTAAATTGACAGATGGGGAATTCTGCGCGAGACGCGGGAAGGGGAAGGGATGGCTTGTGGGCTGTGCTGGGCTGGGGGGAAGGGGAGCGGGGGTGTTTACAGGAGGGATGCGTAAAAGGAGGGGGTGTGGAGACTGCGGGTGGTGGAACGGGGGTTGAACGGGGGTCTGGCTGGTGTTTCAGTTGTGAGAGTGGGTTTGGGGAGGGCCCTGAGCTCAACAGTGGGTCAGGGGTGGGTGTAAAGAGTGGAACCCCGCTGCAGCTCCCCCTGCTTGTCTACAGCTGTTTGCTGGGGAAAGGCACATTCCTCTCTGAACCTGATCCTCGTGCCCTCCCTGGCAGGGTGGGAAGAGTCTTCCCCATCCCTGCCCCCATGACCTTTCCTGGGTGGCATCTCCCTGGGCCACAGCCCCCCAAACTGCTCCTCTTACCTCTGGGCTGTGCTGCAGCCCCACAGTGCTCGCCCTCCCCTCCCAGCCTCCTGGGATCCCTTTCTCTTTTAATTTTTTTTATTTTTTTTTACATTTTGGAGAGCATCTGTAACTAATGCAGGCACATGCCGGAGCCGGGGAGTAAAACCCTGCGGGATTAGCGTGGCATCCGCAGCCCTGCCACGTTCTAATCCCGTGGTAATCCCCCTCTCGCCCACCCCCACTGGCTTCAGCTATTGTTTAAAGGAAGCAAATGGGATCGTTAGCGGGCAAACCTTAACCAGCTTGGAGCTGCGCAGCGGAAGGCGAACCAATTCTCTTCCCCACCCTCCTGGTTGGGTTCCTCCCCACCCCCCTTCCATTTCTCCTTGTTAATGGAAGCAAGGATGCTCCTGGCGCTCCCCAGCACATCTGGAGCCTGTGGCAGGGGGTGTTTGCTTGCCAGGCCCCTGCCCGCACCATGGCATGGTCCCAGGGGTGCTCTCTGAGCACCCAGCACCCCGTGTCCAGCATCCCCTCTGCTGTGCACCCCTGTCACCACCTCCATGCAGCCTCTCTGCAAGGCGGGTGGTGGGAAGGAGTGGTGGGGAGGGGGGACACTTCCCTGCTGTGGATTTGGGAGATGGCACTGTGTTTGATGCTGTTTCTGAGCACCACGCGTGAGGCTGGCTGGGGGAGGGCAGAGTAAAGTGGGGGGCAACAGGGGGAGATAACTGCTGAGCTGGCACCTTCCTCTGGGATCAGTTGTCCCCTTCTGCCTTTGGATGATTGACCTGGAAAGAGCTGCTTGGAGGGATCCCCGGGTGGCACCTCGCAGCACCCCACAGCTTCCCTCAAGGGTGGGCACTGGGGGCTATGGGCACCCTGCTCCCCCCACCCAGCCCCATGGGGAGCGGGGAGGGAGGCAGGTCCTGGCGTTCTGTCAAGGAATTAATTGAAAAATAAAATCATTAGATGGGAACTCCAGAAATGCAAAATTGTTGGGAGCTGGGGGGGGGGGGGGGGGGGGGAGGGGGGGCTGAGAGCCTTTGTCAGGTTAATTTTCCTGTATTGATGTTTTGTGACATTTCCTTGTTGTTTATCTCCCGCAGCAGCTGTAATGCTGAAAGAAAACGCACAGCTTGTTCCATTTATTTATTTTACACCTTTTCTTTAGTCTGCTGGTATGTTTGTTTGTTTGAGGAACCCAGCGAGGCTTTTGATGTCTGAAAGCAGGATTTAAACAGCTGTTCCCCCCCGTGCGCAGCGAGCGAGCGAGAGCCGCTGGCTTGGGGCGAGCAGGGAGAGGGGCTGTGCTGGCCCCCACCGAGGGGCTGCTTCTTGCTCAGCAGAGGGGAGGCAGCACCAGTGTTGGCCACAGCAAACAGGGCCCAAGCAGCTCTCTGCCACCGGTGCCAGGAGGGATTGGGGTGCTCGCTTGCATTGCTGGGGGTGTCTTGCCTACCCATAGGTTGTAGTGTCTATAAGGAGGGATGGGTGCACGGCACTGCACCACACAGCGGTTTCGGGAGGGGGACGATGCCAGGGAGGTCGCAGGACAGGGCTGGTGGTGAGGGACAGGAGAAGTGGGGGGACATCCCTGCCCAGCTGTCCAGGGGGAGAGGTGGCCTCACACCTTCACCCCACACCAGCTGATGGGGGGATGCAGGGCGGGCTGCAGGGCCAGGCAGTGACTGTACATCTCAGCGAGGGTGTCGGTGGGTCTGTGTCTGGCCAGGAGCCGCCTTCAGCCAAGACCAGTGTCTAGGCTGGTCTCATAACCACTCTTGGACAGGAGATGGGCAACCTAGGGTCAGTGGGAAGGGTTGGCATCACCAGTGAGCCTCTTTGGATGCTGGGGTGGTTTGCTACGCAAAGCCTGTGACCCAGAGCATGGGTGGCAGGTATGGAGTCACACCTCCCTGTGTCCTGCGGGGCCTGCCTGTCAAGGGCACGTGAGGGATAGCTGGGGGGTCCACCTGGGAAGGGGGATGAGGGGGGCTGGTGGCAACAGGAGATGGGCTGGAGGCAGCCATGCGCAGATCAGGGTTGTGATCTTTGCTTTTCTTCCTCTCCCGCATCCCCACCGCTGCCGCTCGGGCCTGGGCAGACTCCCCAAAGAAGAGGAAGCAGTCGGAGGTTTTAAATGAAATCCTGGAGCATCTGGAAGAGGAGGAGAGCAACAAAGATGAGGCCATGTAGTAGCCACCTGGCATCTGATGAGGTGGGTACCAGCAGTTGGGGCCGTGGTGGGCACAGCCATCCCTGATGGTCAGAAAGCCAGGGCTGCCCCTGATGGTCAGAAAGCCAGGGGTGCCCCGGGGCCGGCTTCATGAGGAGGAGGAGGTGATGTCACGAAGGCTGAGCAGCCTCTGAGCCGGGGTTTCACCCACTGCCTCTCCTCCCTGTCACCCCTCCGAGCTCATAGCCGTGGTCTCGTGGGGTGCAGCCCGGATTTGGGCTCGGTCATGGCTCGGTGCTGACGCGTCACTCCCCAGCATGTTGACTTTCCTGGAGGGAAGGCAGCAGGATTGCTGCGGCAGCAGAAACCACATGAGTCAGGAGTTCACCTCTCTATGGCTGGGGGAGAACAGATGGGCTGCCAAAACCCAGGAAAACAAAGCTCCTGTTTGGAGACCAACCAGCCGCTGCCACCACAAACAGAGTTTGGTAAAGGCCTTTCCCTGCCACTGCCCGCTGTGTCCAGCACTTCGCTCCCTCCAGGGGCACCATGCCCACCCCACCCCCCAAGGCCTGGTTTCCTGAGTCCTACCTGGCATCGCTCCTCCCTGGTGTGCTCCCTCTTGGAGCAGCACCTCAGGGATGGAGGATGCGGGCAGGGTTGGCTGGCAGGAGGGAGCCAGGATTAAGTAGTTCCCTGCGGTCAGAGGCCGTGCGGTTAAGCCAGCCCGGAGTAAGGGCAATAAAAACACCTGTGGGGCTCCTAAGTCCCTTTGAACTGCTCCCACCTTTTCACAGCATCACAGAGAATCAGGGGTCGGGAGGGGCCTCGAAAGCACAGCCAGTCCCACCCCTGCCAGAGCAGGGTCACCCGGACTAAATCCTACAGGAACTGTCCAGGCGGGTGTGAATGTCTCCAGAGAAGGAGACTCTCTGGACAGCCTGTCCCAGGGCTCCATCACCCTCACAGGGAAGAAGTTCCTCCTGACATTCCCATGGAACCTCCTCTGCTCCAGCTTGCACCTGCTGCCCCTTGTCCTGTCACTGCCATCCCTGAGAAGAGCCTGGCTCCAGCCTCCTGACTCTCACCCTTTACGTATTTATAAACATTAATACATCACCCCTCAGGCTCCTCTCCTCACCATCCCGCTCTGTGGTGGTGAAACCCCATCCCATGCTGAGGAACCCAAAGGTCCTTGTGCCAGGGCGCTGGGTTGGCCAGCCCCTGGTCCCCTTGGCAGTTTGTGCAGCAAGGCTGTGCCTGCCCAGCACCCCCCAGGGAAGGACTTTTGACACCTTCTGGATCCCATTTTACAGCCGCAGAAATTTTCCCAGCTCCCAGATCTCACCCAAATGGCCTAAGCAACCTCCCCTGGTTTTGGGGTGCTGCTGGAGCAGTGCAGTGCACACACATCCATTGTGACCCTGAGCCCCTCATGCCAGGGGGAAGCCGGGCTGTGTTCCATGGCACAGCGCTGGGAAGCTGCCCTGCTCTTGCTGGCGTGTGTCTGTGTGCACGATGCACATTACTGCTGGAGAGGCTGTTTTCCTCTCAGCAATCGCTGCCGGTCGCTGCGAGGCGATGCCCAATACTCCGAGCAGTGGGATGCTCATCACCTTCCTTATTACCAGACTTTTGTTCAGCCCACAACACCGCTGGCTGCCTGCATAGCGAGCACGTCTGGGCCTGGAGCCGACCAATAACCCTGCTAATACGACTGCCTTCCCAGGCAGGCGCGAGCGCCGGGCCTCGCTGATGACAGGGAAGGTGCTTATGTGACCGAGGAGCAATCTGGGGTGGGTTCAGTAACTGCCTGCTGCACGCCGTGCGGCTGCCAGGAGGTGCCAGGCCCAGAGGTAACGTGGAGCAGCTGGATGCGGGGATGCCCCAGGTGTGTGAGCCACCAGCAACCCCCTCCAGCAGCCAGTGTGGGGACGGGGCAATGCTGGGGCCAGCGCAGGCAGCAGCGCACGAGGCCCAAGCCAGCCCCACGCTTCCAAGAGCACCCTGTCCTGCTCCTCCCGTGGGACATGGGGCTCAGCACCTGTGAGCTCACAGCTGAGCAGCCCAAGCTGTGACATCCCACACCAGTCCCCAAACCACGCTGCAGCCCTGCCACTGCCTCCAAGCACCTTCGGGACTCTGGGCTGCTCTGCTCCTGGCACCCCAGGGCTGCTGGCTCAGGGGACTGGCACCCAGAATTCAGGGATGCATCCCTTGGGATCTCTGCAGAGTGGCAGTGGGATGCGATGATCTGCCTTGCCCCACAGCAGGCAGGTGTCTAAACTCAGGGGGCAGATGGGTAAACTGAGGCATGGGTGTCAGAGCAGCACAGTCAGAGGGGGTCAGCCCAAATGGTGATGAGGTCAGCAGGGAGGGGGCACATCTCTCCTTCCATTGTTTTTTCTCAGCATTGATCCACAGCTTTTCCATCCCCACTCCCTCTGCTGCTCCCCGCTGCCTGCACTGTCTTGGGGTGGGGGTGGGACCCATGGTGGTCCCAGGATGGCTTGCGGTAGGGGGAATCGCTGCAGGGAAACAGAGCTTTAGCATCCTAGGTGAAGGACCTGCCAGCAGCACCCAATGCAGCCAGGAGCTGGGCAGGAGGATCCCTGACAGGCACAGGCAGTACCCACCCACATCCAGGCACAACTTTGCAGGGTCGCAGGTTGAGGCTGGATTTTCCTGAGGGTTTTTTGGTTTGGGTTTTTTTTTTTCCTCTCCCCCCTCATTGTCTTTTGTGGCAGGGCAGGCTTCTTGCTGAGCATCTCTGAGGTCTGCAGCAGCGACGAAAGGGATTAGTGCAAGCAGAGCATGTAGGCTTTAGAGAACAGAGCTGAGTTTGGTTTCAACATCTAATTCAATTTGTTCTGCCGAGATTGAAATATGAAATGGTTGCCAGTCAGACGTTTGGAGGGAGGAGGGAAGAGAGGGGAGCCTTCTCAAATTTAAATTGTAATGAAAATTAACTTAACCCTTTGATATGGTGGAAGCCATGCTATTTCTCTGTGTGGGAACAGGCCAGGAGATGTGTGTGAGGGCTGGGGGATTTCCTTCCCTGCACCTTCAGATGTAAGGGAGATTCCCCTCTTCCCATGGTGATGTTACCTTGATGTGGTTCCACATGGGTTCATTTCTCAGGCAGTTCGGTTTCTGGGGGGCTGTGTCATGGGGAGCTGTGTACAGATAGAGGGATACACGTATCTATCTGCCCGTGTGCTAATTGTGGGAACCCTGATGGCAGCTCGGGAGAGCAGTCAGAGTTAATTCGTGCTCCTCAAGCAAAGCCCTGACTTAGACCTGACTTAGACCTGACTTCCTTGTTACATCTTGAGAGCCTGCACCCCTAAAGTTACAGCGGCTTTAACCTGACTTTTTCTGGAAACGAGTGTGTGCCTGCTACTTACCCTGAATTAAAGAGAATACCTCAGCAGGTCTGCAGGGCGTTCGTCACTCCCCACTGCCTTATTCTTTTATTTCCCAATCCGAAGCAATGCTGACCATAAAACAGTGGCAGCTCCCTTACCATCTGCATAGTTAACCTGGGGAAACAGTCCCCACCAGTCCTTGCCCCGGCAGCACCGCTTCACCCATCCCACCACGCTCCATGTGCTCCAGAGGGACAGCCAGTTCCTGCCGCAGTCACCGGTACTGGGGAAGGCTGTGCCTGTAAAAAACAGGCACACGCTAGTTGTTCTAATGAGGGTACAACAAGCTCTAGCCCTGTCCCCTCATTTTGTTGGCTCAACACCATGGAGCCAGCGTCCCCGCACGCACCCATCACCTCCCATCTGCCCTGTACTTCCTGGGCGTGATGCCCATCTGCTCTGGGGATCCCTTTCTGGGGTGGGTGCGTGGTACCTGGGCTGTGCTGAGGGCAGAGGGGCTGAGCAGCCTGCTCCCAGCGTCAGCCCTGGGCTGGCTCCTCACCTGGCACGCTGCAGGAAGGGCTGGAGAGTGGGGTGGGGGGCTGCACGAGTTATTTTGGGCTCGGGGAGTCCCTCTGCCCATTGGAGAACTGAAAGCGGTGCTTTCCACTCGGTCCTTCCCTCTGCAAGCCCCGGGATGTGGTGTGTGGGCCCCGTGGGGTCCTGCAGACCCCAGGTGCAGCCCACTGCCCAATGGACAGACTTTGGCCAGGCTGTGATGGCTCCATAGGGACCGGGACCCCAGCAAGCCAGGAGCTGAGGGCTGTGACGGTTCCACAGGCACCTCCATATCCCGGGGCCGGCGCTGGAATTGGATTAGGATATTATTCAAATGCAGCCTTTATACCGAACTCGAGGGTTGGCGGGTTTTCGTGTACAACCAGCTTCACTCCATTGCTGCCTGTGGCCAGGGGCCTGTGTGGGCTGTTATCTGCTATGGGGACAGCGAGCAGCCAGCGTAGAGAATATCCCAGGGCTGGTTCTGCCCGGGGCTGGCGTCCCTCTGCTGCCAGGCCTGCGCGTCCAGTGCTTCCTGCTGCCCTCAGAGCCGGGCTGTGCTACCTCCCCAGAGCGACTTGTGGCAGTTAGGCTCTTGGTGCCATCGCCCTGGGGTATTTTTCCCACTGGGAGGAGGCAGGGGACTCTGGGGCAGGCGTGGACAAGGAGGTAGACCATCCCTCTCCACAGGCTTGAATTGCTCCTGGTGACAGCATGCTCCCATCCCGCTGCCCAACCAGGGGTGATCTCTTTTCCTTGCCATTGCACTGATCCTGCCAGCAGCCTTAGATCATGAGTTGCAGCTCTTCTCATCTCTTTAGTTCCACCCTGCTTTCGCAAAATCTCCCCCTCATTCCTGCTTCCACCAGCGCTTTGCCAGGGCTGCGGGAAGAGCTCGCATCCCCCACATCACGCTTGCCTCTTCCCAGCCCCTGCGCTGCCGGCAGCTCCCAGCTCCGGGCAGGAGCTCAGGGATCCCAAGCCTTCCTGCCTGCCTGTCTCTGAGAGCCATCCCCTGCTCCTCACAGCTCCACGTGTCAGCTCGCAGAGGCAGGGTGTGCTGTGGGTTGTCTTCCTGAGCAAGATGTGGCAGGAACCACACAGTACAGGTTCGGGCTTGAAAAACCTCGTGTGTCTGTTGCTGCTCCCTCCCTTGCAACGGAAGAAGCAGCAGGAAGGTGGGCTGCCACTGCAGAGCTGTGATCTCCCTCGGGGACCTTCCCTTGCTGCTTTGGTTTCCCAGTTTGGGCACAGACCCACAGGTGGGAGCAGCTGTGCTCCCTGCCCATCAGCGCATCCCTGTGGGGAGCAGCCGGCTCCCTGCTGCGTGCAGGTGTGCTGCCAGCTCCCACTTGAGCTGGCGGCAGTGGCTTGCTTTCTCTCAGCTTCTAATGTCTCCAGCCTCCTTCCACCAACCTTTTGCGACTGCAAACCTGGGTGCTTCTCCCCCGACGGAGGATTAGCCGAGGGATGCCGCTGCTGCCGTGCAGTAGTGCTCCTGTCCCTCCCCTGCAGCCAGCATTAAAATATTCCAGCTGTGTCTGAGGGACTGGAGGAGCCGCCGCCGGGAACCGATTGCCAGGGATCAGCCAGGCTCAGCCGTAGCCGGGGCGGATCCCAGCAGCTGGACCCCATCGTGGCATCACCCCGGGCTGCGGCTGCCCGTGGGGAGGGTTGGTTGGGATGCTGGGATGCTGGCTGGAGCTTTGCTCAGGATGCGGGAAGCACCAGCTTCATCTTAATGGTAGGGCTGGACCTTGCCCTGGGTCACATCATGACCCGTGTTCATGACCAGTATTTCCCAGCTTCCACCAGCAACTCCCAGACTCCACCAGTACCTTCCAGCCTCTGCCAGCAGCTTCAAAGCCAGGAAATAGCACAGGAGAGCGAGGAGGCAGCTCTCCTTTCTCCGGAGCAGGCTGTGGGTGGCTGAGATGCACTGCCTCCTGTTTTCCCTAAATATATGCACCGGAGAGGGAGAGAATCGCATGGCAGGGCTTGAGCTTTCCGACTTAGCCGCTCATGAATAATAATCAGGCTGGGTAATTCACAGTAAGTGGGTATCCAAATTGGCTAATAAGGGAGGCTTTCACCCCAAACTGGAGCTAGGGAGAGAGGCAGTGAGAATATCAACAGCGTTGGCTGAGGCGGGCGTGTGCGCGGTGTGACCTGAATCGGTGAGACAGGGAGGCGATGCCAGAGACACAGAGAGCGGTGACGGGGAGGATGGGAGAGGGGACGGTGTCCAACCTCGCTGCTGTGGGCAGCAGTACCCTGGCTCCCACTGCAGGAGGATGGGCATTAGGAGAATGACAGGAGAATTAGGACAGGAGAATTAGACATTCTGCTGTCTAATTAGCCTGTAATTAGTCATGTCGTTAGACTCGGCTGGCTCCCCCAGCCCCGGGACCCTGCTGGGCTGGCGTTGGCATGCCTGGGCCCCCACACCTGAGGGTATGGAGCCACTGTCACCACATCCCCCTGCGTCACACCCCCAGCTCAGGGCTCAGTGGAGCTGCTGGGACCTGTCAAGGGGAACAAGAGCTGTAAACTAAAGGGGGGGAGGGGGTCTGTGGTGTACATCAAGGGGTGATGGGGGGAAGAAAGGGTTTCTTCGTGTCCACCTGACGACCATTCCAGCGTTGCTTTGTCTGCTGGCCAGTTTTCCCAGGAGAGCGAGCGAGGCAGCAGTAGGAGCTGCGTTCCAGCACCGTGGGGTGGGCTGCCCAACTTCACCTGCCACCAGCAGGCTCTGGGGGGAGATGCTGCCCCACCAGCACCCCGCAGCACCCCCCAGCTCCCAAGCCGGGGCAGCAGCAGCAGGCACTGGAGAGGGACAGGGCCCTTCCTGCCACAGGTCAGCTGCTGCTGCCCAGCAAGTGTTCCTCCAGCAGCAACCTACAGAGATGCTGGATAGAGTTAGGATAAGGGAATCAGCTAGAAGAGCACCGCTGTGGAGCTGGGCTTGTTCAAACACGCAGCATAGAAGCCCCAGGCACCACCGGGTCGCTGCAGGAAGGATGCCCCTCCGAGGGGTCTGTTGCCAGGCACCATTGTGTAGCTGCTAAATGACTTTTTGAATTGAGGAGGAACCTGCAGCCCCTTCTACAGTGCCCTGATCTCCTTTACACAGGGCAGGAGAACACAGCGCTGCTGCTCGGCCAGGTTCCCAACGTTCCAGCCCTGCTGTCCCAAGGGTTCCTGCTTCACACCTTGGGCATCAAACCACAAACTGCTGCTTCATCCAAAGCGCAATGAGAGACCCCCCTCCCCAGGCAGCCCCCCACGGGGCTTCACCCTGCCTGGCTGGGCTCCATCCTCCACAAAAGTCCAGCAGCAAAGCCCAGGCTTAACCTCAGGCTCACCCCTCTGGCTGAGCCTTGGCAAGGCTGAGCCTGGCTGAGCCCCGTGCGGCGGGCTCAAGCATTCCTCACGGATCGCAGTGCGCTTCGTGATCTGGTTTCTGAGCCAATGAAGTAGAAAAACCTTTTTAATTTCTTTTCGCCCCAAGGCTCCAGGTGGGTGTGTGGTGCCCAGGCTGGACCCCCTGCCCCCTCTTCCAGCCCCCTGGCCACCCCTGCCACCCCTGGACTGGGAACATCCTGCCTGCCTCTGGATTACTCCAGATCACTGCCAGGCCAGGCAGACACCCTATGAGGGATGCTGGCAGCTTTGACGGCTCCATGATGCCTGGTGCAGAGGCAGGGTGCAGGCAGAAACCTTGTAATGTCATTTTTGGCTGCACCACAGCCCAGCGTGTGGGCCTGGGGGAAGGAAGCCCCAGGAGACAGATGGACAGACTGTCCCAGGAGCAGGTGTCTGGAGAAGTGGTGGAACCCACCCATCTCCTGGTTCCTGCAGGATACTCCAGCCGAGCAGCTCGTCCCTGGAGAGCTGCACACGGGGCTGGCACTCCTCCTGCCACAAGCTGGGCTGGAAAAATGAAATCTGGGATGTTATTTTCAATTTAAAACCCCAACCTCAAACCACGTAACCCAACGTCTGGCTTCGTGTGTGCCCCGGAGCCCAGGAGCAGGAGGTGGGAGGCAGGGGGCGGTGGCAGCAGGCAGGAGCCCTGGGCTTCGTTAGGATTCAGCCGTTAGATCTCTCCTCTCTCTCTCTGATGCCTGAGTGTGATTGACACTTACAAATTACCCAGCCAAAAGTGTCGAGTCTTTGACCCCTGAGTAACATCTTTGGCGAGCCTGAGATTTGCCAGCATTTTGTCATCTAATTACTACAAATCCCTTGAAAATTCTCTGGCTGGTGAATTTTTAATGCGGGACAATTTCAGTGTGATGCATCGCCCAGATGGGCACAGGCATGCTCCTTCCCTCTCCCTGCTCCTTCCCACTCCCTGTTCCTTCCCACTCCCTGATCCTTCCCTCTCCCCGCTCCTTCCCTCTCCCCGCTCCTTCCTGCTCCCCGCTCCTTCACGCTCTCTGCTCCTTCCCGCTCCCCGCCACCTCTCCTCCTGCCCTTTCTTCTCCTCTCTCTCCCCTTTCCTCTCCCTGCCTCCTCTCCCCATCCCATTTCTTACCTCCCCGTTCCCATTGTGCATCCAGGAAGCACCCAGCATCTCTTCCCCTCTGTGGCCCCATCCCACCAGAGGACCCAGCTGAGCCCAGTTCCAAGCCTGGCACGTCATGTGCCCCCAGCCCGGCTGCTCTGTGCTCACGTCCCCCTCACTGTCTCACCGGTGGTGGCCCGGAGCTCCTAAATGACATTATTTTATTCTCTATCTCCTCAGGTCTCTCTCAGTGACAGACAGAGAGGGAGAAGCCTCCACTGGAGACTGGGATGCCAGCACACTTGCTGCCAGCGGAATCCCCTCGTCCTGCAAACCCGCGGGCTGGTGCCTGCCCTGCATCCAGGTTCTGGGATTCCCAGCCTTTTAAACGGAGCTCAGTTTCGGAGCAGGAGGAAGAACCCTTTTCTGCCAGCAGCAAATCCAGGCAGAGATGCGATTTCCCTGTCTCAAAGGCCTGGGGAGGTGGGCGCTCCCCCGCTGACCCCAGGGACTGTGGCAGCCCCTGCCCGCAGTGCCCGAGCGGGAGGGTCATTTCTGTACATTAAACCCCACGAGTGTTTTATGGTTTCCAGAGCTGAGTCACGTCTTGCTTCGCTCGGATCAGTCTGTTCAGTGTGTTTTCACCGCAGCTCAGCAGCGACTCTGGGCTGATGGGGAGATAAGCGTATTTTAGGAGGGAGGCCTGGGGCTTGCTGCGTTCGGCTTTGTGCCGGTGTCATTCCTGTCCCTGCTCTCCAGCAATCGCCTCCGTCTCTCCCTTCCCAGCTTTCAAAGGGAAAGAGGCTTTGCTTTTCAGCCAGGGTACCGCTTTACATATGTACGCAGCTGATAAAGTATTTGCTGTTCGCCCCTTTCCCCCTGGGAATCGCTGTCTTACGGCAAACCTGGTTTGTCTGACAAGGGCTGCAGCAGATTACACGTGTTGGCTGCAAACACAGGGCCTTTTTTTTACCTCTTTTTTTTTTTTATTCCCTTTTTGAGACCCACATACCTCTGTACAGCCACCCTCTGCGTTCCCACGGCGGCTCTGCATCTGCCTGTGTCCCAGGAGCCGCCCTGAGCTCAGATCTGCGCCCTGAGCTCAGATCTGCTCGTGGCATCGGACCCCCGGGGTGGCCATCTGGGTTGTTTTCCTCATGGGAGCTGAACAGGAGCTGTACCCACAAAAAATGCCACCAGTGCTGTTGGGGTTGAGCACTCCAGTTGATGTAGGCTGGGCTTTCGGCTGCAGTTTCAGGTGGGACTTCTTGGGACCCCTTGTCATCGTCATCCGCCACATCCACGGGCATCGGCGGGACTCGGAGGAGCGATGCCCTCGTGCTGCTGAAGACCAAGCACCGAGTTTCACAGCAACAGCTGCAGCAGGAGACTCTGTGTGATGGACCTGGGGCTTCAGGGACATCCAGGACACCCCTTTCCAACCCAAACACAGGTCACAGATTTCTCTCATCTCCTCTAACTGGGAACCAGCTGGGAATGGTGTAACTGGGAACCAGCTGGGAATGGTGTAACTGGGCTTTGGTTTTTGAATGGATTGTTCAGGTGCTAAAAGGAAAAACTTTAAATCCTGCCCTGGCTCTTGCAGGAGAGAGGCAGAGCCAGGAAACCCGTGCCAAGGAAGAGTGTCTGTCCCCAGCTCCATCTCCCGAGCTGCCCCTTCCAGCAGTGTCCCTCATCCTCCCAGCAGGAAGGCAGCACCAGCACCTGGAGGTGAAGGGCTCGGGAAAGGTGGTTTTGGGTGATATCAGGCACCAAGGATCAAGGGAACACCACAGTTCCTTGGGTTTTGCTGTTCAGAAGCTGTGTGACAGAGCTGAAATGTGCCCAGATTTCAGATGGAGAGAAATGAGGGCTCTGCAGTGTTGAGGAGAGGGCACCCAGAACAGTAGGGGCCTGTGGGTGCTTCAAGGAGAGGAGCTGTTGTGTGCCAGAGCCGTGGCAGGTGTGTGGCTAACCCGGGCAGTGCCCTGCGTGCTTTAGAGGGAAATGCAAGATGTTTAGTGATGAGCATGAAGAATTAGGGGATGTCCCTGCAGATGATCGGCAGCCCAGGAGAAAGCTGCCCACCGGGAGGGATGCTGGCTTGGGGGTGACACCTAAGCCAGGGTACCCAGGCAAGGTGCCGTGGGGAAGCGTGACCTGCTGGAGGCTCAGGGTTATGGTGTGGGGCTCAGTTTATCTCCAGGCAAAGTGAAGCTGGGAGCCCAGCCTTTGGCACCAGGTTTTGTGTGTTGTGGAGGACCCAGGGTCACACCGAGGTGCCCGGAAGGGACCCGCAGCACGAGCAACTGTCCCTGTGCCGTGGCCAACGGACACCAGCCCTGTTGGCTCCCAGCACTGAGCAGACTTTGGACCTGGGCATCGTCCCCTGGGGCTATTCAGACCAAGGAGGAGCCATGGATCCCTCAGGGTTGGTGATCCCAGGGACCCTCCTGGCCTGAGGGGCTCTCACTGCTGTGTTGGGGGGAAAAGGTCCCACCATCAGCGCAGTCTGACTCCAGATTGAGGACATTGCTCTGGGTACCCTGTGGATGGGCATTTCCATGCCTGAGGACACCCAGAAGGAGCCATATGAAGCCTAACCTTACCTTCTCCAAGCTAGTGCTCTTCTTGTCCCCCATCTCCATATCTTTGCTCATGAAGCACCATCACAGGAACAGGTCTGGGTCCCAGGAATACTTTGCTTCCCCCAGTTGTTTGTGGAGATAATTAACCCTGCTCTCTCTTGTCTGAGACCTGTCATGGCTGCGTGGGGCGACGGGAGCCTGGGGCCTGTGGCACTGGCAGGGGATGGATGGGGAGAACCACCACAGCTGGAAGATGTGCTGAAGGAACCAGAGTGACCCTCACATTGCCTGGGCTGAGACCGGCCACCAGCCCAGCTACCCCTTCCCCAGGCTGTGCCTGTCCCTCAGCCCAAGGCTATTCCATGCTGGGAACATCTTCCTTTGCTCTTGGTGCCTCCTCTGGCCTCTGTGCCTGTTCGAGCCAGGGACAGACGCTGCATCCTCGCCCACACAAGGGCTCAGCTCTGGTTAGTACCATGACCTAGGGACCATCCTGCTCCAGTGTTCCCATCCCTCCCCAGTAACCCCTGATACTCAGCCTCCCATCGCTTCACACCGCTCCCAATCCTTACAGAGCCAAGTCCAACAGCCCAGAGATGCTCCCAGCTGGGGGGGGGACACGGTGGGTCACTGCTGGCAGCTCAACCCAGCTGTGTGGTGTGACACTGCCACTCTGGTCCAGGTACCCCAACACCTCCCCAGGTCTTCCCAGGCCTGGAAGCATCCCGCTGTCCAGCGGCAGCCCATGGCACTCCCTCCACAAGCCCCTGCTCTGCTCGCTCTGTAACGCCTGGGTAACTAAGAAGTGATTAGTGCCGCTTGCTGCAGCGACTGAAACCCAAATGTCAGAGAACAGCAGAGCTGTTCAGACCCAGTTTTACTGCACGCCTGCAGCCCAAGTGTGTGTGTGTGTGTGTGTGTGTGTGTGTACTGAAATCTGGGGGTGAGTCCAGCCCCGAAGTGCTGGGCAAAGTCCTTTCCCCTGGCTGTGCTGCTGACCTGGCAAGGCATTCCCTGCTCCCTGCCTCAGTTTCCCCTCCCTCGCCTCCTTAAGGGACCCACCATGCCCTAAATGGGGGACACCTTGGTCATATGGATGGAAGAGGACTGATCCTGCCCCAGGGAGGGTGTGCAAAGCTGTCAGCAGCTGGGGGGTGCAGGGTGGCTTGCGAAACTCCTCCAGTTTAGATCCTGAAACTCAGATGAGCTGTAATGAGCTGAAGAGCTGTCGCTGTCCAGGTGCTCCCACGCTCCCAAACCCACACACTTGATGCCATGGCCAGGTTTTTGGGGTGTGGGCAGGGGAGTGGGCAGCGAGTCCCGCAGCAGGACCACGATGCACCAGCCTGCTTCCCATCCCCGCGCCAAGCTGGAGCAGGAGAGAGCGAGAGGAAGCGAGAGGGAAAGGACATGTCAAATCAATCATATTTAAACAAAAACCCCTTTGGCCCAAGGGCCCTTTTAAAAGCTGCTTATTTAATTAAAAGTCCCATTTTCCATATTTATGGCCCTTATTCAGTTAAATATTAACCGCCTGGGCCAGGGCTGGTTTATTCTTTGGGAAGAGGCAGCATTGGGAGGTTCATTAGGGGTTTATCAGCAGCCGAGACGCCCAGCAGATGGATGGGTGGAGAATGGATGGATGAGGGATGGATGAGGGATGGGGCACGAGAGTTCACACTGGTACCCAGGGATTGCACCGCTGACCTGGCTCTTCGGGGCCACCCCCTGACACCATCCAGTGGGATGTAGGAAAACAGGGTTAAAAATAGGGGAATTGGGACTGTTTGGACAGCGTGAGGGGCAGGTGGGCGCAGCCCGTGCTGTCACATAGCTCCTGTAGGAAGCGGCCTGGAACCAACCAGTGAGCACAGCTCAGCCCCCCCAACCCCAGAGTCACGGCAGAATAACCATAAAACCACCCAAAAATTGGTTGTTTTGTGGGTGATACAACCATCCCTGGCTCCCACCCCAACCCTTCCCAGCGTTGTAGGTCAGGACTGGTGTCCCCCAGGATCTCATCCCCAGCAGCAATCCCCATGGGTGTGTGACAGCTGTGGCTGCCCTGGTCCAGGCTCAGCTGGGTTTTGAACCTCACTGAAGGTTCATCAGCCAACCGTGGTGCTGATGGGCCAGCCTGGCCTTTGGGAGCCAGAGACAGGGACCTCTGGGTGGTTGGAGATGGACCTTGCTGGCTGACAGAGTTTGGAGGAGGCCCAGAGCAGCCCAGCTGCCCATGGTGAGTCAGCAGTGCCCTCAGGAGGTGTGGGAATGAGGGGCACCTGGAGCCTTTCAAGGGGAAAGGGGGAGATGTGGCTCTGGGGCTTGAGCTGCCTGTGGGTGCTCTGTGGAGGAGCAGCTGGTCCTGGCTGCGATACCAGCAACAGGGACCAGCCGGTGCGAAGGTTTGAGCTGGGTGGTGGCTGCCATGGGCTTGTGCTGTGTGTGGAGTCTCATCTGGAGGCTGCTCTCCTGCCTGGGGTTGTTTCCCTGGCTGTGTCAGGCGCTTGGCTCAGGGTGGTGACGGTGGTGACCTTGGTGAAGCTTGGCTGGTGACGTGGTGACATCTGAGTGCTCCCAGCGGGTGTTGTGCAGGTGGGGCAGGGGGATCTGCCTTGGCCAGGCAGCTGTAGATCACTGTCAAGTGGTTCTTGATGTCATTCCACGAGGCAGGAGTGAGGTGGGGAGGTGGCCTGAGCTCCGTGGCCTTTCTGGCAGCAGGGCCAACCAGGAGGACTTGGCCCAACTGAGGGCCTGGAGCTGGCTCAGGAGCCACTCGTGGGCTGACCCTATCCAGGCAGGGGGAGCTGGAAGGTGCCTCAGCCCAGCAGTTCCCCTGTGCAGAGGTGCTCTGGCTCCCTGTGCTGCTGTTTTCCTCCCTGTATTCCTCCCGCAGCCCTGGGGCAGCTCTGGCAGTGCAGGGTGGTGGCTTGGGCCCAGAGGAACAGAGCAGCAGAGGAGCAGCTCTGCTCCAAAAGGTGCCTGGTGCTGGGCCCAGCCACGGGCAGGCCTGAAGCCGGGGCAGAGCTGCGATGCCACCATGCACAGGGTCCTGCTGGGCAGCCTGCTTGGGACATGCTGGGAGATGCCTTTTGGCAAGGAGGTGGGTCTCCTGCGAAGGCTGCAGGAGGTGGGGGGCTCACCTAGGCAGACCCAGAAGCTTGCTCTGAGCTCCATCCACCCTTCTTCCCCTGATTTTTGGAAGTCCTGTACAGCCCCGTGGCACCCTGGCATGCTGACACCCCAGTGCCAAGGCAGGGGAGGCAGCGGGTGGGGACACGGACAATATCCCCCCTCCCCTCCACTCCAGCGTGGTCAGCACAAACCTCTCCTCCTCTTCCTCAGAAATCCCAGGACAGGCTCCAGCCTGGCAGCGCAGCCTGGCGATTTCCTGCAGCGAGGAGCCAGGGTGGTGTGGGGGGGGGGGGGGTGGGGGTGTGGGGTGTGGGGGTGGCAGGGCTGGCGTTGGGGGGGGGAGGGAGGGCGGGGGGAGCGGAGAGACACCGGGTTATCAGAGAAGTGTGAAGACAATAATGCAATCTGACATTTCTGAAATGAGACCCCCCGGTTGCCTTGGCAACGGCTCACGTGGGACCAGCTCCCGGGAGACGGCTCCGAGATGTGCTATAAATGATGTTTGATTAGAATTTAAATCATTTAGGCGGAGAGGAGATAGGCCTTTTGTCAGCACGGGGACCCGCCGAGGTCAGCACCCAGCAGCTGGCGGGGCGCACATCAGCCCGGGCAGCGGGGACGGGCGAGGGGCTGCACGATGCAGGGGTTGGGGGGGGTGTGATTCCTTCTGCCCTCCCCTCCACTGTGGGATGCTGACCCTTCCTGTTAGGAGGAGAAGGAGCCCATGGCTGAAGCCAACCTGGCAGGAGAGGGAGGAAGGTGCCATGGCTGAGCCCTAGGAAGGTGCTGGCAGCCCAGCAGCATGGCGTCACCTGGGTTTGGGGCGTTCCCAATGGGCGTGAGGGTGCAGAGATGTTCCCCTGGCCTCCCCCAGCCCAGGACCTGGCCCTCAGCTCTCAGCAGCGGCTGCTGAGTGCTCTGATTAAGATAATAACACTTCAGAATCAATTCTGCCTTCCTATCAGTCTCTCTAAGGAGCGGGGGGGCGAGGCGTGGGGCAAAGCACCCTTCCCTGGGGACATGGGCCCAGGTTGCCTTCAGGGGTCCGTGCTTTCCCCACCACCTGCAGACCATGGCCCTGGTAGGCTCTCCAGCTTCCAGCCCTGCTTGGAGCAGTCTGGGGCAGGAGTTACACTGGACACTGAGTGTTTCTTGCTCCTTCCAGCTCCTCTCTGCTGTCCACAGTCTTCCTTGCAATGAAATATTTCTCCCTGGGCCCAGGAGCTTGGAAGGTTTCACGCATGGAGCAGCTGAGATGGAGGTGGGATTGTCAGCAGTGGTTTATGTTCCTGCCACACCAAAACGGTGGCTCCTGGGTTTACTGAGCGAGGTCTCTGGGTGCTGGTGAAACCTGGGAAGTTTCAGTGCCAGAGCGAGGCCTTTGGCTGTGCCACTGTCTCCAGTGCAAAGGGGCTGTGGTTCACACTGGCGCTTGGCAGCTGAGGACACAGCTCAGATCAGCCTGGTCTTGCTCATCCCCTTCGGTTAGAAGATGAGTTAGGAGCATCTGGACCTTCTCGTGAATAGTGTGCAGGGGTGGCCACCATCAAAGCCGGGAGGCAGCCCTGTCCAGGAAGGCTGAATCCTTGGAGAGGGCTCCTGGCTGCCTTGCTCTCATTGCCTGCCCGCAGGAGATGGCCTGGTTGCACAGGGTTGTCCTTGAGTAACAGCTGCTACCTCAAGTGTTGCAGGGCAATGGGCTGGGAAATGCCCCATCAGCCGAGCGTTGGAGCTCCATCACCCTGTGCCCAGCCAAGGTATGTCCCCAGCTCACCCCGGGGAGGGATCCAGCACTGACCCCTCCACTGAGCATCCCACCCTCGAGTCGGCTGGACAAGCCCTTTCTTTGCTTTGACATTAACAGGGCTGAGAGGGGTGAGGAGGGAAGGTCCCAGCTTGGAGGGGGGGACAGTGATGGAAGCAAACCAGCAACATGCACGCAGACTTCCATGGGACATTTTTGGATTGCACACTCTGTAACACTGTGGGTTAGGTTCAGTGAACCTTCAGAGCTTCCAATGTCCTGGAAATGCAGTCCGGTCAAGACACTGGAGCTCAGCTAAGAAGTCACCACAAATATTAAAGTAATTAATTTAGCCTCTTCCTGTTTGGGGACCAGCAGAGAGGAAACAGCAGTGTTCTCCCATGGATTCATTGTTTGAATGTATTCAGTGAACCTTCCCCAGGCCCTTCACACATGTGGCTTCTCGTGACTTCCCCACCCCAAGCTGTGTTTCTGTGTTGGGATCGACCTGCAGATTCAGCTACAGCGGCCACTGGGTCTGGGCAGAGGATTCTAGCCATGGGAGAGACGAGTGCTGGGTGCCAGCTCTGAGCTTTGGCGCAGGCTTTGGCCTTCCCTCTCCACGGGCTCTGGATGTAGGTAGGGTGGGCTGGGCAGGAAGAGAGACATCACACAGTGAACCAGGCCTCTGCTGGTTTCATGGTGGTGGTTGCTGGGCCAAGGGATGCACGGGAGCCGGCGGGTGTTCCGGTGAACACCGATGAACATGTGTGGTGTCTGTGGCACTGCACTGAGCTGTTGGGATCGCTGGCTCATTGGGTGGGCGTCAGAGTGGTGCAGAGGTGCTCCATCAGTGCTAGCAGCACAGCTCTCCTCAGGCAGGGTGGTCCTTAGGCTTTCCCCAGCCCACCTGATCAAGCTGGCAGCTTTGCCAGAGAAAGCCCAGGCAGCAGGAGCCTTCCCCCTTCCACAGCTCTGCCTCTGTGGATGAAAAGGGGTTTGGAAGCCAGGAATTCCCTGGACAGGACCCCCGCTTGCTCCCAGAGTGCCAGGCAGGGTGGTGCAGTTCCTCAAGGCCTGGAGCGATGATGTGCTCTGCTCAGCTCCAGAGCATCTCCTGGGAGGGAGTCACCGGCTGCCCAGGTGCCTGCCCAAACTCCAGCCACGGGCCCAGGCTGGCCCTGAGGGGCTTTTGGGCTGGACTTCCTCCTCCAGCGCCCACCCCAGGACCTGTGCACCCCCTGCTCAGGAGCGGAGCTGGCCTGGCTCTGTGCAGGGGGTGTGGGCAGGCAGGAGATGCTGGGGGCAGGGGGGCTTTGTACCACAGCTGCAGTGCTGGCAGTGAGACCCCTGTAGTTAGCAGAGCGAACAGCACAAACCCCTTACAGGAACGGGCTGGTCCTTGGCAGGGCTGTGCCCACTGTGGGGAGGGGGACGGCCTCCTGCAGCTCCAAGCCTGCATCACCTGGCGCTGGTTGGGTTGGGGCTGCTGCGGGGCCCAAACCCAACCGGGGACAGGGTCAGCGGGAGAGTGGAGCCCCCCACCTGCCCCTCACCGGCCTCACTGGCTGCTCCAAGCATGCCAAGGAGGGAGGTTGGAAAATGTGTTGCTCCTTAAGTCAGCACCCAGTTGATTGGGGTTATGATGGGGAAGGGACTCGGTGGTGCTGGGAATGTGGGCAGGGGGGTTGAAAGCAGGGTCTGGAGGGTCCCTGCGCAGTCTGGAGGGTCCCTGCGCAGTCAGTGTCACAGCCCAGAGCAGGGACACTGAGCCTGCAGGGTGACCCACCGGCGATCCAAGTGTGCAGCCAGTTGGAGCCAGGGGATGCTCAGGCCCTGTTGGGGCCCTGTGGGCTCAGCAATGCCTCAGGTGTCCCTGTTCCCAGCTGGGGCCTGTGTGCTGCCCAGCGCTCCACAGGCAGCCTGGGTGCTCCCTCTCCAGGACTGGAGCAGCCTTTCCTGGCAGGAAACAGCCGTGCAGGGGCCCAGAGAGGTCAGTGGCTTGGTTTGTAAGGCAAACCTCTCAGCTTTGGGATGGGACCTGCCATGGGAAAGGCCCGGCCTTTGGCCAGCCCAGCCTTTGGGAAGCCGGGGCTGCAGGACTGCCGCAGGAAGCTGCAGGGCGATGCAGCTGCAGTGGGATGAGGCAGCTTTGCCGCTGCCGTGGCTCTGCTGGGATTGTGTCTTGGGGAACCCCCTCCGCTTGTCATAGTGGGGCCGAACCCAGCGTAGGTGCTGGGGGGAGACCCTGAGGGCTCGCTGAGGGGCAGCCCCAGCAGGAGGGCTGGTGGCTGTGGGGACATGGTGCTGGGGGCTGACAGGGACGTCATGGGTGAGGGTTTGCTTAACTCATGGTCCTGCCGCAGCCGGGCACGGCAGTGCCAGCAGGAAGTGGCTCTGCGGTCCCGGACTTCGCAGACCCCCTGTGTGGGTGATGAGAGGTCCCAGCTCTGCTTCCAGGGAGGTTTTGATGGACAGGGAGCCAGGAGCCCGCCTTGCTTTTGGACCCGTGTCTCTCCGCCAGAGAGCTCCAATGCTTGTGACCTCCTGCCAAGGCGTTGCTGCCCCTCACCCTGAGGTCTCCGGGAGGAACAGCCACCTTCCCTTTGTTCAGCTCCTGGCAGCCGCGGCTCCGTGAGCAGCAGCGCAGAACTGACTGATGGTGGGGAGGGAAGTGATGCCGGCCATCGGGATGCCGGGATGGTCAGGGAGCAAGCAGAGGGGCTTCACAGCATCGCTTCTCTCACCAGCTGCTCGACCCAAGCTCTTCTGCTCCCAGTGTCCGAGTCCAGATCTCACCAGATGCCCATTTCCCAAAGCGCTCCTGTGGTTAACCCTTTCTGAAGCCCCAGCAGTGAAGTGACAGCCGCCGTCGCATCCATCTCCCAAACCCTCCTGATTGTTTGATTATTTTTTTTAATCTCCAGACATTTGCCGCTCTCCCTTGTATTAATGGAGGCGTCTTCCATCACCAAGAGGCCTCCGGGGCAGAGGCAAATGGCATCAATAGCTCTGCAGCCTGTCAGGAGCACATGGCTGCCCTGGAGCACCAGGAGGAGGGACGATGTGGCACCGGGAGCAGATGGGACCAGACCTCTTCCATCACCCCTTCCTAGCCCAGCCTCAGCTGGTTGGTACCTCCTGATCCAGACAAGGCTTTCCCACCTCTCTCCTCATGCTGACGCTCCAGCACTGTGTCCTCCCTGCAGTTCCTCTCCGTGTCTCCTGTGCCATCTCACCCAGCTGGGATGTTTCCTGGCCCAGCTCTGCACCTTTTGCCCCATCTCCCTCCTTGCTCATGAATATCTATCCTGGGAACCTGGCTTTGGGCTGGTTGGAGCTTCCAGAGCATCAGATTGACCTTGGGCTGTGATGGCTGGAGGGGAAGCGATGCAGGGGGGAGAGGTGGATGTCTGGCAAAGAAAACCCCTTTGTGCAGTTGTCTCACAGCTTGAGAGAAGAAACACCTTCATTCTTGTGCAGGAAGCCAGGGATGGCTCTGTGTTGCTGCTGCCTCCACGCAGAGCTGCTGGCTCCTGCTGTGTGTGAGGGGGTGTAAGATCAGGGTGCTTCAGGGGGCTGGGGGTGTTGTGTGGTCCCATGCCTGATAGTGTGTACAGAGGTGAGACCCAGTGCTGGTTTCTTAGACTGGATCTGCAGAGAGCTTGGAGCCAGCCTGGCACCCGTCCTGCTGCCCCTCTGCCCTGGTCAATGGGGGCTGGAGGGTGGCAGGGGTGGGGTGTCTGGATGCTGGGTAGTGCCAGAAAAGCAGGAGACCTCCAAACTCCCCTGTCTGCAGCAAGCTGTGTTTGGATAGCCACACCTGGATGCTGCCCACCCCTCTCAAGGCAGGGGCACCACGCAGCATCTCCATCCCCCTGCGCAGGGGCTGGGGCTGTGCCGCCGCAGGGCCACATGCCCAGCACAGGGTGGCAGCCACTGGCCTGGGTAAGGAGCTCAAGGTGGGCATCGTGAACACCCCGAGGTTAGTGAAGGTGTTTTGCCAAATTTACACCCCTGTGCAGCGAAGTGGGGGCGGGAGCTGCAGCCGTTCCCCCTTGATAGCCACATCTATGACGGTGTATAAATGGCTGCGCTCTGGAAGGTATCGAGCGGCGTCTGCAGAGATGGCGCCGGCTGTGTCAGCCCCTCCTCGTCCATCACGCAGCCGGGCATGGCACGGGAAGGGCTCAGGGATGCTCTGGCAGCAGCATCCAGCCCCGAGCTATGACACCCTGCCTCCATCCCTGCCTCCCTGCCATCGCAGCCAGGAGGTGACAGGGTGACGCGTCCACGCAGGACGCGGCTGGGTGGAGGCGGCGATAGCGAGGGGCTTCACCGCACACAGCCACTCGAGGGGGGCTGGGGCGGCTGCCAACCCCTCGGAGCCCCTCGGGAGCTGGCAGGCAGCTGGGGCAGCAGCATCCTTCAGGCTCTGGCTCTCCTCCGGAGCGCAGTGCCTCCCCCTGCTTCCAGCGCGCTCTGTCTCTGTTCCGTCTCCTCTTTGCACGCACAATTCGAGTGCCTCTTGTCTGTTTATTTTCTCTAATGGCATCAGGCTACAAGTGGCTGAACAGTTAAAGTGAGCACCAGCAGCATCATTTATTTGTTTTGCCTCCCCCCTCCCCCCCACAACGTTCTCCCCAGGAAAGGGGGATCTCTGCACCTGCCAAGCTGGTTCCCAAGGGACGGAGTGTCCCCTTCCCTCTGTCCCCGTCTGATCCACTCTCTGACCTTGTGAATGCAGAGAGGCTGTGGAATGTGCTGTGCCCTGCCAGGGGGTTGGGGGGCAAGCAGGGGGGCAGAGGGACAAGGTCCTTGGATGTCTTCCCCAAATGAAACTGCAGGACAAGGAAAGCCATCACGGGCGCAGGACCTGGCCCTTCCTCTCACATGGGTCAGGGGGTCAAGCTGAGTTTTTGCCACAGGAAGGGGATCGTGTAGATCCCGAGTTGTCCCCCTGGGGTTTGCCTGGCCTTGGCTCTGAATCCCTGGATCCAAGTCGTGCCCCTGCCTTCTGCCTGGGACTGTGGTGTGCTGGTCCTGTCTGCATTAGGAACTGGGACAAGAGCAATACCGGTCCCAGGTGCACAGCGTGACCCTGCAGCACAGACCCCAGCCCAGCTCAGGGGTGGCTGGGATGCTTCACAGGAGATGGGACAGGGTTTGGAGCTTGAAGCCACCCTGGGGTGCAGTGGGTGCTACCGCACTACTGTGCCAGGAGCTTTCCCTGCACCCCCTAAATCTGTATCCCTGCACTGCAGCTGGCCTGGGAGCAGCCATTAACACAGCCCAGCTCCTTCATTTGCTTCTCAGAAGTTCAACTGGCCAACCTGGGAATGGGGGAGCTTATTTCCCCTCTCTGAATTGTTTCTCCACAGCACTGTTTTTCCACCCCAAGCATCTCGGCAGCTGGGCAAAGAGGGAGCAGGGGCTGGGAGCCAGCTGTGGATGGCAGCCCCAGCCCATCAGTCCAGCACTGCTGCTCCAGGGTTTGGGGCATGGGGCAGGGGCTGTGCCCAGCCCCCGTGCCAGCAGGCTGGGGGCTGTGTCCGGGGCAGCAGCTGCCCTTTGGACTCTCTGGCAGCTGTGGGGCTCTTGCATGACGGGTCCCAGAGCAGGTGCAAGCTCCTCACCGCGGCCTCGGGGTTGGTGTGGGAGTCGCTGTAGGGTGATGCACAGCAGGCAGGAGTGCAGGTCCCGCTCCTTTCCTGGGGTAACTGAGGTTTTGGGGAGGGGGCAGGTGGTTCTGGCCCCACCTAGCTGGTACCACAGCTCTACAGGACAGCTTGCACTCCCCAAAACCCCTCAGCTGTACCCCAGCCCCACACCCCAACTCCCGCAACCATCTCTGGCTCCTGGGACTGCCGAGGGGCTTCCAATGGGTACCTGGGCTGGGGCAAAGGATGCTGCGGGCCCTCCCCACCTCATGCTGCTGAGCATGCTCCATCCCTGTCCTCCCCCACGGCTTTCTCCCTCCTTCCGTCACAGCTGCTTTCTCCTTCTGCTCCTGCTCCCCTCTCGCTCCCTCCACTCTGCCTCAGAGACACACATAACTCTCCCGTGAAATATATACAGTGTAAATATATAAAAAGCCGGCGTTTGCCTGCTGCTTATGTATTCATGAAATAGTAAATAAATTTTATGGGATAATGTGAAGGCTGCCAGGGAGCAGGAGGATGAAAACTAACCCCTAATGAGCCTCCGTGTCAGTTTGGCACACTCGGGATCGATCTGCTGCTTCCATTTAGCGCCCGAGCGCGGGGGCGGAGGAGGCGCTTCCTCAGCGCAGCCCCGAGCACCGCGAGTGCGACGCCTCGGGGATGGTCGCAGGGGTCACAAGCTCAGCCAAGAGGGAGAGTGGGATGGGTGGCAGGTGGGCTGTGAGGGTGTTGGTCTGGACCCAGCTGAGGTTTGGGAGGATGCAAAATGGTGGGGGGTGTTGGCGCCTGGGGAGGCGGTGCTCGGGCTTCAACGGGAGGGATGCAGGGGACGTGGGGTGGGATGCAGGGAGGGATGGAGGGTGGGATGCAGAAGGTGCAGGGTGGGATGCAGAGAGGGATTCAGGGAGGGATGCAGTGAGAGGTGCAGGCATGCACAAAGAGTGATGCAGGGAAGGATGCAGGGTGAGATGCCAGGTGGGATGCAGGGAGGGATGCAGGGAGAGATGGAGGGTAGGATGCAGGGTGGGATGCAGGGAGGGATGCAGGCTTGCACAGGCTGCCAGGTTGCAGCAAGACTGCTTCCCTTGGCACACAGACAAGGAGGGCTGGGGTTGACAAGGCAGGCGAGTGGGCTGCAGAGCTGGGGGGCAGCCAGGCATCATCAGTCCCAACCAGCCTCCATCCCTGCTGCTGATTTCAGCTGTGCAGGCAGCCTGGCTCAGGAGGGTTTGGATCCATCCTTCCACCAAGATGACCCTTCACAAAAGGCAGCTACTGGGCTGCCCGTGAACCCAGACAGAGGTAGAGCTGAGTTCCCTCTCTGCAGCTCCCCCAGGCCCACAAGGGGAGCTGGGCTCCCTGCCTGGGCAGGGGGTGGTGAGTGAGGGCTGCCCTGGCCACTGTCATACCTTGGGGCTTCCCTTTGCCCCCATTATCCCATCTGGGGCAGGGGGGCATTAACGGGGACACAGGGAAGAGGGGGCACTGCAGAGAGGGAGAATGGTTTTACCACCCCAATGGCTCAGCTTGGTGAGGGCCCAGAGAAGCCCAGGAGACCCCCTCAGCACCCCCAGCCTTCCCACAGGGCCCAACCTGTGATGTGAAGCGGGGAGATGGGGCGGGCTGGGGGGGCGGCTCTGGGTGGGGGCAGCAGAGTTTGCTCCCCTGCTGAGTGTCCCATTTCCCCCTTGCAGCAGCAGGCAGATTTTGAGGCTGTTTGGGGTGTGAAAAGGCCATTGCTTGGTTACATGGTGAGCTGGGTGGTGTGTCATAGGGGAAGTAAGGACAATAAGTGGGTGCTTCCCAGTGGTAACCGGACACCCCCGCACACCCACTGAACTTAGGGATAATGATACAGGGGACCCACCAGCACCGGGGAAGGGTTGTGGCTAAAAACCAGCCTGGATGGGAAAGCACCCAGGGGTGCTGGGTGGGTTAAGGAGCTCAGCTGGTGCCAGCCCAGCAGATGTGGCAGCACCAGCTCAGGTGCTGCGCTGCAGCCTCGGCCATCCTGGTGCCATGGCAAAGCGTACGGCTTTGTTTGGGGAACACCAAAGGGTGCTGCTGGGGAATGCTGGGAGAATGTTTGGGGAATGCCAGGGGAATGTTTGGAGATGCTGGGAAGCATCTACACAGGTAAATGCACCAAGGCTCCATCCTTTTCAGTGCATCCACCTTTGATGCCACACTTGGGTGCAGCCCATGAGAGCCCAGCAGCGCTGCAGGGTGCCAGAGCTGGGAGCTTCCATTGCTGGTTCCATCATTGATTGAGGGAACAGAAACATTACCCAGCAGAGTTTTCTCCAGCTGGGAAAAGTTGTGCTGGGGGACGCTGTGACGTGTCCTCTCAGCCATCACCCACCCGCTGCCATCACCTTCGCGGGGCTGAGCTGACCCATCCGGTTGCCCCACGTGCAGTTTGGGTCCCACGGCCGCCCTCACCCTCAGAGCAGCCAGAGCCTGGATCTCCCACGCTTCCCTCATCCCTGCACAGCGCCAGCCCAGCGCTGGGGCTCAGCCCTGCACCCCTCAGCTCCTTCCCCCAGCGCCTCTGGCTGGCACCCATGGGTGCTGCGGTGGGTGGGCTCCCCTCGCCAGTGCGGCTCCGGGCCCGGCCCTTCCTTCCCGCACCGCAGCTCCCCTCCCTCCCCCCGTGTATTTTTTTTTATGGAGGGAATGAGATGGAGAAGTAAAAATTATTAACCCCAGGGTCAGCGCTGGCTGCCTCGCTCCTCTCTAGCTTCAAGCACTTTCTCCCTCATCTGTTTCACAGACAGCAGCGTTTGGCTCAACACATTTGCATATACTTATTGCATTTTTTTAGTCTTTATCTATTTATTTATTTTTAAAGAGACAGAGCTGCTCTCTTCCCTCTTTTTTTTTCCTTCCCCCTCCCTCCTGCCAGCTTTCCTCAGCTGCTCTCTGGGATTCGGCTCCTCCACCAGCTCAGCTCCCTGGTGGAGGCAGGACCCACATGATGTTGGGAGGGATACTGGGCTTCACTCTCTCCCCCACCCCTAATTCCATCACTGTTTTCTCTGCCTCCTCCCTATGAAATGGCTGTGCTGCCCCCCTGGACTGCTGGGGGAGCAGGAGCAAGGTGGCCGATGGCCATGGGGGATGCATCCATCTTGCACACCTCATGATGTCCCCCCCAAAGCACTGGTGGGGAAGGGTGGCAAGGCACTGCCAGTGGTTCCACACTTGTCCAAAGCAGGGTGCAGATGGGTGGGAAACCCTCTCCATTCCCAAGGCCCTTCCCAGTCCTTCTGTAGCCTCCACTGCTAAGCACGGCTGGGTGCTGGGACTGCTCTGCTCCTCCAAAGCCATCAGGACATGGCCAAACCCCCACCCTCATTTTTAGCACCCAGGCTCAGCATCCACCTTCTCTTCAGCACGGTGAAGGCTTTCTCCTCCCATCCACCCTGAGAAATACTGGGGGAAAAGAGGGGGGGGGGTATAAAAATATTAAGTACATTATATCTTGAGCTCAGCATCTCCAAAAATCACTTGCAGATCTTCATAATGGTCCAGCAGCGATTAGAGGCGCAAGAAGGAGGGAAGGGAAAGGAAAGGAAGGAAATGAATGCCGGGTGAGAAGAGAAAATTCATAGCCCTGCTGATACGCCATGATAAATAATTATGAGTTATTAATTTTAAATTACATCTTTAATGCGTTGCATGATTTTAATTCCCACCACAGTATTAATATAGGGACTCTGGGTTTGATTAATTTAGAGCGGAACAGAAAGGTGTCGATTCCCGGGGCTGCCGGGGACCTCATGGGGCTGTTTGGGAAGGGGCTCGCCCGGGGATGGGCACAAGCATGGAGGGAGAGCAGCTGAAGATGGGGTGGGCAACAGTGGGGTGGTATTTTGGGGATCGGGTAGCGGGGGGAAGTGGCAAGGTGCTGCGTTGGAGGGGGATGGACCACATCCAGGGAGCCGGGGGTGCCCATTCTGTACCTCACCCAGCATCCCCCCAGCAGCTCCCAGCCAAGGAGGGGTGAAGGCCATCCCAGTGGGGTGTTATTTTGGGGATCGGGTAGGGGGGAAGCGGCAAGGTGCTGCGTTGGAGGGGGATGGACCACATCCAGGGAGCCGGGGGTGCCCATTCTGTACCTCACCCAGCATCCCCCCAGCAGCTCCCAGCCAAGGCGGGGTGAAGGCCATCCCTTAACCGCACCATCCCAAAGCCTTATTAACAAAACCAAACCAGCCATCGTCACCGCCAAAAGCCGCTCAGCACGTCCACCCACACCCTCTCACCACAGGGACCTCCCCCCAGCCCCCCCACCCCCCCCCAACGCCCGCCAGGGCTGGGAAGCTGCTCCAAGTTTGCTTTCTGAGTAAACTTCCCCTGAGTGTGACAATCGCTTTAGCTTCCCAGCGAGGATTTACTGGGCTTCTGTTATCTCTTTGAAAGTCGGAGTTCTCCAAATGGGCATGAGAGAGCAGCCGGAGAGGTCAGCGCCAGTTAGGCTGCGCAGCCGCTCAAAGCCCCCTTCCAAGCAGCATTAAAGACGGGATTAAGTCTAAGAGGGTTATGGAGGGAGGAGTAAACCAGCCTTGTCCTGCACACACCGCGAGATAAGGCGCTGTTCTCTAGGTGTGAACTCCCCACGCGCAAGCCCAGGCACTCCGGGGTCTGCAGCAGAAATTGGAAGGATAATACCAGAGGCGGGGGGATCAAGCCGGAGCTGAAACGGCCCCTTGCAGGCGCTGGGGTGCTGCTGCTCACAGCCACCCCGCTATTTATAGGATTCTTTAATCCGGGGAGCGATGGCACAAGCGGCCTGATTTCGTTCGGCCCCAGCGTGGGCAGTGGCAAGGCACAGGGTGGGGGGTCCTGAGATGCAGGACTGGGTGCTAGGGCCCCCTGCTCCCGTCCTGCCTCCCAGGTGGGTCGAAAGGGCAGGCTGGGGATGGTGCTGGAGCTAAGAGCAGCTACAATGTTGTCCTGAAGCATCACGTTGTCCTGACGCATTCCAGCAGCCAACACATCCATGGGGTGCGGGCATGATGCAGGGTGCCCCCCAGCCCCAGTGTGATGGGGGCTTTTCTCCCTTTCCCCTTCTCCCACAGCCAGGAGCCAGTTTCAAAAGGCTCCATGCATCCTCCGGCATCTTTCAGGATCTGGAGCCCTCTGTGACCCAAACCCTG
This sequence comes from Hypotaenidia okinawae, assembly GCA_027925045.1. Taxonomy (NCBI): domain Eukaryota; kingdom Metazoa; phylum Chordata; class Aves; order Gruiformes; family Rallidae; genus Hypotaenidia; species Hypotaenidia okinawae. The sequence goes on from BSDF01000017.1 coordinate 16,002,747, forward strand.
CAGCAGCTGTGGCAATGCTGAGACCTGCTGAGCTCGTGAGAGGTCCCCAGACCCAGAGGGGACACATGGGTTGCAACATCCCTCTGCTCCCCCCACCGCAACCCCACACCCTACCCACAGCCAGGAAATAACCCACTGAGCATCTTCTGGGGGCGCAGCCTTGTGTCCCTGGGGACAGCCCCTGTGTGGCTGTGGCAGTGCTGAGGGCGGGTGCGGGGAGGGGAGGGGGGGCACATTTTGGCACTTACACTGAACCCTGGGATTTTTCTTGGCAGTTAAAATTCCTGAGCCTCTTTTGGTTTTATTCTCAATGGGAAACGTTGGGAGGAATTTTTGAGACTTCAGGGATTTTGCTGGAAAAATCATCATTTTGAAGCTGGTCCCTCTTTCCCTGGGGGGGTGATGGGGAGTGATGGGGGGTGACACGGGGTGATGGGGGGTGACACAGGGTGATGGGGGATGATAGGGGAGTACACGTTAAATGTTGATGGTTTTATTGTGCTCTCTTGACACAGGGCTGGTACTTGTCCCCAGAGCAGCAGGGACACATGGAGCAGTGCCTGTCACTGCAGCCTGGCCCATCCCAGTGCCAAGGGACCTGGGCTGGGAACTGGCACGAGCTGAGTGATGGGACATGGCCAAGGCCATGTGGGTATGCAGTGGCAGAGGAAGGAATAAGGTTCCTCTCTCTGGGCTGCTCAGCTCCACCTCTGCTGAGAGCTCTGTGAATCTGCAATTAACCTGTGTTAATTGCCACTGCGCCCGCTCCTGGGGCCGTCCACTGACAGCCATGCTGTCCCCATGGAAAAGGTGAGCCATGTCCTGGGGGACACCTCAGTGACAGGCTCTTCCTTAGGGCTCATCCCTGTAGCAGCTACATTAGTAGCTTTAACCACCTCACAGTGTGCCGGGCCGCAATGCTATTGTGCCATGCTATGCCAGTGGGTAAACTGAGGCAGGGATACACCCCCCACAAAGCTGCTGGTGGCAATGCTCAACGCAGCCCTGGTACCCTGTGATCTTTGTAGGTGCCTTCCAATGAGATATGCCTGATGTCAGGAGGGATGGGATGGGATGGGATGGGGTGGGATGGGATGGGATAACACACTGCACTGGCTGTATTTACCCTCCCAGCACCTGAAAACAGCTGGTGAAAGACCTGGCTGGGGGACATGCCCCTCACCAAGCACCCACCAAGGGCAGTGGGCTCCCTCCAACTCCCTCCTGGCCTCTTTCTTCTTGCTTTGCAACTCCCCAGAGGGGTTTTGCAGCCCTGGGAGCTGCTGCCGGCAGCAGGACCAGGAATGGAGTGGGATTTGATCCTCTCCCAAGTAGAGTATTTGCTCTTTTCCTTTATTGGCCGGGTCCCGAGGCCGCTCTCCGAAGAGCCAAGTGACAGTGTTATGTCTGCATGCTCAGAGGCTGTTAAATTAAACAGTTCAGGGAATTAACTGCATGCCATGAGCTGCAGCAAACCCGCTCGCAGCCAGAGCTGGCTGGATTTGTTCCTCGCCAAAAAAAACCTGGGAAAACAATGCTAATAAAGAAGGACAACAGAGTCCCTACCCGCTGCATGGAGGGTTTCATTTCTTCTTTTGCTTTGCTTCCTTATTTTCTCCAGGTCCGAGGGCTCTGCAGGTAGGGTGCTGCTCCCTTGGCGGGGAGGGGAGTGTCGGTGGCTGGGATGGGGTTTGGCTGGGCCAGGAAGAGTGGCTCGGAGCCCCTGGGAGCCTGGGAGGGGGTTGGCAGCAGGCTGGCTAGCAGGAGCGTGCTGGGTTTAGCCATGGGCTTAGCCCAAGGCTGAAGCCTGCCTGGGTCTGCCCAAAGGTAGGCCGAGCTCAGCCGGCCGTGACCAAGCGCTGGGCCCAGGGGGGAAATTCCTTCCCAAATGTGCTCCACCGCTTCCGAGCACCTTCCCGATGGCTTCACATGATGCCTGCTCGTCAGCGCACCCCCTCCCTCCCTCCTCGCTCCAGATTTTGTCAGCCCCTTCCCCTTGCCAGGCCTGAGACCCCAGCAGTGCCACCACCATGAGCCTCTGCCTCCCGCCCTATCGTGGCTGGGTGACAGGGCTTGGCTGGACATGGGTGCCCCCCCCAGCAACACCCACTCCCTCACAGGCCTTGCCCAGCACTATCCTGCCTCTTGCTGGTTGAAGCTGGAGCCCACCAAGGGCACTGCTGCTGCCACAGGACCAGGGGGCCCAGCCCATGCTTCGGCACCCTTCGCTCACGCACCCACACCATGACACCCTCCTCCTGCATCCAGGGGCTTTTCAGCATCCCTCTTCCTTGCACAGCCAAGGATCTCCAAGTATTTTGGGCGACAGGACCATCTGAGCTCCCTGCTTTCCTGTCTGGGCGCTGGCCCCGAGCTTGGGATCGCTCCCAGCCTGGCCAGCATGGGCTCCCTCTCTCCGCTGCTGTCAGGAGGAAGATGTAGAGCAATCACAGCTCTGTGCTGCAAATATTAATTATCCACTAACTGCTCTCCAGGCAGCCATTAGATCTCAGCTCTCCGACAGCTGTTCCCAGCCACCCGCCCGAGGGATGCTCCGGAGGGGAAGCAGCCGGGGTGCGGCAGGGGGCCAGGAGGGAAGGGGTCCCCATGCCGCTGCCCTCCTGAGGGGTGGATGAGCCAGCGAGAGGAGGGAGGATTTTCACACCAGGGCTTTTCTTTCCCTGTAAAATATTCCCGTTTTGGGGGTCCATCCTTCCAGCAACCCCGTGGGAGGCTGAGGAGGGTTAATGGTCCCAAGGTTTTATCCACCTTCTCTCATCCCATGCCCCCAGCTCGCTGCTCAGGGTCACATCCTGCCGCAGTCACTGGCACACACCACAGCCTGCTGCTCGCTCTCCACAGAGGCAAAAAACAGTCCGGTTCCACCCCAGCTCCATCCTTCCCAGCAATAATTGCTCAGCATCCCCCCTGCCTCAGTTTCCCCAGTTGGGAAGTGGATGGGAAGCAGTGCCCAGCTTTCCTGGGGTGTGCTGAGTTTTCAGGACTCACCAAGGTGCACGCACAGGGATGCTTCCCACCCAAAGAGAAGGCCCCCAACCCACCATGTGCCCGTCTTCCCGCAGGCAGAGCGGGCAGATATACCAATAAGGAGCTAGTTAACGAAATAAATGAGTGAGGTAGGCCCGTGCACATATAAATCTCTCTGAGAGAACATTTAGACGTTCCATATTTGAGCTGGCCATCATTTAAATTACCGCTCTGCCTCCCCTCAACGTAGCCCCTTATTACCGTGTTTTTAATGCTCAGGGCTTAATTGCGATCGCTTGCGGGCTCCCCCTCCGAGCTCTCGGTGGAAATTAGCTGCCTCTCCTGCCCACTCATTATCCACCCGACACAGGAGGCTCCAGCGTGGTCCAGGGAGAAGGTCCAGGGAGCTCCTGGGCTTTCCCTGGGCTCCAGGCACAAGCCCCTGCTGATGGGACCAGCCTGGAGCATTAAACATTATTTTTTAACACTTCCCCCAGGTGTCCAGGGAGTGTCTGGGCTTCAGGGGCCAGAACACATCTGGAGAAGCTGTTGCAAGGAGAACAGGTCCTCTTTGGGGTGGTGACCTACAGCAACAGCTTGCACCCTCCCTTCCCCACCATTTACCTCCCCATCCACTCCCAAATCCCTCCCAGGGGGTCACTGCCTTCTCCTTCCCTTATTGCCAGGAGAGAGAAATAGTCACCCAAGCATGTCCATCTTCCCCCAAAAAAAGAGGTAGGAGAAGGGGCAGGTCTGTGTGTGCCATCCATGTGAGAGTGGGAGTGGGACCACTGGAGGGAAGGAGGGAGCTGGGATGGAACTGGAAGGATTTTGCCTCTGGGAAAGCGAGTGGCAGCTGTGTGTGTGCAGCAGGATGCGACCCTGTGCAGCCAGCCGGGGGCACGGAGTGAGAGAAAGTGAACAAAGATTCAGGGAATAAGGCATGTGTTAAACCCAGGAGGTGTGCTTATCTGCTGAGGGGAGGATCCAGACAGAGCTCCAAATCCAGGTCAGCTCTGTCCAAGGGACAGGGGAGGGCCAGACAGATGTTTTCCCCAGGAAAGTGAAAATATTTGGGGCTGGTCCCTTTCCAAAGGAGATATTTGCCCGCTGTGTTGCAAAACAAGAGGTTTCCTCTACCAGACTGGCCTCTTGCCCACCCCAACCCAAACCCCACCGGCCCCAAACCCCATGGGAGGTGCCACCAGAAGCCCTGCAGCAGCCCCAGGGGGAGCAGCAGCACTCGCTAAGTGACACAACCAAGGGCAAGCTGCAGGCAGGTGGCAGAGGACATCAGGCAAAGGGGGATGCTGGAGGCGGGCGAGGTGGTCCAGGGGGTCCCAGGGATGCTGAGCCCAGCAGGTCGGTGCCTGGCACAGGGAGAAGGCATCGATAATTGGCAACCTGGGCTCGGCTGCCCTTTCCATGGTGCCTTGTTTAATTGCACTGGCTAACGGTTCAGGGGAAGAGCTGCTCGGGGGCCTTATCTCTGCTTTCACCATTTTTCTTTCTGGGAAATGAAGTTAAAAATCCCTTCACAGCAGCTCCAGCAGAAAAAAAAAAATTAGTCCCATATCACTATTTAACATGCACTGCTAAAAACTAGATAAACACAGGCCGTCACTTGGAGATTAGCTCCTCACATGACTAAATGATTTATTTAGAAGATTCCTTCTTTTCTCTCCCGCTCCCTTTCTCTCTCTCGCTCTCCCTTTTCCTTGGCTAAGAACATATTAATCAGAAATTAGAGGCAGGCTGAGGGATGGAGAACAGACTGAGGAAGAGCAAAGGGAGAGGGAAGAGGGGGAAAGCAAAGCAGGGCTTGGAGGGATGTGAGCAGGGTAGGGGAGGAGATGGGAAGGGGGAAGGAGAGGGGAAAGGGTGGAGTGGGACCCAAAAGAAATCAATAAAGAGGGAAATCTGGGACGGATTTGGGGGGGAAAGGAGGCTTGGAAATAAATGGGGATGGGGTAGGGGGATGCGCTGGGGGCCAAGCAGGGGAGAGGGGGCTGCTGCAAAGGTGAAAGGGTGGAGGGCAGGAATGAAAGCGAGGGAAAAATGTAAAGAGGGAAGGAGAAAGAGCCCTAATTGTGTGCGGCAGGAATGCGCAGGGCTTAGCCCGCACCCCGGGGGACTCCTGGCCCTGAATGATTAAGGTACTTATCAGGCGGGTGAGCTCCGGAGGGGCACGGGAGCAGCCCCCAGCCCCTCTAAGCCTCCCTCCCGGCTGGGGCCAGGGGGGATTTGTGCCCCCCAGCCCCACTTCCCCACTCCAGGTGTTGGCGATAAGAGCATCCCAGCGCTGCTCAGCCCTCTCGCATCCTTTCTGCCTCCCTGCTCAGGCGTGAAGGGAGGGGAGTGGGGTGGGGGGGAGAGGGGGGCTGGGGGCTTCTCGCTGGGGATTTGCAATAGGGGGATAAAGGGAGAAACAACCCTGGCAGGATTAAAGGGGAGGGGTCTCTGCTGGGATAGGTGCTGTGCAGTGTCCCTTTTCTTTTATCCATATAGATAACCAGCCCCCAAGGCTGAGGCCTACAACGATAAGGAGATTAGGCGGATTGGCTCATTTGTAGTGAGATCCTCCAGCAGGGATATTCGGCTCTCTATAGACCCACCAGAAGGTTATCTAAATAGGCTAGACTTGAACTAACCCGCAGCCGGGCCCTGGGGGAGGCTCCCGGGACAAAGCAGGGACAGGGCAGCAGGCAGGGGGACAGGCGAGAGCGATGCTGCCATGAGCCAGGGGCTTAGAGGCGATGGCCAAGCACGGTGCTGCCATGAGCCAGGGACCTTCACATCACCCAACATCAACATCCCCAGCAGCCATGACCTGCCCATTCCCTCCAGCTGATGTGGGAATCTCCCCACTCCATCCGAAACCTCATCTCAGGATGCTCCGGGGGTGATGTCTAAGGCATGGAGGGAGCATTCATCACCACACTGGGATGCTGAGAGAGCCAATGTGATGGAGAAACTCAATGTCCATTGGCATTGGGATGGGCCAACCCATGACCTAGCTGTGCACAGCTCCGCATCGCCCTGCCAGGTCACCCCACTCAGGGCATCCCCTGGGGTCTCACAGCCCTGCAATGGCCATGCCGGGCTCTGGCCATCCCCATGCTCTCAGAGCTGAGTGCCCAGGGCAGCCCCAAGATTCCCTCCCCAACCACAGGATTACATTGGGTCCATTGATTTTTCCATCCTATCACACAAGGTGGGAGCCCAGTTCAGTTAAACACGCGTGGAAATGGGGATTTACACAATTTATTTTAATGTTAGTGAAACCTTCAACAGCTGAGTATGTAAGGAAAAAAGGTCTTGCATTTCCTAAACATTCATTTCCCCTTTCAAACTGACTCTTGGAAGCGTCTGCCCTGGGCTGACTGCTCTCCTCAATCACCCTACCCTCTCTGGTGGGCTTCTCCCGTAGAAACAGGAAGCCAAACCCACCTTTTCCTGCTCTTTTTAACCTTCCAATGACTCCCCCAGCTCAGACAAACGAGTCTTTGAGCTGCACCACTTGGGGAAAAACCCAAAGGAACTAAAGCCTTGGGATGCACGTGGGATGCTGGGAGGGAAACCACTCTGGTTGCTCAAGGTCTAAGGATTTGTCAGCAGACTCGCGGTGGTTCAGTGATGTAACTTTCCTTACAACTTCAACAGCAAAATTGTGCAGCTGTCTTCTTATGTATGTATATAAAGGTGTGTGTGTGTCTCTCTGTGTGCATGTGTGTAAGTTAAAGTCACACAGATTACAGAAGTTTAGGCTTTAACATAGCTTTACCTTAAGGTCATCTTAATTCGATTCAGTTTTTAAGGCAAAAAAGAATTTATTTGAATTGACAAATCCAACTTCAGCAAAAAAAAAACCCTCGGATTTTAATTAAACCACCCACCTTTTAATTTCTTTTTTGTAATTGGCTTTGACCCGCCCTCTCTTCGAATCAGTCTGATGGGGCCGGGGTCAGGCACCCTGCACTGGAGACAGGGCCTGGCCGACCTCAGGCCACACTGTCCTGTGCTCCTGCACCCCAGGCCGGCCTCGGGGGGCGGACACTGGAGCTGCCAGTCCAGGGTGACTCAGAGCCACCGTGGTGACGTTAGGAGCACTGGCAGCACAACAAAGTGAGCTTGGCAGGTGCTGGCGTGCAAATCCTGCAGACACATGGCACATGCACACCCCTGACACACACACCCCTGCACGTAATTGGTGTATCCAAATTCCGGCCTGTGAACCTTTGCATGTGCGCGAGCACCTGAATGCCACAGGCCTTGCCCCCGCACAAGCCCTATGATACAGGCCTTGCCCCCACACACGCCCCATGCCACGGGCCTTGCCCCCATACATGCCCCACGCCATGGGCCTTGCCCCCACACATGCCCCACACCACGGGCCTTGTCCCTGCTCTTCCCCCACTCATCCCGACACATGTCCTCGCCAATGTACAGGCAGAGACACGCATCCAGGGACATTATCCCAGCCCGCCGGCCTTCGCCCCCATCTTGGTGCTTATCTCCACCTCTGGCCCCAGCAGCCTGGAAATGCATTTTAACCACACACTCCAAGCTCTCCCATCATGTTTTCCCCTTTCCCCTTCCCACAGACTGCAGCTGGGCGACGCTCCCACCGCCTGACAGCAGCATCCTTCTCCCTCCCTCCCCAGCGCCCTCCGCTTCCTCCTCTTCCCTCCTTCCCCCCTTTTGAGGCATATCCATTTATTTATTTATTTCCCCCACACACACACGCTCTCCTTTCTCCTTCCTCTTTATTTTATCTCGATTTACCACAGATCTGTCCCCCCACAAAGCAGCTGCCATCTTTGTTCATTGCCATTATCAGCCGCGGCACACGGCCGGGCCAGGCTGCCGGGCAGACAATTGCTGACTAATAGACTGTCTGAGAGCTATTGTAGAGTGTGGCCAAGGCAGATCTATCACCGTGTCCTATCACCCGTGTGCATTGACACCGGGAGAGCAGCGCGGAGCGGGAATGGGGGAAAGGGATGGGAACTGGGGAAGGAAAAAGAAAAAAGAAGAAGAAGGGGAGGAAAAAAAGACAAAAAAAAGAAGGGAGGGAAAAAAAAAGGAAAATAAAGAAGAAGGGGAAAAGAAGAAGGGAAAAAAGAAAGGGAAATGTGCAAGGAAAGAAGAAAAAAGGAAAGAAGGAGGGGGAAGAGAAAAAATAAAGAAGGAAAGAAGAAAAGGAAAGAAAACAAGGGAAATTAATGACAGCAAGAAGAAGGAAAAAGGAGAAAAATTTAAAGAGAAAAACAAAAAAAGAAGAAAAGTGGAGAAAATAGGAAGAAACAACATCAATGGGAAAAAAAAGAAGATAAGAGGGGAAAAGGCACAGAGGAAAAAAAGGTCTAAGGAAAATAAGCCCATGCCCAGCTGGGTGACAGCCACTCCTGGGCCGCACTTCCAGCTGCCCCAGGGTTCAGAAGGACAGGGTGATGCTGGAAAAGTCCCTCTCACCAGAAAATGTGAGCAGCTGATGGAAAGTGTGGGGACTCCTGCTTGGGGGGCACACGGACTAACTGTCCATGGAGGGAAGCAGAGTAGTTCAGGGGACAGATGGCCCTGCACTGCCCGGCACAGCTCGGCATGATGCAAAGGGCTCTTCACCCACACCCAGAAACAGACACAATTACCCACGGCCAGTAATGAGGTCTTGGTGTCAAAGAAATGCCAAGGCTTCTCACCCAGCCTGCAGACACCTTTCCCGTGTCCTTAGGGACGGGACCCAGTGCTGGCACCCCAAACCCTGGCTGGCCGGGCTGCACAGGGGTTGCATGCCGGGGCCCAGGGATGCTACGAACCAGGCTGGGGTCTGCCCTGTAGACGTGCAGGTAGGGAGGGCACAGCCTCTCCACAGAGTCCCATTCGTGCCCCCAGCACCCCACCCCAGGCAGGGCCTGCCTGACTTCCCAGATGCTCCCTGCTGCTGAGCTCGCCCCCGTCTGCTGGCAGGACACGCGGGAGAGCGAAGCAGCATTTTGGGTTGAGTTCTGTGGAGTTTGGCTCTTTCGACAGGCCCAAGGAAGGAGCAGCACTGAGCTTGACCATGGGAAGGGGAACAGTGGGGCTCCACGTCGTGCTTCTGTCCCCAGAGATAAAGTGGGGATGGAGCAGGGATGTGGGGGATGGAGGAGGGACAGAGGGGATGGAGCAGGGATGGAGGGGATGGAGCAAGGACAGAGGGGATGGAGCAGGGACGGACGGAGGGGATGACAGGGAAATAGGGAACGGAGCAGGGACAGAGGGGACATGCTGCCGGAGCTGTGCTGTGCAGGGTGGGGGCACGTGCTCCCTGTGGGATGGATCCAGCGGGATGCGGCGAACGGCAGAGGGGGCTGCAGGTCAGGAGGAGCCGGGACATGGCAGGGACATCCCTGGGGATACTGGGGTGGGGGGGACAGGCGTGAGCATCCCGGGGCTGCCGGGCCCCGGTGGGGGGGGGGGGGGGGGGCGGGGGCCTGGCTCTGAACGGCGCTGGGATGCATCCCGAAGGGCAGCAGCATCCCGGGGTGACGGGCCCCTCTCCGGAAAACGCTGGGCTCGGCGCTGACATCTTTCCCCCTACGGCGCCCCAGGTGCTTTCCTCGGGGTGGAGTCCGACCCAAAAGAGCACTAAGGGATTGGGGGGGGGGGGGCGGTGAGGGCCAGCCCGGGGGTGCAGCTCTGTGCTTCCCAGGCTCCCTGATCCCTGCGTGTGCGCCCGAGGCGCGGGGAGCTGAGGAGCTCGTTCCCGGCGGGTTTGCTCCCGCTTGCTGTAAAGTTGTGAACAAAATGCCCGGCCATGCATTGAACGGGCTTACATCGCTCTCCATATGGAAATGAAGATAATCCAGGTCTCAGCTTTGTGTTCCCGGGAGAGAGCGGGGAGGGAGCTGAGGGGGGAGTGGGGGGAGCCGGGGAATGGGGGATGCATCCTGCCCAGCGCCTCCCTCAGCAGAGGGACTTCGTCCCAGCCAGCGCAGCCTCCTCCCTCCTTGCCCCATTGGGGTGACAAAGACTTTCCGGGGGCAAATGGGCATCAGTCTCAGGCAGCTCCCCACACCCGGACAGCCCTGCTTAAAGCTGAGCCCGGCTCCATGCACACCCTGAAATTGGAGCCTCCTAGCCTGATACACATCCTGAAACATGGGGCTGCATCATTCGGGTCGTTCTCTCCCCCTTGCACACCCTTGCACACACAGCTCGAGTCTACTTGTTCCAATAATAATGGAAAGATATTATTCTGCCCAAAACAAAGTATTACTAATTAGACAGAGGTTTTTTATTTGGCACTTGTGGTAAGACCCTGAAGTGCCATTAACGACGTCGAATTTAAGAAAGACAAAAAAAAAAAAGCACCAAAAAGCAAATAATTACACAGTTGGAAATTCTCTCCAATATTAAATCGTCCTGCACTGGGCAATTTCTAAGGCTCTTGTGGTGTTGGTTGGTTGGTTTGGTTTGGTTTTGGGGAGGGCAGCATCCCACAGTGCCAGTGTCAGTTGTGAGAACTTTGCCATTTGCACACCTCGTTCTTAGCTCAGCTTCTCTCTCTTGGGTCTCTTTTCGCTGCCCAAAACACACAGATGCTGGGTGCCCACACCAAGGAGAGACATTGGGTCAGGAGGGGGTCTGTGGATCGGGATGCCCCACATCTGGGCTGTATTTCCTCCAGCCACCCCACCAGCGACATTGGGACTCCTCAGTACCAGCAGCAACCCTGCCAAATATCCCCGTGCAGTGAGGGATGGGGACATCCTCCTGTCGCAGGGGGAACTCTTTGCCACAGGACATGGAGGGGAAAGGTGGGTCGGGGTGGGGCAAGATCTTGGCCAGGCAAGTTAATCTTGCCTTGCCTTGGCAGGTTACCTGCTCCAGTAAGGGTGAAGGAATGGAGCTGGAGCATCCCCTGGGGTGCTGAGGTGCTGCACTTCAAGCTTCACCCAAAAATATCCTGTGGCTTGGGCAGCCTTGCCCTAGCTGTCCCCAAAGCCACCAGCAGGTCCCGGTGGGAGCACATCATCACCATGTGCCTTGCCTACCTTCATCCGTAGATAAAATGTGCGTCTCGGCTTAGCTCGATGTCTTGGCTCCCCCTGTAGCCAGTGGAGAGAGAGGCACCCCCAGCGCCCCCCAACCCGAACAGAGGGGTGCCCAGTTGCCAGCCAGGTGAGCCAGAGCATCCCACCCCTTGCCAGCCCGAGCACCGTCCCCCTGGTGAGAGATGCCACCTAGTTGGGATTGGTCCCCAAAAACCTCGTTTGGGGGCATCCCCCACCTGCCCCAGCACAGAGCATCTTCCCGGGGTTGGGTACCCAGCCGACCAGTGCCCAGCCAGGCATGGGGTGCAAGTGGGGGGAACCACAGAGGCACCTAGACAGGGGCTGGGGGAATACTTGTGCTCCTCATACAGACTGAACAGACCGAGCTGGGCTAGCAATGCCCTGCGGCGCAGGCGAGGGGCAATCCTGCCGCTGTGGGTGCCAGCGCCAACACTCAGGGAGCCTTGGCAGGGTGGAGACAGCTCGGAAATGGGGACAGCCTCTTGATCACACCACCACGGGCTGGCAAATTGCCGTGACTTAACAAATTCCCGCTGCCGAGCTGAGCTGTGGAAATCGCTCCAGTGCACGTTCCCAGCCCCCTGCACATGTGCAGGCAGAGGTTTTGCTTAAGCCACATTTTCCTCCGCTCCTTGCAAGGCTCCCGAGGGGTCACCTAGCTGCAGGGGCTGGCCATCAGCGATCTCAACACCCCCAGACACTCAGGAGCTGGGCCCTGGCAGCAGGGACACGGCCCTGCACTTCTGGGTCCCCCCAACCTTGGGGTGAGCTTCGGCTGCATCCCGCAGAGCTCCCATCATCAGTACCTGCCTGTACCCAGAGAGCACACAGGGAGCTGGGGCCAGCCTGCCCCTGGAGCGCTCATCCTCATCCAACCCTGGGATTTTCTAGGATCTCTTTCTGTCTCATATAGAGCACAGTGACTTGGGAGCAAAAATACACACACACACACACACCCCCACACACCATCCCAGCTTTTATTTGCTTTAGGCTTGTGGGCACTTCCCCAGCCAGATTGCCCAAGACAGGGGTGGGGGGTTAGGGGGTGGGCAATGTCTGCCTGGGGCAGCTGCTCCTGACACAGAGGGTGAAGCCTCCCAAAAGAAAACAAGGCAAAATCAGGCAGCTCTGAATGAGGATGAGTCTTTATCCAGAGCTCAGCAGCTTCTTTCTCCCAAAACAACAATCTGGGGTAGCCACACAGAAAGCCCTCCACCCTCCCAGGACTTCCTTGGCAGAGCTTGAGCCCCTGCACACCCACAGGCTGGAGAGGAGCCCCAGGCTGACAAATGGCCTGGGACAGGCAGCATCAGAGATATTTGAAGGAGTCATTTGTACACAGTCCTGACAGGGCTGCCGAGCATGTGGAGGTGCTGGGGTCTCACTCAGCTCTGCTGGGAGCTGTTCCCACCCAGTTTGGGATGGAGGCAGAAGGGGGCTTGCTACAGAGGTCCAAGGAAGCCCAGCACTCCTGGGATGGCTTTCTAGAAGCTAAGAAAAAAGATAGAACCGTATCATCCAAGGGCTGAGCCCTGAGCCTGGGGGTCTGGGGCTCAACTCCTCCTGTCACCCCGGGTTTGAGGGCTGCGTGGCAGAGCCAGGCAGACACGAGCAGGCTGGTTTTGCAGAGGATGCAGAGAGCTGATGTCACCACAGTTTGGGGTACACTCTCAGCATGACAGCGTGGGTGTGCGTTCAGCCCTGCTGGAAAATCAAGCCTGGCTGGTTAATTAAAGACTTGGGCCCTGAGATCTGCTTATTGGGTCCTGTGGAGGCAACCCTGTCACATTGTTACACACTATTTCATGTGCAGAGGCTGAGGCAGCTGAGCCGGTAACTTTGGAGAGAAGGAGGGAGAAGGGGGTCCTCTCATTCTCCTGGGGTCACTTCCCACCTGCAGCAGCACCAGAGCCAGTTGTTATCCTGGGTAATCTCAGCAACAGCTTCACCCTCTCTGGGTGGAGCCTTGGTTTGGGCTGCAATCCATCCGTCCGTCCATCCATCCATCCATCCATCCATCCATCCATCCATCCATTCACCCACCCACCCACCCGCCCACTGGCCCAGGCTGTGCCCTGTAACTCGCCCTGGAGTTTCAGCCCCTGGCCTGGGGCCCAGGCAGGCACTGCTGCTCTGGGCTTTGGGACTGTCACCGGGGAAAAGCCACACGTCGAAAAGCCTGGACATGTCCATGCCTCCTCTGCTCATCACGAAGAGCCACGTGCAAGCACACAAGCCCCCACGGGCTGTCCTTGCTGCCGAGCGATGCCCATTTACTCACAGCGGGGCAGGGGAGGGGGGGGGGGCTCTAACTTCTCAGCCAACCCAAACCATGGCTTTTTTCACCCAAATTTCACTCATCCCTGCCAGGACAGGCTACATGTGCTGCCTGGCCGTTCCCTCTGGCATCCCAGACCTCAGTCCTCCAGCCCTGCTCCGCACCACACGACCCTAGGAGGGGCAGTATTTTGAGGGGGGGGGGGGCAGAGGGGGAGTTTAGGCACATTGGCGGGCGTGTGCCTTTTATTTCAGTAATTCTTTTATCTTGTTCTCACACCCTGAACAGTGTGAGCGTTCATCAAAGTAATTGACGCGGATGAAATTAGCGCTCCCTGCTATGTCGGACAGATAAACTTTGCTGAATATTGATTTTGCACAAAGAAAATGACATGTGCTTGGTCCTCACCCTTTATCTGGACGGAGCAGGGAGATGCTGGGGGAGGCGAGGGGGAAGGAGGCAAGCCTGCGCTGGAGAAGCATCCATAAGAATTACTTTTATCTCTTCCTCCACAAGAAGACAACAGAAGATAAGGCTGGGAGACAGTGGTGGGGGAGGCGGTGGGGGCGGGGGGGGGAACGGCATAAGGAAGAGGAGCCCAGCAGAGACCTCCGCCGTGGGTTCGACGTGGCGCTGGAAGGGGTTGGGGGCTCTTTGTGCGTTGCTGCCCTGACAGGCGCAGGATTTGGGGAAGATAACTGGCTTTTCAGGGCCGTGCATCACTAAGGAAGAGCAGAAAGAAAAGGCGGCTTCTCTTCCCCCTCCCTGCACCCTGCTGCTGCAGCTGGAGAAGGCCAGGGCTGTCCTCCTCGGAGATGGGGCAGCTCTCAAGGGTGATGGACTCACTGAGGGGGAAATCAGTGAGGGATGCACCCCTTGGCCAAACCTGCAGCGCTCGGATGTGTTGGGAGCAATGTGAGTGCTGCTGGCCCCGTGGGAGCCACGTGTCTGTGGGAAGGAGAAGGGTGGGCTGGGAGAAACCCACAGGGAGCACTGCCACGTTAGGATCTGGCTTCAGAGATTCATCTTCCCTGGTTTAATCATTTGAAAGCAAGGCATCTCCACCTGTCACCTCGTGTCACGTCTTTCTGGCATCACCGGAGCTGGATCCAGGCAGAGCTGGGGGGTCAGCCAGCAAAGCATCCCACAGCTCCTCCACTCCTTGATGGACTGGTCCCCCCACCCTTCAATATCTGCACAATGAAGTTGCATCCAACCCTGAGGTTCCATGCCAACAGCACAGGCAGCAGAGAGGCTCTACAGGAAACAAGGCTTTCTGACGTGCGGATTTTCCCAAAGCAAGATGCAAAGATGGCTTTGGACACACATTTGGTGTCTCATGAGGTGAGCAGCACATGGAGACACACATGGAGTGTTCCATTAGATGACCAGCAAGCCAGCCTCTAAGCCTTTCAAAGGCTAACAGGAAAATTCATTAATACACCTTCCTGTGCCCTGGCACAGCCCCACTTCAGTGCTGGGCAAAGCAGAGCCAGCCCCTGATTCAGGTTTGCTGGTCCAGTCAGAGCCCTGCCAGGACCTTTGTGCTTCCCTGCAGACCTGGGCACCACCTGCTCATGTCAGCACGGGACTCTTTTTGCTGCACACCCCTCAGTTCACATGGGAAGTGCTTGATGAACCTGGGGGGCTGTGGAAAATTGTCCTGCTTGGACCTCAGTGAACCACGATGCTCGACCTGGAGGGTGGAAGCCCTGAGCAAGGAGCATCTCCCGCCCACTGGCACGGTGATGGTGGGAATAGCAACTGGATTTATACATAAAGACCAAGAAAGGAGGATGTAGAAAGAGATGGGCCTGAGTTTCCCACACCACGCTGTCCCAAGACATCACTGGTAGTGTGGAGCTTCCCTGGGTGAAGCTGAACCCCCCAGGGACCCTGAGACCTTCCTTCAGCTCGGGCCTGTTGGCAAAATACTCTTCAAGATCAACAGCAACCTCCCGGTTCTCCTGTTTTCCCCAAGTCCTGGCAGGTGGCAGTCCAAGTCTTGCCTGTAAGGTCCCCCAGACTGCTGAAAATTGCTCCTTAAAGCACTGCAGGGAATGAACAGGTCCAACAAAGCTCTTGTTTAACTCCACACCACCCCAACAGCAGCTACAAGTCATCAGCACAGCCTGTAGCTCATTCAGTTCTCCTCAGCAAAAACGCATGTGTTCTGACATTACCCCGAAGGAGGAAGGAACCTCTTCCCTCAGCCAATGCTGGCTTGGGGAGGCTTCACCTCAACCAGTACCCCTTCCTCCTTCCTTCATGTTCTTCCTACCCCAGCAGAGAAACGGTGGGGTTTGTCCTGCTTCCCACCTCCCTCAGGGTTTCCTCTTCCCCTGGATAAAGGGAAGCCAGGATTCATCTGAGCTGGATCACTTCTGACTTCTCTTTCTTGCTTTTTGTTTTCTTTTTCCTAGATATTCTGGGCCTTGGGAAGAAGAGACACCCACACACACACCCCCCTCTCTGCCTGTCGTTGGCAGCGTGTGTTTCCCAGCCACGGTGCCCTGACATTGAGAGCAAACAGTTATTAAATAAGCGCATTGTTAGGCATGCTTTTAGTCCTGACACCCTGGTAAATCTGCATTTATTATTTAGTGAATTAAGTGGGTTTAAATCAAGTTATAATCGGTGGGTGCCCTTGTACTCGGTGTTTTATATCATCCTTTGCATGCTTTGTTTTTCTATTTCTGTACAGTTTCTTTAGGTGCATTATATATATTTTCCTTGCAGTAGCACCACGCTCTGCTCGGGCACCTGGCTTCTGAGGGCCACTCCTGCCATTAATGGTTTGATGCTCAGCCCTGGCCCCCTGCCCCTGGCCCCCTGCCCCTGGCTCTTCCCTACAGCCCAGCACCCAAGGAACAACAGCTTAGCTCAGCCACCCTGATGGCTGTGGTTCCCTGGTGGCTGCTCCAGCACCTCCTAGTTTGGGGGCTCACGAGAAGTGCCCAGGGAGACAGATGATGCGCAGCCCCCGGGTTTGTTCGTGGGTGCTGGGGTGGGCAATTGGAAGGCTCCTGTGGGTAAGGGCCACCCAGCATGAGTAAGGGTTGGGCGAGCTGATGTGATGTCTGTCAGTCTGCCTGTCTTCTCCTGAAAAGGAGCCAGCAAGTGGCAGCTGAGCGGGTGCTGGGTGGTTTTGTGTTCAGGTCAGTGTTTTGGTCATCTCAGCAACCCTACAGATGTCCGTGGCTGGGGCTTGGGCTCAGTCAGCCTCCTGGCTCCTCCCAGTCACCCTGTCCCTGTGTAGGGCAGCCAGGAGAAGATGCTGCTCTGTGCTCCTGGGAAACGCATGGTGCAGTCTGGGAGGAAGGAGTCTCTGGCTGGCTCTGTGCTTGCTCCCAATCCCAGCTGGTTCCCAGCCTGCAGCAGCCCCCAGTACACCATCCCCACATCTCTGGGTGCCCAGCTAGATCTCATCACCTGTAAAACCCCATCCAAGGCTTCCCATGCCCTGGGACTACCACGATCCAGCACAGAGTAGCATGTGCACCATCAGCTCCCATTCCATGCTCTCTGCAGCCAGACCTGGACCAAGCGCTGGAGCTCACCACCGCTCACACCCTTCTGCCATGACCCAATTTCTAGCCACAGCTGGTGCGAGGTCACAGGGTACCCACCTCATCATGGTATGGCCATTTCCATCTCTCCATGATGTCATCTGACCCAGGTGCTGGAGCCTGGACACATCACGACACTGAACTCTCTGCCAAGGAGCAGGACAGAGAATCATCTCACCTGATATTTTGGTGTCCTGAGTGAGCCTCCAAAGCCCAAACTAGCCAAGACTTGCTTTATTAGCCCAACCAGGAGATGGCTGGCTTGACTCCCATAGTCACAGACATGCAGAAGACAGGGTCTGACCAAACCCCCAGGGCTGTGGGTGATTTTCCAGCAGCTGGGGATCCTGCCCACGCTCCCCTCGCCCCATCTAACACCGTGGCCTTGCCATTGCCCAGGTGCCGCTCTTGGTCCTCCTGGCTGCTCTCCAGCTTCCCCTCCATCACACACCATGGTCAGTACCCCAAACCCCACCACAGTCACAGCCCGATGCCCATGCCCACCTCCTGCCTCTCCTCATCCCACCCTGGGATGGATACACCCCATCCTCCCCCTCCCTGACCCTGCCAGCTGCCTCCCCTCCCCATCCCCTCTGCTCCTGTATTCCCATTTATCTCCTTTGCCTGGTGAATATACATAAATATGAGGAAGTGTGTCTGCGGTGACCTTACCTGCCCTGACTAAATTCATGTAGTGTCTGTGGAGATAATTCCAAAGCCATAAGAAGATAATAAAAAAGGAAAGATTAAAAAAAAAAAAAAAGGAAAAAAAAAGAAAAGGGTGAGCATTGTGGTTTGTGTTCTGTTATCTAACCCTCCACAGGCCCCGGGTGGGAGTTCAGTCCCTTGCTATTTAAAGAGATGCTGCAGTCGGAACGGCACAAGGCAGCTGCCGGGAGGGAGAGGGACCGGCCCTGGGTACCGCCGGGGATGGGGCTGGCCACCTCCCTGTCTGCTCTGCAGCGCACACGGTGACCTTCTGGTCGGGGGAGTGGAACATCACTGCAGGCAAAACCCAACATCCCCCCCCCCCAAAAAAAAAATATCTGCCTGGCTAGATCCTTTCCCTTTGCCCTAACCAAATGCAAGTGGCATCCCAGCCAGGGAAGCCCCAGGAGGCAGCAAGTACCTGCTTTGCCCTGACCACAGCGTGACAGGGGCTGAGCCAGGCAAGGGAGGAAGGAATCTCCAGGGGTGGGGGGGTTTAAATATACCTTTTTCCCCCATCTAAAAATCCCACCGCAGCTGCAGGCAGCCTCTGCTGAGATGACACTGTCTGCAGGGACAGAGGGAACTATCACAAGCTTCATGGCAGCAGCGTCACCTGTCAGGAGACGCGAGCGCGGGAGTGCAAGCAAACCACGGCCCCCTCCCTGCAGGGAGACCTCGAGGAGATAAACCAGGGAGAGAAACCCTGAGGTTTCCCCAGCTCCAAGAAACGCTGAACTCTCTGAAATCACTTCATACCCTGATGTCCAGCCTGTGGCCTGGCCCGTACTGGCGTGTCACCCAGTCCTGGCTTCCGCGACCATGCCGGCCCTCTCGCACTCTCTGTAAAGGCACAGGGCTCAGGTCTGGGCAAACCCCAACTGCTCCAGAATCTGGCAAAAGCACTTTCCCTTTCTTCCCCCTTTAGGTTTTAGTTTTGCATAGCTGGGATCTCAGCATGATTGGCCAGACCATCATGGGCCAATAATAAAAAGCTGTGGAAGTGAGCTGGTTTGGGCTGGGATAGAGTTCATTTTCTGCACTGTAGAATAAAGAGGGGCTGGGGGTTGGATTTGTGCTGAAACCAGCATTGGTAACCCAGGGATGGTTTCATTCCTGCTGAGCAGGGATCACACAGAGCCAAGGGCTCTCTGCTCCTCACCTCACCCCACCCCACTGGCGAGGGGCTGGGGGGCCATAAGAACCTGGGAGGGGACTCGGCCAGAACAACTGATCCCAGTGACCAAAGGGATGTTCCATACCATCTGGCGTCATGCTCAGCTTATAAAGCTGGGGAAGAAGGAGGAAGGAAGGGACGTTCATAGCACTGGCGTTTGTCTCCCCAAGTCCCCACTATGTGTGATGGAGCCCTGCTGTCCCGGGATGGCTGAGCTCCTGCCTGCCCTGGGAAGCAGGGAATGAACTCCTTGCTTTGCTTTGCTTGTGCGTGGGGCTTTTACTTTACTTCTTAAACCATCTTCACCTCAGCTCATGAGTGTTCTCACTTTTACCCCTCCCCATTCTGTCCCCCATCCCACTGAGGAGGAGCGGGGAGGGAGCTGTGTGAGGCTGAGCTGCTGGCTGGGATCAAACCAACACATGGAGAAACAGAAAAAGCTAAGGGAACTTTTACTGTGCAAAGAAGGACATGGTTCTGGGATCAACAGAGCTCTGGGCCTTGTTCTTAGCAGGTCTTAGCACTGGGGAGCAGGAGGGGAGCACAGGGTTCTGTGGGACCCTGGCAGGGAGCCGGGTGCTGTACAACCCAGGGCACAGCTATGCCACGATGCTACCGAAGCCATCCCGTTCCTCAGGGGCTCCTTGGGTGAAGCTGCTCTCTGGTCTGATCCTGCTGCTGCAAACCCCACGTCCTGGTGGAAAAAGAGGTGTGGGGGCAAGAGATGCCCCCTCTTTACCCCTTGCAATCAGTGAGGGAGGTAGGAGCTGATGGAAAAGGTCCTGCTTGGCGAGCGACTGATGGGAAGGAGACAAGAACGGCCACCGCCAGCCCCGGGGAGCGAGATGAGGGGCACCAACGTGCCTCAGCCTGCTGTCCCCCCCTTACCATCGGCTGCCAGCTCCCCCCCTACACACACACACACACACACACACACACACACACACACACCCCGCCCTGGTACACGGCAAGGGCTTTCTGCTGCCTTTGTTCGGCGGCTCCGAAGTGGTGTCGCCACAAAGGCGGAGGTGAAAGGGGTTAATTCGGGGGACAGAGGTAGGATGTGAAGATGCAGAGCAGGACAATGGGCCGCCTTCCTCTTTTGTCAGCGCGGCCATTGTGCCGCGTGTGAAAAATGAAATCTGTTTCATTTTCCTCCCAGATGCGATCGGGCGCCTCTATTTAGAAGCCATCAAAAAAAGCAATCACAGCGCTGGGGGTGCACACACACGGGGGTTGGGGTTGGGGGGGGGTGTAGGGGGGAATACAGGCCTGCCAGGCACGGGCACACCCCACCCTGAGCTGCCTTTATTTATTTATTTGCTGGTTAAGGTTTGTTTGGATTTAACCCCCTCCCTGCCTTGCAGCGCTCAAGTGGCTGGAACAATCGGCCAAGTCAACGGCCGAGAGGTTTGGGGCAGCGCTGGAGGGGTTGGGTGCAGGCAGGAGCATCCCTCCAGCCCTGCACTGCAGGAGGGCAGAGAGGTCAGGATGAGCCCAGCTCCGTGCCCGCAAAGCTCCTGGTGCCCAACCCATGGCCACCGCTCTAGGTGTCCCACCTCATCCCCCAACACATCCCTCAGGCACCCTCTGGATTTGCAGGCAGGATGGGCAGCTCTGGTGCAACTGTTAATCAGTATTTCCCCATCATCCCTGCAGAAGCAGATGAAAGTGGAAGGAAACCCGGCCCGCTGCTCCTCACACACACACCCCCCATCTCTTCCCAAACCAATCCCTGCATTTGCAACCAACGTGAGAAATTTTCACCTCCAGCAAAGGTGTGAAACTTGGCAGTTCTGTTCCCTCCCAGGGGAATTACAGGCTTTGCACAATGCAAACAAACAAACAAATGCAAATTAACCCCCAAAAGCATGTTTTTTCAATACCCATCTTAACCTTTGGCTTAAATTAACAAATCCAGCTGGAAACTCTTGAGTTTTACTTTCTTCCCATCCAAGTAGGCAGCTGGCTGTCTTCTGAGATGCTGGTGTGGGCAAGAGGCACCAGGAAGCAGGCGCTGAACTGGAGCCATGGGCAGGATGGATTCCCCCTGCTTCAGGAACCTTCAGCTCCACCAAAAAACAGAGGGGAAAGCTAAGAGAGCCATGGCCAAAGCAAGGGATGCATGAAGGGGGTGCTGAGGTCACCATCTTCCTGCTGCTGGGAGCTCGCTCCAGGTCAGCTCTCCCATCTGAGAACCAACAAACTCCTTCCAGCTGTGGCATGGGGCATCCCAAGCCAGGCAGTGAGGAGTGGGGAGGATAGCCAGCAGCACCTCCAGCTCTCTCCCAGGCAGCCTGTATCTCCAGGCACCCTGTCCCCAGTGGGCAGGGCATGGACAAAGGTGGATGGGGCCTCTCTTCCCCACAGCTAACCTGGCAAAGCCCATCCCTGGGACAGTTTGAGGTTCCTCCCCAGCCATCGAGCGATGAGGATCAGTCCCCATAGGGAGACTGGGTGAGGGTCAGCACTGGTATCAGCTCGGTAAGGAGCAGGTTTGGGGATGTGCCATCAGGTTTGGTGTCCAGGACATTCTTCCAGGCCTGCAGGCATTGAGCCAAGAGACAGCACCAGGTGATGGGCAGGGGAGGGAGGCACCACAGGGCAGAGAGATGCCCCCCGGGACTGCACTGGGAGACTGTGAGAGAGGACAAATCCACTGGTTGGGGCCACTGGGCCCTGCAGCAGCTTTATTTGCAGCCAGGGGCACACACCCCACACCCCACACCCCATCCCCAGGCACCCACCTACGGACCCACTGCAGCTGCCACAGGCTTAGTTTGGCAGTGGAGGGGGACAAGGTGGAGACTACTCAGATCCAACTTTGCATGACCTCTTCCCACCCCCACACCCTGCCAGAGGGTGGGAGGGGAGGGGGAGAAGGGGGAAAGGGGGGTTGGTGGTGCAGGGCCAGACCATCCTCCTCCTCCTCCCCAGCTTTTTGTGCCAGAGCCAGGCAGATGGGTGGCCCTGCCAGCTCGGTGGCCACAGCCCCCTCTGAGCCCAGCCTCATCTGCCAGTGAATAACCCCATGCTCCCATCCACGTCCGCATTGTCTCCCCACGCACAGGCACACGTCCCCCAGCCTTCTGGCAGCCCCGGTCCCGCAGCATCCCTGGAGAGGCGGCGAGCGGGACCCCACGGCCAGGGGAAGGCAGGATGGCAAGTTGGCGGAGAGACCGTGGGTGTCAGATCACATAAATCAAGCTCTGAAGCCTTCCTATTTAACACACTCTTCCCCTTCGAGTTGTCAGTGAAACCGTTAATTAATTAGCTAATCCTGCAATGAAGTGGATTCTAAATGGATCTCCCCTCCCTTCCCCCCATTTAGGTAATTACTGCTGAGGGAGCTTTTGTGAGAGTAATTTTCCAGCAGGGACAGCCCCGGATGGCAGAGGGAGATGAATTTAAAGGGAGGGGGGAATAATAATACAAAGCAGGGAGGGATGCAGGAGGACTCCTTCTGCAGGGCAGCGCACTTCGGAGGGGCCAGGAGACCTCTTCCTCTGGCCTCTCCCAGACAAGAAGGTGACCAACACAGGGCACGCTCAGCACCCATGCATGGGAGCTGGTGCAAAGGGGTTACCTCAGCCTGCTCCAGGATGTTCCTGCAGTGGGTACCACGGCACCTCCCCTTCACACACGGGGTCTATGGTGTCCCTGCTTCCTCAGGAGAGGCCCAGGCTCTGGGCAGCTGCAGCAAAGCATCCCCAGCACCAAGCCCCAGAGCAGAGCGCTCCATCCCTGCAGTGATGGCCCTGAGGTTTCCCACCCCGGGCCGTGTTTGCCCATCCCACCAATCCAGCAGCACCTCCAGCTGGGGCTGGGTCTGAAGCACCTTCAGCAACATGAAGACCTTCAGTAGGAATGAAGTCAGAGCCCCAAAGCCTCAAGGGGTGGTTCTGTGCCAAGCCAAGCCGAGAGCGATGGAGTTCCATGGGTAAGGAAGAAGTGAGCCAGGAGGCCTCAGCCCAGCACCGAGACATTATTTCAGAGTCACGACACCAAGACAGCACTGGCAGCGTCAGGAGCAGCGCTTCTCCTTCATATCTTGCTCCCTCCATGCCCCTGCGCAGCTCCAAACCCTTTTTTGTTCCTCACTATGTCAAGCAAAGTCTCCCAGTGAAGATTTTTCAAAGGCATGAGGGGTTTTAGATTCTCATTTTCATGTCCCCATGTTCCGCTGTGTCCAACAGAGATACCAGGGAGTGGAGCAGGGCTGCCTGCCGCCGCCACGCTGCCTTTGAACCGCCTCGCTCGCCAGCGCAGCCCAAATCAAAGGTTATTTCTGAAAAAAACAACCCACAGCTCAGATAATCTCTGGGTGCAAAGAAACTCCAGACCATGGCTCTGCTGATACCCCTCCCTGCACCCCCATTCCTGACCCCCAGGCACCAGGGGAAGGTGAGGTCTGATGGGTGACAGAAACCGGAGCTCCCCAGGACTTGTCCCTACCTGGGGTGGGGACAGCATCCTAAAAGTCTCCCTGGGGATTTCTACAGGTTGGGCTGTGTAAAGAGGTGCAAGCTCGTTTTGGGGATGCCCAAGCTTTGGGTGAGAACTTGCTCACAGTTACAGGGGAGGGAAATGGGTTCACTGCAGGGAGGTTGCTCTAATTTTAACAGGTGCCTACAGCTTGTCCATAGAGAAAACATTCCCATCCCTTGAAGAGGTTCCCTGAGCAGCCACCCTGCACCTGGCAGAGAGATTTACATTTTCCATCCTTTCCCACATACATACTAATTTCCCCTGGGACACAGAGCAGCAATGTCTCCTCCTTTTGGTAGCTCACAGTATATCATACCAAGCTCCCAGAAAAACCTCATTATTCCCAAATGTAACCTGTGAGAAGCATGGATGGTGAATGCGTCTCTCTCTGACCTTGAGCATGTGATGAACGGGGTGCTACAGCTAGGAAGGCTTTAGTACCCTTTTCCCTAAGGCTCTCCCCAAATAAAGCCAGAAGAAAAAGAAGGATGCAGCTCTGCAGCTTGCCATTGCCTGGTTGTGCTGGTGGTGCAGCTGAAGTACCTTCCATCCTTATCTCCTTTCCTGTGGCTGCTTCTCCTCCACCTGCCTGCAAGATCTGACAAGGCAGCTCTTGTTCTCTTCTCCTCCCAAGGAACAGCCTAAACATCAGTGTTCCTTCCTGCACATTCCAGATAAATAGAACATCCCAGGACAGCCCTGAGAAACACTGGGGCTAACCTGGGGACAGAACCTGCCCTGGGTGTGGCTTTCTGGTCCAGTAGTGGAGAGGACCCCAGAGATGGGGCAGAGGGGCTTGGGAGGTGGTCATCAAGCTTTGCTAAGACCAGGGATGATCTTGTCATGGAAAGGCCAGGGAATCTGAAAGGCTGAGCAGGACATAGTGAGGTGATGGCTGAGATTCAGGGTGTAAAATCCAGAACTAAGCCAGCAAGGGCTTAATGCTGTACCTGAAGGATGCTGCCGGAGGCAGTAGCATATGTGGGATGGTCTGAGGGTCACCATTCCTGATGCGAAACCAGCACCTCACTCAAAACCTGCAGCTGGGACACACCACCCCATCACCAGAACAAGTGCCTCCACAGTAGGGTTGGTCCCATCAGGACAGCGTGGGGAGGGGGAAAAATAGCCCACCCCAGTTGTTCTCCATCCTTCAGGCACAGCCGCAGCGCCAGAGGCTGTGACTCCTCTAATCTGCATCCCCCCTCTGGCTCCCACTGGAAACCAGTGTAGTCAGCTGGAAAATTGAGACCCAGGGCTGAACCCAGAGGGGCACTGAGAGGGGTGGCTCGGCCAGCAGACAGGCAGAGCAGCCGGCTGCTGCCCGTGGCATTGCTGTGCCACCCCAGCTCTCCCTCCTTCCCTGCCTCCCTCCCTCCCGGCCCCTGACGCGGCTCCCTGCGCCCAGCAGCGCGGCTGCAGCGCGGTAAATCACCGGCGACGGCTCCGCCGGGCACGGCGCTGGGAGCGCGCTGCTGCCCACGCTCACGGGCAGCTGGCGCGGGCAGAGGTCCAAGGTCAGCTAAGTGTTTAATGGGCCTCCTGCGAGGACCCGTGCTGAAAGGCAGGCGGGAGAGGAGGCGAGAAGGGAGCATATGTCACAGCCTGAGCTCCCCGGGGCTGGTTTCAAGTGACAGGGGGACGCTTCCCATGCAGGCAGGCGAGCAGAGAGGGTGGCTTTCCCGAGCCTGGCTCCTTTTCCAGGAGCACAGCAGGGACCTGCTGTGGCCTTTAGCACCCCCGTGCTCGCAGCTCAAGCGTGGGTGATGGACGCCTGGATGCCCACGGCACGGGGTCCTGCCGGGACAGAGGCCAGCAGAGTGTGGTCAAAGCTCTCGCAGCAGCTTCGACCAAAGCCAAACCCAAACCAAGCAAGACAAGCCTCCTGAGTCCGGACCTGGCTCCAAATCAGTGCTTCCTGGTACTGAGATCAGAAGTGGAACAGGAAACGGAAAATACCAGTACACGGTTCAGATGGGATCAGGAGAAACACAGTGAGACGCAGCCCCAGGTGTGAGCTACCTGGCTCCTTCGCTCTCCCACTGGAGTCTCTTGTCCAAGCACACCTGGAACCAGCGGTTCCAGTATCTCCTTATCTCAGTGCTGCTGGGTAGCATGACCAATACAAGTTCTGATGCAGCTGGGGTTTGGAAGGATTTTCCAAACTCCTGGCCAAGGCACAAGCAGAAATTAATGATCATTGCAGGCATTGTTTGCACTGCTGTCCCGAGATGGAAAGGGCGTTCGTTACACTCTGACTCACTCACCACTGTGGAGCCGATGAAGCAATCTGGCATCTGAAGTTTTCCTGTTAGAAGTACTGATCTCTCCACAACCATCCCATTGCATCCTCCATACCATGCCAATCCAATCCAATCCAATCCAATCCAATCCATACCATACCATACCATACCATACCATACCAATCCATACCATACCATACCAATCCATACCATTCCATACCATACCAATCCACACTATACCAATCCATACCATACCATACCATACCATACCATACCAATCCATCCATACCATACCATACCATACCATACCAATCCATACCATACCAATCCATACCATACCATACCATACCATACCATACCATACCAATCCATACCATACCAATCCATACCATACCATATCCATACCATACCATACCATACCATACCATACCAATCCATACCATACCAATCCATCCATACCATACCATACCATACCATACCATACCAATCCATACCATACCATACCATACCATACCAATCCATACCATTCCAATCCATACCATACCATACCATACCAATCCATACCATTCCAATCCATACATACCATACCATACCATACCACTACCAATCCATACCAGACCATACCAATCCATACCAGTCAATGACTCTCCTACAGAAGGCAACATCTGGATGCATGTGATGGTTTGGGGTTGGTTTCCTCTGCCTGGAAGTTTGGCAGCTTAAACCACCTAATCCATCACTGGGCACCTTCAAGTCCAGTGAGAAAACCGTTTCCCACTGCTGCAGGCAGTGAAGGGGCAGGATCCAAGCCCCATCCTTAGGAGAGGCACTGGTTACAGCTAACCAGTCAAAAGCAAATGAGGTGCTGACCCCCTTGTGCAGTCAGGGCTGCGATTCCCTGAGCCCCTCTGCAGAACCTCTCACCCTTCTCCACAGGACAACAAACCCCACTGTCTCTCTCCTAGGCCACCTTTCCCATCTCTGCATAACCTGGCTCGTGACCCCCACCAAACCTACGCCTGCAAGGTTTGTTCTCACCCTGTATCAGCTGGCTTGAGCCTGTTGTCAGAGCATGGGTGGCATCCCAGGACAACACTGCTTGCTTTCCCCACGTGTTTAAGAGGGTCAGCACCACCACAGGAGAGCTTTGCTGCAGGGGAGGCTGCTGCACCACCCATCCACCCCAGCCTGATGCTAACCAGCTCCCAGCTTTTGGGGTGGAAAGGAAGAGTAGGCAAGGTGGGGAAGAGCAGAGGGCTGATGCTGAGCAGCACATCTTGGGGGGGGGTGAGGAGAAGAGGGGGAAGGAGGAGGCCATTGGGGACGTGGGATACAAGGTTTGCTTTTGCAGACTGAATCAAACGTTGGAAAGCTGGTGAATTAGCGGTGTTTGCTGAGCAAACGCTGCCGGGTGGGGATAGGCAGAGGAAGAGTGTTTAAGCACACAGTCTTTTATTTGCTAGCAAACACCTCCAGCTCCTCCTCTCCCTCCCCTGTTCCTCCCTGAGCCTTCCCCAGCCTGCACTGCAAAGAGGCCATATGATGCATCCCAAGAGGAGGAGGGGTGGAATTCCCCTGGGAGGGAGGAAACTTGGGAGAAGTGTTTTCTTTCAGCAAAACATCTACACCAAGAGGTGGCTCACAGGAAGGGGTGGATCTCACCCAGCATCACTTTGGGCTGTATTTTCCAATCAAAAGCCACGCTCTGGGTCAAGGCACCCAGGCCACTGCAAAACACAAGGCACAGTGCAGAGGGTACGACCATGGGGAAGCTGGTGCTCTCTCTTGGGGCTCAGCCACTGCAGAGCAGGATTGCTCCTTGCAAGTCAAGATGGGTTTTTATGGCCTCACTCAACTCTTCCAATGCTGATCTCAAACCCTTTTCCTGGCTGGAATCCCAGGGGCTAGGAATCAATGTGGGATAAGTTACCACAGTTGTCCTGGCAATGCTGTGGAGACACAACAGAACAGCCCTCATCCCTTGGCTAGAAGCAGCTGTGCCAAGGCTGGAGTGCCGGGTCCCCTGTTGCACTGGAGTCTGGTTACCAGACCAGACAAAGGTAATCTCTCTGTCACTGGGACTGGTGGGTAAGGGTGGAGCTGCAGGGCTCTGAAGGAAGAGGTGAAGGCACCAGAGAGGATGGGCCAGCAGTCCAGATTTCACCAGCATTCAACTGATAGAGAGCTGCTAAAATCACTTAGTCTTGAGATGTCCATCATTTCAGCAGGTCCTGAGTCCCTGCACACCGAGTGTGACCTTTGACCATCCCAGATGAGCAGTTCCCATCTCCTTGCTTATGCTCAGGGAACCAAACATGGACCCCAATGGTCTGTGAGCAGCAACTCTGGGTGCTCCAGGGTGACCTGCAGCCCACCTCCACCAGCCATTTGACCTTCTACCTGTGACATCTGATGATTTTGCCTTAAAGGAGAGGAGATGGGAGCTGTGATAGCCATCCCTTCCTGTCTTCTAAGCAAGTCCAGACACATCTCATGTGGAAACTCCAGGTGAAGTACTGGTCTGTCTTGCAACTCAGAAATTCATCCCAATTACCTCTTGATGGCCCTCTGCTCCTGGGTGTCCCTAAACCTTCTCCTGCCTTCCTCAGACCTCCCCACCATGCTCCCAACTGCTCCAGACTTTGGCCATTGCCTCAGTAAAAGAGACTGCAAATCACTTTCCACTACCAGCAAACTGCTGCCAACGCACTGGGTCCAGGATGCCACCCCCATGCCTGAAGCACCCCCCTCAACTGCCAGACTGGCTTTTAGGGAACAACCTGAATGCTCACTCCCCCTCTGAAGGCCAGGTGCTTGACAGCAGCTGTGCTACACACACTGCTGCCTGAGTTACTCACCAGCGGCACCGTGGACATCGTTCATTACCAAAGCACTCGTGCAGTCAACCTGTGGCTGAATCCAATGCCACCACAGCAGCTGCAGGAGAAACCCAGCCACCCGAGGAGCCAGGAACAGCCTTCATGCCCACCTCTGGCAGCACCCACGCTGCCTTTTGTGGAGGTGGTGGCAGCTTTAAAGGTGCCTCCGGAGCGTGTCCCAGTGCCCACCAGTGGCACCCAGGGGGAGAAGGTCTGGAAACGAAATGTGCACAAAATTAGTTCTTGCTGGAGATGTAAATTATTGGTGGTGAGAAATCTTCAGCTGCCATAAATCAGCAAAGCTTCAGTGAAGGAAGCAGAGCAGTGCTGATTTACACCGCCTGGCAGCTTGGTCCCGCGCTGGGAGCTTTGTCTGGGATTAGTGGGAGAAATTGTTGGGGAGGGGAAGAGCCTCATTACCTTGTCCTGACTAATGCTCTGCTTTTCTCCAGTGCATGTTGTTGTTAGGAGCTGGAGCTAATTAGTCATTGCAGGAAATGCCTCAGCTTCTCCTGTTCCCCACTGCTGGGGAGGGGAAGGGGTGGGAGTTAATCCTGGCCAACATGGGGACAAACCTTGTAAAAGCAGGTCCTGATCCCATATTTTGGTCAGCAAAGAAGCACATGGCCAGGTACACCAAGCTTTCCCAGCTCCAGGAAGACAGGGAAATACACCTATGCACTCCCACCAAACCCAGCAGGGCCAGCCCATCAAACACCCAACTGTGCATCAGCTGTCCTGGGCAGCATCAGTAACAGCCACCCTCGCTCAGGCTGAGCAACCAAAAGCCATGAGGAGGGGAAATCTCTGCCCCTACTCACCACTAATTGTGCAGGAAGGGTCCTGACAGGGAGCAGCCGGCCCTTGCATGCTCTCTGAGCAAGGAGGGGGTTAACCAGGTCCAGGGTCTGCCCAGGGGGTCTCATCATGGGCAGGAGACAGGCTACTACCAGGCAAGGT
This sequence comes from Hypotaenidia okinawae, assembly GCA_027925045.1. NCBI lineage: Eukaryota > Metazoa > Chordata > Aves > Gruiformes > Rallidae > Hypotaenidia > Hypotaenidia okinawae. The sequence goes on from BSDF01000017.1 coordinate 16,032,097, forward strand.
CCAAGGTGCATCTAGGAGGCAGAGACAAGCACACCTCCAACGTAGCCCTGAACAGGGGCCAAGGCACAGGGCTGTGCTGACATGGAGCTCCTGGGACACAAGAGTGGAGGAGTCCCAGGGCAGGCTGATCAGGGCCCCAGCCAGACTCTTCTCTGCAGCTCCATTCCCTCCCCATGAGCCAGCTTTAGTTTTCTTCCCTCATGTATCAGCTGCAATAAGGATGTGATCCCCACGAGATACCCTAACTTTAGCAACCCAGCCTTGTCCCCCACTCTTTCTTCTGCTGCACAACACTTAAGGTTGCTGGTGCCTGAATGAGGAGGTGATGCTTTGCAAGGGCAGTTTAACAGCTGCTTTGCAGCCTGTGGCGAGATGAACACATGGAACTTGTGTTCTGTAGATGCCTCTGGCCTCTTGTGTCAGCAGGACCCCAGCCTCACAGACTCAGTGATCTCTTCCAGGTCCATCTATGCAAGATCCTGGGTCACCCAGAAATCTGAGTTTACTGGCTGGGCTAATTAGCTGGATGACTTGATTCCTCTCGATGCTGGAGACATCTCTCCAGCCCAAGAAGCTCTTCAGCTGGGTTGTGACAACAGGCACACGTGTACTCGTAGCCCACACGCCTGTGCTAGGTACAGTCTGTTTAGCCCAAGATATGGTGATGGTGGTACGTGCTAAAACAGCACAGAAGATCTTGATTCAGTGCGATGTACTTAGCGTTACAGGCAAGACCAAGACTCTGATTTACACTGAAGTCAAAAGGTGGGACAGGAGGAGAGGAAGGAATTTACCACCTTCTGCAGCAGAATCAGCACTGGGAAATATCTTCCTACGCTTCATCAGCTGTGGTTTGCAACCAGACATAACGGCCCATCTTCCTTCCTGGTACTGGAATGATAACCTCTAGGACTAGGGCAGAGCAGACACGCATTGTGGCAGCCTGTCTAACATCTTTACAGGTCAATCTGCTGACCTCCCTCTACCTGTGGTTTCCCTGGGCTTTACTGACGCTGTATGTTGGCTCCTTCACACAGTCCCAGCTCTGCAGGCAGAGCTGGAAGCAGGGAGAAGAGGGACATCCCAGCACGGGCTATGCTGGAGCTCAGGGAACAGAGCACAGGCACCAGGTTTGGTCCAAATGTTTTCCTTGTGACTGGCTTGCCATCCACAGAGCTGGTGCCAGCCTACATCAGTTTGCATCAGACACAAGTGCAACTCAGAGAGAAACCACCTGGGAGCCTGGCAGCGGGTTACATATGTCCCTGGAAACCAGCACAGAACCTCCTTCTCCCCACGGTGAGACAAGCACCAGCCCACCCCCACTGCTGGACGTTGCCAAACCCCTTCCCCTTTACAGGGCTTCCTATCTCCACGAGTGCCAGCTGGGCCCAGACTACAGCTGGCAGCAGGAGCATCCACATCCCAGAGCTGTGTGCCAGCCTGCCTTGGCCAGGGGGGAGATTGTTCTTTCTGTGGAGAGCTCAGCACGGTAACTTTGCTTATCAGTTAACGAAGGCTGATAACCAGTTGTCTCAATCAGTTGTGAGTTCTTGGGGATCACACCTAAAGACTTTGCATGGATAAACTCATTTCATGCCCATGGGGTGAACCACCAAACACCAGCAGGCTCAATCTGCTCACAGTTCTTGATTCCCTGTGGTTGGCGAGTTCAGCCTCCAGAATCCCCAATTGCCTTTTGGAATTCTGGATGTTCAGTCATAACATTTCCCTCCTGAAATACAGTGAGAGAGACTGTCCTCACAATACATCAAGCACTGGCATCGTCACTTGCAGCAGAGCACCTCCTGGTCAGGCACTGTGTCCTCCTGACTCCTGAGCTTCCGAGTCAAAATCATGGGCAAAGGAACTATTTTTTAATGCAGAGAGTTGGCAGCTGGGAGAACAAGCAGGTATTCCCACCACTAAGCTGTCAGCACTCCCCTTGAGTGTCTGCAGAGGGTGACTCATAACTTGGAGAGCTGAGAGATTCCTCCTGCAAGCCAATCTCTCCTCAGTAAGTGTGGGAGAAGCCTCACCTCTCCCTCCCTGTCCAGAGCCCAGTGGCTGGTAGGGTTGCTGCTCCGCTGACCTTTGTACTGGCCCAGTTGCACCCACCCCAGATCTGTGGTGGGGTGTCCAGCCCACATCAATCTCCTGGCTTGTCCCCGGGTGACACTTTCCAGCAGCCCTCAGCCAGGACACGGGTGTGAGGTCCTTCAGCATCCTCCAGTGCTGGCGATTCCTCAGCCCTTCTCTCCTGAAGGGCTTTGCCATATGTCTCATACCTGGAGCTGCCCAGACCGTGAATAAAGCTTCCACATTCTGAAGGTCAGGGGGAGCCCCAAAACCCTCCAGCGTGGGGCAGGTGTGGCACACGGTAAGGATGCGCATGCACACACTGCTCCCACTGCCTCTGGCTCCTCCCGCTCCCTCTTCCTCTTTCATTCTTCTGAAAGAAAACTCGACGGTTTCTGGGCTTTGTTGGTGGCTGGAAGGACACTGGATAAAGAGTCTGAGAAAGTGAAAGAGGGTGCGCAGGGCTACGGGAGGAGAAGGAGGGGAGAGCAGGAGAAGGAGGGATTCTCGGTATCTACAAGGGAATTAAAGCTCTTTTACTGGAGTGAAGAAATCAGCTAAAGAATGGCAGGCGAACAAAAGCAGCAAGGCTATGGACAAGTCGCTCTGAATAGATCCAGATCCCCTTAAGTTTGTAACACCCCCTACACACTTCTTTTTTCCCCTTCCCTCCCCCCCCCCAACCTCCTTAAGCCTTCGCTCCTCACTCCTTCCCAGAACAAATGCGGCGCAAGGGGGGAAAAAAAAAACCCCACGAGGGAGGGGAGGAGTGGAAGAAAGCTAAAAAAAAAAATCAAATAAAATAAAAGGTAATCCTCAGCCACTTTGCCCCTCCGGGGGCTGCTCTGGCCAGATTAAAGGTCCGGTGTGAAACCATTCTGCTATTCAGATGCGATAAGCAGGATTTACAAGCAAAGAGAAAGAGAGAAAAGAATGGGCCAGAGGAGAAAAGGAGAATTATTTGTGTCTCCTAATACTTGTTAAGCACTTCTCTTTTGCTGGACCAGACAAGACACAGCTATGCTCAAAGTCCATGCACAACCCTGCCGCCTGTCCAACACCACTCCTGCCCCCCCACCCCCACCCCAGTCCCCCTTCCCCTCGGGTTTGCTTCCCCTGCCCCCATCGGAGGCACTGAACACTTTGTTGCTCCTGAGCTGAAATTGGTCTCCTCTCGGAGCGGCACACACAGAGAATGGCAATTAACCTTCCTGTTCCCTGGTGACAGCGATCTAATCAGCGCGGCCCAGGCCTGTGCCAGCCGTGCAGCGCCAGCACTGTGCCGGGGCTGGGAGGGCGGCCTTCAGCTGGACCCTGTTTTGGGGATGGGGTGGGCGCTCCATGGACAGCCAGCTTGGATTATTGCAGGCTAAGCGGGTTCAGTTGGCAAGGGAGGCTCCACAGCCAGCACGGCAAGACCTTTGTGCCTGCTGCTGGTGTGACTCGGGGCTTCCACCCCCATAAGAAACAAGAGCCCCTGTTAGAGTGGGCCCAGAGGAGGCCGCAAAAAGAACCTGAGGGCTGGAGCACCTCTCCTGTGTGGACAGGCTGGGAGAGCTGGGGTCATTCTGTCTGGAGAAGAGAAGGCTCCAGGGAGACCTCACTGCAGCCTTCCAGAAGAATGGGGTTAGACTCTTCAACAGGGTCTGCTGCCACAGGACAAGGGGTAATGGTTTTAAACTAAAGCTAAGTAGATTCAGAATAGACATAAGGACTTCTTTTATGCCAAGGGTGGCAAGACACTGGCACAGAGAGGTGGGAGATGCCCCATTCCTGGAAACCCTGAAGGTCGGATTGGACAGGGCTGTGAACCACCTGGCCTAGCTGCAGATGTCCCTGCTCATTGCAGGAGGTTGGTCTAGATGACCTTGGCAGGTCCTTTCCAACCCAAACCATTCTGTGAGTCTATTAAATCCAGGTCAAGCGCAGGCCTGGCCAGGTAATCCGGTGGCCCAGTAGCACCAGCCTGCTGGAGCCAGAGGGCATCGTGATGCTAAGATATTGCAGGAGGTACCTGGGGGTGATGTGGTGGAGCCCCCAGACAGAGCCAGGCCCACCCTGCCTTGGGCACTGCAGGGAGCTAAACGGTCCCAATGGTCCTCAGGCTCACAGCCTACAGAAACCTGAGTGTTTGGACTCTTCTCAGCGCTGCTGCTCATGGGAGGTTAATCAGTCCTCGCTGCTTCTTTGTGTACTTCAGAACTGGATGATGGGAGAACGGTTCTTGTGGGAGGAAGGAGGGAAAGGCCAGCCCAACCTCCCATCACCAGCACTCTTCTCTGGACGAGGAAGGCACTTGTGGTGTTTCATAGCCAAGAACTGCACACTGAGACCGGCAAATATAGTCCTTGGTTTAAAACCTCTACATGAGCTTCTAAGCTTTCCTTTTTTTTTTTTTTTTAAAGTGGAAAATAGGGTTGTTAGAGAAGCCTCAACCATCCTTTACAAAAGAACCACTACTCACCAGTGATGCTTTTCAGCAATCCTCCTCCACTCCATATTTTTCCATTTTTGCTAGAGCTGGGGATGAGAAGCAGCTAGTGTATGATTAAAAGACCACGACGTCAAGGTTTGGCTTCTGGTACATTCAAGGGAGAAAATAGGAAGTTCCTAGAGGTCAGTCAAAAATTGAGAAATGCTTTAATTTATTTTTTTCTTAAAACCTTTGAAAAATCATCCGTTGACCTGTTCTCTGATGGTGACCAGAGATCCAAGTAACTGAGGCAGAAGCCTCAGAATCAGACCTTAGCTTTCTTAGGAGTTATCTTACAGCTCAGCAATGCAGGAAAAGGACAGTGAAAAGAAATACAACACAACAACAAAAAAAAAAAAAACACCAAAATAAACCACCACCACCCCACCCTCAAAACCCCCACAAAACCTCAACTGTGATTTTTTTCTCCTCTTCATAGTTCTAAAAAAAAACAATCCCAAAACTGTCATTGCAACTGACCAGGGGACCTTGAGGACATCCCACTGGGAGATGGGTGTTCCAGCCTGGGGTTTGACATCATCACTTCCCCCTCAGTGGGAAGCACTGTCCATAATCACCCCCTTCAAAACCAGTTCCTGATAATGTCCCTTTGGTGGAGAGTAAGGCTTCATACATTCCAGTGGAGAGGTCTCTTCTATCAGTGAGCTGGTTTGGGCTGGGATAGAGTTCATTTTCTGCACTGTAGAATAAAGAGGGGCTGGGGGTTGGATTTGTGCTGAAACCAGCATTGGTAACCCAGGGCTGGTTTCATTCCTGCTGAGCAGGGATCACACAGAGCCAAGGGCTCTCTGCTCCTCACCTCACCCCACCCCACCGGCGAGGGGCTGGGGGGCCATAAGGACCTGGGAGGGGACTCGGCCAGAACAACTGATCCCAGTGACCAAAGGGATGTTCCATACCATCTGGCGTCATGCTCAGCTTATAAAGCTGGGGAAGAAGGAGGAAGGAAGGGACATTCATAGCACTGGCATTTGTCTCCCCAAGTCCCCACTATGTGTGATGGAGCCCTGCTGTCCCGGGATGGCTGAGCTCCTGCCTGCCCTGGGAAGCAGGGAATGAACTCCTTGCTTTGCTTTGCTTGTGCGTGGGGCTTTTACTTTACTTCTTAAACCATCTTCACCTCAGCTCATGAGTGTTCTCACTTTTACCCCTCCCCATTCTGTCCCCCATCCTGCTGGGGCAGGGAAGGAGCTGTGTGGTTAAACAATTGGTCTTCTCCAGGGCCCAGCACATCTCAGGGCAGGTTAGTGAAGCCCAATTGCAGAGCTTTGTAAGCCAAAACCTTGCCAACACCTGTCTTCCCACCTTGCCCAGCAGCACCCTGCTCAGGTTGTGCTCCCCAGCCAGGAGGTGGTTGAGGGGATCCTCTTCCAGAGCTCACCTCGGGCCAGCCATGGGGAAGGTGGTCAAGCCGCAGCCCTCTGCCTCTGGGTTCCACGGTGCTTTTGGGGGGGGATTACATCCCCCTCAGACAGATAGGCACAAACATCTCAATTACACCTAAGGAGGAGCATAATTGAGCCTAAATTGATTCAAACAGAGGCAATTAAAGCAAGCCTCCGATCCCCGCTGGGAAGCGCAGGCACAGCTTATTTTTAACTCATAAGCACAACAAAAATAATAATTACAAGGCAGGATCGCACCCCTCCCCTGAGCCCGCACCGCACCGCAAACTCCCGGCCGGACCGACCCTCAGCGTCCGCGGGCGGAGCAGCGCGGAGGGGCCGCTCAGCACCACGGCCAGCGCCCGGCTCCGCGCCCCCCGCCCCGGCTCCGCGCCCCCCGGCCCGGCTCCGCAGCCCCACGGGCACCGTCCCGTTCTCCTGCCGATGATCTCCGGAGCTGCAGAGGAAGGCTCCGCTTGGCTCTTCCCCTACCCCGAGCCGGGAGCTTCCCGCCGCAGTGCCCTCGCCCCTCCCGGCGCCGTGGGTCGGGTGAGGAGGGGCAGTGGCTTCGCAGGGATGCTGCCCCCAGCCCTGGCTGGCTGGAGACCCGGCGCGGGACTGGATCCCTGTCACTCTGTACGGAGTGCAAACAAGAAGCATCAATTAGGAGTAATTACCACCCCTCCCCATAACTTAAGAGGCTAATATTAGGCTTCATTTTTAAGAAAGGTAATTTGACGACCATAAATTACAATTATAAAAACTTCATTAGAGTCGGTAGCAATCCATCCACCATTGTTCTAATTACACACTGTAGGAGTAATGAATGCTAATGGTTTAATGTACAATAATTACCACAATTGAAAAATAACAATAATACAGAACAACCTCAGTTATCCAAATGTCATGGGGGATGTGGAATGGGCTGGGGTAATCGTGGCTTCAGCTAATTGAGGGGCTCTCCAGCATGATTAATAGGTGACGTGACCTCTGGGTGGGGAATGAGGAGTTTTAGATGAATGCAGCGTGGTCAAGTGAGGTAAGGCAGTGTGCAGAGGGAAGGAATCAGGGATCTTCTGCCCTGGCTTCAGATCTTACTGGACACTTCTGAGCGGAAGCAAATCTGTTGATTTTGCAACTGAACTGTGCCACCTCCCGATGATTGGCAGGGCATAAAGCAGGAACACAGCTCTGTGTGTGACATGCCAGGCAGAGCACAGGGGGCCAACATCAGCACAGCAACACCACCAAACCGTAGGATGCTTCATGTGGGACGGGACATCATTCGGTCTCCACTCCAACCTCCTGCTCAAAGCAAGCCTGGCCTTGAACTCAGACTGGGCTTTTCAGAGATTTGTCCAGCCAGTCCTTGAACATCCAGGGATGGGAATCCAATTGTTTCCTCTGGCCCCTGTTCCACTGCTCATTTATTCTCACGGTGAATTTCATTTTCCTCTATCCCATCAGATCCTCCCCTGCATCTGCCTGTGCCTGCCTCCTCAGCAGAGAGCCTGAAGTCCCCAAGTTCCCCTAGCCTTTCCTCCCACCAGCCCCATGAAACTCTTGGGGTCTCCCTGCTGAGCTCATGCCTGTTTTTCTACATCTCTCTTTCACTTTTTGATTTATCAACATCTTAATCCACCCAGGGGCAAGGTTTTGCGTTTGTCCTTCTTAAATCCCATGTCTCCCCTGTCCTACAGCAGGATTAGTCTCACCCAGAAACCTAATGAGGAGCTTCCCACCCCGTGCTCCAGGTCACATATTGCAGAGGATGAACGTATGGAAAAGGAGAGGCCTTGTGGCAGATCCCAGAATACCTCCACTTGTAACATAAGATAAAGATGAAATCAAAGGATTGACCCCAATCATTCCTTTGCTCCTGCCTTTGATCCTGTTCAGAGGGACTTATCCAGTAAATAAAACTGTGGCCTTTGCCACGTTATCCTCCAGGAGCAGGGTGCAGTCTGTCAGTTGGCTCGGTAACCTTGCCAGGTCATTCTGCCACCCTGGCTTTGCTTAGGTTGGGACAGAAAGTCAACCCAAAGGAGTTCCAACATCTGCCTTCCTACAGCGGTGTGCAAGCAGGGCCTCTTACCGAGCCTCTCGCAGCAGGAATGGGTCGATCACAGGAGATCAGTTTGCTGTCTCCCTGTCCTCAGGGCAGGGGAAAAACGTTACAGAGTCTGGAATGTGAGTAAAGAGGATTGAAAACCAAGTCTCCAGAAGAGGGAACAGAGCAGGACTGTTGTGTCAGGAGACAGGAGGCAGATACTGGGAGTGCGGAACCACAGGTCACCAAAAAGTGACTCTCAGAGCTCCTGGGGACTAGTACAAGCTGAGCATCCTTGCAGACACACACACACCCCCATGGTGTGTGCATAAAGGTGAGACATGCTTTGAAGGCCCTCACTAGCTCTAACCTTAACTCCATCCTCCCCTGGCTGGGTGCTCCCTGCGTGCCTGGGCACTGCTGGGACTTGCTGGTGCTTCTGAGCTTCTCTGGTTGGTGTGAGGGACTGAGAGACTTGGGTGCCATTATGAAAGGTCAGGTTTAGGCTTCTTTATTCTTGACTTGACAAGCAGCTTGCAGGAAGGGAAATTGTGGGAGAACCCCAAATTTCTGATTCCTTTGCTCCAGGGTTGGAAGCTGCCACCTTCCCAGAGCCTTTTCCAGCCTCAATCAAAGTCCTGCTATAGAAGTGCCTTGATGAGAGCTTGCTGCTAAGACAAGTTAACAATGCATTTGGCTTGGGGATCTTACTCCTTGCTGAAACTCACAGTGCAGAAAGCCTTACTCACCCCATGGTGACATCTCTAGAGCAGCTCAAGCATCATTTCCCACAGACCCACAACCAGCCCCATTTCCATAGGACATCCCAAGCCTAAAAGCAGACCCCATCCCTAACCCACAACCTGATTAGGAACAATGAATTCTTGATATGCTTCCTCCTTAGTAGGATCCTAATTTATAAGAATGCAGATAATCTATCAATGGAAATTACCTTCACACGTCCCTACGTTGGCAGGTTGAGATGCAGGTGAGTGCAATGTAATTAAGAAATTAAAAGGTTATTTCCACATATGCTTTCTGCTAATCTAAGTCAGCAATCATTTAATTTACAACAGGGGACTGGCAAGGAGGCAAGCCAAAATAAATAAGATAATACTACGTTTAATCACTCAGTGGAATGGGAATGGAATGGAGGGGGGTCTGTGGGGAGAGGTGTGGTGCCCCTTCCCCTGCTGCTGAGGGAAAGCCAGCCTTGCTTTTAACTTTTCTTCAGTGAGAGTTCAAATATTTAGCCACTGCCTCCAAGTTTCCTCAAGTTCTGATTTTTAAAATGATACTTTACAAAGTCAGCTTTAAAGACATCCCTCCTAACACTGTTCTATTCTCTGTCATTGTTTTTATGGTACCTGGCAGGTTTGACTTTCTGATTTCCACAGTAGAGTTTCTTCTGGGCAGTTGAGTCATTTCCCATTCCATTCCCAGCAGCTGGGATGTACAGAGGAGTTAACCAGACGTTGCATTGGGAAACCCTTGGGGAAACTGAGGCACAGACTGGTCAAAAGCAGTGTTGCTCAGTGGCTTCTACCCACAAACCTGATGATCACAGCCAGCCCCAAGGCAGGGGCAACTCACAGGTCACCAGCTGGAGACCACAGCTGTGCCACGGGATGGTTTGGACCAAGGAGAGATGAACTTACAGGGCTGCAGAGATTTGCTGCTTCACCCCTGCTGCCATCACAACGGCTGGACCTCAGAGCTGCCCAGCCCTTCCTTAGGGGTGCTCAGCCCCAGGACTCCTGCAGCAGCTGGGGACAGCTGTGGGACTAGGCTGAGCATCCCCCCTGCCCCACAGGACACTTTGCCCAACCTGAGCGAGTGAGAGCACACAGATTTGTGCCAAGGACCTCTCGATGTTCCCCTTCCCCTGCCACCTGTCCTGCCTGGGGTGACACAGTCAGGTTGCCATGTCCTTGCTCGAAGGGGTGTGTGGTCAAACCAGCAGGTTTGGGCTTTCTGGGCAGATTCATTATCTCTGGTGGAGCCCAGGGCATAGGAGGGAAGGAGGGAGGGGAAGCCCCCCAGGAGCTGCACACACAGGCTTGCAGAGGCTCCCAGGATGCCCTAAGCAGCACTTGGCATCCCAGAGCCCTCAGCTGCTTCCTTTGAAAATCAGCCCACTGACAGCCAGGAGGTGGTTCCCCTCCCAGTGCCCTCCACAGCCAGCAGCTCCCCAGCACCTCACTGAGTTTCAGGTGCCCTGTGGGGGGATTCAGAGGAGAGGATTTGGGCTCTGTGGGAACACCTGGAGCCATGCATGCCAGAGCCCACCTCAATAAAGGCAGGAGCGCTGGCCCCAGGGCCTCAGCAGGGGATGCTCTTCATGGAACTCCGGCTTTGTGTTCCAAAACCTGAGCTTGGGGGTGGGATGCTTCCTACCTCCCTGCTGAAGCCCACCCCCTCCTCCACCCCCTACCTCCTCCCATGCAGAAGCTGAGATGCTTCCTCTCCTTCCCTGTGGTCCCAGAAAGCATTCATATGGGAGCCTAATCCTCCAGAGACATGGGGACATGGGGATTACTGGCTGGCCTGGGGAGAAGGGGCACAACTCTCCCCTGAGCAATGGGGATGCCGGGGCAGGGATGCAGCCACCATCCTAACCAGACCCTTCTGGAGACGCTGCCTCCACCTGGGCCAAGCAGAATAGAGCAAGGACCAAACCTGTGCTCACGTGGCAAGAGGACTTTGGCGACTGCTGTGACCCCCTGAACGGGGCTGCATTATCCCCTGTCAATAATTTATCTGATGAGTTGCAGCCTGCTTCTGCCAAATGAATTATTCCCAGTGTCTGGGGGGGGGGGTGGGTTATATTTGTACTCCTCAAGCAGCTCTAGAAATGGTCAAATAATATTTGCCCAGCAAATTGTTAAACGGCAATTCTTCTGTCAGTCATTGAGTAAATTATTCACTGAGCACTTGTTTACTCGGTGCTGCACTCCCCAGCACCAGAGCTGCTGCTGTGGGGCAGGCAGGAGCAGGAGGGCACCTGAGCAAACAGGGAGGGGGGTTCGGGTCTGCCTCAGCCCCTGAAACCTGGCTGGGGTCTGTGCTTCTATTAGGGATGGGGAAGAGATCCTGGGGAACGTGTCCAGACTGGAGGTTTGGTGCATGTTGTGGTGGAGGAGGGCTCATGGTCCAGACACTGAGGTGGGGGGATAGTGGGGATGCTGCTGGAACTTCCAGCAAGCTGGCAGAGGTGCCCACGGGGTGTCCACACACACACACACTGCACTCACGTGTGTCCTGCAGCTGGTCCTGCTGCCACTGGTTTTGTACCTCGGAGGATGGCCTGGGGCAGCAGAGAGGAGTACATCCCCCGCTGTGCTGAACGGATGGGTGGGTGATAAGCTGGGACAGGCTCTTTGGGGCAGAGAAGTCCACAGGTCTGAGCTTTGCTGGTCATGGAGATACAGCCAAAGCAATCCCTTTATTTCCCTCCAGCCTGGAAGGAGAAGGTCAGGGGGTGATTACAGGACAAAAGTTCTCTGGGTCGTAGATCCTCAGTGGATCCCTGCAGTCATAAAACTAAATATCATTATTCTCTTCTTGCCTTTCTTTTCCCTCCTCTCCTCATCCCCTCTTCTCCTGCACTGCATCCCTGCCCACCTGCCCCAGAGGGAAGGGGCAAAGGTATCCTGGCCCACCAGTGCTGGGCAGGCAGCTCAGGCTCGCTGAAATCAGAGCAGGTGCTCAGACCCACAGACCCCAGGAGCTGCTTTTCCTTTGGGCAGCAAGAACCAACTGCACAGCTAAAGCCATAGGCAGGGGGTGTGTGACCTGAAGGTATTGCCAGAAGAGGGGCAGTCATTCCTTTTTTTTTTTTTTTTTTCCAAATGAACAATTGTAAGACCATTTTTTTTAAAAAAAAATATCAAAACTTTGTTTTCATTTTGGCCACTTCAAGATACCAGGCTTGGGGGGGTGAAGGGTTTTTCACCAGGGCAGGTATCTGCTGGTACCTGTCTGTGTTTTCTCTTGGCCTTCTGGGAGAGCAGAAAGGCTGTTCTAAGATGCTCCAGGAGCAGAGGTGTCTCTTGCAGACCATGGTCCGGTTTCTCGCTGACGCTCCCAGGTATCCACACTTGGCCAAGGCAGTGCCTCCTCCCAGCCCTCAGAAGTTCAGGTGAAGAGACACCGACCAAACCCAAGCCCTGAAAAACCTGCAGAAAATAAGACCTGCTCTGCCCTACCTGGGGAAATGTCTGGGGTAAACCTGCTGCTAGGTGAGAGTGCACCGGGCCCCACACCCCTGTCCCCCCTGAACCCACGGGCCCCCCTCCCCACCACTGTCCTCTACTTCCCCCTGCTTCATCTCCCTGCTTTCCCTGTTGTGCTGCAGGACTCCTTTACCTCTGCTCTCTATCTTGATTGTTTTCCTCCTTTAATCTCTCTCCTTTCTAAGGACTGATTCTTGCTCTATCTTTACATTAATCCACCCTCCCCTTACAGTTTTCCTCCAAAATAACCCAACCCAGTGACCATCCCACTTGTTGCTCCATGACACGGCGCTGGATCCAGCCCTGCCCAGGGTTGCCTGCCCCAGGAATGCCGTGGTCCTGCCCCTCACCCCACGCTAGCCCAGAGCATCCTCCCCCTGTCCAACAGGTCTACCCCTTGGATGGCAGCGCCAGCCACATCCCCACACCCAAATGAGCCTTTGTACCTTCCTCTGCCCGTCACGGTCTGTGCACCACCTGCCTTTCCAGGAGTAGCTGCCAGGATCCATCACAGTCCCCTTCAGAGCACCAAAATCCTTCCCTCCCCCTCCTCACACACTTGAACACCCCCCACACAAACACACCCCCCCTCGCTTCCAGCCCACCCCAGCCACACCAGGGCCGCGGTGCAGGAGGATGTATTTCATATGCATGGCCTGGGATGGTCCAGGCTCTCCAGCCAGTAATTCGCTGATTGGAAAATGTTCCAGGGAAAGGGGCTGAGGACTGAGGGGGGTGGAGGGGCAACCAAGGCAGGGGGAGCCAGGAGGGATGAGATGGGAGTTCTCAAACTGTGAGTCCTAATACTAAGCATGTGGCCATATATTATTTTAATAAAGCCAGCACATCCTGCACTCACGACAGCTGCTGTTCCCTTTCTCTCATCCTGTGAATCTCATTTATTCCTCATTAGCAAAATCACCTGTTTGTCAAATAGGGACAGAGCTGTAAGGCATTAAATTGTGCAAAGGCTGGCGGGGGCCTGGGGAGCGCGGGCAGAGCGAGAGGGAGGAGAGCCAGGCAGCGCCGCTCCCCTCGAAGCCCCAGCTCCACAAAGATCTCTTGAAGGTTGAGAAGGAAACGAGGATTTTGGGGGGAGTGGATTATGCAGCACCTTCAAGTGCTCTCCTTTTCTTCCCACCCCCAACCCCCTCCCCCTGTGCCGGCTCCTCTCAGCATCCTGGGAAACGGTGCTTTGCGCAGCGAAGGTGCCGAGCACCCACCCCACCCCCTGTGCAAGAGGGTGCACCCCAATCCACGGCCACCCATAACCTCCTGAGCAGAAAACAATTTAAACCCAGGGTCACCCATCAGCAAACAATTTTCCCTTTCAGAAGAGGTCGGGTACAAAGCTCCACCTGATTCACTTTTATCAGTCTGGGGTTTCTCTCAACTGAAGGAGGACACTGGTGGGACTGACCTGTTCCGCTGAAGAATCGGGGTTTTGATGAATCAGGGTTTTCCACTAACATTAAAAATAAAATCCCTGGGTTGCACTAAATTGTCTGTCACCCCACCAGCCTGGCAATGGAGCCTTTTTCTTGCTGGTTTTGCAGCTTACTCAATGCTTTTCCTAATGCCAGCTCTGGCTTCTCCCTTTATCAGTTGACTGACACGAGGGGAACCAGCTGGCTGGAACCCAGGCGCTCTGGTTTGTGGAAATTCTCCCTGGTTTTTTGAGATTTGGAGTTTTTGGTTCAAATTGGATTCGACCCAACCGTGTGTGCATGAAAGATACAGAGGGAAACTTGGGGAGATCTCAGCCCCCAGCCCTCCCACGTGGCATTTGGTGCTTGTGCCTACCTCCTTGCCAGATGCCAGAGGGGAAAGACCCAGACAGCAGCTCCAGTGTCTCCAACCTCTTCAGGGAAGCCTGAAACTCCACGTATTTCCTGGTATGCTAGTATGGAAAACTCCAGTTAATGTGGGAAGGTTTGATCAAGCAAGTCAGAGCTCAGGGATGTGTTGTGGGAACCTCCGAGGTGCTTCCAGCGGGACATCCACCCATCCCATCCCACCAACCCCAGCTAGGTAACCCAGTCTGGGATCTGCAGCAGGAGTCACCAGCTCTCAGGAAGGGAATTTTTAAACCTGAGAGGAATTAAGGACTAGGAGGTGGAGGAGAAGACTGTATATACACACACTTTTTCTATGTGTTCCAATTTTTTTCTACTTACTCTCTTTCCTCCTCCACCTTTATTTTTGTCTTGTTTTCTGTCCCACCCATCCATCCCTCCACCTTCCCTTCATCATTTTGCCTTTTCTCATGTTTCCCTTCCCTGGGATGCTCTCCTCTGCCCCTTCCACATTCCTCCACTGGTTTCCCCATCCAGCTCCTCTCCCCACTTCTCCATCTTCCTGCTGCTGTTGAAGTCCTTCCTCCCCCTGGGCTGCACATCTCCATCCCACAACCTGCTTCTGTCTTGGAGGGACCTGCACGGGGCCAATCTGACCCACAGCACCAAACCCAGCTCATTTCATAGCACGGTCCCTTCGGGGGACACTTTGTTATCTACTTTCAGGCTAGTGGCAGGGCTGAGGGGACAACAGTGACAACCCCCACCCCGTGTCCCCTCCCTGAGCTTGTAGCTGCCTTTAACCCACCTGCCCAGCCCTGTTCCCTGTTGCAGGAAAGGCAAAACCTGCCCATGCAGCAGCTGGGGACTCCCAACAGAGATGAGCTGCACCCAACACCCCATACCCAGAGGGATGGATGGGGTTCCACCACGCCATACCCGGAGGGATGGATGGGGTTCCACCACCCCATACCCGGAGGGATGGATGGGGTTCCACCACCCCTTACCCCTTCCTTGCCACCACATGCCAGCCCTATTTCCCCCCCACCCCCTGCCAGGTGCCAGCCACATCCCCATTCCGCAGAGCAGCTCCGTGTCCCCCTTCCCCACCCGCGCCACCATCGCATGTCGATGCCACCGTGTCCCCCCCTCGCCCTCATCCCCCACCCCCCTTCCTTTCCCTCCTCTCTCTGAAAGTCATCAGGCCTAGCGAGGTCTTCTCCCACTTATGCAGCTCATGAATATTTAACAGCATCTGCTCTGGAGGCGATAAAGCCTACCAATCCTTGACAAATATGGCCTAATCTTTTCAATTTCGGGGTGCAAATATTCCTTCAGAGTCCTGTTTGTCACCTAGATTAATGACTCTGGCTCCCATAATCCTTTGGTGCTAATTCAAGTGGTGGCTACCAGGACAGCGCATGGCGGAGGGATGCCGGGACACATATGAAGGAGAGATTACTCACTTGAGGGCCCTTTGCTGCAGGGTTTTGTTCCTCTGTTGGCAGTTGGGGATGAGGAGGGGGGGGTCTGGGTGTTTGTTTGTTTTTAACTCTTCATAGCTGCTGAATATCCATCCCAGATCGGGTGCAGGCAAGGGCAAGGAGGGGAGATGGTGTCCCCCCCCT
Source organism: Hypotaenidia okinawae (assembly GCA_027925045.1). Taxonomy (NCBI): domain Eukaryota; kingdom Metazoa; phylum Chordata; class Aves; order Gruiformes; family Rallidae; genus Hypotaenidia; species Hypotaenidia okinawae. The sequence goes on from BSDF01000017.1 coordinate 16,047,764, forward strand.
CTGCTTTCCCACCCCAGGGATGGAGCGCAATGGGGGAGACAGGCTCGTCTCCAAGCCTGGACCATCATTTTCTGATGCAGGAAGAGGCCACCAAGCTGGATTTCTGGCAGCCCTCAGCACCTGGGCAAGCTCTGGGGCTCTGCTTTGAGCTAAGCCCCACACCAGGGACCAGAAGTTGGGCCCTGGGATGCGTCAGCTGGTGGAGAGCCTTCATTGCCCCACTCCTGCCCCAGCGCCCCAGTCCCATGCCAGAACCCCTCCTCACTCTCACTGCCTGCCTGGGGGAGATGCGGGGCACAGGGCTGGGTGATGCTCAGCTCCCTGCCTGGGTCAGCAGGAGAGGGGGTGGCTTTGGCTGAGCTCTGGCCAGCTCCAGAGCTGATGGCACACCACGAGAACCCAGCAACCACCCGAACTGATGCACCCCTGTGCGCACAGAGCTGGCTGCTCAGATTTATCCACCCCCAGCTCAAGAGAGGGGAGAAAAAAAAAATACAGGGGGGAGCGGGTGGGAGGGCAGGGAGAAGGAGGGAAAGGGTGGAAATCAATGCCAGAGCTGATCAGCTGTATTGACAACTTGGCTAAGGAGCTGACGGCTCCCATTCATCGTCCCTGTGCCCACAGGGGCTGCCCCTGCCACGGGGGGCTGCCTGGGGGACCCCCCCCCAGCCCGGCTAACGCAGCCCAGCACAGCGAAGGCATTAACGGCCAGGCAGAAATCGAAGATTTGTTATTATCCAGCAGTGGAACAATAGCCTGGCTGGGCATATTCATCACTGCTCCGGCCCTCGGGGGGGAAATATGTTGAGATTGCAGATTATTTATTTATACTGGGGAGATGGGGGATGCTGGCAGCAAAGGAGGAAGGAGTTCCCTGCTCTCTGCGTGCGCTGCTGCTTGACACCAACCCAATCCAGAGGCTCTGGGGGCTGCCTGAAGCTGAGCACCACACACTGATTTACAGCAAATGGAGTTCCTGGGGTTTGGAGCATCCTTTGGATAAGAAACAGGAGGAAATGCTGAGGCATAGTGGGAAATTTGGAGGTGAAGCTCTCAACACCGTGGGCCTGTGCCACTGTTGGCGTTGCAGGAGCACAGCTGTCTGCACGAGCAGGTGTGCAAGGACAACTCTTGCAACGTGACTCTGGGAGAGAGAAACCTCTGATCCTCCTGATCCAAAATTATCTATGCAATTCTCTTAAGGAAGCATCTAAACAGCGAAAGGCTCCAGCATGAAGGATGTGAGACCATGAAGGTTCCCATAAATACCTTTTTTTTTCCCCCTCTGGCTACTAAGAGTTGCCAGCGATAGGGAGATCAGCTCTGGGTAGTCCCCTGAAAAAATTCCTTACCTTGGATGTAGGAATCCTCTGAGATCAAGAGATGGAACCAAAAGCCTTTGCCCAGCAGTGGTGGAAGTCCTGGGTCCATGCTGGAAGCTGGTCCCGAGGGAAATGTCATCTCTGCTTGCTGGATGGGGAGAGCTTTCCCCTGACACAGGGAAACACAGACCACATGGAATATTTCCAGCTCCTGAGTGGGAAGGAGTTATTTGCAGTTTTGTTTTACATTTCTGTGGCAGAAGATGCTTCTCAGCCAGACACAAATAATATTGTGGATAAAATGAAAGTAGGAAAACATCCCTTTTCTGTGAGCAAGATCAGAAAAACGTTACTTCTCACCAGTCAGAAACAGGAGAAAACTTGTGACCAAAGCCAAAGAAAACTCCTGGGTTTGTTTTCTCCTCAAATACTTTGGGAGGAAAGGCTGCAAGCTGTGTCCCAGCCCAGCACTGCTTCCAGCTTTGCAGCAGTTCCTGGTTTTCCTTTGCTCATCCCCTCACCTGCTCCCAGCTTTGACTCACGCTGGGGATTCAGGGTGGTGTTTGCAGTTCACAGGGAGGGTGGGGGAGCTTCCTCAGCCCCCTAAGGCACCCATCCAAGGGCCAAGTGCTGTCAGGAGAGGGGGTGAAGCCAGCCTAGGGAGCAATGCTGGTTCCAGCACAGCCAAATCCCCTGGGAATACCATGGAGAGGTTTAGGTTGAACTGAGATCCACCCTAGGGAGGTTCAGATAGGGATGGGGGTGCCATTGTGGGGAGTGGGAAGGGGGTATCAATGCAGGGCCAGTGCCAAAGCCCTGACTCACCAGCAGCTCCAAGCAAAGTTTAAAAGACCAGCTCAGGAGAACAAAAGCCCACCACGATGCAAGGGGACGGTCCAAGGAGCGCTCCCTCCTCATAATCTACTTCCCCACCCCCATCACCCTCCGGCTTATCCCTGAAAAACCCCACCGACATGAAAACCTCAGCCCTTCACACCCAGCACCACCACCCTGGTCCTCGTGGAGGGGTGAGGGTCTGCACCACCAAAGGTCAGCACCAGCCCCATCACGCTCAGACCCTCCATAGCACGCTGCCCGGCCTGGGTACCGGGGGTGCTGGGGAGCATCTCGGGGCTGCCTGTGCTGGCATGTGCATGCTGCTTTCCCACTGCTCCCTGCCCCCTTCTCCTCCTATTTTTTTTTTTCTGCTGAGCAGGCTCAAAAAGCAAAGCTGGGGCCTTTGTAGTGCCGCAGCATCGTTAGGGCCCTCTGAAACCGGGGAGGGGGAGAGACCCGGCTCATTAGCCGGCCGCTTTGAAGTGGGCTCTGTTTGGGGTTCATTTGTGTGCCGGCAGAAGGGACGCCTCTGTGTTTCAAGGATGTTTTTCTGGAGGGGCTTCCTGGAAACACAACAAACATGACCCCAGGAGCTCTGCCCTGCCCACATAGGCAGCCAGCTGGGTGGGAGAGGAGAAGCGAGGCCGTGCTCGGCACGGCACAAAGGCGGCGGTGCAGGATGGCCAAGGACCCTCAGAGGAGACCAGAGCTGGCACAGAGCGAGACTGTTTGTGGCAGAAGTGGTGCCTGTCTGAGGGGCAGGGATCTCCCAGCCCAGCCCACATCCTCCCATCCCACCTGTTCCTGAGGAGTGGCTGAGAAGCAGGAGATTGCTGTTCCTGGATGCCAGAGGGGCAGCTGTGAGATCGTGGGAGGTCTGATGCTGTGGGTTCACTGGGGACCATCCTTCACTCACCCTGTTTGCTGTGGTTGGGTGCCAGGAGACAGAAATCAAGCCACAACTCTCAATTCAGATCCATGTCAGGTCTCAGCTCAGCATGGAATCCCCTGACCTACCGAGCAGCCCCAGTGCTGGTGGGCTTCTCTCCTAAGGGAGCCATGACTCTTCCTGTGCCACTGAATTTGGTGTTTGAAGGGACCTCAAAACACATTCCTGAGACACACTGCCTGCTCACTGCCCTGCTGCTCCCTGCTTCAGTATGAGCTATGGGCACCTCCATCCCTCAGCAGCCAGCGGGATGCCGCTGATGGGACTTCTCAGGAAAGGAAGAAGAAACCCTCAATAAGCAGAGCCTGGATGGCTCTACCTCCCTCACCCTCTCTCCCCCTTCCTTCAGCAGTCTCTCCTCCTCCGCCTGCCTCTCCCTGGCTCTGACTCTGCCTCCCCTTCTCCCCCCGCCCCCCTCCCCGTGTCTCCCGCAGCGCTGCCGGTGACAGGGAGCGCTTGGAGAAAGACGAATTGAAATGACACGCAAGCTCCAGCGTGACTGCTGGGGTGATGCATGGGGAGCCGTCACTCGGTGCTCGTCGTGAGCGGCACAGATGAGGGACTGACCTCCTCTGCCAAGGGGTCAAGGACATTTGAAGGGCAGAGCAGCTAGAGCCGGGGGAGAGTGGGGAAGCAAATAATCTCTTCTCTTTTGTCCATGCTCTGGCTGGCACCCTGAAGCACCTCAACGTGTTTTAAAGCAGGTGACTCCCCACCACTGTTTCTCAGTGCCAATGAGAGCAGCAGAGTCAGCTCAGATCTCCTGTCTCCCACGTTGACATTCCTGAGGGACCACCAGAGACGTGACAAGGCATTGCTAGTGCCAGCAGCCCAAATCCTGCCTCCTTCCAGGTGGATTTGCATCATCACCAAGGCAGAGATGGGACTTACACTGCAAAGCTTTGCAAGCACCAAGCAAACCCCAGGGCTGACAGTGAAGAGCTCCCACACCACCGGCCTCCCTCCCCACCACCGGCCTCCCTCCCCACCACCGGCCTGCAGTCCCCCCTCTGCAACCACCACCACTCTGGTCTCAGACACAGCCTGGTGACAGAGCAAACCCCACAAAAGCTGGTAAACCCCCAGCCTGGAGCAAGTTTGCTGATGTCTTCCCAGCCAGGAACCCAGAGGTGTTGAGCTGTCACAGGGGACAGTGCTGGGCTCAGCTGTGAGGAGCCAACTGATCACATGGGGAAGTGGCTTTAACACCAGGTCACAGGGAAGTGAGCTTGGGACACTTCTGTGGGTCACCTGCCTTCACCTTCTCCCAGGCAAACTCAAGGTTTTAGTTTCTCCTGTGGCTTACTCTGAGGCACCGTGTTTGCAGGATGAGAGCTAATACTTCTGGGACATCCAGCAGGCTCCAGCCTGGAAAAAAAATTCAGGCAAATCCTTCATCCTTCAGAATGCTCTCCCAGGATGACAGTGAAATTCTCAAAGCTACAAATTCCTGTCAAATTTGGCAAACCAGCTTGCCTAAATGAACACTTTACCAGCAGAGATAGCACACTGGAAGAGTTGGATCATTTCATTTTGATGTTTTTAACTCAAGTGAAACAAATTTGGATCTTTCATGTGCTTTGATGAAGGAGGAAAAGATACGTTAAAAATTAGTCTGAGGTGGTTTATTTTTAACTGAAGGTTTCAGTTGACTCAAGAGAAAAATAAAAACCCCCTGGTGGTGCAGGGAGAAATTGGGTTTAGTCACTAAGGGAAAGAGAAATTTAAGTCACCTCCCCAGGAAGCCACCCAAAGCGAGCTGGGATTTGGGAATCCCTCATTCCAGGTGCCTCAGACTGAACTCAGAGCTGGGGAGCTGGGCTAGGTCCTCAGCAGGATCAGCACTGTGTGACTCGCTCGACCTCCCTGACGTTATTTACAGCCTTGGCCAGAGGGATCAGCCAGGAGAGTCCCCTTGACACCAGGAAGGGGTACAGGAGCAACAGACCTGCCTGTGTGTCGTGGTTTCCCCCCGGCTGTGGGCTGAGATCCACGCAGCTGCCTGCTCCTTAAAGTACAAGAGCAGGGGAAGAGGGAAAAAGGGGGAAACAAGGGAAGGGAAAAGGAAGGGGAAATAACTCCAAACCCAAGAAACTAAGAGGCCCGTGGGTTGGGATAAGGAGAGTTTACTGAGAGAACAGAAAGATCAAATATCCCAATGCTAACAGGACTTGAGAGCAAAAGAAGATGAAACTCTTGATCCCCAATGCAGTTTCTTCCCGACCCACACAACTCAGGCCGGACCACCCAGAGCTGTCCCGCAACCCGACCGTCCCCCCAAGCAGCACGCGTCCCGCCACTGCCCCTCTTCTTCCTCCCCTCAGCCCCCCGTTCTCCTGGGCAGGACGTCATTGCCATGGAATACTCTCTTTGGCCCATCTGGGTCACCTGTCCTGGCTTCGCCCCTCCTTTCTCCTGAAGAGAGAAATAGGAAGAAGCTGAGAAAGTCCTTGACTGTCTGACTGCAACTAAGAACATCAGGGTGTTCTCAGCACTGCTTTCATTGTAACTCCCAAACACAGCATCCCATCAGCTGCTATAAATGAAGTTAACTCTATCCTGACTGAAACCAGGACACTCCACCCCGGGAAGGGGCTGCCCAGCCATCACCACAGAGCCCAGCAAGATGTCCCTACCTCCTCCCTGGGCTGTGCACTCACCCAGAGAAGCCTTGGAAAAGCGTGAGGGAAGAAAAGGCAGTCACAAGGCTGGGCAGATGCAGCAGTTGGCACCAGACACTAAATTACCAGCCAATTTCCAGCATACAACCTGGGGACCAGGGCTTTCAGCTGAGCACATTAAGGCTCGTGCCCCCTTTTAACTGCAGTAGATCTTGACGTGTGTCCCTCAACTGTGGCGTTTCTGACAGCAAGACAAAGCCAGTGTTCAGAGAGGGGAAATGCTGATACCTGATTTATTTAGGGTCTTGCCAGCGGGCTCTGGACCTGGTGCCGCTGCTGTGAGCGGGTTCAGGCATTTGGGCTGATTTCCCTCTTATCCCAGCACAGAGAGCAGGCAGCAGCACCATCCCTATAGCTTCCCCCTCCATAGACACCAGTGCTTGAGTGACAGGTCAAGCATTGACCAAGGTAGGAGGCTGGGGACCAGTGAGGAGGTACGGGGATGCAATGACCCTGCAGACGTGCTGCTGGAGCTCAGTTGCTCTGAGAGGCAAGACAGGGAGCAGAGAAAGCTGTGAGACCCTTAGCAAGTCCTGTCAGCCTTATTCACACGTTATCAGATGGGGGAAGCCCAAAGGATCTGAGGGAGGTAATTAATCTTGGTCTCCAGCAGAAAGGCTCTTGGAGAGGAGGAGGGAGGTCAGAACCAGGCACTGTTTGAGGAGAGATGGGAACTTTGCAAATGCTTGAATGATTTTTTGCCCTTAACGTGAAGTTCACCCCACATCTGAAGACACCTTTGTACTTCCTCCCCAGTTTAATTTGGATTTTTATTTGGGATCATCAGTTTCTCCTCACCATAAAGCACATCATCATCACTGTAAAGCACTTTTATGACACCTTTATCTGATTATCTTAAGCACTTAATCAGCATTAACTCATTAAGCTTCCCTGGCCACAGCAGAGAGCAGCCAGGCAGGGGTCGGTGCCTGCTTCCAGAGCAGCCCTGTGCACAGCCAGGATCAGAGCCACAAGCATCACTTGGTGCCTGGCTCTGCAAGCACTGCTGTAGGGAACTCCATTGGGCAAGGCTGGCAGGTGGACCTGCACCATCTTTCAGGGGTCAGAGGAAAAGCACCTCATGCAGAGTCTCAGCATCCCCAAAGAAGTACTAAGGTTGTATCTCCTGGACCTTGGGATGGAGTTGCTGCATTTTACCTGCATGCCACCTAAAGTAACGTGTAGGGTCTTAGCCAGCTCTGGCTGTGAAGCAAGACAGGCTTGTTTAAACAGCCTTCTGACTCCCATCTTTCATGGCAGAGCAGAGCAAGCCCAAATCTCAAAGCTCTTGGCAGAGAACAAGCCTCACCTAGAGCAGCAGTACCTTGCTGAGCCCTGGTGACACCACACCTGCCTGTCCCATAGCTGAGTCACTGAGCTCAGCCTCAAGAACATCCCCACCCCAAAGGGCTTTACTGCATGCCCATGTCCCACTGCATCCAGCACAGGATGGCTGTGCCAGGAAGAGGGATGGGAGACACCCCTGACCACCCTGCAGGGACCGTGGATGTGGGACACCGCCAGCTGCCCTTCCACAGACACCCCCAGGGGGTCCATGCCAGGACAGGGCAAACCCCCTGCCTGCAGCAGCACTGCTCTGTTATCCAGACGACCGTTCTCCTAAGCTTCAGCAGCAAATCAGACCCCTGCAAAGGGGTGGTGGGCAGGGTTGCCCATCTGCTCCTGTTTTTGTCCATCAATTAGGCCTCATTTCCAGTGTGCTCACTGTGGTTCATTGGTTTCCGCTTCACGTTCCTCATGGTTTCCAGACACCATTGCAGAACAGCTCTGTGCTGCCTCTGGAGATCTCCTGCCTTTGGATTTAGGCCATCTTCACCCCCACACCACCCCTTTCTTCTCCCCCTCCCTACATGCTTTTCCCCCAGGCTGCTTCACACAGCACTCTCCTGGGCCAGCTCCAAGGGTACACCCTGCCCAGCCAATTCCAGGTGCTGTGGGATGCCCAGGACGGCCACCAGCACCCACCCATCATCTCACCCACTGGTGTGTTTCTCAGACATTTCAAAACCTCTTCCCAGAACTTACCCCACCTGCCACCCCACCAGAGCAGTTCTCTCCTGCACCCACATCCCCCCTGGTTGGCCAAGCCCCATGTCCCTGGCAATATTTCATCCTGATCAGAATCATTTCCCACTCAGCCTGCTTACATCCATCGATCCTGTCACCTAGGGGCAGAGGGACTCACCACAAGGCACATGGAGCAGGTCCTGTCCTCCTCCTTGCTCATTCACAGAGCTGGTGTCACAGCCACGAGGACCGTCAGGGTGTTGGGTTGCCCTCATGTCCCCTGTCACTGAACTCCTCCACCCTTTTGGCCAGAAGAAAACACTCCAGGCTGTGCAAACTTCCCTCTGAATTTGGGGCAGCAGGGAACAAGGCTGGTAGGAATGAGACTGGAGAAGAGACCCAGAGCTGAGAGAGGTTAGAGGGCTCATGGTAAGGAGAAGGGATAAAGTTCACCTATTTCTAACAGTCTTTCAGCATCATGAGGTTGAGGGGAGAAACTTTTGCCTCCTCTAAGCTCAGAGATGGCTGTTTCTTCGACTTTTGGCAAAAAAACCCCTATGCCTAACTAGATACCACGGGTGGTGTGGGTTTGGGGCTGGACTAGAGGCCTGGTTTTCATGTCCTGAGCAACCCTGCCTGAGTTTAGGGGGCAAAAACCTGGAGCTAGATGGGGAAAACACAGATGCTGGTGTCAGGGCTGGTGAGACTTCAGGTGCATGGCTGGAATTCCCCCATCCCACCCAAGGGTATGGGGTGCCAGGGACCCCCCTCCTCCAGGCAACCTGTGCTGGGAGCTGCCCCGGGTGGGTTTGGGGACAGAACCCTGGTGTCTCCCACACAAGCCCAGGCAGAAAAGCCACAGGGATGGGGCTCAGGAGACTGACCTGGGGCTCTGTGCTCCTCTGTTCTCTCTGCTGGGGCTCCCAGTGCCATGTAGGGATTTGGTTACCCATCACACAGACCTCATACAGGACCGAAGCATCCCTCTGCATCCCCAAATCAAATAAGTGGTTCTGGCAAAGAGAGAAATACAAAATAAATGCAGAAAAGACCTTGGCATGTACAAGGGTTAAGCCTACATTAGTGTTGTCAGGAGACAGAAGCACATGGAGACTCCTCCCTCATGTTTGAGCTCTCATCCTGACCTTCCCTTTGCTGCCTGGATGGTGGTGGTGCTGCTGCATTCAATCCAGCCATTTTTACCTCCAAAAGATGTTATTTAAATCCCTTTGCAGCTGCCCAAAGCTCCCAAGGGCCAAGCAGCTCCTTGGCTGATAAAAAAAGTTGAGCATCAGTCAGTAAATCAGTGGGAACAGAAGTGCTGAATCATTAAATCTTACCCTGTAATCTATTTGAGCTGGGTTAGGAGTTGCTGGGAGAGACACACACACACACACACACACGTGCTGCCTTTGGTACTGGAACAGGAGTGTCCCCAGGAGGAGAGGCAGCATCTCTGCCTGGAGAACATGAAGCCCCTTTTCTCTCCCTTGTCACCTGTTTTTACAGACTTTGGCTAGATTCCCACTCAAACTGAACAGAACTGGCAGTGCCATGGGGCTGTGCACCCCAGAGCAGCTCCCTGCCCCACCCCATGCCTGGGTCGTGTTTTGGGAAGGTATTTGTGCACATGCTCCAGGACTGCCCAGGTCAGAAGCATCCTGAGGCTCTGGAGCAGTGAGCAGGCCACCTGCCCATCACAGTCCCTACTTGGTTCCTTCCTGCCCAAGACAAAGAGGTCTCCACATGTTCTCCTGGGCAGCTGGTGCTCAGGCTCTGCCCAAAGCCCCCACTGCCTGTAAAGAGGTAAAACCAGCTCTGAGCCTTGCAAGGCTGACACATCTCAGGGGAGCCCACCTACCTCAGTGTGTCTGTCCACACGTACCCACAATCAGGGGTGCATTTGGTGGCTTTGAAGGCCAAACTGTCAGAAAACCACCCAAGCCAAAGCAGAGCAATACCCAGCTTGCCTGGCTGTGGCCAGCAAGGCTCAGGCCAGTTTCCCTGTCAGAAAGGAAAAACCCTTTCCCCCAGGAAGAACTGACTGCCTCCTGAGTTAACACCAAGAAAAGAATTCTCTTAAAGGAAAAAGTGGCTTTCTAAGTCCAGGCCAGCTCTGATGGGAATAATGCAAATAATTCAGAGCCGCTTTCCTGAGCCCTGGCTACATCATAGGGTCAGGCAGATCTGAGCAGGAGCCACAACTTAGTGTAATCCTACTCTGCCAGTGCAGGGAGGCACAGGTTGGATGCCTGGACTGGGCACAGCGCTTGTTCTTCCCATTACACCCCTCTCCCAGTCTCACAACCCATAAATCCACACTAATGTTGGGAAGGGAGGGAAGCAAGAGGGGAAACTCAGCGCTGGGACACAGCATCTGCTCTTTCACAACTCACAGGCTGCCTTTTTCCCCACCCTTCACAGATGCAGGGAGAAAGGGGTTTCAAAGAGATGCTGGACAGAAGATCCCAGAGCCTTGCCCAGAGCAATCACAGTCCAGGGAAGCTGCTGGATCCCAGCATTATTGTTGGTGATTTGCACTGTTGTTTTAGCACCTCACCAGTACCATGGTGCTCACAAACACGGCTGAGACCCAGCAAGCAGGCAGTCAGGGGTGGGTTATGGCAAAGCAGAGACCTCCTTCAGAGGTCTGCAAGGAGAGGGTGATGCCCTCAGTGCCAGAGCTCTGTACTGCACCATGGCCAGAGGGTCCCACAAAGTGACCTTCAGGAAGAGTCTCTGTCGAAATGTCTTCTCCCCAGAGCAAGTTGTCCACCATGGAGCTGACCAGCTCGTCTCAGGGCTCTGACCTCTTCCATGCAGCGAGGCTGAACCCACCCAAACCTGCTGCTGGTTTCCAGAGCAGCCTCACAATGTAATGGAAGGCTGACATCTCACCAGCTGCAACATCGACCTCCCACCTAGCTGTTGGAAAGCAGCATCCCACACAGAAATGTCACCCCAGAGGCATTTGTATCCCAGACCAGACTGTTTCTCACCCTTCATGAGTGCATTTCTGCTCGCTCCCAAGTGAGGTGACCGTTTTGCTTGCCTCATTTTCCCTTTGCCTTGTGGGCAGCAGAGTGGAAGAGCAAAGGGCAGGACCTCCCTGGACAAAAAGCTCATGCAACCAGCCTCTCCCTTGGTCTAGACAGATCCCTCTGGGAGCAGCAGCACAACAAGTGCATGTCCTCAGTTCCTGCAGGATCCTCTGTCCACACACTTACCCCTGCTGTTGCCTCGAGGAGCTGCACAGAGCAGTGAATGAAAGGTCTTGGTTCTGCCCTGGTTCCTCCTAGGGGAGCTCAGCAATGTTCAGCCTCTTCCAGTCCAGAGCCAACCTCAAACTCAGAGATCTCTCAATCTTGCAGTAGTTTCCTCACAGCAGTGGCTTTTCATGGACCAAGCCTAGTTCTTGAAGAGTTCTCACAAGTATTATGGAAAGGGCTGAAGGCTCCAGGAGCTCCTCAGGAGACCTTCCTCCAGTTTTCATGTTGCAGATCCTCAGGACCACACCATCAGGAGCTCACAGTGACCCCTAAAACCAGAGACACAAAGGGAGGACTGGATGAACAAGTGGGTGTTAGATCACAGAGAGGAGACATACAAGGCTGAGGAGCCAGGTGGGGGAATGGCAGGTACAGGAGTGGACAGATAAAGGGTACCATGTGCAGGCAAACACTTGGCTGATGGATCCAGCATCCAAGAGACAGCACATCACTACCTTCCTTCCTCCTCCCTAGAGCAGAGGATGGGGACACACAGGGCTGCCCAAACGCAGCCCAGCAGCAACCAGGGGCATCAGGCAGTGGCAGGACTCTGCACATCCCCCCCTCTTGCCTGAACACAGGCAGGCTGTCAGAGTACCACCGCTCAGCAGGACACCCAGACAGCCCGGACCGTCTGTTCCCCCCTTTGAAGCGGGTGACTCAGGGACCTGCTGCCCGGAGAGGATTCGGCAGGACGGCACTTCTGCTCCACAGCAGGCCTCAGAACAAGAGGATTGGCTTCCCTCCCTCCAGCACATGGCTCTCCCTCCCCTCCACGGTCCCTGGCAGCCCAGCCGGCAAGCCCCAACAATCTCCCGTCCCCCCCCCACAAGCCCAACCTCATTGTCCCCAGGAGATGCCTCCTTCCCCCTCCCCACCTCTCCCTTCTCTTCCTGGCAAATTCTCCTCCTCCTCCTGGATCCAGCCGCTCTCATAATAGCATCCTTTTCATGGAGACAAATTGTCCAGCCGGGGGCTGCACCTGAGGGCTTTCACCCTTTAACAAATAGCCTTTTAATTTTCTGCCAGAAGGGCATGGAAAGGGGGGAGAGGGAAAGGGGGGCTGGAGGGGGTGGGGGGGTTGCACAGAGGAGAGAGAATCAATCAGACATCCATCTTCATCATTGCTGCCAAGGGACCATTTGCACTGGCTGGATGCCCCGAGGGGAAGGTGGGGTGAAAAAGAGAAGAGGTTGGGGTGAGGGGGAAGCAGGAGGCGGTGAAGGGATGGGGAAGGGGGTGGGGCACATGCAGAGCCACACTGCTGCTGAAATCCACATGGAACTGTTACCCTCCAGCAAGATAAGCAGCAACCCTTGGAGCCCGAGAGAAAGGAGTGGAGGGTCATTTTGCTGCTCTTCCTCTGTTCTCCAAAGAGGTTGGGTCAAATCCAGAAGGGTCAGGAGCCCCAGCAGCAGGCGACGCAGCAGCCAAGCAGAGCCAGCCAGGCTGGGCAAGGCCACAGGACATCCTCACACCCCTGGAAACAGGGAACTCCAAGTGAGATGAACAAAGAAACAGGAGAAGCCCCATCAGCACCTTCTCATCCCACAGCCAGGGCATCACCAACATCACCTACAGCTTCTGCTGCAAGGCAGAGGGGCCAGAAGAGCTCGAAATTCTCCTCTCCCTGATGTCTGGACAGCAAGGAGGGAGCAGCAAGTGAAGGCACCAAATGGCTTTCCCTCCCTCTCCTCCAGATCCTTTCCTAGACAGGAGCCCAAGCCACAGTGCTGGCCTTGGCTGGAACACATCACCTTTCCCAACAAAAAAAAAACCAAGCAAAGAGGTTAATTAGATGTTTGCAACCCAATTCACATCCTGTTTGTGAAACCAGCGTTTCAGCTGTAACCCAGCCCAGGAGCCCCATGCCCCCCCTTGCTCATTCACTAAATTTATTTCCCAGCTCTGCAGAACTGGCTGGGCCAGGTCAGAACTCCTCCATTATCATTTTATCACTGCCTCTTACTCTGTAATTACAAGCTGCTCCGCTCACACCCCCCTCACCACCCCCCTCCTCCTTCCCCAGCCCCCCCCCCCCCCAGAGCACAAGGTGGGAGCTGCTGGTCTTGCTTTAAGCTTCTTCCACAATTTGTCTCACCCACTGAGGCTGGGGACGGTTTGGCCCTGCTTTCAGCAGATAAGCAGTGGAAGGTGGGTGGGAGAGAGGGGGCCACGCTGTTCTCCAGCCCCCCTGCCCATGGATTACAATATTCAGATGCAATGATGAATAGCAATGAGCACCAGAACTTGAGGCCTGGGAACTCGGTGTTGAAGAGGTTGGAGTTGATGAGGCAGGAAGGGCAGGGGCTGCAGAGACACAGGGGTCCATGGCACATCCCCTCAAGTGTCCTGTGCCCAGACGCTGACTGGGAGGGTACTGGTTGGCATGGACCAAACCTGTGGCTGGATACATGTGCGGTGGTGGCCAGCATCCTTACCTGTGCACAGCGGCCTGTTCAAGGGAGGGAAAGGTCAGTCCTTGAGGACCACCTCTGATGCACACCATGCTAAGTCAGAGATCAGCATCCCCCTGGGCTTCCAGCACCTCCTTCACTCACACAGGGAAGAGACAGCTGTGGGACTCAGGCCCCAGGCTGGCCACAGACTGGCACTGTGGCCAGAGGACAGTCCTCAGCCAGCGTGATGGCTCACTGCTCCACTCACATACCCAACACATGGAGCACCAGCACTGACCCCCACACTGAGAACAGTCTCCCTCAGCCCTCTTGAGCATTACAACCCATCATCTCCCAAAACGTTAGTCTTGTTCACCTCCAGCAAAAGGAAGGGGCTTATCTTGAGAAGAGAAGAAAGTCCAGAGGAGGCTATGAAGGTGATGAAGGGCCTGGAGCATCTTCCCTGTGAGGAAAGGCTGAGTGAACTGGGACTGTTCAGCCTTGAGAAGAGAAGACTAAGGGGGGACCTAATTAATATTTATAAGTATCTTAAGCAGGGGATGCAGGGGGAATCAGCCAGCCCCTTTTCAGTGTCTGTGGGGACAGGACAAGGGGCACTGGCTGCAAGTTGGAGCATAGGAAGTTCTGCACCAACATGGGGAAGAACTTTTCCCCAGTGAGGGTGAGGGAGCCCTGGGACAGGCTGCCCAGGGGGTGTGGAGTCTCCTTCTCTGGAGAGATTCCAGCCCCATCTGGACACTGACCTGTGCAGTATGAGCTGGGGAGCTGCTTTGGCAGGGGGTTGGACCTGATGAGCTCTCAAGGTCCCTTCCAACCCCTACAATCATATGATTCTATGATCCTGACTCACACACCAGGGAAGGAGTTCAACCTGAGAGACCTTCACTGGGAGGTAACAGGCAGGGTGATGCCCACCCCTTTGAGGGTCTGTAACATCCTGGCCATAGGAACAGGTCATGGCAGGACTCAGAAGCTTGGGAAGGAGGCCACTGTTTCTGCCCCAAGGGAAAGATGCTGTCTCTCAGGCAGACAAGGTCTGGATGCAGCTGGACACAGGCAGCAGCACCATGCTTTGTTGCAAAATTTGGCTTCATTTCAGTCACCTTGTGAACATGAATCAGACAAGAACTTGCAGGCAGCATGAATACACACACAGCCAGCTCAATTGCCCATGCAAAGGTTCATGTAATTACCAGGCAGACAGCTTTTCTTTCACCTAGCTAAAAAAAAAGATGGGGAGTGGAGGGAAGGATTTTCCTGGGCTCATTCCCCCTCCAAGCAGGATTGCTCACCCAATGCGATCCATGAACAGCACCCCAGGGGCAAGGAGGGGTGGACTACTGACCCTTTTATCCAGCCTTGCTCTCCCTCTGTGTGCAGCCTGGGACCCTTCCCATCCTTGGGGGGAGGGCAGAAAAGCCCTTCCCCTGCTAGCCCCAGAGAGCCCCTCTCTGCTGGTAGTGTCATGAGGGGGATCTCACAGCTCCAATGGGCTAAGCAGCCTGACACAGGGTCTGTGCCAGGGTCACACCCCCCGCTCCATGGAATCCCCCCTACACGCAGAGGACCCCCATGATATCCCTGAGACAGTATGTAATGCTTTCACCCATTGTTCACCACACCACCATCACTTGAGTATGATTCCCAAGCCCAGAGCACACCTTGCTTGCCTCATCCAACCCACACCCCCCATAGCTGTCCATGGACACACACACCCCCACATCATAGCTGTCCATGGACACACACACACCCCCCCCATAGCTGTCCATGGACACACACACACACACACCCCCCCCCCCCATAGCTGTCCATGGACACACACACACACCCCCCCCCATAGCTGTCCATGGACACCCACACACACCCCCCATAGCTGTCCATGGACACCCACCCCCCATAGCTGTCCATGGACACACACACACACCCCCCCATAGCTGTCCATGGACACCCCCACACACCCCCCCATAGCTGTCCATGGACACCCCCCCCCATAGCTGTCCATGGACACACACACACCCCCCCCCCATAGCTGTCCATGGACACACACACACACCCCCCCCATAGCTGTCCATGGACACACACACCCACCCCCCATAGCTGTCCATGGACACACACACCCACCCCCCATAGCTGTCCATGGACACACACACCCCCCCCATAGCTGTCCATGGACACACACACACACACACCCCCCCATAGCTGTCCATGGACACACACACCCCCCCATAGCTGTCCATGGACACACACACCCCCCCCCCATAGCTGTCCATGCTAGACACACACACACACACACACCCCCCATAGCTGTCCATGGACACACACACACACCCCCCCATAGCTGTCCATGCTAGACACACACACACACACACACCCCCCATAGCTGTCCATGGACACACACACACACCCCCCCATAGCTGTCCATGCTAGACACACACACACACACACACCCCCCATAGCTGTCCATGGACACACACCCCCCCCCAATAGCTGTCCATGGACACACACACACACACCCCCCCCATAGCTGTCCATGGACACACACACCCCCCCCCCCCCATAGCTGTCCATGGACACACACCCCCCCCAATAGCTGTCCATGGACACACACACACACACCCCCCCATAGCTGTCCATGGACACACACACACACCCCCCATAGCTGTCCATGGACACACACACACCCCCCCATAGCTGTCCATGGACACACACACAGCACCAGGCACAAAGGCACCTCGGTTCCTCCCTAAAACAAAGATCAAAGCCTCACTATGCACCACACCAGCTCAGAGCCCAGGATACCACACCCCCCACCCCCCTCCCTGCTGCTGGAGGAATATTAAACCCCCATTAACCCGGGGTTGTTATTAATCATGAAACATTACCCAGTGGGGACAGCCCTGACGTGTGAGCACCCGGGCTCCCGCCAGCTCCCCCGGCCCGGCTCCAGGTGACACAGGCACCGAGGAGGTAGGATCGGTTTATAAACGTGCAAGCACGCCAGCGCCAGATAATGAATTTCCTCCAGGAGGCAAAGGAGGAAAGCTTCCCTGAGATTGGAAATAATCACCCTAAGGCAAGGCAGGGCCTGGACTCCAGGCCGCCTCTCACCCCTGTGGATGATAATCCCCTTTGTGACTGGGTTAAGGGCAAGGCAAAGAAACCCCGATTTATCATGCGCTCGAACCGCGTCCATCCTCTGGAAGATCTGCAGCTGTGCACACCGAGGGAGAGTCAGGGATCCCAGGTGGAAATCAGACCAAGAGCTGGGGAGATGTTCACTCTGAAGACCTCCTAAGGACAGGGGGGACACCTCTCCAGCATACACCGAACAGGTTAACCCCACGCAAGCGAAGCCTCTGCCTGCATCTTCGTATGTAGGCTGAAGGCCCATCAAGCCCTCACAGTTCCGTGATATTAAAGCTTTCCCCTCATGCATAGAAGCAAGCAGGGGGGCTAATTGCTTCTTATGACACTATAATGGTAGGACTATTTACAGTAGATTAAAATCCAATTCATAATGAGGTATAATAACTTTGCAAATGCCAGGATTTGTCAAAGGGTGAGGAGCACCGCTGAGAGTCAGAGCTGAACAGCCTTGGACTTGGGGTCTGAGCCTCAGCACAGGAGGAGAGGGCTCTCACCAGCTCCAATGGTGGGGTTTGGGGTGGATTCTCCCTCTTCAGTTGTTTTTTCCACAGGGGACAGAGAAAGAGAGCACGGGGACGGACAAGCGCAGCCCTGGAATAGCTTTGTACCCAGGAGGGTGAGGGCACTGCCCTGAGAGGAACAACACAGAGGAGGTCTGCAGTGGGCCTAGAAGGGCTGGGCTGTGCATGGCCAAGCAGCTGGACAGGTCTGCAGACCCACTGGGGTTTTACCTGCCATGCCTGACACAAGCTCCTTCCCAGGAAAGCTTTCACCCACAGGCAGAGAACTCAGAAGTCCTCCAGTCACATCAAACCTCCTGGTACTGGGGGTCCAGAGGCAGCCTCCAGGCTGAAGCCCTGCTCTAGAAAACTCTCACAAGCTCGATGTCACACAACATGCCACAACAGCCAACCCCCACCTGAAAGTCCTCCCCCACTTTGCCCAGTGATGCAGTGGCCCTTCCCACTCTCCTGAAGACAGTCCCCTCCAGCCCCTCCACTGAGGACAGGAGCAGAGGCAGGCACCAGGCACTGCCACCTGCCCAAGCTCTGGCCTGGGCATGCCAGGTATTCCCCCAGCAGGGAGGAAAGCGAGGGCTGAGGCTGGATGCAGTTTGGATTTGCTTCCTGCCTCCCTTGCATGTTTATGGGTGTGACCTTGACTGAGCCCAGCAACAGCATCACTCCTGCCTCCTTCAAAGGAGGTATTTATTTATTCCCTGCCAATGACACAGGCTGATGGTGCCCTCTGAATTTCAAACAGGGCTCAGCTCTATTTTGCTGGTCTGGGTGAGAGGGAACAGAGAGAGAGAGAGAGGAAAGACCCCAAAAGCTGAGACCTGACTGCTTCATTTGGAGAAGAAACCTTGCTCCCTCAATCCAAGGGCTCTGGGCTGTTGCTGAACCCCACTGATGATGCTGGCACTTTGTGCAGGGCTTAAGCAATGTACTGCAGGTCTCCAGCCACCACCAAGGTCCTCTGCTAGATAGCAGCACACAGGACACTCTAAAGGACTCATCCTCATCAGAGTTGAAACTGCAAAGGACAAACAGACATGAGGCTGGAAGGAGATGCAGTGACTGCTTGCTCTGCTGGCATGGCTCACTCTCCCAGTAAAACCAGGGCCACCAAGCACCACCCCACTGCCTTCTGACATCTCCACACCTGCTTGGTTTCAAAGCCAGATATCTGCTGAAAAAGGCTGGTATCAAACCCTCCAGGAAGCTACCTCAGTGAATTTGTCCCTCATGCCACCAGACACACCATGCCCCCAGCTCATGACCAGTCACATGCATCAAGGATGAGGAGGTAGAAGCAACGGTTGAGTTCCTAAAGGTCACTTAAACAGCTACCCCATGTGCAGGGACACAGTCACAGGGCTGTAAGAACAGCAATGACCCTAACATGCTGTGTGCTTGGAAGGAAATCAGCAGAGCCTCAGGCACAGCACAGATAAACCCAAACTCACACCAGCAAAGGACTCTTTGTGGCAAAGGCTCCACACAGCACTCTCACTGGTGTTTGACCTGAGGATGTCCCATGGCCAGGGCACAGCAAACCCTATCCATCCTCTCCAAGCAGAACAAGCCCACATCAGCAGCACATCCCCAGCAGCAAGGCAGGATTCTCACCAGGCTGGAGGCACAGGTCAGGTTCAAATCCAGTGGCACAGGTTAGCAATCACCAGACAGGACCATGGTGATAGGACAGGTCCAAGTTAGGAAGCCAGCCCACAGGTTGAGGTCCATGTCAAGAGGGCCCATAGCCTGGTATAGACAAGGCTAGAGCAGATACACCCACGGGAAAGCTCAAGAAGGGCACAAAGACCCGTGCCTGAGCTTAAATAGACCTCCCACCCATGAGGGTGTGGGTGGAGGCTCCAGGTGAGGCTGGTCAGGGCCATTAGGGCCAGTTTCCACAGGGCCCTGACACTCATCATGTTCAGGGCTGAGAACCTTATCTCAATGCTATGGGTGATCCAGAGCAAAAGCTTTCCTATTCCTTGGGCTGGGTGTTTCCCCAGCACCCTGGTGAAATTAAGAGGTGTTATTTGTTGTGAATAACAGCAGTGGACCTCAGGTGGGCTTTGACCCTTTTGGTTCGATTGAAGCCCAGACACTTTACCCATGGCAGCTCCTGGCAGTGGCAGAGCCAGTGAGTTCCAGTAGCCCCAGGACTGTCTTCCACTACTCTGTGCAGAGCACGATCCAGTTGCAAGGTCTAGGGCTCTCCAGGGTATATGGGGAGAAGGTGGAGGGGTGTCCATCAGGTAGGGACAGATCTCCCCGATCGCCACCACCATGTAGCACGGTGTCTGCTGGAAGCAGAGCTGTGAGGAGCAGCCACAGGAGGTACAGCCTCAGTTTCCTCCTGGCATCCCCAGAGGGGAGGCTGTCACAGCAGCACACCGCAGCCACCATACTTGGGTCTCCACACCTTCCAAGTGAGGGACAGAAGATGCTCATAAAGACAACCCTAAGCAGAGCACATGTGTGTTGGATGAATCAGTATGTTCAAGCTGTAAAGGAGATGTCCAGGAGCTCGGTATCTCCAGCACGATGGGTGGAACAGAGCCCAGGAACCCCTCCAACTTCCTGGCACCTCCCAGCATCGCTCCAGGAGCAGAACAGGCTTCTTGGCCAGAACCTGACCCAATTATCTTCTGACAAACACGAGGCTCTTTGATCCACCAGCGCTGAGAAGAAAAACATGATTTCCCCCCATTCTTTGTGTTGTCTGAGTGTGAGAGGGAGAGCGAGCTGGAGCAGGCGGCGGGGCAGAGAGGGATGGAGAGGGTGACATTGCATCCCAATTGGGAAGAGCCAGTGGCCACTGCCCAAGTGCAATTCCAACTTTATGACACAATGGGCTCTTTCTAACCAGGGCTTGCTATTAACTTCAGCACAGGCTTAAACCCCCTGGCCTCAGGCACCGGCAAAGCAGAGCTCACATCCTGTAAATGTTAATGCTGCTTTAGCCCTGTAATAAGCTAAAAGGTGGGTGCAGGATCTGGTGCATTAATTCCTTTTTTCATCTTTTTAGCACATTTCAGGGTAATATGAATAATAAATATTTGAGCTCATGAAGGTTAACGGATGGATAGCCCTGGAGACTGGGACTCCCCGAAGTAGGAAGGCGGCAGCTCCCTTCTGTGTATTGGTGTCTCCAGCTGCAAACCAGGGAATAGGGCTCCTCTGGAGAAGTCAGAGTCAGTTCCTGGCAGGGAAACATCCAACATAACAGTTTTTTCCCTGGCACACTTGTTCACACTTCAACTAAGGGTGTTTGGGCTGGTGAGTGAGTAGAGGTGAATGCTTCCATGCATCATGGGGCAAAGCTAAGGAGAGAGGAGAGCCCTCTCCATCCCAGCACAAGCTCTGAGTCTCCACTGCCCCAGAGCCAGGTTTGCTCAGCAAAGGTCCCCCAGCCTCAAAGCTGTTTAGGCATCTGATTCACACTGCAACCAGGTCCTGACTCATCTGGTTTGAGAAGCTTGGCTGTGGAGCCAGGGAGATGAACGTGTACCTCCAGGGTTTGAGCTCCATTTGACTCCTCTCACCAAGGGCATTTTCTAGAGGCAGAGAGATGGAGGAGACCCAGATGTCCTCATCAGCCCTGAGGGGCCTGGCCTGGCCTTGTTTTGCAGGTGTTGTGTCTTTAAGTTTAAAGGACTTTCGATGTCCATCTGTCAGGCTGCACCCACATAACACCTTGAGAGCATCTGCAGATGCTGTGTGTGGTTTTCAGGACACCCGGGTGAGAAACCCTCCTGGAGCAAGCAGGAGTCTGCACATTGCCTGTCAGTTACAAAAGCACCACAAATGGACAACAGGGCTTGGGGACAAAGTCACACAGCTCAGGCTCCACAAGAGACCCCCAGCTCACCTCAGAGCCCACGGGCTTGCAGGGAAGGAGCCTAGAAGGGATGCAGACAATCTTCTAATCCAGCCTCCCCCTTCACAGCACTACAGGAACCCAGACCCTGAAAAGGGGCCATGCCAGGAGAGGAAGAGTAGGTCTGGTGAGCCTGGAAAGGATTTAAATCCACAGGTGCAAATTCCCAGTGCTCACCTATGATGGAGACTGGCAAGTAGTAGCACTTGCTGGGAGAAAAGGACTCAGGGAAACACGAGTATAACCCCTGGGATGGAGGATGTAGGGCTTGCTTAGATGTGATCAGCTGTTAGAGCTCCACAGTGGGCACTTTGTCTTCTTGACCCACATAGCCAAGTCCTCTTGCTGGGAAAGCCCTGGTATTGCAGCAGAAGCTGTACTGCCACTTTTTGGAGGTCCAAGGCTGGTGGACACCAGGGACACCAGGACACCCAGGGCATCTCCTTTCCCCTGGTAGTGGTGGTGGGATGGGGGAAGGAGGCTTGCTCTGCTGTCATGTGTCAGTAGAGGTTAAGGTGCAGGAGGAGGGTCCTACCTGCACAACCGATGGGGGCAGAGGCACAAACCCCTTCCTGCCCCTGATGGGTGGTCCGGGAGCTGCAGGGGGCAGAGATGCCGTATTCCCCCCATGGATACCCGATGCTCCCACCCTGACCAGTGTAACAGGAAGCTGGAAGAGACAAGTAGCTCTGGGCTTGCGTCACTCTGGGAGGACAGTCAGGGAGAGAGAGGGGGCAGCCATGGGCCTGGCAGGGGGGAGAAGCACCGTTTGATGTAGAGGGTGCTCAGCTGCACTCCCAGGGCTGGCTGTCACGGGCCACGAGGTGACAGCTGCAGGTCTTGGGGCCCACGTGCTGGGGCCAACCAGTGCTAACACACGGCTGGGGAGCACTGGTGGCCAGGGGGCTGGGTGCTCGGGGTCTGCCGAGCTCTCCCCACCCAGCAGCCGTGCCCGCCTGCGCGCACACAGGCAGCTGCCAGGGTCACTGCCGCACCCCGCTTTGGGGAGGCCGGGCAGCTGCCCGTCTGGGGGTGCGTGCCGGGATGCTGTGCACGGGGAGCCACGCACCCCTGCGCTCCAGCCCCCCTGTTTGCCTTTCACTTTACTCACTCTTGCGTGACAGCAGAGCCCCCCCATCCCCTCCATCCCCACACACACCCCCCCACCCCTCCCTTCCCTGGCAATCCTTGGGGGATATCAAGGGCAAGCAAGAGAAGGGTTACCTGGAGGAAAGGGTTGCTAAGCAACCCCCCCTCGACAGCCCCCCCCCAAGCACCGCAAACCCAAAACTCGTTCCAGGCCTGCAACCAGATTAGCATATTAATGAGGCTGTAATTTCCCCAGGATTGTCTGCACGGCTATGCCCGCTCACAGCACACTGGCCCAGGAGTTTGCTATGCAAATAAACTGGTTTTACAGGCTGTGGCTTAATTAACTCATCAAGTTCATCTTCCTAACAAAAAAGGCAGACTAACTGCGGATTAATGGACCTGTGTTTGCTCTTCTTTCTCTCTCCCTCTCACCAGCTTCCCCAGGCAATGCCTCCCTCCAGACCCTTCCATCCCCGGCCAGGCCAGCCTCCATGGGTGGATTCTCCATCCTCGCAGGAGATAAATCCTGGGAAAAGACATGGGAGGGGGGATATCTTAATACTGCTTCCAGCAGAGTCTGGGAGGTTTCCTCATCGACTTCAAGGGGAATAAGATGGATCAGGCCTTGAGGATGGTAATTACGCCTCCAGTTGAAGCTGGCAGGTGACCACTTATGAGAAGGGGGTGGCACATCCTGACACTGTCTCTTTAAAAGGGTTGTCTCTGTGCGGATCAGGGGTCGAGGATTTTGGGGAGGGGGATTAAGGCACCGTTTCTAGGTGAGCTCTGGCAATCCTGCTCCATCCCTAACAGCGCAGGGTCAGAGCAGGCAAGAGGGATGCTCTCTCTCCTGGGTTAATTAGAGAGGCCCGTCTTCCTTGCATCCCATGCTCAGGGACATGATGTCTTTTGAAAATGACCCCAAAAATGTAAGTGTAAGGATTTACACAGTCACTGGGGGAAAGTTCACGCAGCCAAAAATCTGTATTCAGCAGCAAATCCCTGGGCCAGAGCATTCCTCCAGTCTTGTCAAGAGTTTATCTCCCTTTCACTTCCCTACTTTTGCTGTTCCTCCCTCCCTTCCCTGGGAAGAGGGAGCCAGTTTTCTGCAGGACCCGGATAACTCTTTGCCTGTACTTGGGTGCAGTTGTCCCCCTATTGCTCAGGCCTCGGTGGGGTGTTGGAAGCCTGCAGGGCTGGGCTGCAAGCACCTCGGCCTCAAGGCCACGTGTAAGGTGACTCTGCTTGGGGATGAAAGGTCTGAAGATATCTTTTTCTTTTTTTTTTCTTTTTCCTTTCTTCCCACTGTAGAGTTATTGAATTGTAGCTTGACCTCTGGGAAGGTTTTCCACAGCTGGGAAGGTGGCCTAGGGTACTGAATGCAGAGCATGGGGTAGGAATGGTTTGTTTGGCATTCATAGCACTAGTGGTGGTCACAGAGAGGCCCGAGGGACTGAGACCCCAACCAGCCAAAGAGGCAAAGGAAAGGAGAGGAGCAGAGCTGCCAAGAAGTGCCTGAGGTGGCCCCGTCACTGTCCAGCTCAGGCCCTCGGCTTCCAGCCCCTCCAAGCCACTGCAGATCTGCTGTCCATCACCCTGGAGTAGCTCCACCATAGCCCCCTCACCATCACACCCCTGGCTTCGCTCTCAGGGTGTGGAAGTGGCTCAGTCCCCAGGCAGCTGAGCCATGGCACACCACCCAGCTGCTCCATGCACTCGGCTCCTCCTGAAACCTCAGCAGAGGCCCACACCTCCTTTGGAAGAAAGTTCAGGAGCATTCAAACCACACTCAGATGAAAACCACCCCTCTTCCAGCTACAGCCATCTTGGAGGTTGAAGTTTTCTTGCTAAAGTTGGTTTAGACTGGACAAAGTCCTTGAAAAAAATCAAACTGTCCTCAGGAGCTTTTCTGCATCCGCAGGGAAATGGACTGGCTGACCTAAAAGGTCTTTTCCATCTCTAATTTCTGTGGTTGTGTGATTCATCCCTCTTCTTTGAAAGTGTTTCCTACATGAAACGTCTGGTAGAAGGAAAAAAAATGATACTAAATAATCTTTTTTCATTTCCTCTCATCATTGTCAGAGATTATGAGAGGTGAGGGATCTGCCTGCTGTGACATTAGCCGAGCAGTGGAACAGAAAAGGCAAACCAGGATTCAGCTTAGCAGCCAAGAAAGAAGCTGTTCATGAGAGGTGGGATAGGAGGAGATGTGTTAGAGACATCCTTTCCAGGAACGCAGTTGTTTCTTACTCTCTCAGGTCTTGAGAAAATAATGAGCTGGAGAAAAACAAACATAAGAACAGAGGACTGGCCATGTCGCAGCCAAGGAAAGGACCTCCTTCTGACTGCTGTCCCCAGGAGGAACAAGGAGCCATCCTCTGGGGAACAGAACAGGGCAAGAATCTGGGACAGTTCCCTGGGATGCTCTTGGGACTCACCAAAGCCTGCTGTGGGTTCAATATTCTTAACATCTTTCAAGGAATTCCTCTCCTATGAGCTTGTCCCGTTTCCTCTTTAGCCATTAGGATCCTGCAGTGAGGAGTTCCACAGATAACTCATTGCAAGAGGTACAACTTGTCTTACATCTTGTTTCTACCACCTCCAACTGAGGCTATAAAAGGGGTTTCAGTTTCATGTTGGTCACCCTCTAACTGTTAATGTAGGAAGTGCAATCGATGGCATCACGTAATGCCATCCCATAATGTAGGAAATGCTGTCAAAGGCATCGCATAATCTCTGAAAGGAGACAAAAAACTCCTGAGGTCAACCAGAACATTTCCCTGGGGATGCAGAAGTCCAGCTTTCCAACATGAAGCAGCCTTGCATAGGGAGGGACAGGCAGTCTCCCTGAACGAAGGCGCAGGAGGGGTCCCTTGGCTTGTAACCACCAGTCCACTCCTCAGCTCCCTGTCCCAGTCCCAGAGCCACTCCCCCAGTCCCATACAACCACAGGAAGGTTGACCCATATCCTGTATCCCATATATCCATATCCAACTAGCTCCTGCTTTAAAAGTTGAGCATGAGGTTGGGTGCACATCCAGAAAAGCCCATCAGCCAGCATGTTTCAGGGAGAGCTCGTGCAGGGAACCTGGCACTGCGCTCGCAGCCACTGATCTGACAGCATCAGGGCAGGGATGGCAACAAGGGATGGAGCTGCTGCTGTCCCCAAAATGAGGGGGAATGGGGGGAACAAAAGGGACAAACCCCACTAGGAAGGCAAACTCTGCATCCAACCCCAGGTCATGTATCATGATGTTTTGTCAGTGACTTGGGGATTCAGAGGTGGTTTGAATAATCACCCATCTTTGCTGTCAGCCAGGAGGTGTTTATTGGAAGAGTTTTTGTGACCATAACACAAGACTTCCAGCTCTTTTTATTTCATTGATGAAGTGGATTTTTATTCTCTCTCTTTTTTTTTTTTTTTTTCCCTTTTATTTTCTGGGAAGGAGAAGTAGCAGAAACCCAACCCCTCTGCAGCATCACCCCTTGCTGCAAACTGCACTGACACAGTTTGGGGCTGTTCAACAAGGACCAAACACAGTCAGGGAACCACCCAACACGTGAACGTTTGTCAGACACCGTTTCCCCCCCCATGAGCAGTGCCAGACCTTCTTCAGGTGACATTCCAGGACACGGATGGTTTTCTTCTCTCTGGTGTAGCCACTATTTCAGCCAAAGGGGGAAGGCATCATCTCTCTGGTGTGGGAGAAGAGGGGCACAAGAGGACCGAGCGGTGGGAATCCAGATCTGCACGAGCTGAGCCTCGAAATTAGTAATTGCCCTTTTATGATTGATGAGGAGAGTAATAAAACAAAGGAACAAATTTACAGAGGGAAGCATCAACTCCTCCATCAGTAGGGATCCCTATGCTAGCTGCCTTTTGGGTTGGGGAAGGTGGGGGGGGGAGGGGAGGGGAGGGCTGCTGCTTAACCACAAGTCACGGGGCAAGATGCAGAAATTGCTGTGCGAGTCTCTGCGGCTCCGTGGGAGGTCAAGACTGTGTGATCACCGGGGTCCCTTCTGGCCCTAAAATCTATGAATCTATTGATGCTCTGAGGCTTAAAAAGCAGCAGCTGCTCCTACGCAGCACCTAGTTCTCATAAGCGTTTGGAATAATGGATCCATATTGTGCCAATGCATACTAATGTTAATATACATTTGCAGCACACAATGCAATGGGCTTCGGAGACACCCAGGTGTCAGATTGAATCAGTGTCAGTGACACACCGTACCAGGACTCCACGGCAGGTCCCTGTTGGCTTCTGCAGCGGGAAGCCTGCTCTCCTTTGAAATGATTGTGTTTATCCCTGGTGTTTCTGGAGGGAAAGAGAAAAATTAAAAAAAAAAAGAAAGAAGGCAGGAAATTGCAGCGGTCCCAGGGCAGGGCTGGTGTCTGAGGGCTGTGGCCAGCCAGAGCCTGGTGCCACTGGGGTAGAGGTGGGGATGTGAGGGAAAACAAAGAGAGATGCTGTACAGGAAAGAGCAAGGAGTTCAGAGGTGCAGCCTTCTGCTCCCTCTGTTAATCTCCTCTCATGCACTGGTGCAAAGAAATTAAGAGCGGTGGCCAGGGGCTGCTCTCTGCTCTGCACACACTGTCCCTGCCCAAGTCCAGAGAAGTTGCACAAAGCATTTGCAAGCCAAAGACCTGAGCCTGCCTCTGCCGGAATTAATCCCCCTGGCTTTCAAGTGCAGAATCAGGTTCAGATTCTGCAAAGAGAAAATGGCCTCTTTAATTGCTGCCCTAGGTTGGAATCGAGGGGCAGAGGAGGAAAAGGCTCCCACTGCCAGCCCCGCTCCCTCTGCACCCACAAGCCATGAATGTGAGCACATGTGAGTGTGCGTGCAGGCTGCCCGAGCAGGCATGGGGTGTTGGGGCAAGCCTTGCACCCCAGGCCTGTCCTGAATAGTTTGTGAGGGTGTGGATATGTGCACACCCACGTGCAATACCTTCACATTTGTATGGACACCTATCGATAGGCTGTCTTTTCGTTATGAGCCAGGCTGCATCAGCCTCATCCGTGTTCCCTGCCCGAATTACTTGTCAAGCTTACAGGAGCCCCAGAGGGAAGCTGCCCAAAGCATCATTTGTTTACAGTAACACAGGAAACCAGAACACTGCCCAGCGAGTCTCTACTTGTTTGGATCCTCGTTATTCCCTTAGCTAACCTGACCAATCAGCCCCAGTGCTGGGGACGAGGGACTTTGCCACCCCACTCCCCCCCAAAGCACTGCAAGGGTTGTCCCCACACATGGGGTGCCTGCCCTTGCTCCAAGGGTAGAGGTTTCCTTGGGAGCACCTCTGCCCTGAAGCACCTTTCTGGGGCTCGATCCCACATGCTGGCTGAGGTGAGGAGCCCTTCCAAGGCTTGCTCATCCCCACCTCCAGTGGCAAGTGATTCCTTCCAATTTACACACTAAACCTACATCCCCTCACGCTGTTTTTTGCCCTGATCAAAAAGAAAAGAAAAGAAACCCCCCCCCAAAAAAAACCCAAATCCAAATTAACCAAACAAAGCTTAAAAGAAAAGAGAAGCATTTAAAGAAAAATGGAAAGAAAACAGCTTCCCAACCCACAGGGACTCTGGTCCTCCTTCAGCCCTCCACCTTGCTTCACAACCCCCACAGTAACCTGCTGCCAGATCTTCTCTCTTGGCTCTTGGGCACCTTGGGAAGCTCAAGATACCCAGGTACCAATGGGAGACCCCTTGACCGGAGCAGCGGGGATGCTGTTGTGGTCCTGATGGTGGTTAAGAGCAGCAGGTTGTGTATTTCTAATGGGGATGGAAGAGAAGGGAAGGCAGGAGAAAGGAGGCAATGTGGCCGTGTGCTCAGGTGACAGTGACAGTCCCAGCACGCTCAGAAGAACCGCTGTTAGGCAGCTGATGAGGTTAGAGAGGTCCCATGTGCAGCCTCCCCCTTCCCTGAGGCCATGGAGGTGTTTTCAAATCCCTGCCCAGCATGAGGTGCTTCTGTCCCTGGCTTTGCACCCAACCTTGTGAAATGGGTGCTGGAGCAAACACCCGGCCCCACTCCAGGTCCCAGGAGGGGCCCTCTCCTCTGGCCCTACTTGGGGAGAAAAAACTCATGTCCTGGTGTACAAAGATGGGGCAGAGGGATGGTGTCAGGCCCCCACCCCCACCCCAGAGCCTGGGCACAGCAGAGGAGGCAGGGCTGCAGGGTGAGTGTTGGGGGCGGGGGGGGGGGTGTGGTGTGTGGAACACACGTGTGTGAGGGCTGGTTTTGTGTGTGCACTGGTGGGGGGGGGGGCTGGCCAGTGTGTGCATGTAGCGTGTGGAAGGGGTGGGTTTCTGAGCCGTGGGGGTGTAAGGGGAGAGGGTCTGGGTATGTGCAGAGAAGTGTGTGTGGGGTCTGGGTGTGAGCAGGGTATGTGCACGTAGGTGAACACGCGTGAAGGAACAGGAGGGAACACGCAGCTGGGTGGTGGATGCAGGGGAAGGATGCAGGGGAAGGATGCAGGGGAAGGATGCAGGGGAAGGATGCAGGGGAAGAAGGATGCAGGGGAAGGATGCGCCTGCATCTCTGTGTGTCTCTGTGTGTGCAGGAGAGGGCGAAGCAGACAAAGAGCCATGCAGGGGCAAACCCCGCGCTCCTCACCGGGGTGTCGGGGCAGGGGAAACCAGGCAAATCCCCTGCCAGGGCTCCACGCAGGTGGGCCCGGGGAGGAGCGGGCGGCTCGGCGGGCTCACAGCCCCGGGTTCAGGGGTGTGCAGGGAAAGAGGTGTGCGTGCAAGGGCAGCAGCGTTCGTGCAGGAGGCGAGGTGGGCCGCGGCCGAGCGATGCCTCCCCGTGACACCCGCGGCTCGCCGCTGCTTTCTCTCGGCCGTCCGGCTGCCCCCGCGGGCGTGGAGCCGAGCGTGGGGTCCCCCGCGGCCACGTCCCGGGGCGGGCACCGCCGGGCCGGGGTCGGGTTTAATTGCAGCCGCTGTAAGAGTGAAAAAAACACCGGTGAGACCCCGCCGGTCCCTGCGCCGGGACCGTGTCTGGAGCGGGCGGCGTCCGGGCAGCGCACCCGTTTGCACGGGGCTGGGGGCTCCGGTGAGGGGCTGCGACTGTATCGCCGAGAGGGCAAAATTCCGGGTCTTTCTGGCAAATGCCGCTTTCCGTGGGAAGATGGAGAGAAACGGGAAAGGAGGGAAAAAACAGACAGATGTTGGTATTGAGTGTGAGGAAAGAAAGAGAGAAAGAAAGAGAGAAAGAAAGAGAGAAAGAAAGAGAGAAAGAGAGAAGGAGAGAAAGAGAGAGAGAGAGAGAGAGAGAGAGAGAGAAAGAAAGAAAGAAAGAAAGAAAGAAAGAAAGAAAGAAAGAAAGAAAGAAAGAAAGAAAGAAAGAAAGAAAGAAAGAAAATCGAGAGAGAAAAATTAAAGAAAAACAGAAAAAAAAGGAGAAAGGAAAAGCGAAAGCAGAGGGAGAACAACCACGGACACACACAACAGGAGAGCAGAAGGGAAAAAAAAGAGGGAAAAAAATGAGAAAAGGAGAAAAGAGCGAGGGGAAGGGCGAGAGAGCGGGAAAGAACGAATTAAAGAAGGAGGGGATGCCCCGAAATAAAAGGTGGAGGGGGGCAGCCCTGTCCGGTGCCCCGGTACCCGCGGGGCGAGGCGGGCCCGGTAGGGACCGCGCGGTTCAGCACCCTGGAGAGCTCCGCGTCGCCGGCTGGGCGCGACAAGGCGGGGCGGGACAAGGGGGGACACGGGGCTGGGGGACACCGCGATGCACCTGCCAGGCAGGGCTCGGGGGGCCGGCATCCCTTCGGGCTGAGCCCTGCCGAAGGCGTCGGTGTGGAACCCGCTCGGAGCGGGGCTCCGCGCCTACCCGGGACGTCGGAGCGAGAGAGCGGCCCTGCTCCGCTCGCTGCCCCTAGCCCCGGCAAACCGCCCTCCCCGACGGAGCGGCCCCGCCGCCCTTACTGTCCCCCTCGGCTCCGAGACACGCGTGGGGAGCGCTTAGCCCGCCCCGTGTGCCCCCCTCCTCCCCCCCCCCCGAGTCATCCCAAGGTGCCCATGAGAGGGAAGGGGGAGCGCTGTGACCCGTCCCCATCATCCCGCCCGCAGTCCGTGTGCTCCCCCCGCCCTATTTCCTGG
Organism: Hypotaenidia okinawae; assembly: GCA_027925045.1. Taxonomy (NCBI): domain Eukaryota; kingdom Metazoa; phylum Chordata; class Aves; order Gruiformes; family Rallidae; genus Hypotaenidia; species Hypotaenidia okinawae. The sequence continues at coordinate 16,078,006 of BSDF01000017.1, forward strand.
GAAAATCCCAGGGAGCCGGGGTGGGGGGATGGGGGGAGGCACAGCCCGACGAGGGGCACGCAGCGCCCCGCCAGCTTTGGGATCCCCGTGTGCGGAGAGTGTCGGGGCGGGGGAGCTGTAAAATCCCGGCCGGCCCACGCTTCAGCCCCGACCCCCGACAGGAGCACCAGGGCGAGCTCCCTTCCCCTCTCTGGTTTACAAACAGCTCCGCAAACGCTACTTCAGCCCTGTCCCCCCGCCCCCATCCCCGTTCCCCCCTCCCCGCGCTCCGGGGGCTTCTGCCCCTCCAGGGCGGACTCCCCACGCACCGGCTCGCTCCGTCCCGCCGCTGCTATGCGGAGCTCCGCGGTTGCCGCCGGCTTTTCTCATGCAGATTCCCTCTTTCACACCTCCCAAACAAAGGCAAACGGGGGCATCGCCTCGCCGTGTCAACACACACGCTCATTAGCGGGAAGGCGGTGGGGGGAGCGGGTGGGAACGGCCCGAGCAACCCCTCCGGGGGGGGGAGGGGGGCGGTCGCATCGACGGGAGGTTGTAGCGGGCCAGGGATCACCCGAGGAAATTTGGAGCTAGTTCTTCGTCGCATCCCCCTCAAGTCAATAAGTTTCCGAAGCTCTGTGTTTAGCTCTCTCCTGTTCGTTTATTGCAACACACGGTGCTCACAGCCAGGCTTTGCCCACCCGCGATTCGGGATCGTGGGGAGCGGCAGCCACGGGGCTCCGGGGCAGCTCCGCGCAAAGCGGGGCCCTCGGCCCGTGAGGGGAGAGCCGGGGGCGGGGTAGCCCCGGGGAACCGTCGGGGCGAGAGGAACGGGATCCCGGGATCGTGCGGGAGCTAGGAGAGGCTTAGGAGGTGGAGGGGAAGGGGGGGGGGGGGGGAGGTTGCAATTAAAGCTTCGCCAATTACCGCCGCCCACAGAAAAAAAAAAAACAAACCCAAACCCAAACCTGATTTAAAAGGGCTGAGAGGAGGGCGGGGGGTGGGAGAGCGCTGGGAAATCACAGCTGGGGAAAGGGAGCGGGGCGGGAGAAGTGGCATCTCGATCGGTTTGGGCTGTCCCCAAAACCGGGATCGGCGAGTTTCGGGTCTCCAACAGCCCCAGGCCGGTACAGCGGGAGGAGGTCGGACCGCTCCCCGCTCCCGGGCTCTCACCGACGGGCCGCCGAGCTCCGCGGCCGGTACCCGCCCCGCTGCCCAGAGCCTGGGTTTACTTTTGTTTTGTTCTTTTGGAGGGGGGGTTGTGCTTTCAGATCGGTTTGGTTGGGAAAAATTCTCCCCCGTCCTCCCCCCCATCTTCTTTTTTTTTTTTTTTTTTGTGGTTTGGGGTTTTTTTTTCTTTCCTCCTTTAAACCGCCCCGACGGAACCCGCAGCCCTTCGGCCTCTCCCGGGGCTTCCCGCAGCCGCCGGCATCGCCGTTCGCTCCGTACCGTTGGTTCCTCGGAAGCCCCGGCCCGAGCGCGGAGCGAAGGAAAAAGAAATTCTCTTTAAAAAAAAAAAGAAAAATAAGAAAAGGGAATCAACAAGAACACCAAACTCCGCGCTTCTTCGTTTGTGTCTGGGCCGCGGTGGGGCTGGGGGGGGTCGCTTGGTTTCTTTCTCAGCCCCCCCCCCACACACACACACCCCCTTCACCCCCCGCCGTTTACAGAAACACCCGCGGCGAGCAAAGAGCCGCCCGGGCTGGGGCATCCCCCTCCCCAGCGCTGATGTGGGGTGTGTGTGTGTGTTTGGAGGGCCCCGGCCCTTCTTCGGAGCCCCCTTTGCGGGGGGGGGGGGAACGGGATGAGGGCGAGAAGAGAAGGAGCGGTGGGTCGGAGGGGTCCGGGTGGCACCGTGGGGGTTGCGTGGGGCTTTATGCATTGTTTGCCGGCGATGCGAACACGCACACTCGCAGACACCCTCACACGCACCTCGCCCCCCCTCCCTCCCCGTAATACGGAAATTTCCATGTCCCAGCTGCCTTCCCCTTTTAACCTTGGTATTAATTTAGGACGGATCTTTTTAAACGGCCCTGTAATGCATTCAGACGCTGCTGGAGGTTTATCTCTCTTTTTTTTTTTCTTTTTTTCTTTTTCTTTCTTTTTTTTTTTTTTTTTTGTACCGTGGGTTATATTTACACCCAAAACAAAATAATTACACTTTTGTTGGAGAGAGAAAGCTGGTGATTAGGCTGTGGCTCTTTGCAGCAAACCCTTTCTCAGTGGTACACCAGGACAATTTTTCACGGCTGGGTGAAATCAGACGCGGGAGGTAATGAATCCTGTGAGCTATTTAAATTTACAATTTGTAACGCAGTCACTCAGAAACGCCTATGGCCCGGCGAGGAGATGCTTGCTGGGTTTGTTTAATGTTAAAACCTGCACCGTCCCCCTCTTATCAGCGGAAAGGAGGGGAACGCGGGGAGGAAAAACCTCGCCCGCCCCCGAAAAGAGCTCCCGCCGGCAGCAGCCCCGCGGAGGAGCGCGGAACCGCCGCCTCCCACCGCGCCCTTGCCGCGGCGTCCTCGGACCGGGCAGAAGCGCGGAGCTCGGACCCGCTCCACGTTCCTCCGCGTTCCTCCACGCTCCCCGGTGTGACTGCCGCCTACAACCAAAAATAGTTGGAAATATCAACAAAGTCGTCGGTGGAGCATCCTAACAGATAGATAATTAATTACAAAACACAGGGGGAATATGCAAACCGCGTATTACAAATTCTACAGGGCTTAACTGATTGGAAACAGATTATTATCTTGTTTGTCTTTTGTCTGTTTCACTTATCCCTCTGCCGTCTGTTGTGTTGTAAGTTGATACACTTTATTCTGGAAAGGGGAATTTTTTATATATATATATATATATATGTAGTAAATTCCATCAACATCTTGTATAAGCGACGCTTCTTCTCCATGCATTACCCTGTTAAAAGACAATAGGTTTATTAGTTACATACAGGCGGATATTATGTGGCCTGAATTGCCATCTGTTACCATGGGGGAATGTGGCTGATGGGGTGGGCGGGGGGTGGTGGTGCTTGCTCGGGGTGAGGTTTTTTCCTTCCCCTTGGCTTTATTTATTCCTTTACTTTCAAACGAAAAAGGGAGCGGAGCCCCCGCCTCGCCTCCCCGCCGCCGGGTCCGCAGGGGAGAACGGGAGAGTCCCCGGGCTGCGGGTACCGGCTGCGGAGCGGCATCGCGGCGGGACGTACCGGCGGGGCAGCCTACGGGGATCGCCGACCGACCCGTAGCGAGGGTGACGGCGGGTGCGCGGGGCCGGGCTGTGCGGGTGTGCGAGGCCGCGTGTGCGTGGGCACAAGCGAACGCCTGATCGCCGCTCCCGCAGCCTTTGCCGACGCGTTACAGGTTATCCCGCAGGATTATCCCGTTACGGCGTGGGACCGGCGCCGGCACACGGCCCCGCCCGCCGCGTCCCCTCGCGGAGCCCCACGCCGCCGCCTGCCCCGCCGGGCCCGGCCGCGGGGGCTCAGCGGGGCTGTCCGGGGCAGCCACCCGCGGCCGCCCTTCTCCGTGGGAGCGGAAAGCGAGCGAGGCTCCGCCGAGGAGCGCACGGACGCTCGTGTGCGTGTGGAGATGTTCGGGACACGCGTGTGCCTGCCCCCGCACCGGCTGTGTTTGAGCTGCGCCCGGTGCCTCCCCGGTCCGGCCCGGTGCTCGCGGGCGGCTCCCCGTCCCCCAGCCCTGTCCCCGCTGCCGAGCTTCCCTCGGACCCGTCCCCGAAAATCCCCCCACCCCACCCCACAGCGGTGTGCGGAGGCTGCGGCCCGGCGCCGGGCAGGGCCCGCTGCGCTCCCCGCTTCCCCGAAAAGCCGAAGGAGCCCCCGGCAAACTTGGGCAGAGCCGCGGCGAGAGCGCGGCCGCGATCGGCCCTTCCTCTTCCTCTTCCTCTCCCTTCCCTTCGCTTTTCTTGCCCACTTCTGTCCTTTTAATTTATTGCTTTTTATTTTTATTATTATTATTATTATTATTATTATTATTTCGTTCCTTCTCTCTTCCCTTCCCTTTTCCCTCCTCTCTTTGTTTTCTTTCTCTCCCCTCCTCTCTCCTGCTCGCTCGCTCCGGCGCTTTTCTTTCACGCTTTATTTTTCGTTTCCTTTCTTTCGCATTCTCGCCGATATTTCTTTCCTTTCTCTTCCTTCGTTTTTACTCTTCTTTTCTCTTCTTCCCCACGCCTTATTTCTTGTCATCTTTATTTTTAATTTCTTCGTTCATTTAATTCTTTTTTTTCTTTTCTTCTCTTATTTTTTCTTCGTTTTTCTTTCGTTTTTCCTTCTGCTTCTCCTTCCTTTTTTTTTTTCTTGTTCCCGTTAATTTATTTTTCTCACTCCCCTTTTCTCTCGTTTCATTTTCCTTTTTCCTTCCGTTTCTTTTCCATTTTCCTCGAATGGTGTTTCCCTCAGTGTTCTTTCTCTCTTTATTTCTTTTTTCTTTCTCTCTCTTTCCTTGTAGCCTCTTCCCTCCGTATTTTCTTATTTCGATTCTCTCTCTTTCCACGAACACTCCTACCCCAGGGCGCACACAAAACCTCCTCCACTTTCCCGCCGATGCCCTTGTGCCGCTGTGGTTTTGGGGGGGTCTTGGGGGGAGGGGGTGGTGGAGCGGTTGCGGTTTTTTTGTTTGTTGGTTTGGTTTCGTTTCGTTTTTTCCGCTGCCGGGAGCGTTTCCGCTCCCTGGTGCGGAGCCGGCGACGGGATGCTCCGCGGCTGCGGGCTTTGGCGCAGCCCTTCCACCCCAGGAAGAAAATATAAAAATTTAAAAATAAATTATAAATTTAGTTTTTTGGCTGAAGAAACGGGAGGGGGAGACAAGGACCAGGCCGGCCTTCACCTGTCCTGTCGCCTTCCTCCTCTTCCTCCTCCTCCTCCTCGCACGGCCGGAGCCCAGGGCTGCCCCGTCCCCTCCCCAAATCCCGAGAAAACGGAGGGAGAGGCTGCGGGGCTGCCCGACACACAGACCCCGCCTGGGGAGCTCCGGCTGGGGCAGCGGCCCCCGGGCCACGGACAGAATAACCCCCTCCCCCCAAATTCTTCCCTCCCCCCTTCCCCCATAACCCCCGGGCGCCGGGTTCCATCCTGCGCTCCGTCCCTCCCGCGGGGCCAGCCGACATTCCCAGCTCCGCCGCACCTGGAATCAGAGAGAGAAAAACACTGTCCGAGGGGCAGCGCCCCCACCCCTCCCCGGGCCGCCCCCTGCCCCCTTCCCTCCCCCCGGGGGTTGCCGGCGATTTACGCGGAGCGGGGAAGGGGCGGGAAGGCGGCAGACCCGTGGGACAAAGGCCAGGGGTGGCGGGGGGCTTGGGGGGAGAGGGAGGAGGGGGGCGCATACCTCCGCGCACCGCGCTGCCGGGGGAACTTTTCATCCCGCCACGCTGCGCGGAGGAGCCGGCCCTCCCTGCACCCCCAGACCCCTCCCCCTACCTAAATCCCCCCCTCCTCCTTTTCCCGCTTGTTGCTCTTCCAGACAAAAGCATCGCCAAAAAAATTACACCGATCCCCCAAAACAGGTGATGCTCTCCCGCAGCCCAACTCGGGACCCCCCCAAGACCCTCCACGAACATCCCTTTAAAAGAACTAAATACAAATAAAAGCAGAATTGGTGGGAAAAGGGTGGGGGGGGGGTTTGCAGCGTGCCCCCCCTCCCCGGCCCCCCAGCCAGGTGCATACTCACTTGGCGGCACAGGTACAAGCCACCCTCAACAATAGAGGCGCGTTGTTTTTTTCCCTCTGTGCCAAGCACAAGGCTGGAGCCAATTTAGATATGCTATAAATTAAGAGGTTGCCATGGTTACCGCCCTTCCATTGGCCGTGGCCGGCGCGACGCGGGCCTCGACGTCACTAAATCTGAATAAGGATGCGCGAATTACTAAGGCGGGGGACAAAGCTGGCGATGGGGACAGCATGAGAGTGGCGGCGCGGCGGCGGCGGAGCACAGCGAGGCACCGGGGCTGCCGGCTGCAGGGGGGGTTCATGCACCCCTCCCGCCGCGCCCGCTGCCGCAGAGCCCGCCAGCAGCGCGGCCGCCGCTCCGCCGGCTCCCGGGGCGCTCCGGAGGGACCGGGGGGTGGATTTGGGGGTTTTTTGTTATTGTTGTTGTTGTTATTTCTCGGGGGTGGTTTGGATTTTTTTTTTTTTTTTGGGGCATCGTTTTTTCCCTCCCGCCGCCGAGGCTCCGGAGAGAAGAGGGGGAAGAACTTGACAGCCGCTCCGCTCCCCCACCCTGAATTTTTCGTTATTCCCACTTCTATTTTTTTTTCTTTCTTTTTTTTTTTTTTTTTCATTTTTAATTTTTTTTTTTTTTTTTTTTTACATTTTTAATTTTTTTTCCCCCACCCCCCGAATTCCCGATCCGCCGCCGCCGCCGGTGCCGGCGCGGGGCTGCTTCTCGCCCGCGCGTCTCCATCCCCGGCGGAGGTTATGATGGTGCATTGTGCGGGCTGCGAGAGGCCGATTTTGGACCGGTTCCTGCTGAACGTCTTGGACAGGGCATGGCACATCAAATGCGTCCAGTGCTGCGAGTGCAAGTGTAACCTGACCGAGAAATGCTTCTCCAGGGAAGGCAAACTCTACTGCAAAAATGACTTTTTCAGGTGAGTCTCCCCCTTCCCTTACACACCCCCTGTAAGCGGGGACGAGAGGGTGCGGAGGTTCACGCCACCGGTACCTCCCTGGGGTCTTCCCGGGAGCTCTGGGGACTCCCCGCTTCTCCGCCCATCCCTCTCCGCCGGGGATCCGCACCGAGCCTGCCCCACCGCTCAGCCGGGGAAGCAGCCCCCGGGCCGAGGGACCCCCGGGAGTGAGGGGCGGGGGGGGCGGTGGCCGCTGTAGCCCGAGGCTGTGCGCTCCCCCCCACGATCCCCCCAGTCTCCCCATGACCTTGCCTTCACCAACGCCGGGCCACGCTCCGCCGGTGCCACCACCCGCCCCGTTCGCGGCGGGCCCCGGTGAGCACCGCGGCGGCAGCAGTGTGTCCACCGCTCCGGGGCTCGGCCTGGCGCTCCTCGCTCCTCTCCGGCACCGCAGGCCCTGGTGAAACGGTGGCCAAAACCTCGCTTCTCCCCCACTCCGCTATCCGGCGGGGTCCCGCGCCCCACCGCTCCTTAAATGCCCCTAATGACTGCGATAAGGTGCCGGTGAGGAAATTAGGGGCCGGGATGGGAGGGGGCCGATGACTTATGACTCCTAATGCTCTCACTACATCAACGTCACGGAGAGCAGCGAGGGAGCCAGAAGTTGTGCCACGACCGGAGGGAGAAAAGGGGGGACCCTGAGTAGACACCCCCGGGGCCTGGCACCCCCTGGCTCCCCCGGGGACCCGGCAGCGGCAGCCCCGCTCCCAGCTTTTAGTGGCTTTTTTTTTGTGTGTATGTGTGTGCGAGGGGGGGGTGTCTTTTGGTGGCTTGGGGGTTTTTGAGTTTTGCGTTTGTTGGGGTTTTGTTGCTTTGTTTTGGGGTTTTTTTTTTGAGGGTTTGGGTTTTTTGTTTTGGGGTTTTTTTTGGATGGTCGGGTTGAGGTTTTTTTGGGTTTTTTTGGGTTTTTTTTTTCCTTAAGGAGATCGCTTCCAGCCGATCCGAATTCCCTGGAATTTTATTTTAAATTTTTAAAAATTATTTATTTAAAAAGAGCATCTCCTGGAACACTCACGCACACACACACGCACACAAAACCACACACAACAAACCCAAAAAAACCCAAACCCACATAAACAGTCTGTCTCCAGCGAAAGGAAGGAAAACCGGAGGTTTCCAGAGCGCTTTTCCCCACCAGGAAAATCGTCCCCGGGAGAGCGGGACGGCGCCGGGCTGCGGCCCCAGGGATGCTGCGGGGAACGGAGCTCCCTCCACCGCCGCCCGAGCTTGTTCTGGGTGCGCGGTGTCCGCCCGCAACCGCTGCTCTCGTTTTTCGTCTCTCTGCCCGTTATTAGCCCCTTTTTCCGCCCGGGATTTTCAGGCAGGCACCGGGCGGCGTCCAGCCCCCGGTTCCCTGCCCGGGCGGCATCGGCTGAAACGAAATCCGCCCCCGCGGAGCGCCGAGGGGAACTCCCCGCCACCCCTTCCCTCCCGGCCCTCCGGGGACTAAGTCAGGTTTCGGATACCCATGTGTCTGCCTGTGTGTCCCTGAGGGGGACACCCCAAACCCGAGCTCCCTGCTCTTGCGAGCGGGACTGCGCGGGAGCGGAGCCTCTCCTTCTCCTCCTCCTCGGGAGCTCAGATAGCCTGCTCGCCCTCCCAAAACCTCCCGGCGAGAGGGATTTTGAGGCAGGGGGGTTTGGTATAAACGTGTCGTGTGTCTCCCCCTCGGCCTTGCAACCCGTTGCCGCCGGCGATCCCAGCTCTCGCCTTTCTTCCCCTCTCCAGGAGGTTTGGTACCAAATGCGCCGGCTGCTCCCAAGGCATCTCCCCCAGCGACCTCGTCCGGAAAGCGCGGAACAAAGTCTTTCACCTGAACTGTTTCACCTGCATGGTCTGCAACAAGCAGCTCTCCACGGGCGAGGAACTCTATATCATAGACGAAAACAAATTTGTTTGCAAAGAGGATTACTTGAACTCTCCCGGGTTGAAGGAAAGCAGCCTCAACTCAGGTACGAGCGGCTCAGCCCGCCGCACCGCCCGGGACGCGTCCCTGCCTTCTCGGGCAGGCAGAGCGGGCAGCACCGACCGCCCCGGGCAGCCGCCGTGGTGCTGCCGGTACCTCCCGCCGGGCCGGGAAGAAGGTTTCGTTTTACGGGGCGAGGGGCTGCACCCCGCAGCCAGCCCGAGACCCCCCCTCCATGCTCTCCCCTCCTCCCAATTAATCCGAAGGGAGAGGGAGGAAGAGATTTGAGGTGAAAGCCTTCGAGCTGGGGGGAAGGCTCTGTGGACCCCCCCCGGGATATGGATGTGCGTGAGACGAGCGGCGGACGAGGGGCGGCCCCTCGGCATCGCTCCCCCACCCCCGGTTCCTGCCCGGCACACGGCCCCTAGGGCAGCGGGGATGCGGGGCGATGGGAAACCGGGATTCAACCCCCGGGCCTGACCCCAGAGCCCCCACACCCCGGAGCCCCGTCTCCCCACACACCCCCCGCGAGTGTGCCCGGTACCGCCCGCGCCGTGGGCCTGATCCTTCGCCTCCTTTCACCCAGAGGCACAGCTCCCATTTGACTTCCTTGGAAGCTGTCTCTGCGTCAGGACAGCAGGATCAGGCCCACTCCTGCTGTCCCAGCCATGCCAGGCGCCTGTGCTCACCCCCTTCCTCGGGCTCTCTCTCCGTCCAGCACCCGGGGCCGGATCCTGCCACGCCAGTCAGTGGGGCCGCTGCTGTGAGCGAGGCGAGTAGAGCTTGGCCTTGGGGGGGGTGCTGGCATCAGGGTCCCCGTGGGGGGGTGGCGTGGGGGGGTGTGAGCCAGGCTCAAGGCAGTGACTGGAGACCCACCCCCCCGAACCCGGCAGGGACTGGTTGCATTTTTCCCAGCGGTGCATCCCGTTTCCCGGTGTGAGAGGTGCAGGAGGGGAGAGAGGGAGCACTGGGGGTTGCGGTGGGCCTGGGGGATCGCCCCCTCCCCAGCTTCTCCCATCCAGCTCGACACGGTGCGCAGCGCTGGGACAGGCGGCGCTTGCCTGGAGCTTTGCGTGATGTTGGGGGAGGTGATGCTTTAGGGGTACCAGGGAGGCAGAGGTGATCTGCACCCGCACTGCTCTCCAGCACCCCTCAAACCCTCTGCTGGAAAGTAATTGGGCTGGGTGGGCCAGGGAGGACAGAAGGGGGAGGGGGGTTGATCTCTCCCCTAAGTCACCAGCCCCCCCACCCCCTTTCCTCTCTGGGTCTCCTTTACAGTGTCCTCATGTACAGACAGGAGTTTGTCCCCGGATCTCCAGGATCCCATGCAGGACGACACCAAGGAGACGGATAACTCGACCTCCTCGGACAAGGAGACCACCAACAACGAGAACGAGGAGCAGAACTCGGGCACCAAGCGGAGGGGGCCCCGCACAACCATTAAAGCCAAGCAGCTGGAGACCCTCAAAGCTGCCTTTGCCGCCACCCCCAAACCCACCCGTCACATCCGAGAGCAGCTGGCCCAGGAGACTGGCCTCAACATGAGAGTCATCCAGGTAGGGCAGCCTCAGCCCACCACCCCTGCTCTCCTCCCTGCCCCGCTCCCCACCCGGCAGGGTGATGTCATGGGGCTGGCCAAGGGCATCATTCCTGCTGGCACAGGTTCCCGTGACATCACAGCTTTACAGGAGCAGAGACAGGGAAAGGACCCGCGGGGGAGAGGGAAGGAGAGGAGGTGCTGGTGGGTGCCCAGGCAGTTCAAGGCCGTGATGGTCTCCCCCAGGTGCCAGGAAAGGTTTGGGATACCGAGGCTGGTCCCAGGAGCTGCAGAAATGAGGACAGACAAACCCCATCTGTCCCCTGCCAGTGTCACCCTAGGTCCAGCCCTGCACCCACCCCACGGTCTCATGGGTTAGTGGGGATACCCCACCATGTGCTTTAACACCCGAACTCCACAGAAAGAGATGAAAACTAGCCCCATAACGTGAGCCAGCCGGGTTCCTCTGCTGCCTCTCGCCAAGCCAGCAGCACAGTTTCCCCCGGGATCCCCCTGCGCACCCGGGAGATGGATGCTCTGGCCTTGTGAAAGCCAGGAGAAGCCATTGAGCTCTGCAGGCAGCCCGGCACTTTCTTAGCACGCTGCCTCCGTGAAGAAAATCCCTGCGGAAATGTAGGGATTAATGGGCTTTAATAGAGGCATTAATAGGGGAGGACTCTCTGGCTTTGCCGGTAGCAGAGCTGCGATTCCCGGCTCCCGGCTGAGGGGAGCAGGAGTATCCCCAGAGGAGCGTGATGTGCTCGTTCCCTGAGCTGCCCCATCCCTGGGAGACACGGGGCGGCGGGGGGCAATGATCCACGTACCCCCCCAGGCCAGGGGAAAGGCATGGGTGGCCTGAAGCCGTGTGGTTTGGATGAGGCGATGCCCGATAGAGAGGAGCCCATGTCTTTCCCTTCCCTTTTATCTTCATCCTCGTCGGCCGGCTTTTCTTCTGAGTCCCTGCCTGCCGCAGCAGGGGCTCATCTCCCGGCTCCAGCTTTCTGCCTACGTTTGCCACGATCCAGAGTTCTTCCCTTTTTCTTCCCTCTTGTCTTCCTTTCTTCTCTCCCGGTAAGGGAAAATTATTCTTCCCATATCCTCCAGCAGCCCCCTCCCTTGCAGGGACACATAGGCTGAGGATGCTCGGAAGGGGATGCAGCCAGGGGGGCAGGATTGTAATAAACCTTGGTATTTCGGGGGGGTGTGTATCCCCCCTTCCCGTGCACCTCTCGGGGCTATTGGCAGAAGGAGGGGGAGAGTCATAAAAAACCACCCGGAGGTGGGAAAACCCATCCCCTCCCAGACGGGTGCCAGATTTCCATCCCCTTCCCCAGCTTTTTTTCTGGGGGGTGTGGGGGGCAGGGGGATCCCTGACCCGGAGGGAATCCCCGGTACCCCCATTCCCGGCGGGCACTGACAGCGGCCCGGGCGCAGGTCTGGTTCCAGAACCGCCGGTCCAAGGAGCGGCGGATGAAGCAGCTGAGCGCGCTGGGTGCCCGGCGGCACGCCTTCTTCCGCAGCCCGCGCAGGATGCGGCCCCTCGGCGGCCGCCTCGACGAGTCCGAGATGCTCGGCTCGACGCCCTACACGTACTACGGAGGTGAGGGACGGTCCGGGGGCGTTGCCCCGGCTATACACCCCCCCCCCCCCATCCCCAACCTCCCCCTTGCCCTTTGTCCCTCCCCCGTCCCGCTCCTCCTTCCGTGTTTCCTTCCCCCGCTCCCCACCGCTCCCCGCCCCGGGGGCCCGAGGGGACGGGAGGGGCCCGCCCCACGCGTGCCGAAGCACCCTCCCTGCTGCGCACACCCACGCGTGTGCCCGCCCCCGCACGGCTGCGGGTCCCCACGCGCGCTCCCGCGTCGGGCACACGCACACCCCCACGGCCACGCGCGCTCCCACCACCACCGCCGCCCCCTCCCCCCGGCCGGGCACGGTGGCGGCGCCGGCAGCCCCTCTCCCCGAACAAAGCCCCAGCTGCGGGGCTTTTGTGCCCCTTTCAGGCCGCATTTGTTCCAATTACCTCCCGGGCCCGCAGCATATGGAAGGTCACTGCCGCCGGGCCCGCCCCGACGGGACGGGATGGGCGCAGCGGGGCGGCCCCGCCGCCTCCCCTCTCCCCCCGCTCCCTGCACACCCCCCTTAAGCCGCATTTTCAAGGCTTCCCCTCCGACGAGGGGCTTTCCAGACACCCCTTGCTGCCCTGCAGTTAGTTTCCAGCTCCCTTCCCAGCTGCTAAACATACACGTAATCTCCACATTATACATTTTTCCCCACTCTGTGTATTTTTCCTCATTCCCTTTATATATATATATATATATATTTCACACACACACACACCATCCCCCATTACCTAGTCATTAAATTGAGCCCATCCTTGCCCCTCCCCGAGCTCCTTGCCCCCTGTATCCCCGGCCCCAGGCTGGGCACGGAGAGGGTAATGCGCATCCCTTCGGACAGGCTTAATCTCTCCACACTCAGATCCTGCACCCCAGGAGCCAGCAGAGTATTTCCAAGGGGGTGGCCACGCCGACCCCGGGCAGAAGACGGGGCTGGCAATGGGGCACGGTGGGATTTCAGCCGGTTTTTGGCCCGGGGGATCCAGTTCCATCCCTTTCTCCCATCTCCCGCAGATTACCAAGGTGACTACTACGGACCGGGAGGCAACTATGACTTTTTCCCCCACGGGCCGCCCTCCCAAGCCCAGTCCCCGGCCGACTCCAGCTACCTTCAGAACTCAGGACCTGGCTCCACACCCCTGGGACCCTTGGAGCCCCCCTAAGCGGACACCACTCCTCAGAAAACCAAAGGTACACGGATATGATCTCGCATCCCGACACCCCCAGCCCCGAGCCGGGGATGACCGGTTCGCTGCACCCCATCCCGGGGGAGGTCTTCAGCGGGGGGCCCAGCCCGCCCTTCTCCATGTCCAGCAATAGCGGCTACAGCGGGGCACTCTCGCACCCCAACCCGGAGCTCAGCGAGGCGGCGGTCTGGTAGGCCTGGTGCGGGCACGCGTGCGCGTGTGGAGGGGGAAGACACCCCCACGTTCCCCCAGCCCACGCGTGTCCCCCCCCTCCCGCTCCTCTCTTCCCCCGCCCCGGACGCATCACGTCGCCATCGCTGGATAAAAACCCCGCTCCGATGCCAAAACGCATCCCTGCATCCCCTCCTCCTTCCCCCTCCCACATCGCTGCAGACACCCCCCACCCCGGGACCTTGGGGCCACCCCGCTACCTCCCCCTCCCGGCACCTTCCCCCCATCACTTGGGGGGGGGTGGGGCGCAATGAATGGTGCCCGGCCCCGCAGAACGTCCCCCCCAGCCGGCGTGGGGACCACCGCCTCTCGGACCAAAGCTGAACTCACCTGGGCACAGGTCCCACCACCCCGGCAGCGCCTGGGGGGGGTGGGGGGGGCTGAGGCAGGGCTCCCCCCTGCTAATTAGCATCCTTTTTAATTATCCCTAACACATCAGGGGTGGGAAATGGGGAATAGCAGGAATAACACCCCCCCGTCCCCTCCCCTGCCCTTGTTTTTGTTTTATCCCTAAGGAGAAGGTGGGTCCGGACCCGTTTTTTGGTGATGGGTAGTGGGGAGGGATGGGGGGGGTGGGGGGGTGGAGGGTGGGAGGTCGGGCCCAGGGCTGCCCTAGTGACTGGCTGAGATTGGGCTCCCACACGGTGGGGAAAAGACACCAGAAAGAGGCAGAAACAGGAAAAAAAAAACCCACAACAACCACCACAACCCCCTACGATAAACACACAAGCAGAGCGACACCAACCCATCCACCGCTAAAAGCAGGACTCACTCCCGAGCCTCGGCACCGATCCCACCCCAGCGTTTCCCGGAGGCTCCGCCAATTTAAGGATGTATTATAGTTTTTGCTTCTAGTTTCTTTATTTTGTATAAAGGAGAAACAAATAAAGTATGTTTTTGTGTTTACTGATTATTTATTGTACTTTAGTCACGGGAGGCTCCCAACTTTTCTATTCTGAAGGCGGGGAGGGGATGGCGCCGGGGATGGGGTGAGGGGGGTGGGGGTGGGGGGTTGGGACGACACAAAAGGACAGGAGGAGGGAAGGAAAGGAAAGGAAGGAGAATGGAAAAGGGAAGGAAAAAAGTTGTTTTCTGAAAGCGTCGCGGGTTTCCTGTCCCCGCTGCCTCTGGCGGAGGCTGTTAGTGTGAATGGCTCTTGTTGTTCAATGTGAATAAAAAACCTTTTAGTTACCTGCTGTTCCGTCACCTGGTCCCTTTCATTTTCATTTAATTTTTTTTTTTTTTAAAACACAAGACCCCGAGACACGCTGGTGGGGCTGCACCCCATCACTCCTACCCATTCTGCCCTGTACTCCTGCGCAGGGTCCAGGGAGTCCCTATCAGTCCCCCTGGCTGGGATGGGCACCGCAGCTGCTTCACCCACCTGGTACCCCAGCGCCCCCATCACCCGTCTCCCCATTACTGGAGGGGGGAAGGCACGTTGCCCAGCTCAGCGCCACAACAGACAGACCAGCACATCATTTTTTTCCCTTGGGGTGAGGGAAAGGTGTTGTGTGTACCCCCCTCAACTGCCCCCAGAGCACCCCAAAGGCACCCTCAGCCCTGCTGTCAGAGCATCCCCATGGGGGACCTACAGGGTCAGCAGGGCTGCGGGTCCAGGGGACACACCAAGGGGGTGGGGGGGATGCCCATGAATGCCACCACCAACTTCTGCCCCATCTCCCCCAGGGGAGCACCAAGGGCTGGCAGGAGGGGGGTCTCCCTCCCCTCTCCCCTGCTTTCCCTCTCTTGTTTTCTAAGACACAAATAAATAAAGTCCGAGGCAGGCTGGAGCTCTGAACTAATATTTAAAATGCAAAATCATGGCAGAGTTCCCCCCCCTCCCCTTGTCTTGCAGTAAAAAGATATAAACAGAATAAATTACTTTCCTTTGCTGGCTTCTGAGAGTCTCTCTCTCCTGACCTGAATTTTAAGTCCTGGCTTGGCTGGAGCACAGAGCACTGGTGATTTATGAAAAGCAAACTGCTTCTCTGCATATTTTCCCTGTTCAGCAAGTGGTGAAATTTATCCTTCCTGTACTGGTGTTAATAACAGAACAGCAAACAAGCCCTGTTGGGCCCCAGGGATCCCTCAGCCAGGCTCTGGGACTATTGGAAAGATGCTGAACTCTCATCATGCACCAAGCAAAGCACCTTCTGCCCTTTTAACAGGCGGGGAACCTGGGGCAGGGCTGCAGCCAGCCACTCTCTGCTCCAACCCTCCCCAGGTGTCAGTGGTACCAGGTGCTTTTTGTGAGGCAGGGCAAGGGGCTCTTAAACAGCTCCCTCCCAGTGTCTTTTGGGGCTTATAAACTGGAGCACAAGATGTTTCACAGGGTCACTATGGACTGTTGTTATGACTGAAGCCTGGGCATACAGCCAAGGGCACCATGTTCCAGGTCAGGGACAGGCTGCAGGAGGGGTTTGGGGTGACGCTGGCATGCTCCAGCTCCCATGCAGGGGCTGGGGGGTGCTCTGTGTAGGAGAAAGGGACTCAGTGGGAGCACCTATCTGAGCTGGGTGCTGGAGCCAAACCTTCTCCCAATTCACAGGTGGGGGGTGGGTTAGGGTCAGGGTCCCCACTGCAGCTTCACAACCAAGGTGGGGGCTCCCCATCACAGCCAGGTTGGGGTCCCCATCACCCCAGCAGTCCCTGGAAGGCACCAACACCCAGGGCTCAGGCCTGCCTCCAGCTGCCATGCCATGCCATGCCCACCCCCACAGTGGTGTCCCCAGATGACATGCACCCCTGTGTCCCTGCCCAGCCCAATCCCCCTCCAGCTAACACCCAAAGCCCCTGTCAAGGCAAGGAGGGGGCAAAGCTCCCTGTTGGGCTGCTCAGGGGAATCACCCCAAGCCCTTGTCACCACCAGCAATAACCTGGTGGAACCAAGACAGGGACACTCACCGCGAGGCCCTGGCTCCCCTCAGGCCTCCTGGCTCCCCTCAGGCCTCCTGGCTCCCCTCAGGCCCCACAGCACAGCATCAGGCCTGCAAATAAACTTCTTTCCAAAGCTGTTGGGCAAACACCAGTGGTATTTTTTTCCCTGCCCTTTCCCCCTTTCAGAAGGGGAAGGTCTGTGGAAGGTGGAACGCAGCCGGGTTTGGGCCTGGGATAACGAATGGCTGGAGCAGGCTGGGCTGACTCTGTGTAATTAATGGTGTGCCTCCTAATAGGATTCTCCAGCCCTTGGTGCTCCCTGGAAACACCTTTTTCCATAAGATATTGCCCACAATGGAGTGGCAGAGTTTTGATTTATGGTGCTTCGGCCTCCAAGGACCATCTCGGGGGGTGAGGGGCTGGCCTGGCCCATGGGGCATATGGACATGAAGGGAAGGGCTGGGGCAGGGAAGGGGTTTCTGCAGGGCTGGCAGCTGGGCTCGGGGCTGCCCACGATCCGGGTGCTGAGCTGGGCCTGAGCCTCCTCCCTGCTCCGAAGAGGAGGAAGAGGCTGAGAAGGGTTTGGGGGCAGGAAAAGGGTCATCTCCCTGCCTGACTTTGCAGGGTGATGCCTGGGGAAATGGGGAGCAGCTGGGGCTGGGGCCCCTCGGTAGGAACAAGACCCCCCATCACCTGGGGACAGAAGGAAGGAGAGGAGTGTGTCACTCTGGGGAGGAAGGGGGGTACAAAACCCCCTGGGAGGTGTAGGACAGCAAAGGACTGAAAGTAAACACAGCACTGGAGTGGGGGAATGGGGGAGAGCAGGAAAGCCTGGGGGGTGGGGCGGGGAACAGGGGGATCCAGGGTGGGGGCTCTGGGGTGGGACACACACCCATACACATGAGCCTCGGAGCACATGGGTGCTGCTCACAGCTGGGGAGCCCCATTGATAAATCACTGTAACAAGCGGGTCTGTGCGTGTTGTTCTCTCCTGACCGCAGACAGGGCGGCAGGGACGGGAGAAGATTGTAATAATTAATAATCATTAGAATAATAATGCATAAAGACAGTAGCAAAGTAATTAGTCAGAGAGGGAGCACTTGCTAATTGAGGCGGGGAGCTGCAGTCCAAACAGCCTGAGGAGGTGCAGGGGAGAGAAGGAGAGACGAGGGTTGAGGGATGTGGAGGATGGCTGAAGATGGGGGGAGGGGTGTGTACCCCAGTCCTGCCATGGCACAGGCGGGGTCCCGGCTCCACCCCCACCTGCAGTGTGAGCCCTGGTTTGGTCCTTCCTGCGTGCCTCAGTTTCCCCATCTCACCACTGATGCTGCATGCTGGGGCAGAGGCTGCAGGCAGAGTCGGGCCCCACATCCCCCAGGCAGCAGGGCTTTATTTTGGCTGTTTTGGAAAGAAAGCAAGCAGAGGGTGCCAGCTCTGTTGCGTCCCACTCCTTGGGGCAGGCATCACTCCAGTCCCAGCTGGTTCTTCAGGGCCTGCAGCTGGGCCAGCTGGATGCTGCTGCCCCCACACACCACCACCACCACGGAGGCCAGAGGGCTCCGCAGCCGCCCCTCGCGCTGCAGCCGCTGCAGCCGCCCCGTGTAGAGCAGGGCCAGGGCAGCCCCACACGCCGGCTGCACCAGCATCCTCTCATCATCTGCAGGGATGAGAGCAGAGGAACGCCCTGAGCCGCCTGCCCACCTCGGCCCCATCAGTGCCCTGCAGAGCCGGTGTCCCTGGTACCCTGATTCTGGCATGTCCCAGCCCAGTGCCAAGAGCCGGTGGTGTCCCTGTCACCCCCACTGGCTCTGCTCACCCAGGAACCGCTCCATCGCTCGCACAGCCTCTGAGTCTTCCACCACCTGGGAGATGACCTGGCACTCCTGGGCACACTCCAGCGCCCGCGCTGCCACCGTCTTGGCTCCCAGGCACTTGGCCACGCTGGGACAGGACAGGACAGGAGGAAGGTGGTCAGGGTGGTGCCAGGTCCCTTCAGTGAGCTGGGCTGAGACCTGCTGATTTGTTGCGGGTATGGCTGGTACCCCAAGGCCTGCTCACCTGGTGATGTCGGGCAGGGAGACGAGCCTCCCGGCTGACAAGGCCGCGTTGAAGCTGTGAGCTCCCTGGGTCTCAGCAGCCACGATGGGGATGTCCTGCCAGCCCACCTGGCACAGGCCAGCCACGACCCCCGCCAGCAGCCCCCCGCCGCCCACCGCCAGCAGGATAGCATCTGGTTTGGTGTCCAGTGAGTCCTTCAGCTCCCAGACCAGGCTGGCATGACCCTGCCTGCGGGTCAAGGGGGGCAAAGGATGCAGCCTAGGGGCATCCCAAGCCAGTCTAGACCTGGGGATGGGGGGCAGGAGCTGAGCCCTGGCAGCACTCACCACACCAAAGGGTGGTCGAAGGGGTGGATGCTGACCCAGCCCTTGGTCTCCGCCAGCTCCAGCGCTCTCCTGTTGGCTTCATCCCACACCTGGGGGGCAATAGGGGCTCAGCAGGGGTGCACACAGCCCTCGCGCCCCAGAGGTGGGTCCATTGTCACTGTGGGGCTGAGGGACACCAGAAACCCACCCCAGGCACTGGGCTGAGGTGAGGGTCCCCAGGGCAACCCCGTTGCAGTGCTGGGGTGCAGGTGAGGCAGGAGGGAGCTGTTTCGGGGTGGGGTTTGCCATGCACATGCCTGGCAACACAGAGCAGTCCCTTCTGATCCCCCCAGACCCCAGTTTTAGGGGGTACCTTTCCAGACACCTCCACCTCTGCTCCCAGCTCCTCCAGCTTGCAAACAGTGATGGAGCTGGTGGTGCTGGGGACCACAACGGTGATCGGTAGCCCCAGCTTCTTGGCTGCATATGCCGCTGCCAGACCCGCGTTTCCCCCTGCCAAAAATGGGGTTCAGGCAGGGCTCGACCCTACCTGCACCCCCACATCCCCCTATTCCACCCCCTGCCCCAGCTCGGGTCCCAGTTACCTGAGGAGCAGACAAAGTGGTGGCAGCCCTCCTTGGCAGCCTGAAAGGAGAAGAGGAGGAGGGAAGGGGACGGCCATGTGCCCCCCACCGTGCCCCCCACAAACACCGGGGCAGCTCCCTGCCCAGGCCGTGCCCTGCTCACCTCCTGGCAGCGGTGGCCAATGCCGCGGATCTTGAAGGAGCCCGTGGGCTGGACGTTTTCCAGCTTCATGTAGACCTTGGTACCGGCCGCCCTGGACAGGGGCAGGCTCTCCAGGACGGGGGAGATGATGTGGAAGGGCTTCTGGCCCCCGCCGGCCTGGGCTGCCATGGCCCCAGGAATGGATGCTCTGCCAGGGAGACATGGGGGAGACACCGGCTGTTCCCCACGGGGTCCCCCCGCCGTGGGCCTGCTGCCCACCCCAGGCTCGGCACGGGGTGCGGGAGCCTCTCCGGAGGGACGGGGCTGTCCCCAGTGTCCCCTCCGTCCCCGCCTGGCTCCAGGACGCACCAATGGCTCTCCCTGCCAGAGCCCCAACGCCTGCTGGGTCACCCCTCCATGCTCCAGGACCCCGAACCCCCGGGGTCCCCCAGTGCCCTCCCCAATCCCAGCCAGGGTGAGGATTACCTGGCGTCCCGCGGGTCTCGCTGCGTGTCCCCAGCTCCTCGCCTGCGGCCGGGGCAGAGTCTGGGGACAGGGGAGGGACCGGTGACGTCGGAGGGGCCGTGCCGGTGCCCCGGGTCCCGGCGCCCAGACCTTGCCCGGCAGCCGGCCCGAGGGCCGGGCCCACGCCGAAAGCCGGCCGGGCACGATGCCCCGAGAGGGGACAGCCCCGAGCGGCCAAACCCCCCGTGAGGGACGGGAGCCGCAGCTCCCGGGGGTCCCTGAGGGGTACCCCCCAGCCGGGCACAGCCCCCGGGTCCGGCTGGAGACTCGCCCCAGGGGTGGGGACTTTGCACATCAGTCCCGACCCCCGGGACAGCCCGGTCACCCCAGGTCCCTGGCAGGCAGCTGACACCCCCCCTACCCCGGTTCCAAACGAGCCTTGCACCCTATGCCTGCCCTACCAACCCCCACACACTCTGCAGTACCCTCCGCAGCACCCCTCCAGTGGGGCTCAGCCCTGCCTAAGCCCCCCGGGACGAGCCTCGCCCCCTGCCCCCCGGCTCCCGACTGGCCCCATGAGCATCCTTTGGCGATGGGGCTCCAAGGGGAAACAGCCAGAGCCTGCCTGAGCTCCGAAGTCCAACAGCACCCAGGGACCCCCAGGCAAAGCTCCTCTCCTCCGGGGCAGACAAGGACCCTTTCTTGTCACCCCAGCACTTACTGACACCTGCCCCCCCAGGATAGAGGGTCCCCCCAGCATATGCCATACCTCTGTGATTTGTCTATTCCTACAGCCAGAGGCATTGGAAAGCAGAAGCTGCTTTGGCACAACGTTAGTCTTGTCCTCTGTGGTGGCTCCATGGGGGTCCCAAGGTGGGGGACTGCAGCACAAAAGCTGGCACATGCACAACACAGCCAACTGGGGTGCACTGGGAATGCCCCCTTCCTCCCTTCCTTACTGTCAGGCAGGCAGCAGTGAAATAGATCCTGGAATATGGGATTTCAGCCCCCTGACCCAAACGTTGCTGCAAAGCCCCCCTGAGACTACCACTGGTGATGGGCACAGAGCGGGGAGTGGACTGCAGGGCAATGAACTACCTACCATCATTAGGCTACAGAGTGAACAGCACGCAGCACAGGTCAGCATGGGGGCACAGTGCTGCTGGCAGCAAAACCAGGAATCTCTGCACTGAGCCCTCCTGCTCTGGGGACAGCGGGGCAGGGAGTGGAGGGGGCGGGGGGAGGATTTCTCAAATGGGGACACCAAGTCAGGGGGAGGCAAACAATCTCCAGCTCCCCTGGGGGCTCAAGGACTGACCCCTCCATCCCGCCGTGGGGAGGGG
This sequence comes from Hypotaenidia okinawae, assembly GCA_027925045.1. NCBI lineage: Eukaryota > Metazoa > Chordata > Aves > Gruiformes > Rallidae > Hypotaenidia > Hypotaenidia okinawae. The sequence continues at coordinate 16,098,878 of BSDF01000017.1, forward strand.
GCAGGGGTGGGTCTCAGGCACAAGCACTAAGGAAGAGATGCAAGGACCCACCCCCACCACTCACAGGCCTGATACCCCCCTTGCTGCAAGGGCACCGAGTTTGGGCTCATCCCTGGGGAGTTCGAGGATCCCTTTCCATCCTGTCCCCCCTCCCATCCCCCCTTGGCTCCATCCTGCCCCAGGAAGGCCAGGCCAGGTCAGGCTGCCCTGGGTGACGTTTACCAGCAGCTGTTTGTCTTTCTGCTCTTGAGAATGTTAAAGAGGGAGCAAAGCTGCTGCCGTGTTTCCAGCATGCCCTGTCCTTGTGCCTGCCCCCCGACATCCCCCCAAGCACCATCCCCTGCCCCAGGAGCCCCCAGGCCATGGGGACACAGAGGGACATGGGCTCAGGTTCTGCCACTCCACTCAGCTTACCTGCAGCCCCCTCAGCACCCCAGCACAGCACACTTGGGACACTCATCCCAGCTTTTGGGGTGCTGGCACCTCAAGAACCCAGACCTGCTGCAACCCAGACCTGTGCAGCCCCCGGGGAGCCGCAGGGGCCCCAGTGGCCCCCCAGTCCTGGTGGGAACCTGGCGCCTTCAAAGCGCTGCCGAGCACCAGCTCATTAATCCCTTAGTAATGACCTCGTTATTCCTAACGAGGCAGAGCAGATCAAGGGAGCTGCTGTAAGAGGATTTTGCAACAGGGGTTTCGGGGCTGAGGGGGGTTGACACACAGGTGGAAGAGGAGGGTAAGACAAAAGGGACAAGGATGGTCACTCTGTCTTGGGGGGTAAGCGGTGGAACCTCCCCCTCTGGCCCATGGCCCAGGCTGCCCATCTGAGCAGCTCTGCCCCCCACCAGGTACCCAGCGAGATACAGCAACAAACCTCAGCAGCCTGCACCCAAAAAAGCCTGGCAGCACCTCCACCAGGGCCAGGGAGGCAGTGAAGAAGCAGGGAGCATCCCATTAGTTTGAGAGAAGACTGCTGCATGAGCCCAACCCCATACAAGACACCAGAGAACCTCAGCAGAGCACAAAGCACAGCCGCCACCACTGCTGCACGCTGGCTGCTTTATTTGGCACAGCCAAAACAGCTCACTCCCCTCCTCACTGCCCCATGGGCGAGCCCCAGCCTCCCATGACCCCCCTGTTCTGGCAAAAGCCCCCCAAACCGAGGTTCAGCTCTCGGAACACGGAGCTGCGCACCCTGTGCAGCAGAATGGGCATCGTGGGGTGCGGCTGTGAGAGGCAGAAAGAGCTGGGGGTGCAGGGGACCCCCCAACTTGTCCCCAAAGCCAGTCCCTTGGGGACCAGGGAGAGCCGGTAGCACTGTGACCCCCCCCAGCCGGCTGCGCCCCCTGAAGGGGTCCGGCCCCCACACAGGATGGATGCCTACAGACAGACAGATGGACAGGCTCAGCCCAGCAGTGCCCGCTCAGTCCCAGTGGACCTTGATGGGGGGAAGGTCCAGAGGTCAGGGTGGCCCATGTGGAGCAGGTCGCTGCAGGGGGACGTGCTCCAGCGGAAGGGGGGCACGTCGTCCCAGGTGGGGCCACTGGCAGCCACCAGCCCGAAGGTGGGAGCCATGCCCCAGGAGGTCACCTAGTGCCGGGGAGGGAGAGAACAAACAGGGGTGCAAGTCAGCACAGGGAAGGGGTAATGCAGCCTGGGAGGAGTTGTCGGAGGGGTGTGCGCCCCAAAGAGGGGACCTCCAGCTCCCCTAGCCCCCCAGGGCTGCCCCGGCTCCCCCACCTTCATGTCGGTGCCGCCGTGGCAGCGCTGGCGCAGGGCAGGGAAGGGGTAGGTGCCATTGGCGGGGTTGAGGTCGGAGCGGGCGGAGATGGCATTCTCGGCGTTCTGGGGGGGTGCAGCCCCTGCATCGTGACAGAGGGTCTTTCAGGTAGTTGTTGGACCTGTGAAGCGGCCCAGAGAGAGGATAAAATACACAGGAATTTACAGCGATGCAAAAATCACCCCCAAGGGCTGCAAATCTCCTGGGGACACACACACACACGATACCCCGACTCAGGGGGTCCCCAGGACCCACCTCATCAGGCGGACCATGGAGTCCAGGTCATGGACCAGCGTCTGGTTCCGGCGGAAGATCTGGGCACGTGGGTTCCTGTCATAGGTGAACCAGTCGCCGTACTTCTCCACCAGCTCCCGCGTCCCACTGGCGTTGAAGATCTCCTGGAAGTACCTGGGCCAGGTGGTGCGAACACAGGTCAGCACCCGGCGGTGGGGGGCAAGGCCAGAGTGGGCTGCCCCCATCTGTAGGGCACCAGGGTGGGGGATGAGGTGGGGATGCTCACGGCAGGTTGTAGCTGGCCCAGTAGCCCTGCTGGTACAGGAGCTCTGTTTGGTCGGCTGCCATCACCAGGCCCCTGTGCTGGGGAGAAGCATCGGTCAGAGAGGACAGCGAAATCAGGTGGTGATGGGGGAAGGCATGCTGAGAAGGGAAGCAGCCATGGTGGGGGTCCCACCCCACCCTGAAGTGCTGGGCACCCAGCATAAAAGCATCCCCAGAGAGGCTTTGGCCGCAGGGTGGCAGCAAGGGCAACTCCTGCCTGCTGGCACCCCCATCGCCCCTCTCCCTCCACACTGGGGTGGGCAGGACCCTTCAGGAGGAAGGGGGCACTCACGGGATCTGCTCCAGCACGGTCAGCAGGCCCTGTGGTGGGCTCGCCCTCCCTGGTGTGAAGGCGTTATAGTCCACCACCATCCACTGGTTGTTGTACCTGGCACAGAGAAGGGGGAGAGCATGGCTCTGGCAGCCAGCCTCCCCCTGGGGACACCCCTGGGGTCAGAGGGAAAGTCCCTCCATCGACCTCACCTCCCTGCGCCCCATCCCGTGCCACTCACGTGCCGCTGTTGAACCGTTTGAAGATGGTGGCCCACTCGGGGCCGCTGCGGGCCAGGCGGTTGGCCACGATGTTCCTCAGCCACTCCAGGACGCTGCCCCGTGGGTCCAGGTACTTCCACCGCTCCGGGTTGTTGTTCCCAATGGTGGTTTCCAGCGCTACCTGCGGGGAGGGGAGTGATGGAGAGAGCAGTGGGGCCGGAGAGGGGTCCCCAAGGACCAGACCCCACTCACCAACCCACTGCTGAGGATGTAGAAGTCATCTCCAGAGAAGATGGTGCCAGGGTAGGAGGAAAACACCTGGATGCTGCCAGGGATCTGAGAAGTGCCTGGAGGGGGGATGAAAAAGTAGGGGCATCAGGAAGGGGTGGTGTCAGATGCAGCATCCCCCGTGCAGCCCAGCCTACACACCGCTGGCTGAGGCACGGAAGGGCAGCGTGTACTTCTTGATGATGCGCAGCATGGACTGGTAGGAGGTCCAGGTGTCGTGGGCGACCAGGAGATCCCGATGCCCTGGCAGCAGCTTGAGGAGGGCAGAGCAGGAGCCGGAGCCCAGGACACGCCGTGGGGAGGAGCGGTTCAGGGCAGACTCCAGGTCCTCCAGGTCTCCTCCCAGCTGCAGCAGGCTGGGAGGAAGTGAAACATGGGAGTACAAGGTGCAGGATACCCCAGCCCAGGAGCCAAGCTGGCTCAGAGCTCTGCCTGTCTCTCTGTCCAGGCCAGAGAGTGTTTCTCCAGCCCACCCTGGCGCAGGGGTGAGTGCCAACAGCACCCCGGCAGCCTCAGAGGATGAGTGTAGCAGTGGGGAAACTGAGGCAGGGGGCTGCAGCAGGCCAGGGGGAGGACACCCACTACCCAGCCCACAGTGCTGGGAAGAGGAGAACCTGCCTTGTCTCTATCCTGTCCCAGCAGCAGAGGACAAGGAGGGCAAGGGGGACTGGGAGCAGACCTGGGTGTCCCTGGATATCCAGGAATCGTGTTCAGGCAAATCCCCAGCAGCACCCCTGGGGTGAACACCCCAACTCCCCATTGCCTCCAAGCAAGAACTTACAGGAAGCCGAAGGGTGCCAGGGTGAACCTGCCTCGGGGAAAGTCCAGGCGCCTATTGTAGCTGTCCTCCAGCCCCTTCAGCTGCAGCAGGGCCAGGCTCACCTGTGGGGGCAAGGGACAGAGGTGGCACTCGGCTGCTGCAGGGAAGAGGGGCAGGGGGTTTCGGGGTTACAGGCTCCCCATGCCTCCCCTGGGGGTCGCAGCAGGTCTGGCGGGTCCCAGCACTGCTACAGAGGCAGGAGGAGGTGCAGGGGGAAGCTGCTGTCACTGGGGCTGTGACTCAGCACCGCTGGCTGGGCTGGGGGACGAGCCATCCTTGTGCACCCCAACAGCGGCACGTGAGGCTCAGGCAGGGCGAGAGGCACAAGTCACCTCTGCTCACCCAGGGGAGGAGGACTGGTGGTGGCCACGTCCACACCATCCCACCCAGCATCCCAGGCACCCCTCAGCACCCCGCCTCTCCTCTCAATTAATGCCCAAATAGGCCCAGGGAGATGTGGGGGGGTCTGCCCCGAGTTGGGGGTACCCATGCTCACCTGGTGCCAGTACTCGGGGTCCTCCCCCTTCCCCATCTGCTCCTCCATCCAGCCTAGGTTGGCCTCCAGGTAGCTCCGCAGCTTCTCGCAGTACTCGCTCTGGTACTTGAAGGGGCCGCAGTAGCCCACCATGGTGTTCATCCAGTGCATGTACATCAGCTGGTGGGCACGGGGTGTCACCGGCGGGGCCAGCGAGGGGGCGGCACCCTCTCACTCCCCCGGGGACCCCGGCTTCGGGGCGGGGGGGGGGTCGCCCCTCACCTGCTCGGACACGGCGGCCTCGGCGAGCCCGGCGGCGTAGGCCTGCAGCCTGTCGCTGTACGAGGCGTTGGTGGTCACCTCCAGGAAAGCCCAGCTGGGGGGACACGGCGTCGGGTGGGACACGGCGGGGACGGGGCGCCCCACCCGCCGCCACCCCCGGCCCCCAGCTCCCGCCCGGCGCTGTGTGAGCCCCGGGCCTACCCGACGGTGGGGATACGGTCGTCAAGGCTGGCCCAGGCGACGGCGGCGGGGTGGCGGCCGGGCAGGACGCGGAGCTGCTCCGAGCCGGGCTCCAGCAGCACCGAGACGTTGCGGGGCGGCGGGGCGCCGGCGGGGGCTGCTCCGGCGGGGGCTGCCCCGGCCAGGGCGGCGGCCAGCGCGGCCCCGAGCAGCGCCCGCAGGGCCGCCATGGCGCGGACAGGGCCGGAGCCGAGGCCGCGGCCGGGGCACGGGGCGGGCCGCGGGCCGCGGGGCGGGGAGGGGATGTGCCCCGCCCCCGGCAGCGCCCGGCAGCGCCGCGAGCACGGGGGGGCCCGCAGCCCGTTCCACAGACACCCCTCGTCACCCTCATTCCAGCCCCCTCCAACGCCACGCACATACCCACGCACCCACACGCGGCCTCGTCTTCCCCCCCCCCCCGCCTCCCCAGCACACCCAGTCCCCCAGCCCCACGCCCCCCCCCCCCAGGCCATGCCACAACCATTGGGGAGCACACGTGGGCCACCCCCCCGCCGCGGGGAACGCGGCCCCCGCCGCATCCCCCGTGGGGTGCAGCCCATGAGGAGGGGGCTCAGTGAAAGCCTTAGGGGAGGGGTGGGGGGCTGAGCCCCACCGGGGTTTGGGGCCGGGGGTGACATGAGGGTTTGGTGCCCAGCCCACGGGCCCTGCGGCCACTGCAGTCCTGCCTTGTGCAATCTCGCTGGCGCCTGTTTACTGCTCTTCCCGCTCCTCCAGCGGGCAAAGTCCCCTGAGGCGTGGGGTGTCCTTTATGCCCTTGCATAAAGACCCATCACCCGGCTCCACATAGCCACCCGCTAGGTTTCACTCTGAGCACTACCGCAGCCGCCTGCCTGAGGCCTGGCACACTCATGTCATGCCATGTCAGAGCACCTGGAAGCAGTTAGGAGAGACGAAGCTTTGCCCCAGGCCTCCAGAGCCCATGCTGAACCAGGACACCCAGAGAGCACTGGGGGTGAGGGGGGCCCGAGTAGGAGCCCCCAGGTTGGGGGTGCTGCTGGGGCACTGAGCTGGGATGTGTTCTCGTGCCTGGCGGGCAGGGCTGGTAATGCCCTTTTCCAGCCACAGAGCTGGAAAAGGTGGCACATGGTGGGAGCTATTCTGGGCAGGGCAGCACCCCAAAGGCATGGCTGGCACAGGCACGTGGCATGGCCCAGCACGCCCCACCAGCTCACACCTGCTACCGGTTAATTTTCCAGTACTGCCCAGTGCCTGCACACCGTGTTCCCAGGCTCCCAGGCTGTATGAGACTCTGCTGGCCACCCAATTCCAGCCACGCACCAAAACTTGGGTGCAGGAACCAAGGCGGGATCATGGCATACCCACTGCCTGCAGAGCAGGGTACCAAGCCACGGGCAAGCACCCGAATTTAGCCTGAAACCAGGAAAACCGGTTGAGCAGAAAGGAACTCAGGGCTGGGGGTAATGCCCAGGGACAGCCCCAGGCAGCACCAGGGCTCACACCCAGTGGGTGCCCCTGGCCTTCACATGCTGGGCTGGAGCTGGACGCCCTGGGGAGACCCTTTTGCTTTGGGCCTTTCCTCTCTCTGGGCCTTTGACCATAAACCCATCAGGGTGGGAACTGGACCCCTCAGTCCTGTAAGGCTCCTAGAGCTGTGCTGATTGCCACCTCCTCGCCCCAGAACCTGGCACAGGGACCTACACGGGGCAGAGGCGCAGCCGGGGCTGGGTGCAGCAGTGTGGCTTGGAGCAGGGTCCCCTGGCTGGGGGAGGGGAGGGACACTAGCAGCAACAAAAGGCCTCTCTGCGGGGTCGCAGGGCCCCCGATGCGGGGGGTCTAGCGCAGCTCCATGCCCCACAGCCCGGACGCTTGATGCTGGCGTACCCACGTTGCCATGGGACACAACCTTGGATGTGCCTGTGATGAGTTTTGCTCGGCCTCAGAGGGTCATGCCAAAGAGGGGGTGGGTGGGTGCAGCACCCAGGAGGGGTGTCCGGCCGCCTCTGCCCCTCCGCAGCCCGCGGGCACCGGCATGCGGAGGCACGGGGCAGCCCCCGTCAGCCACATGCAAAAAGGCATCGCTGTCTCTTTAAGAGCAGAGGGTGGCGGCTCCTTTAAGACGCGGGAGTGGGGAAGGGGGGAATCAGCTGCTCGCGCACAGCGGCGGGGCCTCGCAGCCACGGTGGGTCCGCGGGGCGGGTGGGGTCCCCCGGGTACCCCCAGCATCCCCCGAGCATCGCCCGTCCCAGGACCCCTCCTCCGGGCCCGGGGTTCCCGTCCCCACCCTCATCGGGGTCTCCCCGTCTCGCTCCTGGCTCGGGGGGCACCCCGCGTGCCCCCGGTCCCGTGTGGGGCTCGGTGCCCGCGCTGCCCCTCTTCCCCCGCTGCTCTGCGGGCGCTCGGAGCGGAGCGGCCCCGGGGCTGACCCCCCTCCCCGGCGAGGACGTGGCGCGGCGGCGTGCTCCCCGCCCTGCCCTTCCTCACCGCTGTCCTCCTTCGCCGCTGTGGTTTTAATCGTTTATTTTTAATTCCCCTTCCCGCGCCCTGCCCGGGGAGCTGCGGGATGGGGGCTCGGGAGCTGCCCCCGCTCCCCCTCCCCCGGGGCCGCTGCCAGCGGTAGGGGTGTGTGTGCGTCCCCAGATCCCCGGCCATGGGCGCCGTGGGGCCGGCCGGGGCGCTCAGTCTGGCCGGGGTGCTGGGGGGCGGCGGGGCGCAGCCGGCCGGGACCCCGCTGCCGCTGGACCTGGGGCGCCCGGTTCCTCCCGGGGGAGATGTTCTGAGCCACGGCCGGGGCCTGGACGTGAGTGCGGGGGTTCCGGTGGGGTTTGAGGGCGACGGGAGGGATGAGGGGGCCGGTGGGGTCCTGTCCCGTCCTTGCGTCCCCTGCCCCAGGGCTCCCAGCTGGGATCTCACCGGGATTTCCTGCGCTGCTGTTTTTCTCCTCCCAAAACCTCGCCGCTTGCCAGGCCGGCGTCTTCCCACGGCTGGGCTCGGGGTGGGGGGGGGGCGTGGAGGAGGGGGAGCGGGGGGCGTGGAGGAGGGGGAGCTGCTCTGTTGGGGCAGGAGTGGGGAGAAGGGCACAGCACACCCCTCGTCCCCCTCAACTTGTAACACAGATAGGGAAACTGAGGCAGGGAGCACTGGGTCGTGTGCAGGGTGCCCGATGGCAGCTCTCGCTGTGGGGTGGTGGGTGCTCGGGAGCGCTGGGGACTTGGGGTGCCCGGGTGAGCACCCCACGCTCTGCCTCGCAGTGCTGGGAGGTGCGGAAGCACAACAGCTCCGAGTGGTGCCGCTTCGTCCGGAGCAACCCTGACTGCCGGCTGGACGGCGGCTTCCTCAACTACCTCGAGGGGGTTTTCTGCGTCTTCCCCCCCGGCTGCTGCCCCTGGCCGTCACCCTCTACGTAAGGACGGGTGCAGGGGTGGTGCTGCGGAGGGGGGATGCTCGGCTTTTGAGGGGCACAATGTAGGGACCCTGCCCACCCCTCTCTCTGCCGTCCCTGTCTCCGCAGGCTCTCTGGCTGCTGTACCTGTTTGTCATCCTCGGTGTGACAGCAGAGAAGTTGTGAGTAGCCCCGCAGGGGAGGGGATGAGCCCCGGCGCGAGCCGGGAGCCCCCTGGGTCCCGGAACAGCCCCATCACCCCTCTCTGCCTCCTCTGCCCTTCCAGCTTCTGCCCCAACTTATCAGCTATCTCCACGAACCTGAAGCTGTCCCACAATGTGGCAGTATCCTTGTGCATGGGGTGGGGACCGTGGCTGGGCAGGGGGCTGTGACACGGTGGGGGACATGGTATGATGGGGGCTGTTCTTCAGACCCTCAGCACCGTGCCAGGGGAAACCCATTGAAGCGTGAGCTGGAGCCAGGGAGGAAGGGAGGTGAGGGGTGGGGGTGCTGGCACTGGGAGAGGCCCTGTGGTGGCTGGGGTGGGCAGGGGACCCGCATCCCTGTGGGTGGGAGACCGCCACGTCTGTCTTTTCCTTGACATCCCCTCTCCATGGTGTCACCTTCCTGGCGTTTGGCAATGGGGCACCAGATGTCTTCAGCGCTGTGGTGGCCTTCTCTGACCCGCGGACGGCGGGGCTGGCCATCGGGGCTGTCTTTGGTGAGGACACCCCCCCACTGGGGGTTGCCAGTGCAGAAGGGGGTGTGACATATTGGGGGGCACTTCAGGGCCGTGGGGCGTCCCCTCTGAGAGCACCTGCTGCGTTGACAGGCGCCGGTGTCTATGTGACCACGGTGGTGGCCGGGGGCATCGCCCTGGTCAAGCCCTTCACTGCCGCCTCCAGGCCTTTCCTCAGGGACGTCATCTTCTACATGGTGGCCGTCTTCCTCACCTTCATGGTCCTCTACTTTGGCAGGATCACGCTGGGAGAGGCTCTGGGTGAGCAGCGGGAGAGGCTGGGGTGGTGGGAGCAGCTGGAGCAGCTGTAACCCCCCTTGCTCCCTCATCCCAGGGTACCTGGGGCTTTATGTCTTCTATGTCTTCACCGTGGTGCTCTGCACCTGGATTCACCGCCGGCAGCGGGGGGAAGGCCTTGCCCCACCCAGGCCCTGGGAGCCAGGTAAGGGCCGTGTGGCTCTGCTGACAGGACCCTCGGAGTGCAGGGGTCTCCCTTCAATGCCCCCTCCTCTCCTCACCCCCCCAGAGCTGCCAACGGATGCTGAAGAGCCAGAGTCATCCGTCACAAACAGCGGGGACTACGGTATGTCATTCCTGGGGGCTTGGGGCTGGCTCTGCTCTGTCCTCAAGGCTGGTTGGGGGTCCCAGAGACCCCCCAGGCTGCTGCGGGTGTGACCAAGCTCACAGGGTGGCTGTGGCCAGGTGCTACCCACACACAGGTGACCTCATCCCCATGCTGGAAGGGTTGGGGGGTCGGGGAGCCCCCGCCCTGCTCAGCCCCCACGGCCCCTCCCAGGTGAGGAGTACCAGCCCCTGCTGCCCTCCCGGGAGACCTCCCTGCGCATCCTCACCGCTGCCCTCAGCCCCCTGGACTACCGCAAGTGGAGGAGGAAGCCCTGGTACTGGCGACTCTTCAAGGTCTTCAAGGTGAACAGGGTGGGGGCAAAAGCACCCACACAGCGTGCCTGGGGCTGTGTCACCCCTGCATGTTGCAGTGGGGGCTGTGGGACAAGGGCCATGGGTACCTGTGAGTCCCCCCATCCCTGCTCATAGCTTCTCCTCCCAAGGTGCCTGTGGAGATGGTGCTGCTGCTCACGGTTCCCGTCGTGGACCCTGACAAGGATGACCTGAACTGGAAGAGACCCCTCAACTGCCTGCACCTCCTCACCAGCCCCCTGCTCTGTGTCCTTACTCTGAAGTCAGGCGCCTGTAAGAGCCCTGGACACCCCTGAGGGGACACGATGGAGATGGCCACCAAGGCCCTGGGAACCATGGGAGCCTTTTGGAGCTGCCCCACCCTGGGGAGGGGAGGATGGGCCAGCAAGGAGTCAAACTGGGGGGTGGGTTTGCAGTGGGGAGCAGTTCCCTGAGGGCTTGTGGTGGAGGTAGCTTTAGGGGATATGGCTTTACCTCACACCACAAGCCTGGTCAGATCCAGCCCCAGCCCATGTGGCATCTGTGGGGCTGCTCTCACACTCCCTCTTTCCACCACATGCAGATGGGCTGTACCTAATCCAGGGCATCTTCCCAGTCTGGGCACTGGTCACACTGGTTGGCTCCATCCTGGCCATCATAATCTTCCTCACCACAAGCAATGAGGAGCCACCCAAGTACCACTGCGTAAGGTGCCCCCCAGCCCTAAATGCCCAGTGGGCACCAGTCCAGTTTCCTCCAGACTGGGCAGAGCAGAGGACCTCCTTCTTGGTCCCCAGCATCCCAGGAGGGACATGGCTGCCTGGAGGCTCTGTGGGATGCTCCCAGGGACCAGCTTACCTCTCTGCCTGGCAGGTGTTTGCCTTCCTTGGGTTTTTGGCCAGTGCCATGTGGATCAATGCTGCGGCCACAGAGCTGGTGAACATCCTCCGGACCTTGGGTGTTATCTTCCAGCTGAGTAACACCGTGCTGGGCCTGACACTGCTGGCCTGGGGCAACAGCATAGGCGGTAAGGGCTCTGCTGCACCCCTGTGTCACCCCAGGGACACCCCTCCTCTCAGCATCCTCCAAGGTACCCCATTCTCCTTCGGCAGACACCTTCTCTGACCTCACCATGGCACGGCAGGGCTATCCCCGCATGGCCTTCTCTGCCTGCTTCGGGGGCATCATCTTCAGTATCCTTTGGGTGCTGGGGGGAGGGCATGGTGGTACTTGGAGCAGGGGCTGCATCAGTTTCCAAAGCCCAGGTAGGGCCCCTGCTCCTGGGGGACCTCAGGGAAGGAGCTAGGCAGGATCTGTCCCTGGTGTGTTGGGGGTCACTGGCATGGTGTGGTCAGCAGCTGGAGCTATGGGGATGGAACCAGCAGCATCCTCCCATCCCCACTGCTGTCCCAGCCTCAGCAGGGTGGGGGTTTGGGCTGGAGCCTGGCAGATCTGGGATCTGCCAAAGGGATGGTGAGGCTGTGCCACCACCCAGGGGGTCATGTGTGGCCTCCAGACCAGCCTGAAGCCTCTCTTCCCCCAGTGCTCCAGGGTGTCTTCGCCAGGCTACACTTTGGGCCAGGCAACAGCCCCAGGCGTGGGCAGGGAGGATGAGGGGCAGCGCTGGGGGTGGGAGGGCCACAGCTGGCTCCATCGTTCCCCTGCACTGTGTCTCCATCCTGAACATGCCCCAGACATCCTGGTCGGTGTGGGGCTCGGGTGCCTGCTGCAGATGACCAGCAGCCAGCTGGTGGTGAAGGTAAGGGTGCAGCAAGGGTTGCAGGGGTTGGGCTGGCAGCGGGGGGCCCCTGCATTGCTCTGAATCACTCCCTGTCTCTCTGGCAGCTGGAGCCCGACAGCCTCCTGGTCTGGATCCTGGCCGGGGCCCTGGGGCTGAGTTTAGTTTTCTCCTTCGTGTCGGTGCCGGCGCAGTGCTTCCAGCTGGGAAAGGCATACGGCGCCTGCCTCATCCTCTACTACCTGGCCTTCCTGTGCGTGGCCCTGCTGACCGAGTTCAGGGTGATCCGGCTCCCCACCCTCTGAGCAGGGGATGAGCACCCAGCCCCGGCTGCGCTCTGCCTCCCTGCTGGGTTGGGGGAGCGTTGTCCCCTTTCCCTGCCCCTGCCAGGGGGACAAGGACACCGCGACCCCAACTCTGCCGTGGCCACCATGTGCGGGAGGCATCATGTGCCAGCTTGGCCCTGGGCTTTCTGGAAGGGGGGTGGGTGAGCTGGGCTTTGGGAAGGGAAAAGGATGAGTGGTTAGTCACTCGTGGTTAGTCACTCGTTACGGCCTCTCCCTGCTCTGTTTAATCTTAACTCACGGTGGCTCCAAGCCAAATGGACGTTACATCCTCAGCTTCCCTCCGGTCCTGGGGCAGAGCAGAGGGCAGCTCCAGCCCCTAGGTCACAGCAGGAGAGGTTTATACCTTTCCAAGCCCTTTATTTCCCCTCCCTGTCTTTGTGCTGGTGGTTCTGGGACAGGGCTGGGCGTGCTACGCAGGGTAGCTCTGGGAAGGTCCCAGCACAGGTTGGTCATTGCGAAGGACATGATGTGTTTGCACAGGGGACCTGAGAGCAGCTGAGGCAAAGTGCGATGGGTTTAGGGTGAGGTGAAGCTCTGGGGCAGCGCTTGGTTCCAATGCAGCCAAGCTGGAAGCCAGGACCCCTCTGCTGCAGGGCAGGCTGCTTTCCCTTGCTTTTTGAACTCCTGTTTTTCAGTCTGAGTTTCAGATCCTACTTGTCTGCTGCTCTTTGGGCATGCAGAGCGGTGGGAAAAGGCATGGAGGTCTCACTGGCTCTGGGCACTCTGCAACACCCACGCACTGAGAACCTGCAATAAAACCCCAACCGTGACTTGCAGTGTTGACTGCCTGGTGTAGCACACCCCTTACCCAGCATGGGAGGGGGCAGAGGGCCCCTGGGGCTGGGCCGCAGCAGTGGGGAGCTGGGGGGGTTGGGTGCTGACACCCTGGGCGAAGCGGGGTGCTTCTCCTGCTGTGCAGGGAAGTGGTTTCCCTGGGCCGGCAGCAGCTGATTTCTCAACATCGGTCACATGCGCCTGACTCAGCCATTTATTCGCTGTGAGGTAACGGCTGTGTCAGGCCTGGGGTCAGCACAGGCTGCAAACCCCTGGCACGGGGGTCACCGGCTTCCCGGGGATAGGGACACAGCAGGATGCTTGGGTGGCCAGGGGGAAGTGGAATGAGTGAGCTGGTGTTGCCTATCTGAGGGGCTGTGGGACACGGGCTGGAAACCAAACGGCCACGCTGGCTACGCAACCCGTGTTGGCTCAGCGGGAAGGCAGCAGCTGTGATGCAAGAAGCACAACTGCCGGACCTGCTCCTGGCCCGGAGTGTTTCTCCTTTTCTAACCAGGCCCTGGCAACAACCCCCCTTGGTGCTGCAACGAGTGGCTGGGCCCTGAGCTGCACACACGCTGCTGGCAGCTGCCCCATCAGCCAGGGAGACTGACCCCGTTCTGTTACAGTGGGGCCAAAGCAATTGGAACCGCAGCCAATGCACCGACACAGTGCTGCCTGCTCCAAAACCATTCGAACCATAAAGACTGCAAGAGGCCCCCTTAAACCTCCCTCTAGTCTGAAAGCATTAGCTTAACATTTAGGGAAAGAGCTGGGAGGGTGGAGGGCAGGAGGGAAGCTGGGCTTGGCCATGTCCAGAGCTGGAATTCCAAGCCACTGGGCCAGGCACACAAGCAGAACGTGCCTATGCAGGTGGCTGCTGCTGGAGAGGGAGCATAGAGGGGCACCACTCCGAGCCCCTGGGAACACTTCAGCCGAGCCTCACGCCTGGAGTACCCACGGGAAGGAGGGAGGGAAGCTGCTGGCATTAGAAAGCCAAGGATGCTTTTTATTAGTGTGCTCAGAAACAAAAATAAATCTAGAGAACGTTTTACAGACACGTCCTGAAAATCGCTGTATAAACAAACCCCAGCGTACAAAACCCTGCGCTGCTCCCGCCCGGCGCCCTACAAAGTGATTGTCAGTCCCTGGGGAGGGGAGGGGGGAGGATGAGGGGGGTAAATAGAAGGGGATGCCCCGTACTCAAACTTTGTTTCCTTCCAAAGTCGTATGGAAGAAGGGAACTTCTGCCACCCTCCTTGGTTTAGAAAAATAGTGAATACATCATGTGTGCAGGGGCAGCTCAGCACCCGGGCAGCAGCACCCGAGTCCTGCCTGGCCCAGCCTTCCTGTCCCTGTGGCACTAAGAGCCCTGTTACTGCGTGTTAAGCAGGTTAGTACCCCCCCACCCCCTCCCACCCCATATAACTTAAAGCTGCAGCTCTTTCCACACCCAGAAAACAGCCCTAAAAAGTCACTGGCAGCACTGCCAGGAGAGAGGGGCTGTAGGGGAACAGGGGGCTTGTAACACAGCCATGTTCTTCCCTCCCCGTAACCTTCCCAGTGCTCCTGCACCCTCCCCACAGCTTCACACAGAACAAACGTCTCCAGCCCCGGGACTCATCAGGATAAACCTCCCAAGCGACTGCAAGAGCAACCACTGCTCATTAATCTGTGGTTGAGCTGATGGTCTGGAAAACAGCCCTTTAAGGTCCTTCACGGTTCAGTTCAGAAGTAGTTTCATACCTGCAGAACCCAGCGAGGAAACAAAGAGCTGCCCTGAGGCATCCAGGGAATTTGGCAAGGGCTAGGAGCAGTCGCTGGTGTGTGCTGCCCAGAAAGCTGCTCTCCTGCTCTCTCCACCCCACAACCCAAATATTCCCACCATGCACTGGAGGGACAGGTTTTCAGAAGCAGCTCTGCATCTCACCTGCTTCCAGAAGTCTCATCCACCCAGGAAATGCCCCTGAGCGGTGGGGCAGGATCAGTCTTCCGCAAGGCTGACTGAGGCAAACCAGGGATGTGGGATGAAGGGAGCGAGCACACCTGTCTCCCACTGCCTCATCTACAAGGGGAAGGTGAAATCCTCCACTGCAAAGCTGGACTCTTAGTAGGAGCCTGAGAAGAGATCACACAGCTCGAGGGAAGGGAGGGGAAGGTCCCAGCTGGCTGGTACTTCCAGCCCTCCACACCTTCTATGCTGACAAGGGGGGAAAAAAGGGACTTCAGAGGGATGGGCTGCCATCACATTGCAGGCAATGAAACACAAATGATGACACAACCCAAAACGATCACAGCGTAAACATGGGGGAGCTGGGAAGGGATCCCTGTCCCCCTCCTTTCCCGTCCCTTGGTGACCCGGTCTGACAGCCTCCGGATGAGAATAATCATCATCATCCACATTCCTCCTGCATCCCAAATTCAGGGAAACAGTTAAGCCCTCCAGTGGGTCTTTCCAAGATCCAACTTGGTCAGCAATTTCCAGCCTGAGGAACATTCCCACAAGGGAGGAATAACCCTGCTGCACAGGGACTCGCTCACCTGCACCAACAGAGACACGGCCGGCTGAGGACTGACCAGCAGCGCTGCTCCATGCCCACGAGCTCTCCTCATGGCAGAGCCAGGCAGAAACAAGTGAACTGAAGCTGCAAACCCTTCCGTTTCTTCCTCCCAGGCTGAGCCATGGACCAGCTGGAGGTTTGCCTCGAGCAGGTGGCTTGAGGTCGGCAGCCACTGTCACCCTCTCAGAGGGGAGACATGAGCTTTGGGGTTTACAGAGGCGACCTCAGTCCCGGGCAGTGCATGGGCAGAGCCAGCTGGCAGTGATGCAGAGACCGGAGAGATACGGCAGAGACAGTTCCTCTCCCCAAATTCCTGTCCCACCTACGACTGCACTGCGAGGAGATGATGGCCCCCAGATCTGACTCCAGCTGCCACAGAACTGCTGAGTGTCAGCTAAATGCAACCATCAGGGCGGGATCTACTACAGGGTGTGCCAAAAAGAAGGGGGAAGGCAGACTGCTCCTTCAAAAGTGCCAGAATGTCACACCACCATCCCTTCCTCTGCACAAGGCAAGCAGAGAAGAAACAAAACCTCACTCCCTGATCTTTATTCCTAGGTTAATGGTACCCTTTTAAGCAAGGAAGATGCTGAAAAAGGCCCAAAGTTTTGCTATTAAGCATTTCCCCGCTGTTAATGGATTGCACATCCATTGCCCCAGGGTCTGCTAGTGGTGAGCCAAACAGCAGGCTGGAGCCAGAGATGTGGCTCAGAGGGATGAGGTCTCTGCTCTGTCCGAGATGCTTGGGCACCGTGCTCAGTCTGGGCGCAGCAGAGTCCCCCCCAAGCTGCCTGTTTGTCAGCGATTCGTTGCCTAGGGGAAGGGATTTAAACCCTAAAGCTGAACAGGACACTGAACAGATCTATATACACCCTCCCAACACGTATGCTGTGAAGTAATACTCTAGGTTATTGCATAGAAGGCGGCTCGCGTTAGCTAGGCCTAAATGACAGTCTGGGAGCGTTGTCGGAGGCTCAGGGGCTTCAGAGAGCTGCTGGAAGCAGATGCAGGCTCTTGCAGCGGCGTCTGAGATTCCTCTTTTCTGGAATGCTCCTCATACCATTCCTGCAACAGGAGACCAAATACGGCCTGATGAGGCTGTGCCCCACACCATCCCCCTGGCACCCCCGAAGGGCAGAGCCTTTGGCTGCTCTGCCCTGTGAGGGTACCTCTGCTCAGGCACAGAGGGCTCCTTCCCAAGCCCTGGATGTAGCAGAACCTCCTGGCAGCACCTGGGTAACCTGGGTGGCTGTGACGGACGCACCGAGACCTCGCTGCCCACGTCCAAGCAAGGACAAGCTGTGGCTCAGGTACAGCGGCTGAGCTGGCAAACCCAGGCTGCTCTCAGAATATCCCTCCCATCCCTCCCTCCCCCTGCTCTAGCACTGATGCCTCCATGATGTTTGGGATTTGCAGAGCTGCTCCCAAGGCTGGGAAGTGCTCAGGGTGTTACAGGACATTACATCCCTGAATCAGAGGCCAAGCAGAAGCAGGCAAGAAGCTTCTCTGCAGGCTGCCACCCAGTTACACGGCAAGGAACATGTTTATTTTTATCAAGGGGACTGAAGACTCGTCCCCAGGCTGGCTGCCCGAGGACAAAGGACAGAACTGGCTGGTTACCAGAGTAATCCTTTCGGAACTAATCATTACATTAAGCCCATGACCTTCACCCTGGAGTTGAAGGTCTGGCAGGCACTACAGTGCCCAACTCCGTGGCACAGAGCTCCTGCCCATGAGGGCATGAGCAGGGGTGCCCTGAACTACCCAGAGCAGCAGCCGGTATAAGTGCATCCTCTCTGCCTGCGGCTCTGGCCGAGACCAGGCCGTGCTGCTGACACCAGAGATGGCCTGGGCTCCGTGTCAGACACACCCAAGCTCACACACAGCCCATTCCGGTCCCGTAACAAACCAGCACGCAGTAGAGTCAAGCCCTGGAACTCACTAGGTGTGTGCTCGCTGCTCCAGCAAATATACCCACCCTGGTGAGTCAGGTAAGTGCAGCCAAGCCCATGGATACAGTAAGCATGCCAGTGCCCTGGCTCAGCTGACACACACCTGCACCCCAGGCACCTGGCCCCACTGAGGAGGCTCTGTGGTTTAAGAAAGGGCCTGGGTGCAAGAAAGGGTGCGTTCCATCTCCTGGCCGCCCCTCTCGCAGAGCACGTGGCTGCCTGTGCCTTGGAGGACCGTGGTGTTTAAAGGATGGTTTGTTACTCCAGGAACGTCCTACTCACCGCAGAGACTGGCTCGTGTTTCCAGCTCAGGCCCACATACCTGTATCTCCTCCTCATACATCTTCATACTCAAATCACTCTTGGTCCTTGATCTGCGTCCCAGAAACAGCGTGGATGTTTGCTGAGGAGTTGGGGGAAAGGGGGAAAAACCAAAGACAACATTCATTAGTCACTGAGCAGCGCACAGCGTCAGTCCCTGGGACAGCGGGCACCTGCCACCCCCGATGAGCTCGGGCTCTCCTGGGCTCCTTCTGTTGTCATGGAAAGAGGTATTTTTGGGTGCACATCACCCAAACCAACGCAGGCACATACTGCAGGCTGAGACAAATCACACTGAGCAGAGCCCAAGACTCCAGAGGGAGCTGCAGCTCGGGCGGATGCATCTGTCAGTGGTGTTTGGTTCAGCCAGAAGAACATAACATCAATGCCTGGAACAACCCAAGCTTCCAAATCGGGATTTCCTCTAAGAAGAATTTTGAGTTCCAATTGTCTCCACCGCACCATTTATTCCATGGGCCCAGGCTTCTTAAATCCTGTACACAGAGAGCTCAAGTCTGACTGACTCTCTGACCACAGGCGGGATTGAGAAGCAAAAGAAGCCTCAGGTGTGGCCCTGTCATTCTGTACTGCGCTGCAGGGCTGAGGACAGCACCCAGCATCCTTCGGTCTGCTGTCTTGAAAACCACTTACCATCAGTGCCACTGTCACTATTCTGTCTGCACAAACAAGAGCTCAGCCTTTAGCTACCGAGTAACCAAGGCAAAGCAAGGTGCCACTCTGACTGTGGCACATGCAGAGCGTAGTGGTGATACAAGAATATCCTGGCTTTTACTAAAACCACCACTTCAGCTCTTCCCAGATGCACGAGACAGCAGTTCTGAGATGGAGCAGTTACCCAGGTCAGCTCATGCTTCCAACTGTCCCTGCTGTTTTAGGATGAACACAAGCAGTGCCACGCAGAGGGCAGCCTGGTGTGTGGAACCAATGCCATCCTATTGCTGCGTCACGTCTCAGGGCTGTCCAGGCACGCGGCTGGCACAGAGCAGGAGAACTCAAAGACAGCAGCTTCCTTACAGAAAAGTTAATAGACTTTTTTCCAGTGGATGTGGGGCCAGGCCAGCTCTAAGCCAAGTCTATGGGCAGCAGCAGTGGGTGCTCATGAAGGCTTTTCACAGGGTGCAAGGGAAATTTAGCAGCTGCTTTTCTAGAGCAGTGCAACTCGGTGCCCACACCGCAGAGCCCTTGGGCAGCTCGGCGCTCGCCACTACAGGCACATGTGGCTTCTCTCCAAGGCAGCAAAAAGGCATTGGCAGCCCTGGCATGTCCCTCCCTCCCCCCAGAGCGCCCAGCAAGCGCTTCCTCTTACCCCATATTTATCCATCTGCAAAACCATCTTCTGCAGCTGAGCGGTTGCAGTGGGAGCTGAACTCCGCTTGTACAGCTCGATTATGCCAACCACTTCCTCCTTGGAGATCTCCTTCTCCAGCACAATGCCATTGTCTTCTGGAGAGGCAAGAGAGAGAAAGGGGAGAAAACAAAGAAGAGTCTCTGAGATGAGCATTGCTTTATCAGCCACTATGGTAATGCTGGAAGGCAAAGTTTAGCAGCAGCAGGACCAAGCCAGATGTCAGGCGTGGTCTGTACCTGCTTTTGTGACTAGAATGGAATGTCCTGGTCCCCTAATGACCAAGGAAGAAGTTAATTAGTGCATAGGGCCAGCAAACACAGCAGCTTTTTGAAACATCAGGCTCCTCAGTATCTTAAAAATAAGTATTAAAATCCCATAGCTTTTTGCTTGCCTGCAAATCAACCAGCGAAGCAAGTAATGCCAGAGGAGTTGCTGCCTTCTAACCCTTGGCTGCCTAACCCAGCTCGGGAGCTCAGCGCTAAGAGGAGCCTTTCACTGCACCCTTTGGGCTGGATGCAGCAGGGATCATGCTGAAAAGCCTTTCTTTAACTAAAGGCTGGCTCCTGTGGGCCTGCACCCCATGGATCTGCTCTGCTGGCTCCGAAGGCAGACAGGGGGCTGATCAGAGCTGCTCCCACCATGTTTCTGCAGGGAGGGCTCTGGTGCTCAGTGTAAGAGCGCAGCAGCTGCCTCTCCTTCCTGCAGCAAAGCCTGAAGAATTAGTTCTAGGTGGGAAACGAATAGCAAAGCCTGGGGAATCAGCCAAAGGGATGTCAGGGGACAGGTTAGGAGAGGTCAGTGTGTTTGTGGCACCTGAACTGAGGTCATGAAGGTACGTGCAGTTTCAGGCACCGGCTCGGGGACAGGGAGTAAAACGGACAACTCAGCATGGTGAGGGGATAGTGAGACCAGTCACACTCAGCTCCTGAAGGTACCAAAAGGCAGGCCCAAAACCTGCATGTAGTCTCCAGTCCACGTACAACTGGGAGATGTGGGAAGAACTGGACAGGCGGCACCTGCTGCCCTGTGTGTCACAGCAGTGCTGGCAAACCATTCAGACACAGCGTCCTGGTGCCTGAATGCTGGGTGAGGTGCTTGGAGACAGTTATGGCACCAGCCAGTGTGTCAAAGCAGAAGGGAAATGGGTTTTAAAAGAGAAACCACCTTCCCTTCCTCTTGCTGAGCTCGGCCATATCCCTGTCCTAACGGTTCCTAGATTCCTTGCACAAGATGCACGCAGACTTCCTACCCTCAAGTAATTCAGTTGAAAGGGCTCAAGCAGCTGAAGTCTGTAAGTGTGTGCATACACACAGACACCTATATAAACCCCACATACACACACATGTATAAAACCATCACAATGTGCTGGAGGAGAGATGAGGGGCAGAACACAGATAGAAGTATCACAGAACAGTGTAACACTGAGCTTTGGAAGTCAGACTAAACCCCAAAATCTGGTCTTTGCCAGCCAAACCCCTTCTCTCCTGCAGACATAAGGCACCAGGGAGAGAAGACACAACGTTGTAGGTCAACCAGTCCTCAGTTCTGACCTTCTGAATCTTGGTTCTTCCGAGTGTAGTTCATGCGGAAGACGAAAGCGTCCAGAATGAAAGCCACGATGATTGTCATCACCACCTGGGAGAGGACATCAACAGGAGAGGTCAGGAGGCTGCTGCTGGGAGGGGGTTCTTCCAGCCCAACTCATCAGAAAACTGAGCATTTGGTCTGTGCTTCAACTCCGTGCTCCCCAGCTCCTCCACCAGATGGGAAGCACACATCACACAACTACCTGTGAGTAAACTGCTAACAGAACTTCTGTGCTGCCCTAGTCCTTACTTCAGGCTCAGATTTGTGCAGCATTGGCTTTGTCTATGACCATAAATTCCACTTGCTGCATGTGAGGCAGACTCATCGCCTGTTTCTGGAAGATGTTTATGCAGAAGAGCAAAGTTATCCTCATTTGAGCCAGCAGTGTGCCTCGGTGGCTAAGAGAGCCAATGGGATCATGGGGTGCATCAGGAGGAGTGTGGGCAGCAGGTCAAGGGAGGTGATCCTCCCCCTCTACTCTGCCCTGGTCAGGCCCCACCTGGAGTGTTGTGTCCAGTGCTGGGCTCCCTGGGATAAAAAGGACAGGGATCTCCTGGAGAGAGTCCAAAGAAGGGCTACAAAGATGATGAAGGGCCTGGAGCATCTCCTCTATGAGGAAAGGCTGAGTAGGTTGGGACTGTTCAGCCTGGAGAAGAGAAGACTAAGGGGGGACCTAATTAATGTTTATAATTATCTTAAGCAGGGGATGCAGGGGGAATCAGCCAGCCCCTTTTCAGTGTCTGTGGGGACAGGACAAGGGGCAATGGCTGCAAGTTGGAGCATAGGAAGTTCTGCACCAACATGGGGAAGAACTTTTCCCCAGTGAGGGTGAGGAAGCCCTGGGACAGGCTGCCCAGGGGGTGTGGAGTCTCCTTCTCTGGAGAGATTCAAGACCCGTCTGGATGCCTATCTGAGTGAAATGTCCTGGGGAGCTGCTTTGGCAGGGGGTTGGACCCCATGATCTCTCGAGGTCCCTTCCAACCCCTACAATTCTATGATTCTATGATTCATTTAGGGATGGAAGCTTTCCCTGGACCACAGTAAAAGCTGCCGCCCCCTCCTCATCCCCACTATTTGATGCACAAAGCATGTGCAGAGACCTACCATGGTCACAATATAGAAGATCATGAAGTAAAGACGGCTCCAGTGAGTGGTTTGGGATGTCACTCCTTCCTAAAGGGGAGAAGGAAGTAGTCAGTGGTACACAAATGAAGGGAGAGTCTGCTGTTACCTGCTTGGCAACGGACATAAAGCAGTGTATGTCCAAGTGTATGATGGCTCCACGGGTACCCCCAGGGACCGCCTGCACCATGCTCAGTGCCTCAGCTGGTCCCTGTAGCTCATCTGCCTCTTGAGCTAAAGAGAGGTTCCTATATGTGGGCACACAGAGCACTTACAGCTCGTGGCTGGAAGAGCCATGGGGAACGCAGCCAGGTGACAAGCTGGAATACAGTGACTTCACTTGTGCAGACTGTGAAGCCTGGCCTGAAGGCTGGTCAAGATTCACAGCAGAACATGCCCAGTGACACGCCAGAGGCCAAATGCCACCCAAGGGTTAAGGCCAGAAGATGCCTGACAACAAGAAGTGACAGTGCTGGGCCCATCTCTGATCACCAGGGGAAGAAAACAGTGGTGACATGGACGATCAGCTCAGATGGAGAGGGGCCTGTGCTGTCTACACACACACAAGGTAGCTGAGCGTTACTTACCATGATGATGTACCAGTCATTGACGACTGTCAGCTCAAACAGCGTGACTGTACACATGGAGAGAAAAGACAAAGACAACTGCTGTATCCATCCTGACCCCGTCTGCAGCGACTCTTAGACAAAGCGTTTGAAGGGGAGCCTGATGCAAGACACCAAAGTCTCAGTGCAGCAGGGCATCTAGAGACAGAATGCAGATCCTCCTCACTGCAGGTGGGTTAGATCCACAGAACTGGGGCATGGCTTCATCTGTACTTCTTACAGGAATCAGAAACAGGCCTGCCTCTCTCCACCAGAGAGCATGGAGACCTCTCAGATCTCCAGCAGATACGCATCTCTGCTCAAACATTAAGAAAAATCATGGAGAGTAATCAACACGTTCAGAGGAACTATCAGTAGCACTGCTGGCTCTTTAGAAGCACAGGGACTGAAAGCCCTCCTTAACATCTCTGACGTCTGGTCTGATCATCAGTCAGAACAGATCTGCTGGCTCTAAGAGATGTCTGCTTCCCTTGCAAAACAGTCATGGCACAATTAGTCAGCAGCACTCCTCCAGACAGAAGGAGCAGGGTGCTGAGTGGTCGAGTTGCGTTACTAAGACCGTGTGAGAATTCCAGGCTTACGTCAGCATTACAGCCCTGCCACCAGCTCTGCAGAGCACAGACACACTAAGGAACAGTCTTTGCTATGGACAGAACCTCCCTTACCAAAGCTGTTCAAGATGTTGTCAAAGTTGTTGAGATAGTAATACCCTTCTTCCACAACTGTCTTGTTGCCAACTGTGTGATTCACCCAGCGGTAGGAATCTGCGACGGTGCTTGTGCTGGTTGGAGAAACCAGGACAAAGAATGAGAACTGGAAAAACAGGGACAATCTCAAGGGTTACAAATACTAAATGCTCAGAAGGCGGTGAGCAGGGTGGCAGCTTCTACCCCTTTTCCCCTGAGAACAAGCCTCTGTCCTTCACAGGGCAGCCCAAGCCCAGGGCCCACATGGAGAGAGCCTTTCTAATCATTCACAAATATTATACCAGAGAAATCGAGCCAGGCTCTTTGGCTCACGCCCTTAGAGCATTGCCAAGTCGTCTGCCATCATTACAGATGAGGAAAAAAGGGCACAGGACAGGTTAGCTTCCAACACATGGTGGATTTATCCTGCACTAAGGTGCCTTCATTGGGAAGCTGCGTTCAGACCCACCCTCTGGCCCCTTGTCTATCAGGAGAGAGCAGCCAGAGCTCACTGCTGCTGGCTTCACACCAAACCCAGTGCAGAGGGGGAGGTCTTGTGGTACTCACTTGCAGCAGTTCGGGTAGACCACACCAGCAAAGAACTCCATGCCAACAATGGCAAAGCAATAGTAGAAGATCAGCAGGGTTAAACCCAGGCTGGAGGCAAAAAACAGAAAGAGCATTGTGCTACCCAAGAGTTGCTAAGGCAGGGAAACACAAAGTTGCAGGCTGGTTGCTCTGGAAGGAATTTCCAACGGATGGGAAGCAGCACTGAAAGCCCCAGACCACCCTCCCCAGCACTGTGGCTCTGCAGTTCTTTGCCTGCTCTCATTCAAGAAGTCCTTGGACAAGGAGCCTGCCACTTGCTGAATTGAGAAACTAAAGAGCAGCCTGGACTCTCTCCCAGTCTGCCTTTTCTGGTAAACAAACGTCTCTCTTTATGTTTCTTTAATAAAGAACACCACACACTGGTTCTGCCCTCTCCACGTCCTTGGATGTGGGGACGGTGCCAGGAACAGGGTTCTGGAGCTGACACACTCTGCTCAGATCTCCTCAAGGGAAAGGTCTGCAGGTGCCCTGCTCAAAGATCAAGCTCCTTCTACCCCACCATTTCACAATAACGCTCTCAAGTGCCTGTACTCAGGGCCAAGGGCCGAGCATACTCCAGCCAACATTCCTCCTGAACGGGCCTCCCCTCTCACCAAAACCTGGGACAGGGGAGAGAAATTAAACTAGCATCAGCTTTTGGTTACCCTCCCAACACAAGAGCAGGAGGTGGCCCTGAGGGGGCTAGGTCTTCCTTATCACATGCTGCTCCAACAAATCACAAGATTAACACCCCACTGCAGCACAGGGAAGAATCAGTAATGATCTATTGACAGACCAGAGCATAAATCCTTCAGCAGGATGAGAGGTCCCTACCTTGATGCCAGCCCCAGCCCCTAAACCTCCACTCCCCTTCCCAGCCACTGCCCAGAGAAGTCAGTACCTGGCCATCCGGGGGAACAACTCAAACATAGTGTCCAGGACATTTCTGTAGCGTTTCTTCAGCTTAAAGAGCCTGAAAGGAGAAGCCAGTAGTTACCTACATACTGAAGTGTTCCTGGTGTTGCTCGGAACAGTTAAGAGAGTATTCCTGGCTAGTTGTACCTCCCAAGGCAATGACTGTTTCCTGACACCAAACTCACAGAATCTGCTCTTGCTCAAGCGGTCTCCACTCACCTAACAATGTCCTGCTGTCCCATCTGAAGGTTTATGACATGTTCAATTAATATTTCCAGGACTGAGGTTATCTCAAAGGAAAGCCGAAGGCTCCTTACACAGTGGGATGCATAGCTGGCCATTTAAAACAATAAAATGGGATCACAAGAACTTCAGCTCGCCCTGTGTACAGGTCAGGATTCATTACTCCTTTCCTCACACATACTCCTTTCTGTGTTTCCCCACAACCCAGTAAGAATTGATGAAGAAACTCTATGTTGTGCCTCCTAATTTAAGATTTGGCAACTCCATCAGCCTTACAGAGAAACACGGCTGCCAAACACAGGCTTAGGCAGGGGAGCAACAGAGAAAACATTTCCCCCCCTCCCAGTGCCATAAAGTGTTCTTTAAATCCTTGCTGAAGAGTTAAATTACTTTAGCTTGTAACAAGGTTTTGCCCCACATGCCTCCCACCCATGGCTTTCCAAGCATCCTGCGAAGGTGAGCGTGCCTCTGTAACAGCCTTGGAAGGAGAGAGTTAATCAGAGCCATCTCCCTGAGCTGCAGTGAGGTTCCAGGCCACAGGCTTGCTTCAAGAGAGAGAGGCAGTTAGAGCAGGGATGTGAGTCACCCTAGAAAGCAGCATCCTTTGAAAAGTGTAATTTCTGGTAATTCAATGGAAATTATCAAACTGGCTCAGAGTGCCTCACCCTGACGCTTTCCTCTGAGCTGCATCAGACAATTTAGAGGAGGTGTAAGAACCCCACGAAGGCAGACACAGGATAATCTGCCCCCAGTAAATCCCTTGATCTCTATTAGAGATCAGCTTAAGCTCCAAAGCATGGGGTTTCATATCCCACCCCAAGTTTTTGTTATCACTCATTCTGATACCTCGGGCTAATCCCATTACCCCACGCGATTCCTGTTTGCCATGGTCGTGTACCCACGGAGCAGACTTTGCCCTCTCCCAGTAAGGAGCTCACTCCTCAGCTGGATTGATGGAAAACAAGCTTGGCTGTTTGCTTCCCCACCTGCTCTCTGTGCATCCCCAGCCTTCCCATCTCACCTCAGCAGCTGGAGGGGTCGCAAGACCACGATGAAGTAGAACGGCTCCATGTTGAACGCCAGCGCCATGAGCCCCAAGAACGCAAACAGGGTGACTGAGAAGTCAAAGCTGGAGAGGAAAAGAGAAAATAAGAGTGATGATTTATCACTAGTGCATCAGAAGAGAAGAGGTACCTGGCGCTGCTCAGCCTCACAAGATGCACAGGGCCAAGGCCTGCTGATGACCTTGTCTACAGGCCTACCCACTCACTTCACAAGTTGGTCTTTCCAGCCTGACAATTCCCATCACCCCTCTCTCAACAATGTTAGTGTGCACTTACAGGTTCCAGCCTGAGGACAGATACTCGACAGGCCCCAGCCCAGTGGTCTTCAGGAGCAGCTCCACACCGTAGACTGTGAAATGAGATGACAGCCATGGTCAGGAACAAGCAGCATCACAAGGAGGGCTTATGCAAAGGCTTGCCCTCAAACATGTGTGGTGCTTTAAGTACAGGACTTCCGAACATAGGTTTAAGAGACCCCCACCCATCCTCCTTATTCTCAGTGAGATGCTAGAGACATGATTTTCTCTCCAAATCAACACATTTTCCTATTTTCACAGTGATTTTTCTCCAGAGCCATCTACAAAGCTCTTCGCTGACTAACGTGCTACAGATGTTGAGGCACAAGCTCCCGTAGGAAAGGCCAGGAAGCACTGTAGGGAATTCAGTCCTGCCCTTCTTCTTCCTCCTGTTCTCAGTGGAACACATCCACATCCCATAGCCTTGGCCTGCATGGAGAGATCCTTTCAAAGAGCCATCTGCTGTCCCACTCCATCCTGGCAGCACCTCGTGAACCTGTAGGTTCAAGAACACCGTAACAACACGATGATGCCCTGCTTGTCAACCTAAAACCTTTCTTTTGAGGTTCCAGGGGGTGGGAGAGAAGCAAAGAGAACAGCTGGATGGCAATATCCTTGTGAAAAGACTTGTTGCAGTGTGCCTCTGCCTTCAGACTTTGTAACAAGTGTTTTGAAGCCTAACAGCCAGGGAAGCCTTGAACTAGCACTAGAACTGCCCAGCAGTCAAAGAAGAGGTCAGCAACCTCTCCTAGATTCTCCACAGAACCTCCTGCCTGCAGTTTTATGCATCATTTTGATTCAATGGAGCTATATGTTGCATCTTGTCAAGCAGGAGACACTGGCAGGAGAAGGGAAGCTAATTCCCATCACTCACCAGCACAGAGAATTGCTTATACTTGGGCTGAACAGGACGAAAGACTAAGGCACCTGTTCATAGAGGGAATGAGGCTCAATTAGAAAACTCAGCTCATCTTGTGGAAGCAGTCCTTCCAGCCCTCTCCTCAGCAAGGCCCTGCAGTCCGTGCTCCAGGGCCGCTTTGCTCATGTGGCAGAGCCAGCTCGCAGCAGCCATCAGATCAGATCAGGGCTGGTGATGCTCCTGGCATAGCACAGCGCAGGGCAACGTGAGCAACCCCCCACAGAGCCACCACAGGCTGGAGGAGCTTTGCAGGCTGTGCCTGATGGAGCAGGCTGGAGCCAGCTTTAAGAGAGCAGAGCTGTACCAGAGGTAAGGAGCTCCCCGGACTGCAGCGACTGTGTGGCAGCGTTCACATGGGTCTCTGCAGATGCTGACAGCCCCTGCCAGGCACGGCACTGTTCTAGATGGAGTCTGTACAATCTGTGGCCAAGTTTCCATTTGAAACCCAATAACCTTCCAGGAACAGAGTTATCTATTCCCCTCCCAACTCCTCATGAAATAACACGGCTCTGTTGGAAGGCATCAGCTTACTTGTGAGGAAGACTATGTAGCTCCATGGGACGTTTCTGGAGAAGAAATTCCCTCCTGCAAGACACAAGAACACCTTTTTCTAGCCTTCCCTTTTTTCAGTCCCCCAGAGTCACAGTCAAGAAATAAGCTGCGACGTTTCCTACCTTGCAGCATGAAAGTTTCAACAAGAATCCAAATTCCATTCACAGCCACCACAGTGTCTGGAAAACCAAGTAAAAATCCCATAGCAAACCTACTCCTGGACCAGAAGACATCCATTTCCTAGGCTAACAAAAAACGGGACCACATAGGACAAGTGGCAGGGTTGCTGTTTCCAACCCAGTGAATAAAACTGAATTCAACCTGAGGAGCATCTCCTACCCTGACTTCTCCCAGGCCTTTAACTGAAGCTCAATACACAGCAGAACGTAAGATAACGATAAGGAGAAGTGATGGAGCGTGATTCAGATCATTGGTTTGGTTTAGTTCTGTTTCCTGCTGAAGATAAGATACTGCATCTGTATTTCAGCTTCCTCCTACTTCTGGGACAAGATCTTGAGTACCACTGGGTCACAAATTGAAGAGGACAAAGCCCTGTCGGCTTGGATCCGTCACTGCCCACCAGCACTCAGATCCTGAAAACTGAAGGTGTGGGACTTCTTTTCACTCAATCTCTTCAACCCACCCTCTTTAGTTCAGTGTCCCAATTTACAAAATACTTCTCCTCCAACATTCATAAAACCTCAAATTACCAATCAGAAACAGACTGTCCAGAACACAGCAAGCAGTACCACGAGTAAACACTCTTTCTCCTCTTGAGAAGAACAGCCCAGAGTCACTCTTGCAGGCAGCACAGTTGCCAAGCAATCCCTCCAGCAGTGAGGATGCTTGCTTACACCTTCTCAAGTGTGAAGGGGAGGAGGTGGCTGACTGGCAAGGCAGTTCCTCACCCAGCATCCTTCAGCTGCAAGGTAAAAGCCTCAAGGCTTGTGCAACCCAGCCCCCAACCAAACGCACAAGCCGAGCCCTACAGCTCCTAGGTGTGTAGTGAACCCACAAAGACTCGAGCCCTACAGCCCCTAGGTGTGTAGTGAACCCACAAAGACTCGACACAGGCTGCAGCAGCGGTCGGTACCCATGTGCAGTACAAAGAGTTCCCTCCCTCTCTGCTGAAACTCCTGGCCTGCACTTGAGGCACTGCTCAGACCAAAGGCCAGGCCCCCCACGCAGTGTCCTCGCAAATGCTGGCGGCCCCAGCACTCCAGACCCCACAATCAGCTCCTCACTGTACTCACACATGGTGTACTGGAACACACGGGACTTCACAAGGATGTTGATGCCTGCATGAAGGGAAGTGTGACAAAGCCAACGTTTACACACACAGGTTCCTCTGTCTTCTCCTCAGAGACACTTTTCACACCACCCCTCAGCACAGCAGACAGACAGATTAGCAGATTATTAACTTCTACTTCTTGGGATCAAGTTCAAGTTACCTCCAGAATTCTAAACAGTAAACTCACTATCCCTAAACACTGTGATGCCTTCCCACCCCCTACCCCACCCCCCAAACTTTGGTGTGGACAAACGTAAATGTAGGTTTAAATGCACAGCACTGCCTGCCTTTGGAACAGCACATATGCTGCTGAGGAGGGCTGAGCGCATCAGCAGAGACAGGCAGGGCTCCTATGGCAGCTGTGTGTTTGGATCCAGATGGTGTTACTGTTTCCCACTAGTGTACAACACTCAGAAAGAATTGCAGATAAATTTTTATTTCTGAACAGCTCCATTCCACCAGGAACCCTGGGACACGGGAGAGAGAAAGTGCATCTGCAGGATGGATTACACTGATGGGAGTTTCAGAACTCTTTCCCCATCCTGAGCAGTTGCAATTGACCTGTACGAGTGCTGTAACCACATCTTGGGACTAGGAAGCCCAACAGCTTTTGTGAAAACACAAATCCCACTCCAGAGTCACTGCTGTGAGCCACTGCCTGGGATATGGAGAAACTATAAACTCTGCTAGATTCAGCAATCATAAATCCCCACACAGCCTCTGTGCTGAAAAAGGACTACAGTGCCCCATGACCTCAGGGTCTGGTTCACTGCAGAGCTTCTGCCAAGAAGTTTCTTATTTTAAGGAAGCCAGGCTCTGGGTCAGAGCACAGGGAGTATTTATGTAATAGAAATATTCCTTGAAGACCCTGAATACAAGGCTCTGGCCTTGGAGGCTCTGAGCACACAGAGTTGGTTAGCAGACCTTCCCTCAGCTGTTTACTGGGGACGTAAGAGAAGGTCCCTTCCATGGCCCTATCTTTGTAAAGAAATGCTCTTCCTGGTAGCAGAACAGAAGTGGTCATGAAAGCACAGGCTGTTACCTTTAAAGATAAGGAATGCTGTCCGTGGAAGGTCATCAAACCAGTGTTCACGATTTCGTTTTGCCTGGAAGCAGAACAAGCAGGATCAGAGGTAGTCACTGCTGTATCCATACAAGAAGTGGGTGGTGATGGTGACCCACCTCACCCCACCCACCCGCTTCTTTTAGATCACCTTTGTTCCTACCCACCTTCTCCTTCATCACTGGCCTCCTCTGCTGTGCGTCCCACACACCCTTCCCTTCTTCTCCCCCAGTAAATACTCACCTTCCATTTTAAGCCCACAACTTCATAGAAATTGTAGAAATCCTTTAGACTGCAAAACAGAAAGATGCATCCGATCAGAGCCTTGGAGCTGATTAAATCCTTAATTGTCCCTGTCAGGCATCATCAGTAGAGAGTCCCTGGAGATTAACAACTCCTTATTAGAACTGGAACCACGGCTGACATCACTCCACACTGACCTCTCACCCTCGGGCCAAGGGTTAGCGACTGGCAGTAGCCAGGATGGGGTGCAAGGCCCACCTTCCTTAGCAGCCCCCAGAGGAAGCGCTGACTCCACAGACCTCCCCAGTGAGACTGAAAACTTCGAGAGCAAACTCCAAGGGACAGAGACTGGACCACTCTTCATGAAGGAGTCTGGGACTGTCTTAATTACTTGTGCAGTCCTTTTCTAGCACCTCTGTACATTTGCTTTTCAAGGCCGTAATGACATCTGGGAAGGGACATGAAAGCAGAGGAACTCCTACCACAGGAGTGCCTGTCTTGGGGCCGAGGGTCAGGCCTCTGACAGCTTCAGGTGTCTGACAGTGAGCATGCTGAACTTCTCAGACTCTTATTGGTGTCAGCAGGTGCCCAGATTTAACAAACTCAGTCTTTCTCCCCTTTTATTTTCAACAATTCTCTTTGGCTTTTGATTCTAAGGAGAAGCATCAGCATGTGTTTCACAAGAGACTCGCTCTGAGCCTGTCTGTGGCCAGAACAAAGGAAAAAGAAGAGAAGGTCTCTTGCACTAATTCCCTCCACTTCCATGCTGGCTGGAGTTAGATGCACCCACCCATCCGAATGGTAATTCTCTGCCTCATAACACAGAGGATGAGAGTCCTGAAAGCACCAGCAGAACCAGATTTTAATTAACAAAACCCTGGGGGACACAGCCAGCTGCTGGAGAAAACAAAAACTTATTAAGCTGGGAGGCTGCACGGTGTGAAGAAATGTTCCTTGCAGGCTCCGACGCTGTTCCTCACTCTCTGGTCCCCTTGTTCTGGGGGGTGGTGGGGGACAGGCTGCCAGCACAGTGCTGTATCCACAAGAGGGCACGCGGGAACTCCAGCACCTCCCAGGAAAATCCTCAGCGCAGGGCAGCCGCCCCTTCCCAGAAAAACCCCTTTCAACCGCTCATTCCCACCTCCCAGACACCCAGCATCCTCCTTGAAGCACAGCCGAGCGGCAGCAGCTCCCAGTCCTGGGCCAGCAGTAGACCCGTCCTACCTGACTAAAGGAGTATTGCTTTGATTCAGTGCTTTGAAAGTGAGATAGCGTTCTCGGGCACACATCCGAGGCTTGTAGAACCGCAGCAGCCCTTCAAAGTGCTTGAAGGAAACTCCAGACGGCCTCTAGAAACAAGGGAACGTTGTCATAAGCAGCAGCACCAGGCAGAAGTGCACAGAGGCCAGTGTACTTCATTCTCACTCTGGGTTTGCTTTAAGCAGGATCCCTGTGTCATCGTGAGATGCTGTTATAACTAAGGCCCCAAGCACCCTAAGCTATTACTGTACCACACCCAGCTTATCCCAGAGCAGAGATCTGAAAGCTCTCCCAGCAGTCAGTCCCTCCTGCACATGCAGAGCTGGTCCCTGCTGCTCCATCACCTGAAACTGTCCCATCAGACACCCCAAGAGAGCCCAACCTCTCTTTCTGGGCAATCAGGAGCCTAACAGATCCCACTGCTGCCACTTTTTTCAAGACAATCAGCTACTCCTCAGGAACTGTTCATATAATGAGTGTGCCCCAAACATGAACTCATCTGCTAGAAACGGGTTAGTTATTTTTGGGCCTTATTTCTCTTCCTGCTCCACAACTTAAGCAAGGAATCGGCCCTCTCCCCACAGTGCTCTGTCCCCAGAAAGAGCTGTTTGTAGGTGAATTATTTCTGTTTCCACACTGTGGTGGTTTCCCCCGGCTGTGGGCCGAGATCCACGCAGCTGCCTGCTCCTTAAAGTAAAAGAGCAGGGGAAGAGGGAAAAGGGGGAAACAAGGGAAGGGAAAAGGAAGGGGCAAATAACTCCAAACCCAAGGAACTAAGAGGCCCGTGGGTTGGGATAAGGAGAGTTTCCTAAGAGAACAGAAAGATCAAATATCCCAATGCTAACAGGACTTTAGAGCAAAAGAAGGTGAAACTCTTGATCCCCAATGCAGTTTCTCCCCGACCCACACAACTCAGGGACCACCCAGAGCTGTCCCGGAACCCGACCGTCCCCCCAAGCAGCACGCGTCCCGCCACCGCCCCTCTTCTTCCTCCCCTCAGCCCCCCGTTCTCCTGGGCAGGACGTCATTGCCATGGAATACTCTCTTTGGCCCATCTGGGTCACCTGTCCTGGCTTCGCCCCTCCTTTCTCATGGATAGAGAAATAGGAAGAAGCTGAGAAAGTCCTTGACTGTCTGACTGCAACTAAGAACATCAGGGTGTTCTCAGCACTGCTTTCATTGTAACTCCCAAACACAGCATCCCATCAGCTGCTACAAATGAAGTTAACTCTATCCTGACTGAAACCAGGACACACACCATTTGCTCACTCTGTATCTAGCACTGTACCTTCACTTGTTTGACCCACCCCTCCTCTAAGGACTGGTGCTTGAGAAGCAAGTCCTCAAGAGCCCCACACCGAGTCAGAGGAATCAATGATGGCATGCGCCCCAAAACAAGTTTTGCTCATTTTATCAAGACATTTCCATAATCTCATGTGGGGCTGAAATCCAGACAGCTTTGGTTCTTCTCCAGAAAGAGACACAAACAAGTCACATGGATGAAAACACCAACAGCCCTTGGTGAGAGTGATTACAGAGACAGATCATCTTTTTTGGGAACACGCTCTTTAAACACTCCAGACCACTGGTGTTCTTAAAACACTGCTGGCCTGCCCTCCTTCCCCTCCTGCTGCTCCCCAGGCTGTGCTCAGCCTCCCTGCAGAGCCCTGTACCTGTTTGGTGATCAGCAGGCGGTAGGCGTGCTGTATGGCCGTGCGCTTGTGCAGCAGCAAGGACTTGAACTTCCTCTTCTCGATGTCATTGAAGGTGTCGAACACAACAGCGAGAAGCTGGGGAGAGAAGGCAGGAGAGAACATCGTGTTTTCATCCTCATACTCAGCAGCTCCTGCTCTCTCTAGTAGGCAGGGATGGCAGCAAGAAAGGCAACAAGAGGCACTGCCCACAGGAGGAATTTGCATAGCAGGACCCTGGCCAGGGCAGGATGGAGTCAGCGAGGACCCTTTGGCCACAAAGGATCGAGGACCCTTTGGCCACAAAGGATCCCATAAAGGGGTCGCCAGGTACGCTGTGCACACACTGATCCTCTGTCTGGAAGACGTTCAGGTGTTTCTGCCCCCTAACACTTGCTAGTGGCTTTAAGAGCTGAGGCTAAACCCCAGAGATGCCAACAGAAAGGAGTATCAAAAGGTTTCTTAAAATGGTCCATTCTCCTCCTGGAAAGCAGGTTTTGAGGGCTGCTCTCTGGACTCATCCTTCCATGGGAGCTTTGGCAAACACATTAAAACTAATCCACCATCAAGAACAGCAGCAGCAAAATCCAAGCTCACAACAAGCATCAAATCACTTCTGTTGATTGAACTTGGGGGTTGTAGAATTCCTCGACTCCTTTCACAAGCCCTGTTCCACTGCTTCCATCCTCACCTGAGCTGAGCTTGGCCCTGGATGCCGCAAGGAGCAGAGCCAGCTCAGCACCCACATTCACATACCACAGTTACCAGCACTCTCCAAGTCCTGCCACACTCAGTAATTCCACCACTCCCTTCAAACTGATTTACAAAGTATTTCAGGAAAGCCCAGATAATAAAATGCCATTTTATGATAAATAATTAAGACAGAAAAGGACAATAAATTTCATGGAAGCGAGTTTGTCACTCGGAGCAGGATATTAATGTGGGAGAAGCTGAAAGAATTTGCATCATTCCGTTTCCTGTGATTTAGCTCAGTTCCTTGTGGTTAAACATTAAGAGTCCTGCCTGCAGCAAAGCTGCCACTTCTAGAAGCATCTCACCAGAGTGCCTCAGATTATCATGGAACACTCTCAGGAAGGGGGAAGACTCTGGGGTCCAACGAGCTCCAAAGCCAGGCAGAGAGAAGACAAGGGACTCACCAAGTTCATGATGAAGTACAGCTCAATGGAGAGGTACACGATGAAGAAGACACAGGACCAGCGGTTCCGGGCATAAGATGGCATCATCACATCAGGGAAGCTGCACCCAGAAGACACACAGGTTTAAGCTCCAGGTAGCTCAGGCTACGTTTTCCACCACAAAAGCAAGAGGCACAGGATATGTGTGTGTGTGTGTGTGTGTGAATCCATATCCAAAGGTCTGCACATTTCTGCACAGGTGAGCAGAGAGAACGCGGTGCCATGACAAGAAACCAGAGCACAACAAGCACCCGCCTTCCGTGTCCCAAAACCCCAAGGGGCAAAAGGGGATTTGCAATGGGCCAAGGGTTGTGCTTTGGCCCTTGCAACAACAGCAATATGGCCTCAGTGTAAGCATTACAACCAAGATTTATTCCATCCTTTGCTGACTTCCTAATCCTTAGAGCTCACCCTGACAGCTGATCAATATTTACCCACCGCTGTTATCCCCCTTTCCTGGCAGATAGGTGAACAAAGCAGCAGGACAGGAAGTCACTCCAGGACAGTGACCTGTTGGCTGACACAGGAGCACCAATAGGAACTTCCCCTCCTGGCCCAAAGCCCAATAAAGCCCTTTCCCCCTTGCTGCCCTCAGCAGTGAAGCTTAAAGATAACACTGCATCTGAGGTCACAGTGCCCTAAACCAAACTGAAATACCAGTTCTTCCCATGCAGGCTGAGCCAGGAACAATCTCACATGCAGAGGGAAGGGGTCACATTTAGAGACTAGACTATCTCCCCAAAGAGACTGCTGGCTTGGTGAGGCTTCTTTGAGAACAAAGGGAAGGACTGAGCTAGAACAGCATGGACTTACTTCGAAGTGGTCAGAAGCACGAAGAGATTCACAAGGCTGTTCTCTAAGGTATTGAAGTACTGAAAGGAAAAATTCCCATGACAAAACACCAAGCAGAGTTTCACAGTGAGGTTTCATCCAAAAATCAACCCACCTGCCCACGCACTTGAGCGCAGGCATCTACAGCTCTCCATGCCTCCCCCAGGGAAAGGGCACCTTTTAAAGGTTCCCCCCAGAGTGAAGGGTTAAACCAATTAAAGAGAAAGCAATTAAGAGCTCATCTACACACTTCTGTAGCAGTTACTCCCTACAGACAGTAGGAACCAGTGGCTGCTGGACTCTGGTGGCCCACCCTGAGGCAGCCAAGCTTTCCCCCAGACACTTCCCTCCCCTGGGGACAGCCCCAGGCCGCTCCACTGACTGAATGGAGCACCAAGAGCAAGGAACAACTCCCAATGTTCCCTTTGGGACATCCTGGCACTGCTCCTCTTCCTAACAGGGGGTGAAGCAGGGTAAGACTGCCCAGGGGAGCAGCTGGCCTCCCAGGTCACCAGAGAGGAAGAAGCTACAGTCACCTTTGGGCATGCCAAAAGCGAGAGAACCCGAGAGAATCAGCACTACTCACCGGATCCGAGTGGTTAGGGGAAAACAAGTAAAAGCCTGGAGAAGCAGTGAAGGTAGAGGGGGAGAGAAGAAGGGGGAAAGAACAAAAATAAAGCCTGTTTAATATCAAGCAGCAGCACAGTGAGCCTCTGTTCCTAAAGAGAAGGTGGCACTAAGAGTAAGCCCTCTCCGACAGCCTGGGGAGGAGGGTGTTTGGAGGGCCTTCTCCACACAGATTTGCCAATTTGTCATTGGAGTTTCACTAATCCTTTCAGAAAACAAAGGTTCTGGGGATGGTGTGAGCAGGTAGCAGGTACACAAGATGTGTTTGTGGGAATTTAGACTAAAATTACAAGGCTGAGGAATAGCTGATAGAAACAGAACCTGGAATCCACAAACACACACACACACCCACCAGACTCCTCTGGAAGGTCAAATGAACTTTGTCTCAAAACCAAACACCCACCCTCTAGATTTTTTTGATCTTTAATTCCACCTTCTAGATGGCTGTGGATGAAAACAGGAAAAGTGGAGGATCCTGGCAGGACTCTGAACCAGATCAGCTTTATATTCACCCGGGCTGTTTGTGCTGCTTTTGGACAATAGCTGGTTAAGAGTATCACTTCACTTCCTGTAAACACAACTCACCCAGGATGGCAAAAATCACCATGAAGAAAAGCAGGAGGAGAAGAATGTCAATGAATGGTGGGAGGGACTGGAAGATCTGTCGCAGATTTCTGGAAAATAAGAAAACTTTAATAAACTGAAACCTTCCTGTTTTCTCCTCCAGGATGGCAGGGGAAAAACCAAACCAAACCAAACCAACCCAACCCACCAAAAAAACCTCAACACCACACCATGCTTGAGGACTTTCTTCCCACTCTCTCCAAGGATTAAAAGTACAAAGTTAGGTAAACGAAGATGATTTCCAAGCTACCTATCTGTGCTCCACAGTCAGCTCTCATGCTCTGCAAGCAACACTGATGCCACCCTGTTAACTTCCCTTCTCCAGATGAAAGAGCAGCTCTGGGATTCAGCTTGTAGCTAACAGGCAGACCCAGGAGCCAGGAACCCCACAGCCATGCTCACGCACTGGGCTCTCCAGGGTAGGTTACACAGAGGAGGAGGACAACATGCAGAGCTGGAGCTGCTACGTCTGAAACTCCCCTGCACAGGCCAGACACTGCGTACGCTGCAGTTGCAACAGCAAATGATCTCCGAGATCTGGAACGCCCCATGGAAGACATTTATTTTCCCTGAGATGCTGCAGGATCAGAGTATTTTTCCTCCCCTGTATCCCAGCAGGAGAGCAGAAGATGCAGCCAGCTGACTCACCTCCTGACAGCGCCGCAGTAGCGGCAGTCCACCAAGAAGATACAGCGCAGAGCTCTGGTTATCCGGACGTGCGAGGTCTGGCGAACCAACACCACGATGGCCTCTATGAACTGCACAAACAGCACGCAGGTCTGGAGAACAAAAAAGGGGTGGGGTGGGTAGGGAAAGGCACAGCTGCAGTCTCCTCACGGGCAAGGCAAAGCACCCTCTTCATTTATTTGGACACTTTAAGGGTGGGAGTTGTCTCCAAGAGCTTAGAGGTCTCGCATGAGTCATTGGGACACGTGGCTAAGTCGTCCCTGCTATAGTACAGGCCAACATTTCATCTGGTTCTTTGGTTCCCAGTGATGCTGGAGGAAAAGCACTGACAATCAGACAGACAACTTACCTTTACCATAGTCCTTTTGTGCCTGATAAAGGTTTGGAAGCCGAGCCACCTCATCTTCATGGAGAGTTCAAAGACTACCACAATTAATGCGAACAGCTCCAGGGTTGCATGGACCTGTTACAATACAGCAAAGCTTAAACCAGTGCTCCTGAGGACAGACAGCAGTGCAGAGGCCATGCTTCTGCCCTTCCTTCTTTGACAAGCACGTGGGTCCTTCAACAGCCTGCACACAGCTTTGTGACATGCAGGAAAACCCAAGGCCACTCTTAAAGCTAGCACCGCACTCCGTTTTTCAGAGCTCCTGTTATTTATTGCTTTGTGCTTTTATTAAAGCCTGTAGAATTTTCCTCTATTGAGTATCAGCCCAAAATTTCCTGGAAAGCCATGCCCCTTATGGACATGATAACACATCAAAAAAAGAACTGATGTATTTGAAACAAAACAGCAGGACACCAGTGACTCAAGCAAAAACCATTACAAATAAGTTTGGGACTGCAATTTCTTTAGTGAAAGACAGGAAGAAAAGCTGCTGGGCAGACACAAAGGACAGAGAGAAAGGTTTTCTCTTGAAACAACCAGACAACCAGAGAAAGGGTCCTGATTAGGACAACCAGAGAAAGGGTCCTGATTAGGACAACCAGAGAAAGGGTCCTGATTAGGCTCTGGAACAGAACACAGCTGCTGGTAGTGCTGAAGGACCTTTCTCTGTCTGAACATGCAAAATGCACCACACAGACAATAAAGGGGTTTTCTTGGAGCCTTGGACCCAAACTGCGTTATGCAGCCCTGACTCGTTTTCAGCAGCACCCCAACCCCAGGGCTGTTCTGGCTGTTCTGCTCCAGGGGTGCTGTTAACAGCTCCGAAAGCAGATCTGGGTGCTCCCACCAGAGACAGCAGCTCCTGGCTCTGCACAGGACAGTGGTACCTCCTGAAACGGTTGCGGACTGGCAACAGTGCACACCAGTGTGCGTACCCCTGCTGTCAACCTGTGTTTTGTGAAGGTCAGACAACAGACTTCAAGTCATTGACACAGTCACATGTTCAAGAGTCCCCACAACACTGGGAAGAGAGGATGGGAGGAGGTTTAGCAGCCTGTCCCAAGCTGGGATCTGGCTGTGTTCTAGGAACCGGTGGGGTAACAACACCAACGCTGATGACCACTTAAAAACCATCCCTCAAAGAACACATTTCTTGAGTTATCTCAAGAAAAAACAACACCCACACACCTCTCAGACAGTTACAAAACCTAAGAGCTGCACAACTCGATAATAGTTGAGGTTAACTCTGGCCTGGCCAGAGCCAGGATGGGAGCACCACTTTCCTCGGGGTCTGTGCGCATCAGATGAAGAAAGGATTGTTTGCTGGCTGGCATACCTGCTGCCAGCTAACTCACAGATCAGGCAGGTGGATTTATTTCTTACTACCTCTACCTCCTTCCTCTACGTTTATCCTTCTCTTTCCTCTTCCCCACCCCTGCAGAACAGGCTCCAAAGTACTTACAAAGATGCCCAGGCGGAGCATAGGAACGGCTGGCGCCTCGCAGAGAGACAGCAACAGGAGAAGCAGTGCTGTGCTCAGCTCCATTAGGTAGAAAAGGTGATTGTGTGCAAAGAGGTAGGCAGCAAGTGCTTTGGCATTTTTTGGGTGAGTGAAGAACTTATCATTATTTTCTCCTTCCTAAAGCAGTGGGAATAAAGAAGAGAACAGGATTAGTGACAGTACAGTAACAGAGCTCTCCACGTGAAGAACGCAGACTTTTATGAGGATTAAATACAACTCCCAACAGACTATTCCCACTTCACAGCCTGCCACTGATCTGTTTATTGAGGAACAAACTCTACACACATGGGACATCCCTTTCGTATTTCAGTAGTGAAATTCATTAATATCCACAAGAAACTCCAGCCCCAGAAATCCCTGAGTTTCTTCAAAACCAGGAAGAGTGCTGAGTTTCTTAAGGTAGGCCAAGAAACTTTAGTCAACATCCCAACACAAACACAGCCCTTCATTTACTTGCAACCACTCCCATGTGTTTATGGACTTATTTGGTTCAACTTCTCCAGGACAGAACACGAAAACACCCAGATAAGCCCCAGGGCACCTGGCTGACAGTTGCTCCTTCTTATCTTGGCCTTGCAAAATGTCTGGGAGAAAACACTGGAGCACAGGCAGTGTTTTCTGCTGCAGGACTGGGGGAAGACAGACTCCATGAAAAATTAACAAGTTGCTATGCTGATTTGTCATTCCCTCTTAACTAGAAAGCTTAATT
The DNA here is from genome assembly GCA_027925045.1 of Hypotaenidia okinawae. Taxonomy (NCBI): domain Eukaryota; kingdom Metazoa; phylum Chordata; class Aves; order Gruiformes; family Rallidae; genus Hypotaenidia; species Hypotaenidia okinawae. The sequence continues at coordinate 16,138,596 of BSDF01000017.1, forward strand.
AACATTAAAAGGTCAGATACTCCATCTTAACAGTTTGCCTACAACTGATTTTTAAACAGCTACATCATTACTGCCTTTACCTCTAGGACAAAGCTTAGTTTGGGAAGAGCTTAAAGTTTTCTCATGCAGAACCACCCAACAGCTTCTCCTCTTTCCCCAGTCAGTGTTTTAAAGAGTGGAGCCTGTGTCTCTCATAGGAAACTCCTGCCTCTTGGAAACTGCCAGAGCTTTCTTCCCCACCTGGGACATGCAGATGCACAGGAAGTTGTTGGGATTTTTTCATAAATTAACACCTTCCCAGGTAAGCAATTCCTGTGCAGACAGTAAGGTATTGCTATCAAAGGGCAAGTATGATTGTGAAGGGATAATGAGGTCAGGAAAGAGGATCTCCTTTAAGAAGTGAAGCATTCTGGAGGTAACTCAGAACAGGGTTTCCAGTGTTCCTCACTGACTCATCTCACAGGCAAGCTGGAATTCTGCTTAAGAACACACACACACTGCTGGGTCAGTAGCCAGATTGTGAGCAGGACAAAACCCAGCAGCCAGCGCCATAGAACACAGCCCCCTGCTCAAAGCCAGTGCTAGCTGCCATCAGCAGCACATTCTGACTCATGCCTGGCAGAACACACTGCAGTGAGAGGCTGAACTCTGCCTCTCGGTAGCCACACGACCCACAGTGTAGCTGGGTGGTGAAGTCTCTTCCCCAGCTCAGACGCTCCTGCCTGCAGCTACTGGCTCAAACAATCTGCAGCTCTTCAAGTCACACGGCTTCATTTCAAGGACACTGTCACTGTGACCACTGGTCAGAGCAGCAGCAGGGACATTTTGCATCCAAGGGGCCAAGCTTGCTGCGTCCGTTGCCATCAGACACCACAGCAGCTCAGTGACCCTTGGCAGAGCATCTCCCATAACCAGGAGCTCAAACAAAAGCCCGGGTGGGGCTGGAGCTCCCAGCCCATTCTCAGGGCTGCTCTAGCACAGGACTAAGCTGAAGCATGACCGAGGTATGAGCCAACCTGGTTTGGAAATGTCAGAGAAACAACAGGGCAGGAGCAGGGAGAAACAAATGGTTTCAATCACCTTGCAGTGCTTTAAGCCATAAAAGCCCTAATGAGGTCCACAGAACCTCAAACTGGAGTGCAGAGCCTTTGAAAGGGAATGAAGGAAGGAGCATTGAGGGAACCAGCAGCAATTTCAGACTGGCTGGCTCTGGGAGAAGCTCAGTTTTGGTAGATAATGCACAGTGACCTTAAAGATATTCTACCTTTGTTGATTTATTCTACCTTTGTTTCCTGTAACTGGAGCATCACCAGGGTTTGTCTGTTTGCTGGTCTTTTCTTTCAAATAGGATACACTTCAGTCCTGAGCTGCTCCCAGCATGCTTTCTTCCTCTAGAAATCACAACCTCTACCTTCTCTACTGTCTTACGTGACCTGCACAGTTTGACTGATGCTGAACGAATGCCCCAGGGCCTCCCACCAAATCCATGGACAAGTCTGGATTAGGAGCTGCCCTTCCAGAACACGAGATGTCTCCAGGAGGGTGCTGACCAGTCACCCTGCAGACACTGAAGTGACAAAATGACGTTCTGTGACAACTTACACAAATCTCCACAGCAAGGTGGTAGAACAAAGTACGTGCCAAACCCCTCAACTATCACAGCCCTTGCCACTGGGACAGATGGGAGGTGATGGGTGGCTTGTTCAGTGGCTCCCAAATGACTTGCCAGAGCTCATCTGAAGGTGCTTCCAGCACCCACCCACTCTTTGAGCGGTTCCCTTTGCAAAACACCAATTTTTAAACCTCAGAATGGAAGGGCCTCCGTTGCTTATCACCAGGAACTACCACTGTCCACACAATACCACGACACGGGGCTCACCTGGAGGTAGATTGCTGCCTCTTGGTAGTTCATTTCCCAGTCGTGCCGGGCAGAGCTTTGCTGCGCGCAGCAGTCCCCCGCAGCAGGGCTGGACGTGTCGTGAATAACATCATAGCTACCTCCATCTGCATCGTACAGCAAGACAAAAATTGATACAACAATTAAGCAACCTGAGGTTGATCAGGAAGCACACAAATGAGCCAGGCACTGGGAGGACAGAAGAGCATGAAGAGGTGGCAGAGCACCTGGGGAACCAGCAGCTTGTACAGACAAACTGACTCTTCCAGTGCAGGAGCTTTTAAGAGACTCACTCAAACTCTGTGCTTCACCCAAAGATCATCAAAAGAGACAGCATCCTGTAATACAGTCAGCCAAGTCTCTTGGAGATCCACGCTGCCATGTTTGCAGCACACAAGCTGCAGGCAGGCAGCTAGCAGCTCAGGTCTCTGAGGATGTCCAGCCACAAGGCAGAAGCGGGCTTCCTCAAGGAACTGACTCTGAACTTCTCAGAGCATGTTCGTCTCGTAGGGAAAGCACGATAAAGCAATGACCATTTGCACCACGTTTCATAACTGAACAGTTCATTCAAAAGAAATAAAATCCTATTGCAAAAAGCATCTCCCAAGCACAGCTACACATACAGGGTGCCCTCCCCTGGGAGGGCTGCGCAGCGTGCGTAGCGAAGCTCCAAAATACTCACCACATTCTGCCTTCTACAGGCTGGGTGCTACCAGCATGCATAAAGACATGCAGGAAAACCCTTACTGTTCCAAAAGGGAACATCACTGGTTTCTTGTTCTGGGACTGGGATTTTTATTCTGTACTTTTGAGAAAAAAATACTGACCAGAGACCCCCCAGAAGCGAGACCTGCTTAGGTCCATGGAACCTGTGGTAGAGGTGTCCACATGCTCCATTGTCCAGAGCTGCAATCGTTACCCAAAGGACGTGACGGTTCTTGCTCTCAGCAGAGACCTCCCTCCTCTGGCACCTCACGTTCCCCAAAGAGGGTCCATGCAAAACAGATCTTGTCAGTGCAAAGGGTTGATTTCCCCCTCTGAGAGGCACAAAAGCTGCAATATGGTAGCTTGTTCTCCCTGTGTTACAAGTAGTCGTCTGAGAGCGGGGAAAAAATTTAAAATTAGGTTCTTTTCCTCATCCATTATGGGATGCTGAAGATTTGCTGCATCTCTTTGCTATGATGAAAAAAATCCTCATTGATTTTACTGCTTCAGTCTTGCTAGAAGCCCCTCCGGAGTGGGTAGTCCACGCCAAAACCTGCACCCATGGAGAGAAATGGCGCTGCGTGCTCCTGACAGAGGCAGGGAGTGGGAAGAAATCAGAGAGCCCTTCACCGATGCAGAGCCACGGCTGCTTTTTCCACCCTCAAATCAAATGAAGATCATGTTATCTGGGGTTTGTGAAGACTTTCCAGATTGCATACTCAGATCGCTGAGAATCCTGCAGCTTTTAAGCCTGTTTTTCTTCCTTGCTTCCCCCATACCCTTAAAATAGCACTCAAAATCTGGACGAATGTTTGAAGGAGGCTGATTCCTCCCCCTCACCCCATTCACACCTTGAAAGAGCAGAGATCTTGGGGAAGAAGAGAATGACAGAGAGCTTATTTATCCCCAGCACTGCAGTGACAGTCTGCTGGGGCTGTTTGCTTCTAACTAAAAATGACAGCAACACGCAAAAAATCAGCAGCTTTGTACTGCAAGCCCTGAAAACTTCCCAAATGTTGTTGTCTGAAAGCTTGTAATGTATCTGTGTTTCAGAGAGACATCCCCCCTTAAACCACAGCCTGACAGTGGGAACCTTCCTGCCCTGAACGCTGAAGGGAGCTGTGAAAGGAGCACGTCTTCATCACAACCCAGATTCGCTGCTGAGGATCTTTACTGCCCAGAAGACAACCATGTTCCAAGTCCTCCTTGCCAGCCCGATGGATTGTTTGGCACCAGACAAAACCCACTTCAGTCCCTGGGGCACGAAGCTCGGTCACAGTAGAGGCAGAGCTCAAAGTGACCTCCAGCCCCCAAGACCTCAGGTGTTACCATGAGCAGACACAGAGCTAACAACGCCCTCTCCCTCCCAATGTTTCCTAAGGCACGCAAGCGACGGGTGTGCCAGAGGAGAGTGTGCCACCTCTCCCCATCACACCCAGCCTGCTGCCTGAAGATACCCAGAACCATCTCACAAGGTTCAGGGGATGCTGAGAAAAGCGCAGCTGAGGCTTTGCTTCTGTGCTGGCTCTTTTGGGGAAGGAGGACAGCATTCCCATGTTATCAGAGCAGTGCAGTACACAGACATGTAAGAACACCATTTAAGAACATCCTGTGGGTAAATCACCAGAGGTTTGTAGTGTTAGACAAAAAGTCCAAACCACTGCACCCTGCCAACAGATGTCCAAACTGCCTTTAACCCTGAGGTAGTTCTTTCACAGGGACCAACCTCTCTGAGAGGGATGGACACTAGGAAAAACCCAGGACCCCTTTCTGCATGACACACCGAGGGCTCAGAGCTCTCAGTGAGATCAAGGTTGTGCACCCAAAAATAGCACTCAAAGATGCAAATCAGAAACGAAAAAATAACTCTAGAAAGCAAGATGTTTTCTTCCTAAGCCAGACATCTTTCTAGGAGGCACAGACAGAAAGCGTCCTAGTGAAGGGTTCCAGTGGGGAGCTGCATTTTGTGGATCAGCTCCTTCCCCAGCAGGTACCAGAAGGTTGATCTAGCATCCCTGAGGCAACAGCATCATCTGGGTAATAAATAATAATAAAAATAATAATAAATTTGAAAAGCAACCCTCTGACTGTTTGCTTGGCAGCCCTCCAGCTAGCTAATTTCCTCAGCTGCTCCCATGATAACAATGACACAGACTAATGCAACCTCCGCTCCGCTCGTGCTGCAGAACATCCCCGATGGCATTTACCATTAGTATCGAGCTCAATGAGATAGGAGGATCTCTCCACAGGACTCCCGTAATCCTCAAAGTAGATGGCAGGCTGCTCTCTCCACCACATGGCAGCCTCCGTGTCGGGAAGCAAGCATGTTTGTGTTCAGAGCTGGGGAGAGGGAGACAAGCGGGATCCGACGTTCCTCCCTCCCTCTGTCCTTCCCTCCCTCCTTCCCCTCCGCAAGCCGAATCTCAATTTCACAGCTTCCTCAAGGGCAGATTTTCCTCTCCTCTCTGCAGCAGGCACTGGTTTCTCCCTTCCTCTCTGAGGAAGGTGGCTCAGGCTTAAACCATTTCCCCACACTGCCTTGGCTGGAGGATGTTTCTAAGTCCAAGCGCCCGGAAGGCTGAGCTGCAGGACACAGAGCTTTTACCCACCAAGCCTTGCTTGACCACCACGCTCGTGCCGCGCTCTCTTATTCTGGCACGCAGCGGAATCTGCTGGCCAGCAAACACAAACAACTGATGGGAATGGAGTGGAAGTGCTGACTCGTCACAGCAAGGAGCGCCCCCCCTCCTGCCCCCCCCCCCCCCCGTGGAAAAAAAAACAAACCACAAAAAAAAGGAGAAAATAGAAATTTGTGAAGTCGATGGTACAAGGGGCGTGACAAAGTAAACGAACTGAGCTGTTGGCAGATGGCAAAGCTTCCTTCCACACTTGTGTAACTTCTCCCAGACGCTCCCTGGAAAGGGAGAGAGGGAGGAGGAAAAAAAAAAAAAAAAGAAAAGAGGAAAAAAAAAAAAAGAAAAAGCAAAACCAGCTGGCTGCTTACACAAGGCATCCGGAACGATACTGCCGGGACTCCAGCACTTCCATTCAGTGCAGCAGAGCATGCTCCTGTGTAAATAGTTTCCATATGTCATCATTACAATAAAACCCAAAAAAACAAAAAGGAAAGAAAGAGGAGCATAAACTTTCCAGAGCCCAAACCTCTCCCTCTGCAAAACAAACTCCCTGCTCAGGGGAGGGAAACGCTCTCTGTTGGCTGGGAGCGCAGACAGACTCCTCGGGTTCGGCTGAGGGGGATTGAGGGCAGGGCTAAGAGCAGAATGAGGGACACACAACATCCAGAGCAGCCCAGGATAAATCACCCTTCCCAGCCAGCTTATTACATGTCAAACTGAAGTCAGTTTGGATTTTCATTGTTTGTTCTTTGGTGTCTTTGCTTGGTTTAATAAATAGTAACTAAAAAAAAAAATCCAACAGACTAGTAATGTCCTCCAAGTTCAGGGAGTTACACATCACTCTGCAGGGCAGCTCACAGCTCCTCAGAGCTCCCCAGTGTGGCTCCATCAGCCAGCTTGCCAGATGTTCCCCATTCCGGAGAGCACAGAGTTTATGGTGCTGTGCTGACACCGGCTGAGACGACTCTGATTCCCTCCTTGGCTAACTCCAAAGTCATGTGCTGGACTCCCAGGGCTTTCTCCTAAGAATCTGGGGAAGGCTTTGGTGGAGCTGCCGGCTGCCCTCCTGTGCAGATGGCAGCGTGTGTCCTGTGGTGACATCTGCGACCCGCATGAGAGGCAGGGTGTGTGACACAGCTCAGCCAAGCCCTCCTTACAGGTCGATCTGCCATCCACACTGCCTGCGTATCAGCTCTGTGGCCAGTCTAAGATGGCAACACATCAGTTGCCTGTCTCATGAGCTGCCCGTGCAAGCAGCATTTCTCCACAGACAAAAGAAGAAACACTGAGGGCTTGGAGACAGGGCTCAGCTTCATTCACATCGCCTTACAGGGTTCCTGTGAGTGTGTGCACCCAACAGAGCCGCAAGGGAGGAAAAGGGAGCACTGAGCAGTTACCTCCCGCAGTCAGGAAAGGTCCAGCTCCTGGCACGTGCTCAAGGCAGCTCCAGTAACCACCTTGGACAGCCAGAGACATGCCAGCTGGTAAAACACACCACATGGCACCAGCCACAGGGCCACAGAAGAGGAGGAGGACATGGAAAGAGCAGGCCAAACTGCCAGTTACCCTCAGTTTCCTTCTCTGATAAACACAATCTGATACGAACCTTGTCTTTCCTTCTTGCCATGGTGTCTGTGAGAGGGGGAATTGTTGTCACACCCGTACCCCATCCCCTGTAGACACTATTTCTTCTTTGGGAAGAGCCGTAAATCCTGTTAGGGACCACACTGGCCCGCTGTGTGTTTTCACGGGAGCAGTGTTTGGCTGTCAGAGCTGCAGGCAGCTCCAGGAGGGCCCGATGCCCAAGGCAAGCATGGCTTCCTGGAGCTGAACACACATCTTAAACACGAGCTGCAAGAGTCCACACTGACACACAGGCTGACCTTTCTAGTGCAAGGGTCTCCCTGGCAGGCTGGGGTCCATCTGCAAGCAGGAAGCAGAGTGCAGAGCAGCCTGGGATTCACTCAGCTGCAGCCCCTCATCACAAGGACTGCCAAACAGCTTAACTGAAGCTTTGCATTCTTCACTTCGACACCACCTCCATTCCTCATCCCATCCATCCTGACCGTGTCTCTACCAAATTACTCAGTCTCAGCTAGTCACAGAGCTTGGGCTTTCAGTTAACACCACCAGGCATCCAGTCACACCGAACATGTGCTGGTGGAAGGAGGCTCTCTCCCAGAGAGCCACATCAACAGTGCTGCACAGAATGCCCACTGAAGAAGGTACAACTCCACTAAAAACTCAACACTTTCAAAGGAAATGAACTCGATGGCTACCCTTCCCCACCACAAGCTGTATGGGTACCTCCACCCCAAAGCCAAGGTTTCAGTAGTACTGCAACACAACCCAGCCACAGCCCTGGCCAGGAAACAGCCACGTCCTGAAGTATCAAGCATGTTGGAGTTGTACCAACACCAAAAATGGCATTTTCCCTTCCAAGCACTAACACACCGTGTAGCTTCACCTCCAGAGGATTTATCTTCCCTCCCTGTTCCAGTGCAGCTGATAAGAACCCGGTCCTTTTCTTTTCAAGCGCTGAGACACGACCGTGCGTGCATGTGTCTCTTCAAGGCCAGACTCACCTACCCGGGAGGGAAAAAAGCTGGAAGCTGCCTGGAAAGCACAGCTGGTTTGGCACTTGGCCACACATCTTGAGGTGAGAGAGACAGAGGGTGAAATCACTGCCTTCAGCGCCCGACTGCCAGTTCAGCACCTGCCCAGGGGAGCATGGCAGGACTGATCCCTGCAGCTCAGAATGTCCTAGCGCCCATCCTGTTTTTGGGGGATGTTATGGAAAGGAATTTAACAGCCGTGAGGAAGTCAAGACAATTTACTATCCGTTTGTTGCCTAGGAAAACAGGGCATTTCCAGCAGTGTGCAGTGCCAAGCCCTTCTGTTGCAAGAGAAATAATATACTCCTGAATATTCCAAGAGAGCGCAACTGAGTCATGCTTTTCCTTAGAGACTGTGGCACAGCAGAAACATATGCAAAGGCCTCGGGGCTCTTTGTCTTACTATACTCTCACAGCACTTGCTTGCTGTGAAGCTCAACAAATGAAGTCACTTCAGTTTCCTATTTAACACAGAAAGGTTTTTTGAAACAGATAATAATACTGGATGTTGCCACTTCCTGTTAGCAGCACGAGGGAACTGAAGCCTACCATCCTTGCCTCTGAGGATCCAGTGAGCTCGCTTCGTGCTGTCATCCACCAGCACCAAGGAGAAGCAGACATCCTTCAGCACGGTAAGCCACTTGTTATGCATTATTGCTTATCAATTGTGCTATCTTCTTATATTGAAGAGAACTCAAGCCCTGCCTTGTTTAGCTGGAGGAGCACTGTAGCTTGCTAACACCTGCACTGCACACATGTAAAAACCCTGATGCATGAGCTAACATGGTGACAGAAGAGCTGAAACACGGCAGGAAATGGTTTTGTCTCAGCAGAAGCCTTGCCTCCAGCAGAACCCCAGCCCTCACTCAGAGCAGGTCAGAGCCAGTGTTCTGGTAGCTGCTGTGCTGCCCGCCCGGGACGAGCTCTGACAATTCACACAGACATTCACTTCCTGCACCACCCTGCTGGGGGGAAAAAGGGACATTTGTAAGGAATAAAGGGGAGAGGGCAGGGGAAGAAAAGTAAAAGGCTTTTAAGAACATAAAGATGAGAACAATTCTGCCTATCCACGCCAGCCAAGACTGGTCGGTTGGAGATCTGCATCGGGGCAGCCTACTGCCTCATCTCTTCAGGGCACTTGCTCACCCTTGGTCTCAACCCAGAGTTACTCTGTGACTATTTTTGCCCCTTACAACACTAGTTCTGACCAGGAAACATTTGCTCGCTGGACAATTTTCACTCCTGTGTACGCAGCAGCAAGAGGCAGAGGGACAGACCCCTCCCCTTGGGGCTGTTTGGGACCTGCAGTCAGGTTAGCAGGGGGGCTTCCATGGCTGAAGACAAACTGATGGACGCTTTGTCACACTCTGGAGAGGCCATTTGGCCCTGACCTCTTGTAGCTCCCTAATACATCAGCCCATGCAACCTGAAAAGCCGCTGCAGCAGCCAACAGGGAAAGGGAGGAGGATGCTCCTTGATCCACAGAGCTGCACCCCGTAAGGACGACGTTACCTACCTGCTACCTCTTGCTCCTATGCCTTCCAGCACCTCGTGCCTAAGCCCTCTCCCAGAAAGCTGCTTTCTGACAGATGGGTGACTAAATCCCTGCACGAGCATGGCCATGAAATACCAGGGAGACAGAACAGGCACCGCTAGAGACTCTGACCACAGAACATGGAATACCTGCTTCTTACCGCAGCCGCAAAGCCAAGACCAAAGCACCTTGTAATCAGCAAAACTCACGTAGAAGAAGAGGCTGCATTAGGAAAAGGCAATTAAGAATCCTGCTCGTGTGTTAATCCAAACTGCCGCCCGACAGTTTCACATCCTTTATTTCTGATCTTAACAAATGAATCTCCACACCACAAAAAGGAGAAGCCAAAGCCACAACAGAAGGCTCATCCACAGCCTTACATCACCCTCCCTTTTAGCAGCCAGCGTGCACTATAATCTTATCAGCCAGATCGTATCACAGCAACAAAGGCCTCAGACACAGAGATAAAATTGTTCTGTAACTGGAATTACAGATCTGGGCCATTGAGAGGCTTGTGAAACAACTCCTTTTGCATGGGAAAAACAATAGGAAGCACTAGAGTTTTTGGTGAACCCACCAACAAAAGGAGAGACCAGCTCTGCTGAAGGCTGCGGCTCGAGAGAGGCCGGGCATGAGACACACACGCACATTTCCAAGGCATGGGGTTTGAGGAAGGGCCAGAAAGAGACACGATCAGGATCCTTCAGAGCATTTCTTTAACACATCCTGTTACAGGAAGGAATTTCCTCTTTTTGTTCCCAAAAGGGGAAACCAATGCCCCCCAGCTTGAACACGCTAAAGGTCTGCTTCAGCATCAGCAACTGCACAGCGTCAGCAGTTCAGCAGCACGTTCCTTATTTCAATTCTCCAAAGTGGAGCCTTTGGATTTTCCTGCTGCAGCTTGGAAAGATGTTTGATTAAGCTGCAATCTGGCCTTTTTAATGAAAGCAGCGTGCTGCCAGGTCCAGCTGCTGGTAGCTCTCTGGGGAAGTTGCAAAGTGGGAAGCCTCTGGGCAGTGGGAAGCCCCTGGGCAGTGGGAAGCCCTTCCCTTATGTGAGATACTGGTGTTCCTCTGGGCAGCAAACCTCCTGCATGGGCACCCAGAGCTGGAGCAGGACTAGAACGGAGGAGGCAGCAATAAGGATAATGATAGCATGGCAAACCTTTAATTCTCATGACAGGCTGAGGTAAGTTATTGGTAACAGTACTGTAGTGAGAGATAGGTAACTGTGCTTTGTGGGGTTAGAACAAGACTCTGTTGCACTGGTTCTTCTGAAAGACAGCACTGCCACATCTCCTCTGGCTCACTGTCGTGGCTCAGCCAGGAAAGGGAAGCCGATGACTTCAGGGGAAGCAGCACTGAAAGGAATGGGAAGACTCCAGGCTCTAGTGCTACGCAACCACTCTCTACTAAGGGGGTGGGGGGAAACCCCCAAACTTCTGCACATTTGGTAGAAATCGCTGGTGGCCAGAACCAAGAGGGTACAGGTACTGGCCAGAGGGGAAGGAAGGAGTTAAACCATCTGTGTAACACCTGCCAGCAGCTTTCCCTCAACTGGTCCTTACTCCATGTCCCACAGCCCTCATACAGAACCGTATCTTCAGAAAACAGACAGCTTTGCCATTGGAAGTCTCCAAGTGCTGCAGGACCCTCTCCGACTCTTACAAAGTGGCTCCAAACGTTACGGTCGCTGTCAAACACAGGTCTTGTTCTTTGTCTGGATTTTCCCAGCTTCAACCCACAAACATCATTCCACTGTCACCCAGTTAACTAAAGCCACCCTCAAGCCTCTTGGATGAGCAGAAGCAAGGGCACCAGAAACACACCAAGCACAAACACATGGATTATTCTAGAGCCAGCACAGACGGCAACATCACTGAACTACCCCAATCATCACTCTTTTTGGAAGGACCAAGGAATATGCCCATCACCTCGCTGGAGAAGTGCCCCACGTGCTCAGGTTCAGGCTCAGTCCAGCCTCTCACCAAGGCAGCCCTCTCCACCCTTGCACACACATCACCCTACAGCTGCCCTTCACAACACACATGTGGCTTGCCTGCACCCACCTAACTAAGTACTCCTAATCGCTCCCCTCCTCTCCTCCCTTGTACTGTGCCCTCAACCTGTGACACCTCCCAGCTTTGTCCAAAATTACTTCTCCCCTGCCTTCCAGATCAGAGAGGAAGGTTGCAGCTGGCAGAGGGACAAAGTCTAACCCCTGTGACAGTCTCTGCTAATAATGTACCTATTCACTGACCGGTCCTAATAACCAGCTGGACTTTGAGACCCATCCACCAGCCAGTTTGCAGAGCCATTCGCTACACAGTGTTGATTCATATTGTTCATTCTCCCAATTGAAACACACACGAGCGCCCAAACAAGTGTCTTCACAGAACAGCGTCAGTCTTGTAACCTCACCAAGTCGGCCAACGCATGACTTCAGGCTCATATGACACTTGCTTGTTCATAAATCCACACCAGCTGACATGAAAACCCTCCTTCAAATTCAGATTACTACAAGAGTTACTGCTGGTTTTCCATTATCTTGCCTGGAAACCTTGTTTGGCCCTGGCTGGCCTGCAGTGTCCCACCTGGTGCAGAAGATCTCCTGGGGCTGGAAGGAAGTTACTGTCACAGCAGCGCTCAGACTGCCTCAGCTGTGGCCTCAGGAAAGCCAGACAGTCCTCTGAAGTTTGAGATGCTGAGCTTTGGAATGAGCCGGTTAAACCCTCCTGTGTTTACTGTGGGGATGGAAGAACAGAGCAGAGGATGACCAGGTCATCTGGCTTTTCAACAAACACAGAGCACAGGCGGTATCTCTCCAGCCTTCCCGTGGCGTTACTGACCAGCGATCAGCCTTGAATTCCTAACAGGTCAGCATCACCAAACACATCTTTCTAGTTCCCAAGTCCTTCCCCAACACCTTCAACCCTGCTGACCTCATTTCTCCCTGGGATCTTCTCCCACCCCCAGTATCTCTTCCTTTGGCCGTGATATAACACCACAGCTCCTCTTGTGTTGGCCAGCACCAGCACATCTGCAGCGTGGCTTTTTGCTGCTCCTCCAACAGCTTTAAAGCCTCATGAGCACTCTCCTCCTTTACACGCTCGTGTGTGCTCTCTCAAGTATGTAAATATTTTTGCATATTTTTAAGTCTTCCCTTTTGCAGCCACTAGACATAAGGTCCTGCCAATGGCCTTGGATTTGAAAGGAAGGGGCTTTGCCTCTGTCCCTTCCCCCCAATGCTGATGCCAAAACTCCCTTTGGCAAGCTGTGTGTGACCATTCACTTAACACAGGCAGGGCTGGAGTGGTCCCTTGTCCACACCCACCAGTGGTTCAGGAAAACTGAATGTTATAAAGCACTGGCAGGTAGCAAGGCAGACCCATGAAGAGAAGGGCAGGTGTTCCCCTCTTTCAACTGTACTTCCAGCACTGCTCAGCACTAAACCACGCTCCTCCCTGTGCCACAGAAAACAAACCACAGCATTTCCCCTTCCTGCGGTGCCCCCGGAGCAAGCTGCCTCCCTAACCAGCCGGGCACTGCTGTCCTGCCACAGGGACTAGGGCGAGCCAGACCCATCACACCATGGCCCTTTGTGCCTCTCACCCAGTGCAGATCCTCTCCAGCCAGGGTGACCTGCCACAGGAAGAAGGGACAGACCATGGAAATACCGTGGTCACCCCTTCCTCCAGAGCCCTGCTCTTACAGCCAGTGTCTGCGAAAGCTGCAGAGGATGGCATTCCTTCCTTCCTCCTCCCACGGCCAGCTACCCTGGGAGTGCCAGAGCCAGCTTGCCCCCACAGTGTGACCCTGGGGAGCTGGCAGCACTCCTGCATGCGGGATTCAGCACTTCACCCGAATGCCACAGGGATTCCTTCCCTGAGCTAACGGCGAGCGGGCACAGATCTGTGTGTTCCAGTGAAACCCCTCACTGAGCAACGTTACCTTTGTGCAATAACCCTTCCCAAATCCGCTGGGAAGAGTGAAAGTGTTCTCAGGAAAGCAGCTGCAGTCGGAATACACCACAGACTGTCACAGAGTCACAGGTACACACACACACACACGTGTGCTCAGCAGTGGTATAGGAAGTGCAATGAGCAGCTAAGGTGTTCAGCCCCCCAGGACCAGAGGGCTATCCCTGTGCAAAGATACATCCCAAGGAAGCAGGAAAAGCAAAGCCTCTTGCACCAGGCACGGCCAGATTGTGATGATAAAGCCAGCGCTGGATACAAGCTTCAAACCCCCGCACTATGGACTCCAATCACAGCAAGCATCCTCTTGTCACCCTCAGGACTTCTCACCAGCCGCACAGAGCTGCGGTGGATCCACACCCCCTCCCTCCTTCCCAGGTGAAAGGACCAGCGGCAAGGTGCATGAGCTCCCCGCTGAACTGCTCGCTGGAAGCAGATGGATGAAATCCCAGCGCTGCTCCTAACAGCTCTCCGCAAAGAAAAGCAGGCATGTAAAAACCAGCCAGCTTCTCAACACACAGAAAGCAATTACACTGAAGACACGGGGAGAGCCCAGCGAGGTCCAGATCAAAAGCTGGAGACATCGGAGGCAAGAGAAAGACCTATCAAATTCGCTGCACTTTTCCCAGCTTAAGGATCAGAAATGGAGCGTTCTGGCTCATAAATTCTACTTCCAGCAAATTCAAGCTTAAATCCCCTGAAGGCAATAAGGAAAAGGCAATCAACAACAACTCTAACCACTTCACAGATGCTCCTGTTTAGTTTATACAGCACTTCTTACAGCATTCAAATGGGTAAAATGGGATTTCAACGCAGGGGGGCTGACGGCAGCAGGCAGGATTCCTCGGTGAAGATACCAAGGGCAAAGGAAGTTCTGAGAAGCATCATATTGGTTATGATGAGTGAACTCAGCGTGCTCAGCCTTTGCTCATTTTAATCTGCCAGTAAGCAAGCTTGGCTAAACCGAACATCCTGCATCTACAGTGCCTTAAAAATCCACAGGAATCACAAAAATGAGGGGGAAAACGAACAAACTGATGTGTTCCCTGGGAAGCCATGAAAAAACTAATCGCTATTTGTTTCCAACTGTTGTTCCGCTTCCTGAGCCAAATGTTCTCAAGTCAGCTGCGGTGGCTGAGGAGTGACCGGTTAGAGCTGGAAAGTCGTCGATTTAAAATTGCAGCTTGAACACTTTCAAACTCCTTAACATCTTTTATAGCTCCAGGACCACCTGTTCAAAAGCAGAGCCCTCCGATGCCATAGCACGTGCCCTTACCCCCACATCTTCTGATGTGGGGGTAAGGGCACGTGCTATGGCATCGGATGTACAGCAGCCAGCTCGGGGAGGAAGCACTTAGCCTCACCCGTCCTTCTGCTCTCATGCCGAAAAGATGGGAGCTGTGTACTGGAGACAGAGAAAAGAAGGGAATGTTCCCTCCCTTAAAGCATCAAGGTCATCACTCCTGTCTTCATGAAAGGAGTGAGAAGAATCATGGAATCACAGACTGTGTTGGGTTGAAAGGGACCTTTGGAAGGCATCCAGCCCAACCCCCTGCAGTGAGCAGGGACACCTTCACTAGATCAGGTCGCTCAGAGCCCCATCAAGCCTGACCTTGAATGTCTCCAGGGACGGGGCCTCCACCACCTCTCTGGGCAACCTGGGACAGTGATCAACCACCCTCATTAGTGAAGACTTTTTTCCTAATATCCAACCTAAATCTCCCCATTTCTAGTTTAAAACCATCACCCCTCATCCTGTCGCTCCATGCCCTTGTCCTGTTGCTACCCGCCAGGCAGAGTCATCGTGGTTGGAAAAAGACCTTCAAGATCATCATGTCCAACCATCAGCCCTACACCACGTAACCTCTAAATCATCTCCCACTGCGCCACAGCTACCTGTTTTTTGAACACCCCCAGGGATGGTGATTCCACCACTTCCCTGGGCAGCCTGTGCCAACGCCTGAAGCCTCCAGGCTCCCCAACCCCTTTGGTAGCATTCTCATGAAAGACTCCATCCCTTGTGCTCTGCGAGATGACAAAGGAGAAAGAACCATTTGACTCCAGGATAATGGAGCGCTAACCCGAGCCTTCTTTACCTTGTGTACGTTTTTCCTCCCTCAGATTTGAACAGCGTGGGCCATTCAAGATGGAATCACTAGGTTGGTTTGTGGTTTTTTTTTTTACACTGCGAGAAAGAGTCAACAGCAGAGCTTGTGTGTGGCAGAGCTTGTGTGTGACAGAGCGTCCCAGTGTGGGGCACACAATGCAGGCATTGTGCTGGCTGATCTCCCGCGGGGCTGAGGAAGCACTGCGGGCTGGGGGAGAAACCCCCCAGGGCGGCTGCAGCTCACAATGCCTCCTGGTACTTCACTCTGCTTGTGGTTTTCCTTCTATAGGTACCCATTACAGAGTTATCTTGAGAATGTCTCGACACAAATGCTTTTGTGAGTCCTGGCCAACTCAGTGCTGTTTCTTTTCAATGGAAGGCACCGGCTTTACCTTCTCCTTACAGCACGCATTTAATCACAGCCAAGGCGGTTGGTCCCGCCTTAAAACCCAAATTCTCAAAATAAATGACATTCCAGGGCATGAAACACATTCTTCTGCCATTCCTAGCATCCTATCAAACGATCCTCTACATCTCCTAAAGAGCAGCATTTACCTCCTTCCTCTGAGTTTACGGAGCTCATCACCCAGCGAGACAAATTGTACCGAAGGAGAAAACAATAATCTCCTTATATTTTGGGTGTTCGTTTCCCTTTCCAAGGTTTTCACCCCTCGCTCATCTCAGAGGCAGTTTTGCTTCGCTTTGCTTGCTTAAAACATTCATTACAAGTCATCTAGGCCAGGAAAGGATTAGAGAAGCGCTGGCAGAAGTTGCAAAAAGCAAGGCTGTTAGGTCGGAGAAATGAGACTTGGAGAGGCACAAAGCCCAGCGCCAAACCACCGCCCGTGCTTCAGCATGAATTCCACTCCCTCTAGATTTTAAGCAGGGACATACTAAGACGGTCAAATGGCAGGCAGCAATGTGGTCCTGCATGTCTTCTCAACAACAGCTCACCCTTCCACTGTCACGAAAGGTGTCACCCGCCCTTCACAGAGGGGACGCAGTGAGCACAGTGACACAGACTGACTTACCCAGGTATGAGGATGAGTGGCTTCAACAGCAGAATGAGACTAGATCCCCGTCCTGTGCCCTGGCCACGCTTCACCTGCACGACCGCGGCAGCGCTGCTATTACAGCTAATTAAAGGCAAATCGGTAGAACGAGGAGATGCAAAAATATCCTGAGTAGAATCCAAGAAAGCCACTGGATAATCCAAAAAGCTGTTTGAGAGCTTGGCCCCCAGATCCTGGTATCTGCCAGGTCCATCACAAGCGTTTGCTTGTTACCTTGTCCCCTGCTTCAGCACAGCAATTAGCCACAGCGTTTCGTAACTTGTGCCCAAGCCCAAATAACCACACCTGAGCTTACTTTCATGCAAGGGTCAAAGCCTACAGATCCTGAAGGATTTATTTAATCTGCTAGATAGCTGCCGTTTAAAACGCCCACTTTCACAGAATCACAGAATTATCAAGGTTGGAAAAGACCTAGAAGATCATCCAGTCCAACCATTCACCTATTACTACTAGCTCCCACTAAACCATATCCCTCAATACAACATCCAGTCTTTCCTTGAACACCCCCAGGGTCGGTGACTCCACCACCTCCCTGGGCAGTGCATTCCAGTGCCTGACTACCCTTTCTGAGAAGTAGTGCTTCCTAATGTCCAGCCTGAATCTCCCCTGGCGCAGCTTGAGACCATTCCCTCTAGTTCTGTCACTGCCTACACGGGAGAAGAGGCCGACCCCCAGCTCACTACAACCTCCCTTCAGGAAGTTATAGAGAGCTATAAGGTCTCCCCTGAGCCTCCTCTTCTCCAGGCTGAACAATCCCAGCTCCCTCAGCCGCTCCTCGTAAGGCCTGTGTTCCAGACCCCTCACCAGCTTAGTAGCCCTCCTCTGAACGCGTTCCAGGGCCTCAATGTCTTTCCTGTACTGAGGGGCCCAAAACTGAACACAGTCCTCAAGATGCGGCCTCACAAGTGCTGAGTACAGGGGGACAATTACCTCCCTGCTCCTACTAGTAACACTATTTTTGATGCAAGCCAGGATGCCGTTGGCCTTCTTGGCCACCCGCGCACACTGTCGGCTCATGTTCAGCCGTGCATCAATCAGTACCCCCAGGTCCATTTCCTCCACACAGTCCTCCAGCCACTCCGCCTTCAAAGGCAGCAAACCCAGCATGCTTTCAGAGCACTCAGAATGGTTTCCAAAGAAGCATGGCTACCAAGAGTTTGTGTTTCCCCAGAGGCCAGGGATTTATTCTCTGCTTGCTCCGCGGCCCAGCAGAGAACGTGCCCTCCTTTTCCACCCTGAAGTCTCTCATGGCGGATGGCACTACTGGTGTCTGTCTGGGGAGTGGGGCTGCTGACCAGCTGAGCTGAAGCTGTGGGCTGTACGCAGACAGACCTGCTGTCCCGCCCTGTCAATACAAACACCTTCTGGAACCGCATCTTCTCGCTCTGGGCTGCGTCAGTTACTGAGCGCATCAAACTCCAGGCAGCTCCTACATCGCAGAACAACTGAGGTAACCACCCCGATCCCTGGCTGCCCCCAGAAGCGTACATCGACCTGTAAATGATTTGTTTTCCCAAGATGAGTTTGTTGTGCACAACATCCCCAAATGCTGCCATCATGCTCTGTGTTCAGAAGCATCAGGTGAGTTTCCATCAGCCAATTCTGCCAAAGCCTCTCATCCATTGAGGATGTGCAGTGGACAGGGAGAAGCCCTCCTTCCAGGGTGCTTAGCACACACCCCACGTGGATTTATGGGCACAGCCAGCGTTCTCCTTACCCACTGCCACATTCCTCACCTTGGGCAGCCCCTCCTGTTCCACCAACAGTGAAATGCCATTTTCCTCACGTTTCAGGCCACCTGCTCCTTCACAGCGGCACACAGGGTCACGTACAGCAACAGTTCTTCTACCCAAAAGGCCAAACTGGCTTCAGTTTTCCTGACAATTTACTCCTCAGGCAGCAGAAACTGGGATTGCAAAGGCTCAGCTGAAACCTCAACATTCAAAGTTTTAACTTCCCATTTTCCAACAACCCTTCCAGAAAACATCACCCTTCACTGGTGTGGTTGCTCCCCTCAGCTCCCCCACCCCCTTCAATAATTCATTTTTATCTCAATAGCAGATGCAATCGCTTCCCTGTTAAGAACCCAGGGTTTAGAGATGACTTCTTCCACTTGCCATAACCCATTGTGTGGGAGAAACAGATACACAATATCATATTGTTCCCTGTACAACACTTTGAGCTGTACTTTCTGCTCCCAACACACTGCAACTCCACTTGAGGCTACAGCAATTTCCATGCAGGAGGTAAAGGAGAATCTTGTACCTGATCTAATACTGGATAAACCAACACACACTCATTTATAGCTCATGGTTCCCATCAGCTCAAGGAGAGACACCGTCCCAGAGTTTCAAGGCTATTCAGCACTGTCTTTGTACATGGAAAATAAACCCCACACCCCAAGGTAGTTCTGAGAACCCCGTTCAGACGCTTCCCAGGTGTTTGGGTGAGGATTTGGAAGTCACCAAACCCTGTCTGGCTCTTGCCATCTTCAGTAGGTGATTTTGGGAAAGGCCACGCAAGGATTGCATCCCCACCTCCACCTCCTACAGAAATCCAGTTAGTATTAGTCATTCACCTCAGAGAGGTGCGGGGAAGCTTAATTAGAGTACAGCACTCAGGAGATTCTCAGATAAGATGTACTAGGGAGGGGCAGCATCCCATTAATTAGCGTGGATTGAAGGGATGAAAGCGCTTCTCTCCATCTCCTGAAGAATTAGGCAGTGCCACAGTCCTACGTGCTGGAGACACAGAGCCCCCAGCACCATGGGCACCCCATTCCTCTGGATGTGGTCTGAATTCCCTTGCAGGGTCCTGACCTTTCACGGTGGCTGTGAACAGGGGCTCCCTGGAAGACATGCATCCCAGCACGAGCCGAGGAAGGCAGAGTTTTAATATTCCTCCCCACACAAGTATTTTCTCCCATTAAGTGCTCAAGAGCTGTATGATTAGGGAGATTAATTTTTGCAGCTGGACATTTTCTTTAAGAATGTCATTTTCCACACAGTTTTCTCATTCAGCTTGCTTTCATTCTAATCCCAAGGCATCCACTTACCCAGAAGAGGACTCTTCCAGGAGATTGGGAAAGCAGTATGCTCTTGCACTGCAGGCCTGCCTTTGTACACCTGCACCAGGCTTGCTTTCAGAGAACCCCTTTGGTACTTTATTTCAACCCAGGAACTCGCCTGGGTTTCCAAACAATCAACACTGAGAGCTGGAAATTCAAATTCACGTGCCAAAGGACCTGGTTACAACCAAGCCACATCAGGGATATTTTAAAAAAAAAATATTATTTTTAAATAAATCACCAGAAGTTCCTTAAAAAAACATGGGAGCTGATACACTGAAATCACTCAGGTACACAGTGCTTAGGGAGGTGGTCCTGTGGATGAAAATTTAGGGAGGGTCACTGACACACACAGCAAGAGAGTAACTTAATTACAACTAACCTCAAGACTCATGCTTAGGCACCAGGGTGGGGACACTCACGTGGTCCTCCCCTTGGTGTCACCAGGGAAGAGGATGACGGGTCTCTCCCTGCAAACAGGGCCAGCTGGTATCAGCTTTGTGTTTAACCTGCTACCAAACCCCCAGGAGTGGAAGGCTGGGCACAGGAGGGGGCGAGCTGTTCCTCCACATTCTGCCTGGATATCCTACCACGAGAGTTTAGGCACAAGGACTACAAAACCAGGAGGAAACGGGCTCCTGACCTTCCCTGTCCCCATGCCCTCATCATCACCCTGGCAGGCTCTCCCTCTCCTGAAAAGGGCTTCTCACACCGAAAAAGACAAACCTGGAATAAAGCCACAAAACAACAGAGTTCTGTTAAAGTCAGCGGAGGCAGAGCAGAGGGGAGGTGTTTGCATTCCTCCAGCCTCCACCAGGCACAACTGTTCTGGATTTCACAGCCCATTTTTCTTTGCAGGCAAAGAGGAGAGCTGGACCACACGTTCTGTTTCTTAAAGCAAGATCCTTGTGCGAGTGATGCTGTTATTCCGCTCAGTCCCTAATTTAAGCTTCCCGCTTCTGAGAGATAAATGTGCCTTTCAAGTTGTTTATGCCAGCCTCCCCCTTCTGATCTTTCATCCCACTCTGGCAGTACCCACTGATTTCACTCCCTATCGTTCAGCATCGCTTGCACAGAATAAGCTTTATATTTTTTTCCCCAGCAAATTTAACTTTAAAAGTGATTAAAACACAGCCAGAGTAATAGGTTTTCAATACCAAGAGATGCTTCATTCAAAGAATTCCAGGAAATGACTTCTCAAAAGCCACCCAGCTATCTTTTAAGAAGCACAAAATTGGTCCCTAAACAATTTCCCTGTATTTTAAGGGAAGCAGATTGTGGAATTATGATTTAAAAAAAAAACACACCTTCATTCTCATCCTTTAACATTCTCATCCTTTAACAGTGCTTTAACAGAGTCACGATGGCTTTAACCAAATGCTAAACCCCATACAACTTCATCTCTAAAGGGACAGGAGGCGGGTGGAAGAAACAGATGAGAAGAGTGATTAAAATTAGTTGCAAGAAAACCTATAAATATGCCACAGGACGCATTCTCTCTTCTATTTAAGTTAAAAATAGAGAGCTAATCTTTAAAAAGACAAATAGATGCAACTGGAGCAATGATGCAGGAGAGAAAGTCAACTGGGCAATTGAGCCAGGGGTGTGTATTGCAGGGGTGTGGGGGGAGGTGGAGGAGGAACCTTCCTTCCCAGGAAGAAGCTGCTGGCTCAGGAAGTCACAGAAGGAGCAAGTTAAGGGAACCCATGTGATTGCAAGAGAGAAATCAAACAACAGAGCCAGTATGGAACAGAGGAATGACATAGGGATGAAACATATAAAAAGGGGTGCCAGGCCAGGAAATGATTTGATTGTTACAAACGTTAAGCTTGTGGCAGCAAGAGCTTGAATAGGATCACGAGACCCGTGCATACACCTGCAAGGTCAACTGGAAGTCAGAGGGATGTGCGGAGCAAAACTGCCCTGAGCCTTTCAGCGAGCCACAGCATACACCAGCCAGCATGCTCAAACACATCTGCTCTCACTGAGGGCAGGGAGGTGGCTTGAACCAAGGCACACTGGCGAGAAAGCAACGCTTCTAAGAGATGGAGGCTTTTCTTTCCTCCTCCGAGAGCTCACAGCATGGACCTGTCCTGCTAAATACCTGGGGCTGACAGAAGTGTGAATATACTGTCCAGGCTACCTTGGTAAGAACACACTGAAACATGATTCACCATCAACATGTATCCCTTGCTGTATTGCAAAGCCAGAAAGTAAACTACTAACAGGCAAAACAGTCGCTGCTCTGCAGCCCTGGGAAAATACTGCGTGACATGATCACAGCTGCTGCACCTGACAGCTCAGGGCAGTGGCACAGCACAGGGGGCCTGTGCCAAAGCAGGAGGCGCTCCGGGTGTCTGTGCAGGAAAGGAGAGTTAGGTGTAAGGACAGCGAGGGCACGGGTTTTTACGTGGAAAGCACACAAAAAGCTGTGTTAGAGACGGCATCGGTGGGAACCATCCTTCCCCGGTGCCCAGAGTAAACAAGCAACGCAACGAGCAGCTTCCTGATGTGGTTTTCTCAGGCAGCCGCCGGGACACTCTGAGGACAGCTCTGAGAGTTCCGGGTCCTGGCAAGCACAGGGAAAAGCGGCCCCCGCAGAGAGGGAAACAAGTCAGGCCACGGCAGCGGGCAGGACACAACGACAACGCAATCTTACTTTCGTTAGGCAGCTCCTCCCGATCCAGGTCATCTAGAGGGGCCGAGGTGCTGCTTCCGCTGTCATCTAGGGTGAGGATGAGGGGGACGTCGTCATCCATGCTCACGGCCATCCTGTCCCTCCAGAGGCTCCTACTCCGGGAACTTTAAATAACGCCTTTGCCAGTTTCACTGGTAAAACGCTCGGGTCAGAAAGGCTCCTCGAGAAGTCTTCCATCGGGACAGCTTTCCAGGCTCAAGGACGTAAAATCGCGTGCGCCCATCCCGAGAGCAGGGTTCGGAGGAGGCCGCGGTTCCGCGCTCAGGGCGCGGCGCAGGGCGCTGGGCTGGCGGCAGCGCTCACGCAGGATTCACCGGCCCCGGGCCCGGGCGGCGCGTCCCGGCCCGCGCGGTGCTGCAGAGGCGAAGGAAGGGGCTTCCTGGCGAGCTCCGGGCCGCGCTCAGCACCGGGCAGGCGTGGCGCATCCCGAGCAGCGCGATGCCCAGTGCGGCCGCCACACGCGGCTCCGGCCCGTGCCGCGCCACACCGCCCCGGCGGCAGGTGGGGAGGGGCGAGCGGGGGCAAGGAGCCCAGTTCGCCCCCACACATGGAGCTCCCGTGCGGCGGGGCTGCGGCTGCTGTCACGGATGTCTCTAGAGGGCGTAGGAAAGGGCAGGGCCCGGCCCCGCTACCGGGCTGCTCCGCAGCCGGGGCCGCCACGCAGCCGCTACCGCCCCGAGCCCTCCCGCGCAGGCCGCGGCGGGGGCGGGAAGAAATCCCGGCGGACACCGCGTCTCCCCCGGCAGCGGGCCGAGCGCGGCGCGGCTGGGGGCAGGCCGCGGACCGAATCCTGCCGCGCTCCGCAGGCCGGCGCACAGGACGCTCGCGGCTGGGCAGCGGGCAGAGCGACAGCGCCCGGGCCTCTCCCGCGGCCTAGCGGGCAGGGACGCCGCGAGCGGGCTGCCCCGGCGCCGCGGAGACCCCGCCGGCCCGCGCAAACCGGCCCCTTTCGCCCCCGCAGCTCCTGCGGAGCCCTCGGGCGGACCGCGGGCGAGCCTGCCCCCCGCCAGCCCCTCACGCCTGCGGCCTCGGGGGCACCCGGACACGACACAACCCGGCCTGGCCCTGGCCCGGCCGTACCGGCGGCCGCCGCAACCCCTCTCCCAGGCGCCCGCGGCCCGGACCCGCCGCTTCCTATTGGCCGCTGCGGCGCGGGCCTCTCCCCGAGAGGCTAAGCCTCCCTCCCGCCCCGCCAATCCACGCTCTGCACCCTCTCCGCCCTGCCCACCGCCGGCCTGGGCTCCTGCGAGAGAACATTGATGATTCCCACCTCCTCCTCCCTCCCTCCGCCTTGCCATTGAGCAGCGGCGCTGCCCCTCCAATCAGGCGGGGATGCTGATTGGCCCGAGGTCGCGGTGGGCTAATAACATCGAGCCCCAACCGCGTGAGAGAAGGGGCGGGCCCTCTGGGACAGGAACACGGGTCGCCATTGGCTGCATTGAGGCCCCACCCCAAGGTCAGAGCGGTCGCTTAGCAACGGCGGGACGCTAGTCAGGCTGGGTAGAGACGCCGCTGCCCCCGGGCCCCTCCGCGTTCTCCTTGGGCCAGACGGGCCCCGGGGAAGGGTAGTCCGACCCGAGAGGTACTGACGGCCCGGGGGTTCCCACGCTGGGAGCGAGCAGCGCGGCTCGCTGCGCATATACCGGCACCGTCTCCTGGGAAGGCACCGCAGGAGACCGGGCCTGGCCTGGCGCTGCCGGCTCGGCTGTTACCCGGCTCCTGCCAGCACGCAGCGTTCCCCGCTCCACTGCGGTGCTCAGCTGGTTCCGGGGCAAGCAGCCCCGTAGCAACACAACTGCCACCTCCAAGAAAGTCGCTCACTGTCCTCCCCCTCTGCCGGCTCGGCTCTGCAAAGCTCCGTGCCGGCATGGGGAGGCTGCACGCCAACCAGAATGCAGCACAGCAAGGGTACTGCAGATTGGTCGCGGCTCCTGCTGAGAAACAAGGGAGGCAAGCAGGAGAAATGTAATACTGCCCACACATAAAACCATCTCTTGAGGCTGTTTGCAGTACCTAAAGCTGGGCATGGCTTATTTTGGAAGCTAAGCAGTTTCCAGGCTGGCTGGTACTTTGCTGAGACACAAGACAAGGCATCAGGGTTGAGTCAAAGGTGAGAGTGTGATTTATCACCATGCTGAGCAGACAGAAAACTGACAAGTAAAGCAGCAGCAGGAGTCCTGGTGTGGTTTGGGCCTCTGAATCCACAACTCTTGCCTGAGCTGAGCATCAATGATGCTGAACAGGGCATCTCTGGGGCTGGGAACCAGCTGAACATTTCCTCCATCTTCTTGTACTCACAGAATCACAGACTGGTCAGAGCTGGAAAGACCTCAAAGATCATCAAGTCCCACCCCCTGCCATGGGCAGGAACACCTCTCCCCAGCCCAGGCTGCTCAAGGCCCCATCCAACCCAGCCTTGAACGCCAGGGAGGGGACAGTCTTGTGCCAGGGCCTCACCACCCTCAGAGTGAAGAATTTCTTCCTAATGTCCAATCTAAACCTACCCCCTTCCAATTTAAAACCATTCCCCCATATCCTATCACTCCCTGCCCTTCTAAAAGTCCCTCCCCGGCATCCTTGTAGCCCCTTCAGGGACTGGAACCTGCTATAAGATCCCCCCGCAGCCTTCTCTTCTCCAGGCTGAACAAGCCCAACTCTCTCAGCATGTCTTCACAGGCACAGTGCTCCAGTCCTCTGATCATCTTCAGATTTGGCATTTGCCCCACGCAAGCAGCAGCATCCTACAGGCAGCGCAGCCCACAGCAGCGAAGCATCTTTTGGCCTTGTGCTGGACTGAGCAGCTCCAGTAGAACAAGAGGACAGGACAGTACTAAAGCAGGAAATACAAGTGAGAAGTGCAGTATAAAACCCAAGCAACCCATCTGTATTTTAATCAACAACGTCCTTGTAGGGCAAACAGCAAGGAAGTGGCAGTTCTGACCCCCTGACAGCCTGAGCCACCACAGGACAAGGAAAGAGCATGGTTCCCCCATCGATTCCTTGGAGCCTGAAGACAGCAGTGGGGGTAAACTGGCTACCCTCGGCCACGAAATCCACTGTCAACTTGTTTCCCAGATTGCAATCTCTGCTTCCTCTCTTCCACACTTCATTAAGGCATTGTGTGCCCTGCTTTTGAGCTCAGCAGCTCTCTGCAGTCTCACCCCACTGTGCCTGACTCATCCATCCACCTGCTGCTCGGGAACGGGGCTCTTGCTTTCCTCCCAATCCTTAACCCTCCTGTCTCCATCTAGTGTCCAAACCACATTCCAGTCTCTCTCCCAGCCCACTTGAGAGATCCACAGGTTTAACAGCTCACACATCACCGTGCCAACATCCAAATCATGATGAAGGGGCTTCAGCTTCCAGCCAGCACCCCCAACACCTCCTCTGAGAACACCCCGATTGCTTCCATGCTCCAACAGCTTTTAGCCAGGTGGAGAAAAGCTACAGGATTGCTGCAATGCAAAGTGTGGGAAGGGCCCCCAACACTTGCTGCTCATCACAAGGAGCGTCATCTGCTCAGGTTTCAGTAACATCGGGTTATTCTTGCCTCCTATCTGCCAGGGCAGCTGGAGCACCGAGCCCCAGAACTGTTGGCTCCCCAATCCTTGAACTGGGAACCTCTTGGGAAGTCCTACTCGGTCATATTTCTGGGTTTCTGTGCTTTTTGGCAAGGTTCAGTTCAGCAGCTGGGGGCAGTTCTCCCTGAAGTTGGGATAGACAATAGGATCCCTCCATAGGGATGTGCAGGGGGAACCTGCAGAAGGCCCTCAGGCCTGCAGTAACTGGTGTGTGCTGTCTTGCCAGGCTGAGTGAGAGGCACCTCACACTGCCCATGCCAGAGAGAAGGCCTGGCCCCAAGGAGGAACACACTGTACTTAACTACTGTCCCCAGCCTGAGGAGCAGCACCCAACGTGGCAGAACAAGCAGGACGTGAAGGAGCCAGCCATGAGCTGTGCTGCCACTTGCATCCAGAACAGCTGCTGGATCCAGACATGTCTCACACTGAAGATGAAGCAAAAAGGGAAGAGGGCAAGAAGGCCAAGAAATGAGCAGAAAATCTATCTTCTGTCCTCCACTCTTCATCCCAGCATGACCACTTGCCCCTCGGGGCTCAAGCTCTCCCAGATCACAAGCAGCGGCAGCGCTGGCACAAAGGCCTGAGCCAGCCAGGCCTGGCTGTCAGACCGAGGACATGAGAGTAGTGGTATGACAACACATCCCACCATTTCAGGTTGAGCTCCACTGCTTTTCAAAAGCAAGAATGACCTTTCTTGCCAATGGACCAGGAGCATCCCTCCTGGGCTGGCCTTCCCACCTTCAGTGCCCTTTGTGTGCTGGAGAGGGTCACGGCCCCACTCCTCAAGGTGCCAATAAAATCATTTCCAGGGCCCTTCACCCTGCATCTTTTATCCACCTCCCTGCCTGTATTCCTACAGGCTGAGTTGCTCTTTCCCACCTCAGGAATGGGAATTGAGGAGGAGCTGTTTTGCCCAGACAGGCTTTGGAGACACCAGCTGTGCCTGGATCACACAGCAGCACCCTATGGACCGAACACGAGGTCCCAGCAGATTCTCCCTGGATCGTTTATTCAGTGACAAGTGTGGCACTGCTGTGAAAGCCCCTCACAACCCTCAGTACAAACCACGGGACTGCATCTCCACTCAGCACATACTCAATCACCAGCAGCTGCTGAAATCCCTGTGGCCAATCCTTCCATCACAAACTCCATCCAGCTGAAGGACGTCCCGCCAGTAGGACACAGAGCGATGCCATTCCTCGCCTCTCCGCTCCTCCTCCTTCCTCGCCAAAGGAGGATCATTAAAGAGCTGATGAAATGGAGCAAGGCCAGCAGAGATGGTCAGGGCTGGAGCACGCATCCCACATGTAGAGGCTGAGGGAATGAGGCTCGTTCAGCCTGGAGAAGGGAAGGTTTGGGGGGCTCAGAGCAGCCTCCCAGTACCTAGGAAGAAGAGGTGATGGAGATTTAAACCGAGCTTTGTGCACAGCAGAATGAGAGAATACACAAGTGGAAACAAGAAACTAGATATAAAAGGGAAACATTTCACCCCAAGGACAGCTGAGCAGTGGGAAGGGGTGCTGGGTGGCTGGGACCCCTCTGTCCTTTAGGGTTTCCACCACCAGGCTGGACAAAGCCCTGCACAGCCTTGCCTGAGCCCACAGCTCACCTGCCTTGAGCGGGAGGTTGGGCTAGAAACTCCCCCCAGCCCAATCCATCCTGTGATCGTATGTGATGCACAGGACAAAGCAGGACTCTTCTCCCCGGGAAGTGGTCAGTGCCTGTCAGGGCCCTTGGACCTTGACTGTACTTGACCAGCCCTGCTTGGGACCTCCGCCACAGTGGGACCCTCTAGGAGCCTCCCCGAGCTATGCTGTGCCGGCTCCTCCTCCTGGACGGGCCCTGGACCTTCACCATAGGCAGCCCTTTCTCCTGCTGTTCCCAGTTCCCAACTGAACTTCCCAGAGAGAAAGAACCTGACTGGTTACCGCACCTTGTCTGATGACCACCACGCTGTCGATGGAAGCTGCTGTTGCCACCAAGGTTGACCTGCTCCAGTGCTGCAGCCACCCTTGGCTCCCGACTCAACCTTCCACATACCCATCCTTTATTCCCAGCCGCAGGAGATCTCAGGGTGTGTGTAGACTTGCTCTCCGGAAGGTCAGGACCCATCAGGCAGGTTCAGGCTGTAGCTGTGCCCAGGGAGACACTCTGCTTCATTTCCAGGGAGGCCGGGGCTTGCAGCCACCCACTGCCATGGAGGTCCTGGCCAAAGAAGGTCTGGACGTGCTCTCTGACCGGCCCCTCATCACACAGCCTCTGGGGGTAGCAGGGGCCGTCACAGGGCTCTGGTTTTTACACCTTTCTGTCCTAGGATTGTCCGAACCCGGGCAGAGCCCATCTGAGGGGGTATTCAGCCGGCTGAGAGACTGAGAACGTCCTCTGCTGCGAGCACCCCAGCCTTCGGAGCCCAGATGGCCCTCGGGACGCTCCCAGGCGCAGGACCGGCCCTTACAGCCAGCCCCAGCGCCCGCTGGTGCCGGAGACGCGGGGGCTCGCAGGTGGACGGCTCTCAGCGGGGTCGCCCTGGGGCGGGGGGCAAGGCCGGGCTGGCCCCGGGGGGCAGGCGGCGGGCTCCAGAGCAGCGGGTGGAGCTTTGCTACGTCTTCCTTCCTCAGCTGCGGCGCGGCCCGGGCCGGACCCTGGGGCTTGGCACCGAACAGGGACTCGTCGCAGAAGGACGGCGTGTGGCTTCTCAGCCTTGGCGGGCGGCAGGGACACAAAGGCCGGTGGTCACCAGGGCGGGCAGCCACGGCACCGGGCCCGGCCGCGGCGCGGGACCGAGAGCCGCGGGGGACAAACCCGCCCGCGGGGGACGAGAGGTCCGGGGCCCCTGAGGATGCGGCGGGGGGTGCGAGTTCTACCCGTGACCCTCCCGAAGGCTGCCCGCCCCGCCCCTCCCAAGCTGCCGTTCGCAGGGGCCAGCCCCGCCGGGCACCCCCGGGCCACCGAGGCTTAACGAGCCGCGAAGCGCCGGGGCCGGCCCGAGGAGGACTGGCGGAAGCCGCTCACCTGCACTTGCTCCTCGGCCGGGGGTCGCCGCTACCGTGAGGAGCCGCCACCGCCCAGGGTGGCGCGAAGCCGGGAGGCGCCGGGCGTGCCCCCGCGGGGCTGCCGAAGAGCGACTCGTCCGCGAAGGACGGGCGCGCCCGGCGGGAGCCCCGGCCCCGGCGGGCAGCGGGAGCAGAACCGGGACCCCCGCCCGGGGCCGGCCCCGCCGCGCGCATGGCCACACGCCGCCCGCGGCGCGCGGGACGAGCCGAGCCGAGCCCCGCCCTTTCCGGGCACGCGCCGCCGCGTGCTTCCGCCGCCGCGACTGACATGGCGCCGCCGCGCGCCCGCCGCAAGCCCTGGGACGGGCCGGTAGGGACGGGAGGGGCGAGGGGGTGGGACGGGAGGGAGGCGGGAACGGCAGGGAGGCGGGATGGGGTCCGGGGACGGCGTCACGCCGGCGTGCGCAGCCCCCGTCTGCCGGAGTCCCCTGCGCCCGGTGCTGGCAGCCGCGGTACCGGTGTCCCCAGTGCCCGCGTGCTGCTGGGGCTGGCTCCGGTGTCCCCAGTTCCCGTGTGCGGCGCCCTCAGTGCCGGTGTGCCTAGTGCCAGTGCCCCGGTGCTGGTGCCCCCAGTGTCGGTGTCCCTAGTGCCAGTGCCCCGGTACTGGTGCCCCCAGTACTGGTGTATGCAGTGCCAGTGCCCCGGTGCCGGTGTCCCTGGCCGCCAGGCCCGGCCCAGCCCCTCCATGACCGCAGCCGTGTGCCCCTCACTGTCCCCAGGTCCCTGCACCCCCGCTGCCCGCCTTCCCTGCTGCCGAGGAGGAGGAGGAGGATGGCGCCGATGCTGAGCCGGACACACGGGCCATGGTGCGGGCCCAGAATCAGAAGAAGAAGAAATCTGGGGGCTTCCAGTCTATGGGTGCGTGTGGGGCGGGGGGCGGCCATCTCAGGATGGGGACTGTCCCCTCCTGCCCGCGCCCCCTCACATGTCCCTATCCCCGCAGGGCTCAGCTACCCCGTCTTCAAGGGCATCATGAAGAAGGGCTACAAGGTGCCCACCCCCATCCAGAGGAAGGTGAGCACAGGGGCTGGTTGGGACGCCTGTCCTGGGGGATGGCAGCAGGACGGGGATGGTGATGGCAGTGCGGTGTCTTGCAGAGCATCCCCCCAATCCTGCGTGGCCGGGACGTAGTGGCGATGGCGCGGACGGGCAGCGGGAAGACGGCCTGCTTCCTCATCCCCATGTTCGAGCGGCTGAAGGCACCCAGCCAGGCCGGGGCACGCGCCCTCATCCTCTCGCCCACCCGTGAGCTGGCCCTACAGACCCTGAAGTTCACCAAGGAGGTATGGGCAGCAGCGGGAACAGTACAGGCAGTGTGAGGGTGAGGGATTTGCTTTGGCACCCCCTGACATGTTTCCTTCTCACCCCACAGCTGGGCAAGTTCACGGGCTTGAAGACAGCCCTGATTCTGGGAGGAGATAAGTAAGTGACCCCCACATCCCTGCTGGTCCCCTCTTCCCTAAAGCCTCCGAAAAACCTGGTGAGGGGCTGAGCTGCCCAGGTCCGCCCAACACCACCCCAGCCTCTCCCCACTCTTGCAGGATGGAGGACCAGTTCGCTGCCTTGCATGAGAACCCTGACATGTGAGTGGGGGCATGGGGAGGGGGAAAGGCCCCCAAGAGCTACCTGCCCTCTGCATGTTCCCTTGGAGCATCTTCTTGTGCTCCCTATGGGGCACAAGGCGGTCTCTGTGGGTTAGGCTTGGGTCGGATTTGGGCCCTGCACCCAGCATGGTGTGGGGACACTGTGTCCCCCCAGCCTGGTCCTGTCACCAACTCTGTCCCTGCAGAATCATCGCAACCCCCGGGCGCCTGGTGCACGTGGCAGTGGAGATGAAGCTGAAGCTGCACACTGTGGAGTATGTGGTGTTCGACGAGGCTGACAGGTCAGGGGGGTCCCTGGGCTGCCTGGGGCTGTCAGTGTCCCCACATGTGGGGTGAGCGGCTCTGGGAATGAGGTTCCTGGCAGGGCTGGGCATGGCAGGGCCTCACAAGCGCTGCCACGTCCTGTGCCCCCTGCCCCGCAGGCTCTTTGAGATGGGCTTCGCCGAGCAGCTCCAGGAGATCATCGCCCGGCTCCCAGACTGCCACCAGACCGTCCTGTTCTCAGCCACGCTGCCCAAACTGCTTGTTGAGTTTGCCCGGGCCGGTGAGGAGCGCAGGGTGAACAGTGGCTGGGGAAACTGGGCGTGGGGGGACCCTGGGGATGGGTACATGGCACGGCCCTGCACCTGGGCTGGGCCCAGGACTGCTGAACCCAAGATGGATTAGTGCTGGGCCGGGGGGTGGGGCTGGTCCCAGCGGCACATTCCACATGTGACACCTGTCCCGCCTGTCACCACATCCCACAGGTCTCACCGAGCCGATGCTGATCCGTCTGGATGTGGAGTCCAAGCTCAGCGAGCAGCTCAAGGTACGATGGTCCGTGGTGGGGCTCCAGACGGGCTTTGTGCCCCCAGCCCCCTGTCAGCCACCCTGCGGTGGCTCCAGACTCATGAGGAGGGGACGGGGTGGCTGTGTGTGGCGGGGGGACGCAGGGGGCTGAGCTCTGCCTGCTTTTTGCAGCTGGCTTTCTTCCATGTGCGTGGGGACGACAAAGCAGCCGTGCTGCTCCACCTGCTCCGGAACGTGGTGAAGCCCCAGGACCAGACGGTTGTCTTTGTGGCCACCAAGCACCACACAGAGTATCTCAAGGAGGCAAGTGGCATTTGGGGGTGCCCAGCATGTACCCCTGTTCAAGGGCAGGCTTCTGGAGGTGCCCAAGGCTCCTTTCCAGACCCAGCATGGGGTCTGCATCGCTGGGCATGTCCCTGCTGGACTCTCCACCTCTGTTTTGCCCGGTTGAGGGAGAAATCCCAGTATCTGTGATGGTGGTGTTGCTTTGTCCACCTACTCCTCAGAAAGAGAGGGGAGCACAGTGGGATTTGAGGATCCAGGTGGGCTCCTTCATGTCTCAGGGCTCTCTGAGCTAGGGTCCTTGCCCCTTGGCTGAGGGTGCGTGCCCAGGTGGGATCTGATCTCTGAACCCCCCTCCAGCTGCTGACGGCCCAGGGCATCCGCTGCACACACATCTACAGCTCTCTGGACCAGACCGCCCGCAAGATCAACATTGCCAAGTTCTCCCAGGGCAAGTGCCCGGTGCTGCTGGTCACCGACGTGGCTGCCCGTGGGCTTGACATCCCCATGCTGGACAATGTCATCAACTACAGCTTCCCTGCCAAGGCCAAGCTGTTCCTGCACCGTGTCGGTGGGTGCCAATGTGCCACGCAGGGGTCCCTGCAACCTGGGGGTCCCTCTGGGTGTCAGGGAGGATGCGGGTGGGCTGTCCCTTGTCCCCTGTTCTGGCCATCCCTGTGGCCTGCTGGGCTGGTGCCAATGCCCCTGATGTGGTGATGTCTTTGGGGCAGGAGATTAACGTGATGTGATACGAGATGAGCTGGGGACAAAGTGGGACAAAGCAGGAATGTCCCTGATCTCCCAGCTGGACTGTGGGGGCTCCTCGGGCCGGTGCCTCTCCTTTTGGATAGCACTGTGCCGGGCTCCCCTTTGTCTCCCTCCCTGGGGACCCACAGCTCCTTTCCAGCCATGGTAAATCCCACATGTGTGGGCACCCAGGGACACTGGTCAGTCGCTGCCTGGGTGGGGCAGGCCGGGCCAGCACTGGGTCTAGTTTCTCACCCTCCTCCTCCCCATGCCAGGGCGTGTGGCCCGAGCCGGGCGGAGTGGCACTGCTTACTCGCTGGTGGCTCCCGATGAGATGCCCTACGTCTTTGACCTCCACCTCTTCCTGGGACGCCCGCTCATCCTGGCTGGTTCCCAGGAGATGCCTGCTGGTAAGGCACTGGGCGGCTGCCTGTCCAAGCTGGGACACCGACTGAGTGGCCACTAGGGTTTTACCCCTGGCCAGTGCTGGGCTTGGTGGCCTTGTACTTGGCATTTGCACGGAGGGGTGATCAGCTCTTGTGGGGGTGCAGCTGGGGAAATGGGGCTGCTGGGGATGCTGATTTAACACCACCGAGCTCCGCACGGCTGTTGTTAGCTCCATGCTGTTTAATCCTGGGTTGCTGCTGTGCCCCCTGGGTGGTTTCCAGTGAGGTGACGTCGTGTCTCCTGGGCTGCAGATGCTGGCGGGGTCTTGGGCCGCGTCCCCCAGAGCCTGGTTGATGACGAGGAGTGCCTGCTGGTGACGGACCACGAAGGCTCGCTGGAGGTGCGGAGCTTGCGCCGTGTCGCTGACAACGCCCACAAGCAGTACCTGCGCTCCCGGCCCGGCCCCTCACCCGAGTCCATCAAGAGGGCAAAGGACCTGGATGTGTCCCAGCTGGGCCTTCACCCGCTCTTCAGTGAGTGCCTCAGGGACACCAAGGGAGGACACCCCATCCCCCTCACCGGGGAGCTGACCTCTGCCCCCTCTGTGCCCCCCTTCCCCAGGTGCCCGCTTCGAAGACACTGAGCTGGAGAGGCTGAAGTTCGTGGACAGCATTAAATCCTACAAGTCCAAGGCGGTGAGTTGAGACCCATCCTGGGGTACGAGGCGCCGGGGTTGGGTTGGAGAGGAGGTCCATGTGGCCAGCCACGCAGCTCACTGGGGCTTCTGCTTCTGCCACGGGACCAGACCATCTTCGAGATCAATGCCACATCCCGGACCTTGGCCAGCACCGTGATGCGCTCAAAGCGGCGCCACGACCGCGCCCTCATCGAGAAGTACCAGCGCGGGCAGCAGGAGAAGCGGGCAGCGGCCCTCAAAGGGCAGGGGCTCTGCCCAACTCCTCCTGGGCCTCAGGAGGGAGAAGGAGAGGAGGAAAACCTCCAGGTAAGGGGCAGGAATAGGGGGTCTGCCCTGGCTGTGGGACCTGCTGCAAGGCAGCCCCAGCCAGGTGCTGGCAGCACCTGGGTGGCTGGGCTGGGCCAGGGTCAGGGGCTGGTGCAGCGGCTGGTCAGGTGATGTGGCTCCCCCAGGCCCTCACTGTCTCCTTCCAGGATGTGTTCTCCACCGTGGTGGGCCAGAAGCGAAAACGGGGCCAAGGGGGAGAAGATGGCCCCAAGAAAAAGCTCCAGCAGCCAGCACTGCAGGACAAGGACTTCTACATCCCGTACCGGCCCAAGGACTTTGAGAGCGAAAGAGGGTGAGTCTGGGGGTGTTCCTGCCACCATCCTGCCATAGTTTGTGTGGGAGGGCTGCTCTCACCCCCCACCCTTTGCAGGCTGAGCGTGGGCGGTGAGGGCAGTCCCTTTGAGCAGCAAGCAGCTGGAGCCGTCCTGGATCTCATGGGTGATGAAAACCACAACCTCAACAAGAGCAGGCAACTGCTGAAGTGGTGAGTGGGGTCTGGCCATGGCCTGGGGGCAGAAATCAGGGCTGGGGGTCCCCACCCAACCCCACTGTCTTCCCCTCTCTCACAGGGATCGCAAGAAGAAGCGGTTTGTGGGGCAGACAGGCCAGGAGGACAAGAAGAAGGTGCGGACGGAGAGTGGGCGCTACATCAGCAGCTCCTACAAGAACAACCTGTATCCCGCCCGCGAGCGCTGCTGCCCACCTCTGCTGCAGCGAGCAGGGCTGGACCTCAGGGCAGCTGCAGGACATTGTGACCTGCTCCCTGGGCTCCATTCCCTGGCTGGGGTAGCAGCCTGGGGAGGGAGGCTGGCTGCTCTGGGGTGGGTCGGGTGGTGGGTAGTCGACGCACGTTTCCTTAACCCCCCCGGCCCAGCTACGAAAAGTGGAAGCAGAAATACAAGGTTGATGAGCGGGACGAGGATGAGGACGATGTACGAGGCAGGGAGCAGTTCAGAGGGAAGCACAGGCGTGGGCATGGTGAGTACCCCAAGCAAGTGACAGAGCCCACATCACCCCCTCCCCGCCTTGCTCTGGCCTCCCAGCTGAGCGTTGCTGTGTGTCCCCCCCCACCCCCAGGGCCTGGGCAGCCCCCAGCTCGCGTGCGCTCGGAGCTGAAGAGCAAGCAGCAGATCCTGAAGCAGCGCAAGAAGGCGGCCAAGCAGCGCTTCCTGCAGAGCGGGGGGCTCAAGCGCCTGAAGGCCAGGAACCGGCAGCGGGTGCAGGAGCTGCGGCAGATGGCCTTCGGGCGCCGGGTGGGGGCTGCCAAGAAGGGCAAGCTGCGGAAGAGGGTGTAGGGGAGGAGGCCATGCCCCGGCGGTTCCCCCACGCCTGGGCTGGCTGCGGGGAAGGAGACATTAAATACTTGTTTTACATCCTGACTCTGCCTGTGCTGCAAGCCCCATGCCTGGGGTAATTCCTCCCCCTCGGGCCACCCCCAAGCACAGTGCTCAGCCAGGCAGGGGCTGCAGGGGCCACAGTTGGGTTGTATTGTGACAGGAGACACCTTCAGACGTACCAACACCCTGAACGCGAGCGGCAGCCCCCTTCCTCTGCAGCAGCCAGGTCCCACACTGCAGCACGGTGCTGTCTGGCTGTGCCACACCATCCATGTTACCTCTTGTCTGGGCGTTCCCAGAGTTGTCAAGGGGCAACCTCCATCTCCAGGGTGGGTCCCGGGGCACCATGCTGGCTGTGGCAGCCTCTCCTGCCCCAGGAGTTGGTGGGGGATAGTCTCCATGGGCTACTCCTGGGTCAGAGGCATCCTGGCACCCCTGGGGTGCAGTGGACGGGTGCTGGTGGCTGCAGGCAGACGTAGTGGGCACAGCCCCAGCTCCCTGGGGCACAGATCAGCACAGATGGCAGCCAGGTCCTGCATGCAGAGCAGCACCTGCACAGAGGGGAGCCTGGTGCCACAGCCGTCCTGAAGCACCAATGTCCCTGTGCATCCCCCAGCCCCATGATGCTGGGGAGAGGGCTGTGCTGACCGTGTCCAGCTGGGCCTCTGTGTCCTCCAGGGCCACATCTGTGGGGAGCTTGAGCCGCGTGGTAGTGAGGTGGAAGAGGTTCAGCACTGCCAGCTTGACCTGCCCCAGCAGCAGGGTCTGCTGTGTGGCTGTGCTCTGGATGTGGGCCCAGCGAGACTCCTGAGGGGTATAGCGACAGAGAGCCCGAGCCCCCAGCCACCCCCACCCAGCCGGGCAGTGGGACCCGTGAGTCCTGTCTCTTTGACCCCCCCAAGTACAGCTGCTGGTGCTTTCTGGGCAGGCTGAGACCCCCAGCTCAACACAGGAGATGCTGCTCAGCTCTCCTCCTGCAGCACACTTGGGGTCTGTACTGCCACCCCTCTCCCTGGGGGTGCCTGGGACACCCCGTGCCCCCCTTACCTCCTGGAGCACGTCACGGCGGGCAGCCTCCAGCTGTGCCTGCAGCTGGGCCAGCTCAGCGTTGGTGCGCAGGAGCTCACTGCTGGCCTCCTCCTCGTACCGCCGGAGCTGTGCCCGGCTCTGGGCCAGCCGCTCCTGCCCAGCTTCTGCCTGCTGTGCCAGGGCTGCCCGTGCCTCCACCAGTGCCCCAAAATGGGCCAGCATGGCCGGGACATCCTGGAACTGGGCAGCAGGAGGGGGTGAGAGGCTGTGGGAGTGCTGCCCTGGACAGAGGGCTTGGGGACATGCCCGGGGTCCCCACCGCAGGATGGGACCCGGGACTCACCTTCCCCATCCTGGCCAACACAGCCTGCAAGTAGCTGCCGAAGCTGTGGAGGCTCTGCAGGCGCCGGGCCAGGCGCTCCCTGCACCGCAGCAGCCCCTCCAGCTCCCGGTGCATGTGGGCAGCCCTGGCATCCTGTCCCACCGCCCGTGCCCGCTCCCCAGCCGCCCGCTGCAGCATCCGCCCCTGCCTCGCTGCTGAGGCCTGAGACATGGAGACGGCATCAGCAAGACCCGAAGAGCCAGCATAGCCCCAGCCCCAGCCGCAGCCCCTGCACCGGCACCTCGCGGAAGGTGTTGAATTTAAAGATGACATCCTGGAGCTGCTCTTGCCGCTGGCCCAGCTGCTGCCGGCGCTGCACCAGCCGCTCCATCCTCTGCCCAAACTCCTGCAGGACTGCCAGGCACTAAGAGCACGGCCCCAGGCAGAGCACCGGGGCAAGGATGGGTGCCAGCCCACGCATGGCTGGGGATGTGCCCCCTGGCTGCAGCCCCTGAGGAAGGGGTACGTGGAGGGGGTGGCAGCTGCCCTTACCTCCCGCTGGCTCTGCAGCGCCCGCTCCACTTCCAGCGCCTCCCGCCTCTTCAGCAGCAAACGCGAGGAGGGCAGCGGCGTGGTGGCGTCCCATGCTGGCACCGGCCTGCCATGGGTCTCATGGGGCTCACCGTGCCCAGGAAGAGATACCCCCTCCCACCCCACAGCGTGACCGGGATCCCCCTGGGACCTTGCCAGGGCTCCGTGCCGGGTGCTGCCTGCTCTCTTCTCACCCACCCGCTCTCCTGCCCCTCCCTTGCTCCGAGACCCCCAGCCACTGTCCCAGGAGGAGGACACAGGGATCCCACTTACTGCAGCCGCAGCTTGTTCTGGAAAGCTGTGAGCAAATACTGCTCCAGGTCGAAGGCCATCTTGCCCAGCACCTTCTCCTCAGCAAGGGGCTGGTGGGCAGGAGTTGGGACGCGGGGCAGGCGAGATGGCGGCTGCACAACACTGTTGCCAGGGGCAGCAGGAGGCTCCCGCAGCTCCCTGGGATTTTCCCAGCGCAGCTCAGAGCATTGCTGTAAGGCCGGGTGCCAGGTGCAGGGACTGCAGCTTGCAGAGCAGCCCCACTTGCAGCCCTCCAGCCACACTCCATCCTCCCACCCACTCTCCAGCCCCTCGGAAACCTCTGCTCAGGCTCTGCGCCCCTTCAGACCACAACCGGAGCCCAACCTCTGTCCCACCAGGTGCTCAAGTCCCCCAGACACCCTACACTCCACACCTGGGAGTGCTCCTCTTCCCCTTCACATGCCCTCGGGTCCCTTTGCTCCCCCGTGTGCCCTCACACTGCCCCTTTACCCTCTACACGCTGATCCCTTGCACACTTGCTTCTCCATCACCCTCCCCACACTCTCTCCTACCACTCCCTGCTTTACACGGCTTATTCCTGATCCTCTCCAACCCGTCCCACCCCATCCTGCTGTGTCTGGCCAGTCCCATCATGTCAATCCCCTCCAGACACACTCACACCCCTCCCTTCTCCCCTTGGACCACCCTGCTCCATTGCCCACGGTGTGGTCCCTCCATTCACTCCTGCAGAGTGCTCAGATTTAACCAGTCCCTCCATCCCCTCCTGCATGCCCTGGCTCCTCTGACACCCACCCTACAGTTTCCTTCCCTGATCTTCCCCAGGCAGATCCTGCTCTCCTTGTCTGCCTCCTTACAAGTTCCCTCCCTGCTTTCCATCACAGCCAGGCACCCCCTCAATACTGCACCACTACGACTTAGGTACAGAGCAATGTTTCAGAAGGACTTGGGAGAAAGTACTGTAGTAAAAACAAGTCTCCCTGGAATCAGCATCCCCCATTGTCCTGTCCATGCTCCCGTTGTTTCTTCTGTTATCCCAGGATTGCTGCGGCCCCACGGTGACTTTATCACCCTCCCCGCAACCCCAGCACTGCTCATGGCGACCCAGCCAGAATCCCATACTGGTACTGGAGTCCATCACCAGCATCGGGATGGGTTACTGGGACCCGCTTGCCGAGCTCTGCCTGGTTGGAAAGGATGCCCGAGGCCAAGAGAAACATGAGAAGATGAGAGGAGGAATGGAGACACACAGCCAGGGAAGGACGGAGTGGAAGCTGCGGGAGCGGCGAGCAGAGGGAGGCGTGGGGACGCGCTGAGGGATCCAGCCCGCTGCAGGACACCAATGGCGCCCGCTCAGCCGCACAGCCAGGGGGATGCGCTTCAGGCTGGGCATTCAGCTGGAGCTCCGTGCAAGGAGGGATGAACACTATGTGCCTCGTGGCTCTTCTCCCCTCTTTTCCTGCGGAGGCACCCC
The DNA here is from genome assembly GCA_027925045.1 of Hypotaenidia okinawae. NCBI lineage: Eukaryota > Metazoa > Chordata > Aves > Gruiformes > Rallidae > Hypotaenidia > Hypotaenidia okinawae. The sequence goes on from BSDF01000017.1 coordinate 16,177,394, forward strand.
GTCCTGCTGCTCGCCACCGTCACCTACGCAGGGCACAGCAGCAGCATCTCAGCAAGGGCGAACACGCCAGACAACAGGGAATTCTCCCCTCCCTGGCAGCTGCTCCTGGCAGAACCACCGCTTCACAGGAGCGCCAGCAGCAGGGCTCACCTTCGGTAAGGGAGTTGAGGTAAGCGGCCTGGACCCTGTTCCCGTTGACCAGCGCCATTGCCTGGTGCTCGGTGGAGCTGTTCGTGGTCTCCTCTTCCCCCTTCCCCTCATTGTCATCATCGTCTGAGTCCACCAGCACCAAGATATCACCTGAGTCTGGATTCCTGCGAACCGCAGAGCGAGTGGAGATGGGGTGAAAGGCTGAGGAGAGCCTGTCCTGCCCCTGCCCAGCCGCGACAACCCTCTGCACCAAACCGACTGATCCCCAGGGACTCCAGTCCTGCACTAACCACGTTCAAAGAACAAGCGGGGTCAGTCCCTGCAGGCAGCACCACCAGCACCCCGCGGCGCTCCCCTTCATCCACTGAAGTCCCTGACCCCTTCATGCACCTCCCCACATGGAGCTGCAGGAGTCACCCCCTTCTCCTGCACAGACGGGAACGGGAGGCACTCCGAATGTCTGCCTGGCCTCCAGGAACATCACCTCTGCCAGGAGGACTGTCAAGGCCATGCAGGACTTGGCTGAGGGAAATCAACACCCACCTGAAGGCAGCACCTGAATGGGAGAGAAGGGAGGGGGAAAGGCAGCGTTAGAAATCGGCCCCAGAGCAGGTCCTCAGGCAGCACAGTGCTGGGTTTAACATACAAGTCTGCCTGCAGAAGCATGAGCTCTGTCAGCCCTATGTACAGGCATGGACGTGAAGGTGACCTGCCCATGTATACAAGGAGAGCACCAGAAAGGTCTCAAGGAATGGGAGAAAGCCCATCACAGCACAGCTCCCTGGAGAAGGGAAGGAGCCTGAAGCCCTCAGCTGGGGAAGGGCCTTGTGTTTCCAACCCATCTGCCTCTGGGGCAGACAGGGCTCTCACCAGGAGCAGGATGAGGCCCAAGGGCTGGGCTGATCCTCAGCGGCTGATGCCAGCACACCAGGAAGGACAAGCCCCTTAGGGATAAAAGCTGGTCACCCCAGGAAGAAGTAACCCCTCTCTCCCTTGTCCAGCGGAGAGCTCCTACCTCTCAGGCACAGGAGGGGGTTGTAGTACAAGACAACTCCAGTGATGGTGAGAACAGCCAGCAGGGACAGGACCACCACTGTGCCCACAACCCCAACGATGTTCACCGGCTCTGCAGAGAGGAGAAACAGGAGGCCAGCTTGTCACCAGGCAATGGATGGATGAGGACATCCCAGTGCAAGCAACAGAGCAGGTCCTGGTGCTGCCTCAGGTCCTGTTTCCCATCATGGCAACAGTCCCACCAGGACAAGGGCCAAGAGTTTCAGGCACTTGAGCTTCATTGATATGGAAACCACCAGCATGAGACCCCTATTTTGTGCCCTGAGAAGCCTGGGACTTGGAGATGCTTCTCTGTGCCCACAGGAGGGACCACAGGCACTCCTCTCTTGAGCCCATTTCGCCAAGGCAATCGGGCCTTCTCACCCTGGGATGAAGGGAGCTGGTCCTGCATCTGCACTTGCACAAGAGCACGGAAAACACCAACAGGCAGAGAGGGCTCTTAGCAGCAAACAGAGGGAGCCCCGTGGGGGCTTGCTGATGGCCCCCACAAACTAGGTCCCGGATTCCTCCGCGCTCCCTGCGGCAGCGACCCCAGGCAGCCCCACTCACGCTTCACTGTCAGGCAGACGAACAGCTCCCTCAGCCCCACAGGGTTCTGGGCCTTGCAGACGTAACAGCCCCCATCGATGTCCTGGGAGCAGTTCTGGATGGTGAGCTGGGACACGTTGCCCTCCTGGGTGACGAAGTACCTCCCTCCGGGTTTCACCTCCACCTCAGGCTGGGCGATGCCCCGCAGCCAGGTGATCCTCGCTGCTGGGGTGCTCTCGGTCACCCGGCACGTCAGCGTCACGTTGTCACCCACAAAGCAGGTCTTCGGGGGCTCTGACTCCAGTGAAGGCAGCTCTGAACAGCCCATGGGGGAAAAAAAGAGGTCAAGGAGAGAATGGAGGAGTTTAACACAACAAGTAATCAGCCAACTAAACGATTAATAATTATTAACAGAAGGAAGTCAGCCAGGAGAGTGGGACTCGAGCACTGTGTGTTTGTGTTTGGCATTCAGCTGGTGCACAAGACTTCAGCAGCCTTCCAAGGAGTGATCTGAGCAACTTCCATGTTGCCCAGTCCTCTTTTGGACACCCGTCTTCATATTCCTGGAAAGAACGGTCAGAGAGGAGCCAGCAGGGAGACAGCATGGAGAAGAAAGGCCACCCAGGGATTTTCCTGGGGATCAGCACAGCTCTTGTGTAGCCCCAACAGCCCTTGCAGGATAAACACAGCTCCAGTTTCCAAAAGCCACTTCAGTCAGATCCCCTTAGATGTTTAAAGGAGGACTGGGGGCACACACAACCCCTCTGCTCTAAACCCAGCCTTATCCAACTTACTCTCAAGCTGGGCAAGGTATCAAAAGCTTTCATGCAGGCACGAGTGCTTGCACAGGTGAAAAGCTTGCTGTGGGGAGATCTGCCGGCCCCTGAAGATGCACTCCAAACACAACTCACCTGCAACCATACCATGATGGACCTCAGCTGCAGTCACCTCTGCAGAAGCCAAGCCCTGCCATGCATCTCCCCCACAAGCCTGGCTTGCCTGACCACTGCCTTAGCGTCCTGGTGGGCAGAGAATGTTGGGGTACCTGTCTGCCTCACCCTTAACAGTTAATTAATTCATTAATAGTTAATAAGATAGGCAAATCAACTCACTTATCTCTACAGTGCATGCAGGCTCCTCCTGCTTGATAACGTGGCTCCCAACACACTTGAATACCTTGCGGTGGGAGAGGTGGGAGCTGTTCAGCGTTTCCACGTGGGTGTCCGAGGAGCTCGTGGAGCTGATGACCCAGCTTGAGTTCTCCAGATCGTGCCCCTCTTCTCTCCAGTGCAGGGTAGGGTGGGGGTACCCCCAGGCCAGCTGCAAAACAGCTGCAGCAGCATCCCCAAAGAGGAGGTCTCAGCCCAGCACTTTGGGGTGGAGTGCGGTGGATCTGTCAGAAGAACAGCACCCAGTTAGAAGTGTTTCCAAGTTGCAGCTCTCAGCACCTCAGGGCTGGAGCTCCCCTGCAAGTGTTTGGTTTTGCCATTGCTCCCCTTGAAAGAGATGGTTTCCCTGCACGTCTTCCTCCCTGACTTGTGCTCCCCTGGGGCTGTGGGACACAAGTCTGAATAGCAGCCACGAGGGACCAAGCAGGAGGCTGTCCTGCAACAGCCTTGACAACAACCATGGCCAGGCCTTGAGGGACCAACGCACAGGGAGGAAAAAACACCATCGCCACAGCTTTACCCAGGGAAACAAGAGAAGCCCCTAAAAATGCAACAAGAGAACGAGATCTCCATGCTGCCCCTGGCAATTCATCACCATGCAGGCCCTGCACCTCAGACACTGATTGGCACTGCTTGAGGACAAGGCTCTGCCTGCCACTGGTACGGGCACGTGGGTCTCCCAAGGGAGCATGGAAACCATCAGGGCTCTTGCCAAGGGACTGGTAACCAGCACTGCAGAGCCACCAGCTCCAAGCTGGAGGACTTCCCCAGCAAGCCCAGCACACTGCTGGAGGAAGAGGCTGTTCCTGGAGTAGAGGAGTCCTGGAGCTCCGGAGACTCCAGCGGGCAGGGTGAGTGTCACAGACACGTGCCACTGAAGCCAAGCCAGGCGTGCCCGGGTCCTTCCCGCACCCCAGTCAGTGCAGCGCGGGGCAGGCGGCACCCCTCAGCCCCACACCGCTGTGTGCCTGCACCATGGCACCGGGGACAAACTCCGGCCAAGAATGTGGGTAGGGCAAGTCCCCGCTGGCCTGACGCCAGGGCCGGCTGTGCGGTCACCCCCGCAGCAGTGTGTGTGTGTGTGTGTGTGTTAAATACAGCAACAGCTACATGATGGCAGGAGTGGGTCAGAAGCCAACAGAAACCCAGGGATAACCCATCCCTTCGGGCAGAGCAGGGCTCTGGTTCCAGGCAGATGTCCTCCATCCCGTGGTTTCACACACACGTGTGTTCGTTTAACAGCCACAGGGATCCTGGACTCTGATCTGAGCAGAATGAACACCCTGTGCCTGGCTTGCCTAACCCGGTGCTGAACAAGGCCCCACTGGGAGATGGGGCGCTGTTGAAGCAAGCCCCACACAGGAGTGGTCAGAAGGATGCCCCCTTGTTCGTTCCCAGAGTATTCAGGTGTCTTTCAACTGACATGAGTTAAAAAGAAGCCCAAGACATCACACCAAAACACCGTGTGAGTTACAAGGAGATCCCTTTTCTAGGGTTTGGCTTTCCAGAAACTATACATGTGTGATCTTTGAAACCAGCCCTGGCAACACTTCCTCTGTCCCAGCTCCAGGGAAGGTCTCATTCCTGAATCCTGGATCGATAAGAGCAACCCTTCAGCCTGAATCACCAGGAACCACCCTGCGCTGAGAGGCGGGTGTCCTTACAGGACAACTGGCTGGAGAGCTGCACTTTCTGTGCTGGTTCCAGGAGCCTCCCCATGAAGCCACCAACGTTACCTCCTGAACTCCCAGGCTCTCCCAGTACAACTCTACTCTTCTGTCTAAATGCTCATCTGTCCCCAAAACCTCAACAAACCGAAAGCCTTAACAACACTCAAACATCCCTCACAGAACACCAGGAAGAAGGACCTTGTGCCCACAGAAGAGCCACCAGCAGCTTCTATCAACCTGCACACAAACATACCAAGAACTCCTGCTTTGGCTGGACTCGATGATCTCTTGAGATCCCTCCTAACCCCTATGATCCAGTGACTCTATGATCCCTGGAGGTGTGCAACTACACATTCCCTTCACACCATCCTATCCAGAACCCACACACAACAGCAGGTCAAGCCCTGGCTGCACCTCGGTCATGCTGCTGGAATGTTTCCTTGACTGTGTGTTTTTTCAATGCAGTTTTAAGCAAAGAAAGGTCACTTTTAGGTACAACCCACGAGACAGGTTGAAGACTGACAACTGGTAACTCCCACACAAAGCCTAGAGATCCTGGGTAGCTCTTCCACAGCGGTGCCAGGTCTGTCTCTGGGGGTCCCTCCAGTCCAGGCTAAGCTGCTCCAGTAATGCTGGATGGGAAAATCAGGACCTGTGACTGTAGTCTTGAGGTTGAGAAGCTTCAACGTCCGGCCTCTGCTGATGCTGCTTCTGCTCCCCCAGAAAAACCTCTCTCATTATCTCAGTTTAACCTTTGCAACCTCTGGAAATTAACTGGCACATTAATCCCATGCTAATAAACAAAGTTTGGAGTGCAGTACCGATACCTGCCACGCCACAGATACTATTTGCGCCAACGGTCCAGATTTAGGGATCCCCCCTTCCCAAGCCCCACACCTACATGTATGTTCTCTGAAGCGTGTTGGAGTTCGATGCCTTCACTCCAGCCCCAACATGACCCTGCAGGTTCCCTACCCCAGGAAGGGAATTTTCACCTACGTGAACGTAGAGAGATTTAATCTGCACAAAACAGGCACAACTTTACAACACACAGCCTTCGCCAAACACCCAGAAGGAAGGAACACCCTGAATGCAAACAAAAAACAGGTCTTACGGTGTTGATGGAAAGACCAGTAAGAAAAGCAGGGGCCAAAAGAGCAGAGTGTCACTGAAATAGGAAACTGGCAGCGATCTTTCCCTTTTCTCAACCCTGTAACATGGGTGCAGCTGGCACAAAGAACAGCAAGACACAGCCCGAGGGGTCAGAGCCTACAGCACTTCCAATTTGGGTCGGTGAAGGGGCAAAGAGCACTACCAGCTGCAGGACCTGCTAATCTGGGGGAGCTCTTCCTGCTGAAGAGTTGGGCCATCTGGGCAAGGTAACAATCCCCACACCAGTGGTGTGCAAAGTGATCAACTCTCCAGCCTGATCTTCCAAGAGAATGAATGAATAAAATGGGGATGGGAATGGGAGAGTGCCAAAAGATACAACAGGGGAAAAAAAGGCTGAGAGGACATCCTGCAATGGTAAGAGGCACACTCCCAGGACAGTGCTCCCAGCAGTGAATCTGAGGAATGTGGAGTTTCCATCAAAGTTGTAAGGCTGTAAGACTCATCACAGGCAACTTGTCAGCTGAGGACCCTCCATCCTCATCCAAAATGATGGCAAGAAGGAATGGCCAAGCACATGTATTTCAAACACCTATTTCCTCAAGGGAAAAAGGCCAATGAGCAGCAGTCCCCATCCTAAGATCTGTGACAGCTCAAGTCAGCCAGATTCCGAGGCAAAGGGCCACCCTGGAATAGTTACAGGATATGAAAGTCTGTCCAAAATCTTGTTTCTCATCGTCACTGAAGAAGGAAATGAAAAGACATAGCAAGAAATTAACAGCTGGCATGTTGTCCTCTGCCTCACACACAACTGATCCTTGACAGCCCATTTAGACACACATCTCGGTGCCCATGAGTGAATGTCTAACGGAATGGTATCAGCCTGTTCATGGATTTTGCATGAGGAAGCCACCTTGCCCTTTTTTACACTAGATTTCCACCAGTGTCAGATGAATGTGGGCGCCTGTGAGACTCAGGGGAGGGAATTCAGACTCGGGACAGACTTACTGGCTACCAGGAGCCGGACCCTGTGCTCGTGGTCAGTCTTGTTCAAAACTTCTTTGCAAGTGTAGTTGCCTTCGTCCTGGACACGCAGCTCTCTGATGAGCAGAGAGCTGTTGTCAACCAGGGAGAAACGGACGTCTGGAGGGAAAGCAACCTTTGAGGAGAAGAGCGGGGGAAAGAGTGTGGATCCCCTTGAAACCAGACCACCTCGGTTGCTTCTTTGGAGACATTTCGGCACAAAAGGAGGATGCTTCCTCCAGCTTCCCCAAAGACCACCTCCTCTGTTCCTGCAAAACAGAAAGGAGAGCGTTTGGGATCTCAGGAACCTGCAAAACCCCTTTCCATTATACATCGACCCTCTGGGGTGTTGGCAGGGGAACTCTTGACAAAGCGTCTCCAAGATGCATTTAGCAGCTTAACAACATTTACTGCAGACAAAACCCACCCCAATACCGGCAGCCATTGAGGAAGACAACACCACTGTTGATATCACCCCTTTGTTTTCCCTACTTTCCCCCTCCCCTGGCAAATGGCAGCCAGACCCTACAGCCAGCTCCAGGACACGCAGGAGCTTCCCCTTCTACCCGCACCTGGCCTTGCTTTCCAAGGGCAGCGTCGTGACTTCCAGCACACACATTACTTAAAGAAAGGAGGCCAGCCGTAGGGCCCGCAGGGGAGCTCCCCGCAGGAGCAGGCGGGGTCCCACAGCCAGCCGCACGCGGACGCCGCTCCCCTTCCCTCGGTCCCCTCTACCTGCGGCGTCCCGGCGCGGCACCAGCTCCCCGACGCAAAGGGCGAGTAAGAACCGGGCTGGCAGCGTCCCACCGGGGAGCCGCATCGTCGTGTGCCGGTGCCACAGTCTCCCGCCTCAGGGAGGCGGTGCTGTCTGGCCTCCGCCCTGCCGGGCGGGCAGGCTAGCCCCGCCCGCTCGCCCGGCCGTCCTCTCTCCTTGCCCTTGCTCGCTCGCCTGGACCTGTGATGAGGGTCGTATATCAGTCTCCTCCGCCTGAGCCCCGCCATCTTGGGCGCCCGCCATCTTGGGCGACCCCCCCCCCCATACTCCCCGCCCGCCATGTTGGGGCCCCCCCGCCATCTCGGGCAGCCCCCTCAGAGCGGCCTGAAGCCGGTTTCTCTGCCCAGGTGAGAAGGTCACTGGCCCGGGATGTGGTCCAAGGATGGGGAACAGTGAGAAGGATGGTGTTCCCAGAGGGTTAAAGCCAAGGAAAAGCAGTAAGCGAAACCCCTCGCCCAGAGGATCTATAATTTGCCCCCTTAGAGGCACCCCAAAAGCAGCGGAAGCAGGAGGAGCGGTGATAAATTGCTACAAACGGTGCCTTTGGTTATGGAAAGAATAAAATAAGCAACAGTTTAAACCAAATCTGCAGAAGGAAAACGTGCAGCACAGACCAACGAAGGACTTGGGGGAAGTGACAGGTGGAAATAGTAAAGGATGAGCTGCTGGGCTCCCACGGAAACAGGCAGCAAGGAAAGACATGGCTGTTACTGGTTTCATTAAAGGTCTTCTTTGGACTTGGCTGGGGTGAATGTTACAAAACGCAGCCAGCGAGCTTTTAAATTTCTGCATCAGATGCGTTAGGAGAAACTGTCCCAGTGACAGGGTATTTTTTTTGCTGACGGCAGGTGGAGCCGATGGTCCCGCCTTGCCCACTGTTGCAGCCCCTGGGCTGGTTTGTTGTATGCAGTAGCACATAGCTTGTGTCTCTGTGCCACCCCACAACAAGGACTGTAAAGCACGTAGGTACCCTTGTTACCTTATGCCAGTAATTTGTAGAGCCAGTAGTTGTATGTGTAGCAATATTAATCATTACAGAAGACTCTTAAGTGCCTTGTTAGTCTATAGAACGTACTAACATACAGAACACAGCTAACCCGTGGGACCTTACTGCTGGGGGAAGGCACAACAGGTCAGCTCTCCACCGGCCATCACACGCTGCGCTAGGACGTGCATAGCGCTGCGAGGGCACGCTGGACCCCGGGCCTCGGCGCATAAATTACAAGCTAATTAACGGCACGGCCCTTAAGCGGAGGCTGCAGCGTGCCGCCCCCCGGGCCCTCCCGCTCTGGGCAAAAACCGGGGTGGCACCAGTGCCACAGCCCCCGCCTGGGGGCGCCCTAACAGCGGGCGCGGACGAAAGGCCAGCGGGTCGAGCAGCCGCCAATGGGAGGGGAGCGACTCGGCCCCGCCGCCAATGGGAGCGGGGGGCGGGCCGAGCGGGGCGGTGCTGGGTCGGCGCGGGCGCAGTGCGCGGAGCAGGCCGCAGCAGTAGCCATGCCGGTGGACTTGGGGCTGTGGAGCGGGCCGCTGAGCCTCACTGAGGTGGAGCAGAAGCCGGCGCACCCGCTGCGCGTCAAGTATGGCTCCGTGGAGATAGATGAGCTGGGCAAAGTGCTCACACCCACTCAGGTGAGCGGGGCTCGGCCCCGCGCGCGGGGGCGTGGCGGGAGGCGGCGGGGCGCTTTGCGCCTTGGCCCCGGCGGCCTCCCCGGGCCCTCCGCGGGCGCGGGGGGATGAGAGGGGTGCCCTGCTTCGCTGCCGACTCTCGTGCGGGGGAGGCGCGGCCAGGCCTGGTTCCGTGCCGCAGGAGGAGCCCCGGCGGCTCTCGCAGGCTGGCTGCGGGCCGGCGCGAACGGCCTTGAACTCCTCGGGTGGGCTCTGCGTGCGGGGCAGCCGGCCGGCTGGGCTGCGTGGTGCAGGTCGGAGGGCTGGCTGTACAAATGCTCTCATCTCTCCAGGTCCAGCATCGCCCAACCAGCATCGAATGGGATAGCTGTGATCCTCAGAAGCTTTACACCCTGGTTCTCACAGACCCAGATGCTCCCAGTAGGAAGGACCCAAAGTTCAGGTAATGGGTGTGGACAAAATTGAGCATCCCTCTTGGTCTGAGCAGAGGTTTAGGAGGTGGTGAACGTGCTGTGCCTAAGGTGCAGCAGTGAGTTTGTGGCTTGGGATGGAAATGGTACATTTGCATTGCTCCTTGAAACAGGGACAGCCCTCACATCTGTCCTTGAAACAGGGACAGCATGGAGAGGAGCAGCTGCTTTTGCCAGGGGTGTTTGGAGGTCTCTTGTATCTTGGAGAAGCGCATGTCTGATGCTTGCTCTAATTTGGCACGTGTGCGAGTTGGAATTAAACTGAACTAGCAGTGGAGTCTTAAATCTGGGACCAGCTCATCTGTCTCTAGGGAGACTCAAAAGTATGTGGGATACCTCCTCTTAAGGGTCAGAAGCTCTGGGCTTCCCAGGGTTCTAGAGCGGGATTACGGAGCTGTTTTTGACAGGCTCTGCATCCTGAAGGAAGCGGTACCTGCTCTAGGACTGGAGCTCCATGGGTTTGGTGAACCAGGGTCAGTGGCTCATAGCTTCAGCTAGCCTCCACTGAGAGCCTTATGGAAAAGCAGCAGCCCTGAACAATGAAAGGTCTTGGCTGGGGCTGTGATGCTGTCTGATGGGTTTTTGCCTTGTTCTTTCATTGAATCACAGGGAATGGCATCACTTCCTGGTGACCAACATGAAAGGCAACGATGTGGGGAGTGGGACTGTGCTCTCCGATTACGTCGGCTCTGGACCTCCCAAGGGAACAGGTTGGTTCCCACTGCAGTGGTTGCCATGCTCTAAGCACAGGGATGCTGTGGATCGGCTGTAGTGTGCTGGGGTGGGTGGGAGGCCTGCAGTGGGATGCCTGCTTGGCCCATGCTGGGCAAACAGCGTGCTGTGCTGCAGAAGTGGCCCACACAGGGCTGCTTGTGGCCACAGCCAGCAAGGACACGTGTTGCCACTGTCCCTGTGTCATGACGGGCGTGTGCTTGGTAGGCAGCACTGCCTGCTGTGGGGAGCAGGACACGAGCTGTGCAAGGAGATCTAGCACATCTCTAAGCTGCCTTAGCTCTGTGGTGCTCAGCCTTCTGATCCTGGAGAATGCTGAGGGGGGGGGGGGCTCTGTTTCCCTGTGTTCCTGGGGTGATGTCAGAGGGACCGGCACTGGTAATGCTGTCCCTGCAGGGCTGCACCGCTACGTGTGGCTGGTGTACGAGCAGCCGAAGCGGCTGACCTGCAACGAGCCTGTCCTCTCCAACCGCTCTGGTGACAAGCGAGGCAAGTTCAAGGTGGCATCTTTCCGCAGCAAGTACGAACTGGGGGTGCCGGTGGCTGGCACTTGCTACCAGGCAGAGTGGGATGACTACGTGCCGAAGCTCTACGAGCAGCTGTCAGGGAAGTAGAGCGAGCGGCCCCGAATCAGCGCTGTGCAGCCCCCCGCTGCGTCCCTGGGTGGTCAGAGCACCTCACTCTTGTTTAGTTTGGTTAGTGAGTTGAACCCACCTGCTCCTGCACTAGAACCGTGTCCCTGTCCTGATCCTGCTTTGGTGTGCTTTGGGGGGGCCCTGCAGGCGATGGTGAGCTAATGAGCTGCAGAGGCGTCTGCCAAGGGCCCCCAACTGACCTGCGTAAGGGAAAGCAAAGCCTCTGCTGGTCAGTGGTGTGTCACAGTGTCTTTGCTGTAGCATGTGGCAGCCCGTGGGTGCAGAACCACTGCGTTGGCTGCAGAGTCTCCCCTTTTGGGGGGGTGGCAGTCTAAGGGAAACTCCCACTTTAAGTTTATTTTTACCTTCAAGTTTTGGGCCAGTGCCTCCACTTCGCTGAGGTGAGCAGCCAAGGGAGAGCTGGTGGGAGGTGGCACAACCTCCTGTTCTCTGTGACCGCTTGGAGCTGAGAAACCCCTTCATTTCCTCCCAGTCCCGGTGTGACCCACTGTCAATGTGCCGTTTGCTCACAGCGCGATTAAAAACTTGCTGAGGTGGATGGTGTGGTTGTCTTCTTGGGGGATGGGAGGGTGCTTACAGGAGGGGCTTGGTGTCAGTGCGTTCCTTTCCCCCTCCTGGTGTAAGGAGGCTCTACCCTCTGACAGGAGATCCCTGTCCTGGCAGCAGTGCCTGCAAGTGCTGCCACCCGAGTGTCAGTCCAGCTGTGGATGTGTGTGTCATCCCCAGCCTCACCCCCCTCGGGGCAGCTGCCAGAGCAGCTCTCAGCAGCACCCCAGCTTTCCTGGTGCTTCCCAGCTGCACCGAGGCCTGGGCTGTTCCCGATCCCTCTGCCCATGGGGGCAGAAAGTGAACCCAGGTCACAAAGAGGTCACAAGCCCCCAAAGCCAGCAGCTTTCTGGCAAGCTTTCCCCCCACCTTGTGACACACTCCCCTTCACAAAGCACTGGCCCCACAAGGTACAGGGCAGGCCCCCTGACATGGGGAAGGCGCCGGGGGTCACCCCAACATTTCCAACCCCACCCTGACCAGTAAAGCGGCATTAAGGGGGTTTTAGAAAGACAGCTGCTCTCCAGGAATGCACAGTGAGCTGCAGCCTGTGCTGGAACCAAGGGGGCAGAGGTGAGTGCTGCCCTGGCACATGGCCCCTGCCCAAAGGAGCAGCTGGGGGTCACGTCACCCCCCCACTTTGCCCTTCAGGCTCTGCCACTCTCCCCACAATGAGACAGCCAGGCGGTGTGATGAACACTTTTATTTACAAATATAATTAAAAGCTCTGACAGTTATTCATGCTCTTCTTGGAACCTGAAAAATGTTTTTTGTTGGTTTGTTGGGTTTTTTTTTTTTTTTTTTTTTTAGGTTTTTTTTTTAAAGTGCATGCAAAAGAAGTAAAGCCTTTTTTTTTCATCTTTTTATTGTAAGAAAATACACGGTTTGAAAGTGTGAATAATGCAATATTTATGACCAAGATCATGGGGTCAGGGGTGGACTTGGGGGAGGAACAAAAGAGAAAAAAAAAAAAGAAAAAAAAAACCAAACCCCACCAAAAATAAAAATAAAAATAAAACCAAAACTGAAAAGGGCCAGGATGATCAGAGGGATAGTGTGGGGCTCCAGGCACGGACCTGGAGCACGAGGGAAGGGGAGGGGGGAGGAAGTAAAAAAATTTTTGATCAGAGAAACAGTTAAAATACAATATGAAAATAAGTAAAAGCTCTCCTTAAATTCCTTCTATACACAAAATACACGATTTGACGAAGCCCAATTTGTGCTACTGGGATCCCGTGGGCTCATTTAAGTGTATTCCCATTCTCTGCGACAGCAGAAAATGATTATGATACAATCAAGAATAATGCCAAGGCCTCGTCCCTGCCTGGCATGCTGCTTCTAAAAATCACCAGGGCTGCGCCCCCCAGTCCCTCCCCACCCCCCAAAAAAGTAATAATATGTCACCACTGATATGTACAGCACAATTAAGGTTTTTTTTTTATCTTTTTCTGTAAAATGTATCAAATTTTTTTTTTCAATCTTTTAATAAAATTCTTTTAATTATTTAATTATTCCTAATGAATAAATACCAAAAAAATAAAAATAAAATAAAATTATGCAGCAGCTAGTTAAGGTAAGGCTGCGGATTTAGTCTCTCTCCCCCTGGGTTCATTTTATCTTTTGATTTATTACTCTTTCATTAGTTGGTTTTGTTTTGTTTTGTCTTTTTTTTTGCTTGTACTTTGACTGGTTGGTGGTAAATGAGTGATTGCTCAAAAGCAACATACATCCACTTTGTTTTTTCTTGGGTTTTTTGTTTTTTGGTTTTTTTGTGGGTTTTTTTCCTCCATTAAAATTGTCTCCAAAGTTTTTCACTGAAACATTTTTTTTAATCATTGCACAGAGACATCGATACTGTGACGTACTATGGAAAAGACCTCCAGGAGCCGTCCTGCACCGGGACCGGCACGGGGGGGGAAAGGGGCCCCTGATGGAGTAAGAATATACAGGCACTAGTCCGACACGATGTCAGTAAGAGACAGAAAGAGAGAGAGCACGCCCGTTCACATGGGGAATGTTGGTTTTGCAAGTTTTAAAATTATTTTGTTTGCTTTTTTTTGTTTTTTTTTTGTTTTTTTTTCAATGGTGAAGAAATTTCAATCTCATCTATAGTCCTCCTTGGGGTATTCTAACGTGACCAAATTCCCAAAGCCCATTCGCAAGCTCTCCACGTCAAATGTCTCGATCTCTCGCTCCTGCCTTTCCAAAAGAAACTTTATCCTCTCGCTGCGTTCCTTCTGGAGGGCGGCGAGCTCCTCTTCAATCTGGAAGAAGCAGAGTTAGCAGCCCTGTAGCACCGCTCCACACCACCCCCTCCCCGTGCCCACCCCCATGTCCGAGGCGTAACCCTGCACCCCCCGCCTCCCAGCATGTACCTTCTGCTCAAGGTGCGCCCTGCGCAGTGACACCCGTTGCTCCAGCTTCTGGAGTTCTCTTTCATGCTGTGCTTCTGTCTGCATCTTAATTTTGCTCTGGTAGGCGTTGAGCAGCTCCATCTCCTGCTGGAGTTGCAGTCTTAGGGCTTGGCATTCTGCTTCTTGGGCCTCATCCAGCCGGAGCTGCAAGAGCATAGGGACAAACAACAGTCACACCTCTGCCAGTAACTTCTCTGCTCCTCCTCCTCCTCCAAGCCAGGGAATCTCCAGTGTTTGCAGCAGAATGGGAAAGCAGGAAGGGCATCCAAGTGCTGCTTCACCACTCACAGGGAGGCAGAAGCCTCAGAGAGGATCCATGCACCGCACCACAGTGGGCAGCCCAACCATACCCACTGGCATGCACCCCTGGTAGGGAGTCCCTGCCCAGGGAGGTGCCGGATGCTGCACCTACCGCTTGTGAGGCCATCATCTCGTTGATGCTCTGCTCATACTGCTCTGCCAGGATGGCAAGCTTCCTCGTCTGCTCGTCCTTCAGACTCTTCAAAATTGTCTTGTGCTCACTCTTTGGAGTTACTTCCAGCTGGTGATTCTTCAGTGCTTTGTACTGCTTCGTTTGCACTTTGCATGTGTCCTGGAACTGCTTTTTGATCTGCATTTCCATAGCCTGCCAAGGGAGGAATGGCATGAAGAGCAGGAAGAGCTCTGGGAGAGGTTATAAAACACACCCAGTGGGTGGGCTGATGGGACCACTGCAGTTCCCCTGTGCTCTGCGCCATCTCCAGCCCCGCAGACCCAGCGCCAGCTCAGGCCCTGCTTCAGTGCTGACCCCGAGCCTGAAGCCCAGGCCAGGGCATCTTCCCCTCCCACCCTGCATCCTGCCGGCAGCCCAGCCCATCACCCTGCTGCCTGCCTCCCAAAAAGCATTTCCTTTTGAAGCCTCCTCAGCTCCAGAGGCTGTGTATCTGAGACCCAGAGAGGGTGTGATGCAGCAAGAGCCACATGCCTTTTTGGACGCTCAGAGAATGGGAAATTTCCCACAGCAGCTCAGGGGTTTCTAATCAACCTGCAGCCGAACCGGGGCAGAGCGCAGCGCTCAGCACACCCGTGTTCTCTCCCTCTGGTGACTTGGGAAGTGAAGCACCACCTCCTAAGCCCCTTTCTGTGTCAGGGTTTATAGGCTGACACCAGCCAGGACCTGCAGAAAGCATGGCTCAGCAGAACCCAGCTCTGTAAGACTTTGCCAAGGCCTAGCCCAGTTTTACTCAGCAGCCTCACTTAGCACCAGCACTTCAGAAACCCTCAGTGAGTTCTCTGCTGTAAGAACTTGTCTTACACCAGAGCAACCCCGTGCAAAGGAACCGGATGCAAAGGAGAGCACGAGGTGCTGGAGGAGAGCGGCAGGTCTGCTACATGGCAGAGGCAGCAAGCACAGGGACCAGCCAGCCTGCAGGGCGGGACAGAGGCTGGAAGAGGAGGAAGGAAAGCTTCCCTCAGACGGAGGAAGGAAAGCTTCCCTCAGACGGAGGAAGGAAAGCTTCCCTCAGACGGAGGAAGGAAAGCTTCCCTCAGACGGAGGAAGGAAAGCTGCCAGCACCTTCAGGTTCTTTGGTTGCTGCCGCAGTTCCATGAAATGCTTCCTGTGCAGCTCCCGCTCTCGCCGCTTGTTGTATTCCAGCTGGTTCTCGAGCTCAGTCTGGTGCTGCAGCCGGATCAGGTCCATCCGCAGCTTCTGCAGGGTGTGCAGCTGCCTGTACTCCAGCTCACGCGTCGACTCGTCGTGCCGGATCAGCATGGCATGCTCCATTTCCTTCTGGGTCCGCTTCTTGTTTAACTCCTGCACAAGAGGACAGCAGAGCACAAGACAGAAGCTGAGGAGTGATCCTCTCTGCCCCGAGATGGGGTAGTCAAGTTCACGAGGCCGGGTGTTCCGGTCACTGCTCTAGGTGACATCAATGACTTCCACGTGCCACAGAGAATCACAAACCCAGCAGCATGATGGGAGGGCTAGTAAAGCGGTTGCCTAGCATCGATCATCCATCCATCCATCCCGACCTGCTCCACGGAGTCTCCAGCAGGTGGCACTGGGACCACACACAAGCCCTCCCTGACTGCTGTGCATCAAAGACATCCCTGCAAAAGACATCCTGGGGTGCTCGGGCTTGGGGGGCTGAGCTGGGGTGACTGACAGCACGCAGGGGTGTTACTTGTCTGGTTCAGATCACCCCGAGGCTTCTCCCATATCACACTGGAACAGCCGTGGCCGAGCTTCAGCACACCAGGTAAAGCAACTGCCACTGCGGATGGGTGGGTTTGGCCCTGGCACAGCATGATTCCCCAAACAGGGGTTTGGCCCAGGCCTCACATGAGTCCACAATGTGCATGTAAAAGCTGCTGCACGCAGCGCCCTGCAGCCCAGGGAAACCTTCTCCAGGTGACAAACCCCAGGAGAGGACGACAGTGGATCCTCTCCCTGATCACCACCACTATTTCTGTCTCAAGCTATCAGCAACAACCTGCGGAGCTGAATAATCCAGCTCAGTCAAGCAGTGACTACAGCTGTACCCCTCGCTGATTTCTGGTGTCCCTCACAGCTGGTCTGCTGGTACGTGTCTCCATTTCAGCTCTCTGTCTCACAAACCCATCACTGTGCTTCATGCCAGCCAGGCAGGCACAGCAGGGCTGCCCTGCCCTACACACAGGTACGGTGCCCAGCACGGGGAGGGCTCAATGTTGGCTCAGCCTAACGAGTTTCTGCAGCAGAAGCAAAAAATATAATCTAATTATTCTGAGTTGTTGCTTGTGTGTTGTAATCCTGTTGTAATCCTGTTGTAATCCAACATCCGCACCTGCAGACAGGTGCTTCAGCCCCTGTGGCTGCTGTAGCTGCAACAGGTTTAAGCTGGGAGGATGGGAAGGGGAACAGGGCCAGGACTTGTCCCAAGGATGTGGCACACATTTACCTTTAAGCAAAAGCTTACACCCTGACAGCCAAGACCAACAACTGGATGTGCTGGCGATGGATGGCACAGAGGCAGGTGACACAGCCAGCACGGCAGCGAGCTGGGGCGCCTGTACCTTCCTCTCGGGACAGGCAGCCAGCCTCCCTTGCACCCCATCCACACCCAGTAACAGGCAGGGTCACTCCACTCCACAGAAACACAGGAAGAACCTCTGTGGTTACTTAAAATGCCAAGAAAACCCATTCCTGAAGCATTCCATCCTTCAGCTCTCTGATCCCACCAATCCTAACTAGCTTATAGGAACGTTATTTCCAGGCAATAAACACTCAGCTCGTTCTGCAAATCAGGGGTGTCTCAAGAGCTTGAGCTCAGAGCGTTTCTCCTGGTTCAGCTACCATGCTGGGTACCTGCATTCCGTTCCCATCCCTGCCACAGAGCTTATGTGCTGCCACAGGGGTGCCCAAATTGGGGTTTCAGAGTCATTTGTTTTCAGGGCGCCGGAGCTGAGCCCCCTGGGTGTGATGTGCAAAGCAGCTGGGCAGCCCCAGGCACAGCAGGAATCAAGGGCAGCAAAGCTCCCAAGAGGTAAAGCACAGGGCAACACTGGGGGCTATGGAAAATGTGATGGCAGCAGACTAAGTACATGAGCATTCCAGGTTTGACCGCTCAGTCTCAGCCTTTACCAAAACACTTTCTCATCTGATGGTCTTTATCCAAAATCAACACCCAAGAAGCATTCAGGTTCTATAGTGGCAACTACAGACAGATCTACAAGTACCAACTCTTCCTCCAGAGTTGTGTTTGCCTAGGGACAGCCAGTAAGGCAAGGGTTAGTAACTGATGAGGAACAGGAAGACACAGACTGGTGTCTCACTAACAAACTACAGCCCCTTCTCTGCACTGACCTGAGCAGAGCCCAGTGGAAAAGCCACGTGGGAGCATTTGAAGAGAAGTGGGATGCAGACACAACTGTATTTCTGGCTTTTCATACAGCTGTAGCATTGCACTCTGCACCTTAATATTGCTCTTTTAAGGTCCTTACTGGTTTGTTACACATATTTTTCTTTACCCAGTGAGTAGAACTCCTTGCATGATGCTTTCAGCCACCTCACAGCTCTCCCATGGGCAGCCCTGGCACTCACCGAGGCACAAGCTGCCCAGTGCTGGGAAAGCAGCCCAGTGGGATCCCCCAAAATTGAATGCCCAGGAGCTCAGAAGCAGCATCTGACCCACAGTGGGTGCCCCACGTAATGTGTGTGTCTGCAAATCAGCTCGGCCACCCCTCCCGAGTTAACAAAAGCTGCCACCTTTGTGTGGAAAACTATTTCCCAGCACAGGTTTCCTACAGCTTTTCTCAGCTCTGTTTAGCAGTGAGAAGCAGGAAGCCCACATGTTGGCCAGCAAGCTGGCTGACAGACAGGAAGCTAAAGCAGTTAAAGAAATGCTTGGGAACAGAAGTGAAGAGTGCCATACTTCCCGAATGTTCTGCTGCTCCATCTCGTGCCTCTTGATCATCGTTTTTCTCTTGAAGGAACGGCAGTTTTTGTCATAGTAGAGTCTCTGCTGGCTGAGAAGATGGGCCTCCTCTTCAGCCTGTGTGTGCTGCAGGTTCTCTTTATGTTTTGATATCCTTTCTTGCTTCTCTTTCTTCGGCGTGCTGTGGTCCTCATTCATTTCCTGCATGGATACAGGGTGAAGACAAGGCTTCCCTTAGGATCACAGTGACACGGGACTTTGTGTCACTGGCTACCCCCTCTGCCACTCAGTTCATGAAAGGACACCAAAATCCCAACTGCAGGACTAGACCTGGCACTTGGCCGTGCCCAGCCCTGCCATCCATGGAGCTGTATCACCCCCACAAGAGGAGGAAGAGGAGGAAAAGGCCAGGTTGGATGGGGCTTTGGGCAGTCTGGTCTAGTGGAGGGTATCCCAGCCCATTGCAGGGGGTTGGAGCTAGATGACCTTCAGAAGTCCCTTCCAGCCCAAATTATTTTATGATTCTATGAAAAACCAGCCAGGAGACACAAACATCTCGGGGGCTAAAAACCAGCCAGGATGAAAAGAAACCACACACCACCACGGGGGAGGCTCTGGCTGTTCAGGAAAGAGACCAGCTCAAACCCCACAGGTTCCTTCCCCAACTCCTGTTTTACAGCAGAGTCCAGCTTGGGCTAAAGTTTCATTTCAACAGGAGTCAGGTTCAACTCTCTGTCAAATCAGACACCTCACAGGGCTCCTCACCATTCATTCTCTCACCTCACTTCAGAGGAAGTTTTGTGATGTGATGGGGATACTGTTAAGTAACACATGTCCCACATGGACAGATAAGCTAGTATATTGATTCTTCTAATTAAATATAAGCAATCACAGGACTTTTAGTCAAGGGACATCTACACAGCTGCTCTGACTTACAGCTTTAGCAGAAAACCCAAACAGACAAGGAAGAAGAACAACTCTTTGATGTCCCATTTTCCCTCATCACCTTTGGTTTCAAAGAGTCTGCTCTACAGCAGATTGTGAATGCACCTCTAGCACCCTTAGAGATTATTCTAGAAATGCTGCCAGATGCTCCTGGTTCCTAAGAATCTAAAGCTGCTTCCAAGTGTGACAGCATCCCTTAAACCCCTGGGCTGGCCCAGGTTTATCGAAAGGAGAGCCTAGTTCATGCCCATTCCACACCCCTTCAGCCCTGAAGATGATGGTTTCTTGCCTCTTTAATCTTTTCCTTGCAAAGCTTGTATTGTTTCTTCTGACTTTCTAAAAAGGTCGCCAGGTCTTTCTTTTGCTGAGCCAAAATCTGTTGCTGGAATTTCTTTTCATCTGCTGCAGCTGCCTTTGCCTGCAAGGCAGAGAGGAGAGAAAACCCACAAAACAAAGGGTGAGGGAGCAGGTACCAAATCCAGCACTAATCAGCCTTCTGCTGTGTGTGTCAGGCTGTCGTTGTCCCACCACCGTGTCAGACCAAACCATGAGTATTCAGCTACATGAAAGCCACCTGCATAAAAACCCAACCCTTCATGCCCACACACATTGAGGAGTTTCCTTATGCTTCTCCTCCACCAAAACCACCCCAGAGGGTAACACCCCAGTAGTTTACTTAGGTGAACATGGTGAGGTTTAAGTAGACTGACAGCAGTGTGGTCACAGCCTCGGCCATGAGGCTGAAGCCCCCTCCAAGGTCTCCACAGAGTTTGCCCATGCCCACTAGCCGTCTGTCAGTAGCTGCGGTGCTGGTCCATGCCAGGGGAGCACCCATCAAGCAGAAGGCTGACAGGGGAGCACCCATCAAGCAGAAGGCTGACAGGGGAGCACCCATCAAGCAGAAGGCTGACTTGTAGCCGTGAAGCTCTTTCACCAAACGGGCCAGGGTGACCCCAGACAGTAACCACACAGCGTGCTGAATGCCGCGGGGCGTAAGCGGAGCTCCACAGCCTCCTCCTGGAGATCTTGCGCGCACCTCTACCCCTCAACTTCTTGTAGGGACTCCTAAGTCTCTACTCACCTCTTTCTCCATCACAGCCACTTGCTTCTTGGCCAGCTTCTCCAGCTCAATGGACGAGTTGTTGGCATGCGTCTCCACCTCCTTCTGCAGCTTGAGGCGGTGCTCGTCCATCTCGGCCTTCAACTTGTTTTCCAGGGCGATCAGCTGCTTCTGGTGCTGGCGCCGCATCCGCTTATATCCTGACATCTGTTCCCGCAACTCGTTCTCCTGCTCATGCTCATGGATCTGTCTTGTAACCTGGAGTCAGGAAGAGGGAAGAAGTGCTACGTGGCCTTCTTCAGACAGCCTGTCCCCGTGTTAGCGGCTTACCTGGCGGCCAGACCCTGCCTCCCTTTCAGGGAACGCTGCTCCAGGTTTCCTCCAGCGCTGGTACTTACTGTCACAAACCAGGCCATAATATTTCTCTCCCCTGATCCTCCCCCCAGTGACAATTTTATGTGTGTTTTCAGTGACACAGCAGAAAAAGGAAAGAGCAGGTTACTTCTGGAAACAACAGCAGCTGCTGGACAATGTTCTGCAGATGCAGGACTCGACCGTGGGGGTGACATGGACTTACAAGACAGCATCAATTTTAAGAAACCCAAACGCCCCAACCCACCATCCTGTCCTTCCTCCCCAAGTTCAGCTCAGTCCCTTGATACCTATTTTCTGCCACGAGTGACCTCCTCCAAAATTTCTTCTTAAGAAGAAGATGGTGGACTGAGCTCCCTCCCTACCAGAACTGAAAGTTTTCCAACAAGGGAACGCTGTCCTGGAACTGTGTGCTCTTAACAAGATCCATCAGATGGGCTAAGCAGATTTTAAACCCTACTCAGCTGAAACAAACTCACAAGTTCCACATTCATTTCCATGCCTAAGTGCATCTGTGTGAAAGGAGGAAAAAACCTCCAGGAAGGTGTGCCAAGAATTTGCAGAAGAAAAAGGAAATGGTAACACTTCCATTCCAAGAGGAAGAAGTGCCCCAGGCTGAAATTTTTACTTTTCTAGAGAGTCTCAGAAATTCCCACATAAACATCTGCTGGTATCTTATGATAGGCCTGGGAGCCAAAAGCCAGAGCCCTTCCAACATGTGCAGAGGCTGCAGTCCCTCAGCCTGTGCAGTTCTCTCCCTCTTGTGCTGAAGTACCAAGCAAAGGGCTCAGCCCTCTCAAGGTGACCAGCGAAGCTCTGTCGATGCCAACAGTCTGCATCGAACCAAGAGTCCAACCAAGAGTCTGCAAGCACCCAGCCTTCCTGATGAATCTCCCTGCAGCTGTCCAGAGAAAGAACTGGCACCTACTCCAGCGCTGCTGTCACCCCAAGGCTGTTTTTCGGAGATCTTCAAAGTCAGCTCAGATGTAGGATGGGATGCACCTACAGACCTGAGAAGCTTCAAGCCCAACAGAAGAGCAGCAGCTGCCTCACCAAGCAGCGAACCAAGCCTGCTTGCTGGCAGCCCTGTGCTTCAGCTGATAGGAACAGGGATCAAAGAGGAGCTCCAAAAGCAACATGGAAGTTTCACACCACAACCAATGCATCACCCCAGGCAGATGGAACGCTGCCACCTGACTCAGCTCGGGTGACTCCCAGCGCTTGGGAGGGGTGCAAAGAGGAGGTGAGGGGGAGCCCTGCCCAGCTTTCACCTTGAAAGAGATTGATACAGTAAATAGACACCGACTAAGAAAGTTATAGTCAGACTCCCAGGACAATGCTACAAGCCAGCCTCTGTTTTCCCCACGTCCCTTCAAAAGGCAACTCCAGAGAGAAAACCAAACATCTGAGTGCAAAGACAACAGAGAACTTGTCTGACTACAGCAATGATGGTGGGTTCACCACACCAGCGAAGACAAACATCAGTGCTGAGGTAAGTGATGAGGCATAAATCACTTCTTCCTTGTGCAAGAAATTCTGGGGGCATCCGGAGGAGTGTGGGCAGCAGGTCAAGGGAGGGGATCCTCCCCCTCTACTCTGCCCTGGTCAGGCCCCACCTGGAGTGTTGTGTCCAGTGCTGGGCTCCCTGGGATAAAAAGGACAGGGATCTCCTGGAGAGAGTCCAAAGAAGGGCTACAAAGATGATGAAGGGCCTGGAGCATCTCCCCTATGAGGAAAGGCTGAGTAGGTTGGGACTGTTCAGCCTTGAGAAGAGAAGACTAAGGGGGGACCTAATTAATGTTTATAATTATCTTAAGCAGGGGATGCAGGGGGAATTAGCCAGTCCCTTTTCAGTGTCTGTGGGGACAGGACAAGGGGCAATGGCTGCAAGTTGGAGCATAGGAAGTTCTGCACCAACATGGGGAAGAACTTTTCCCCAGTGAGGGTGAGGGAGCCCTGGGACAGGCTGCCCAGGGGGTGTGGAGTCTCCTTCTCTGGAGAGATTCCAGCCCCATCTGGACACCTATCTGAGTGAAATGTCCTGGGGAGCTGCTTTGGCAGGGGGTTGGACCCGATGATCTCTCGAGGTCCCTTCCAATCCCTACAATTCTGTGATCCTATGTTATTTTGGAGTTGACTGGGTTAAATATAAACTTCGACCTCAGCAACTGGTGTGACATAGCAGCCTTCAAATGCTTGAGACTGGTAATGAAACAGACCCAACCAGGACAGGAGGAACTTGTGAGACTGTAGGAATGACTTCAGAAATGCAAGCACAGCATTAGCCCTGTGCCCTGGGAGAGCTCAGAAAGCTGCTGGGGTTATTAGGGCCTGGCCATGACAGCCATACATGGCAGCCAGAAGCTGGTAAGCTCGAAGGAACTTCCACTTTTCAGACAAGTTCAACAAGACTAAAATCTCCAACAGAAGCTTTCAGGTAATGAGAGTGTCTCCAAGAAGTCACCCAAGTGAATTGTAATGAGACAGATGTCAGGTAAGACAGGCAAACCCCCCAACATTTCAACACATGGCATTTACTGTGTTAAATGACACAGGACTTGCAGAGAACAGACTTGGTCAGGGCCATGCAGAGGCATGGAGGGACAGCAGCCACCAGGCAGCAGTCCAGGATCTCCCCGGGGAGTGCTGTTTTTGAAGCCCAGCCTTTCTGGGAGCAGTGGGACACTCTGCACTGCACACTCAGTCCCAAGAAGTTGGCAGAACAAAGCCAACAGCAAAAGCATAAGGAAAAAAAGTGGATCTAAGAATCCATTGGCAACTTTGCCACTCCTCTCTTTGCTCTTCTCTCTAATGAGATTTAGGTGGTGAGCTCAGTTTATTCTGAGCTAAAATCATTGACATTTTATTCTTTTCATTTTTTTCCCCTGCTCCTGTGCACCCCATTCCCAGTTTCACTCCACTTGTCCCTGTCAGGACAAGAATTTAATCTCTGAGAGATTTCCCATTAGGTCTGGGATATTTTCCCCAGACAATGGGATGCAATTACTAATTATAACACTCCCTGATAAAGCCTTTGAATCACAGCAGAAGAGGAGACATTAAGAAGTCAGAGGCAAACAAAAGCAGCATCTCATTCCCAAAGGCAGGAGAAAGGAGAACAGCAGGCTTGGTGGGAATCTTGTAGATGTGATGTCTGTGTGCTTGTGCCACACACCTAATTTATCCCCCTCATCTCTAATGGAGATCAACATGTCAAACTCTGGCTTCAAAGGGAGTTCTCCAAATGGGGATCTCAAAGCATGGGGGAAGTTGGAAGAAATTGACATCAGTTATTGAACATGACCAGTTCTGTACCAGGGGAGTTCTTCATACCAAGCATGTCAACACACAGATTTGGGGTTTCTAAAGATGAAGCCCCTGGTGAATGAACAGTTGGAGTGGGCATTGCCAAAAGGAAGTCTGGGGAAGTTCCAGCAGTCATGGTTCCAGTGGTCTTCGACAAAGGGACTTGGACCTTTGCAAAGTATCACATGAACATCACCTCACAGATTGTCATAGGGAAAATGACAACTCAATTGCTCGTTGCAAAATTTGTTCCCCATGTCAACCAGGAAATGTCAGGAAACAGAGAAGGGAAGTTTCCTGAAGCTTGATCTGCAGCATGCAATAATCAATCAGGTCATCAGCAGAACCAAAAAAAAACCTGTAGAGAACTGAGCAGCCTTTATTAAGGTATGACATTTTCCCAGTTTCTTATCTCTCAGTATCTTCTGGCATGCACAGAGCTGAGAAGAGAGATGCCTTTTCCAACCCACTCCTACAGGCAACTTCACTTGCCATAAAACCCAAACTTTCTTTCACCCCTCCACGATTTTTGCTTTCCATAAGGAAGTCAGGCTCACAACTTCTCCTCCAAACTGGCAGCTCTTCCAAGTTCCTTTTTCTACAGGGTTTAACCCAGATAAGTGAACACTCTCCTGAAGGATGGTTATCCTCACCTCTCAAGAAGCGAATGCTATACTCAGCTCCCCTCCGCTGGGTGAGGCAGAGTACTGACCAGCAGCCTCTCCCAGCAAGAGGAGAACTTTGAGATGAGAAAGCACAAGTTCAGGATTTTTAGAGCAAAAAATCTATAAAGGCAGCAGCTGGATTGAATCCATGAGGAGAAACTCAACCAGCTGGAATAAAATGCCCTGGCTTCAGCAGAAGAAGGTGCAGGATAACAGGCTCCGTCTAAACGTGCCCAGGTTGGGAGTCAGGCTGCCCTGGTGTCGTTTGAATGGCCACATCCAGAGGAGCCTGCTCACACCTACCCAGGCAATCAGGCTGCAGGTCCTGGATGATGAGATCATCTAATTCTTTTGCTGGCATTTGGATGTCAAAGACAGTAACGCCAAGGCCTTCAAGAGAGTCCACATAATCTGATCTTTTTTATGAAGTTTAGCTATTAGATCATTTCATTTGAAAACTGTAAAAGCAGCACTGAGGAGATACAGGAGGTGGTGAGGAGACAAGGGGTCAAGCATGGAAGACAACCAGAAATGCAGACCAGTGCCTCTCTGCATGTTTTTAAAATGCACCTTTCACTTGACAACGTTGATCAGTGTGACCAACGTGCAGAACCTCTACCCTTCTGTGTGAGCAGCAGCTTCCTGAGCTCCAAGGCTCAGCTTTCTAGTTGTTACTTTTCATTTATGGCTCACTGATAGTCTGCAAAACAACCATCTCCATTTCAGACAGTAACTTTCCCTGCAACAGCAGAACCCTGCAGTGTATTTCCCACCGCTGTTGGGGGCGATTGTTCCTGCTGCTACAAGATCATGATGCAAAAGAGAAAAAAGAAAAAGGAAAGCAAAGTGGAGGGATGTTGGTCTGCACAATTACCCAAGAGAAAGGTGGTCCATGAAAGAGCAACTATGAAAATTGTTGCTTGAGTTACAACCAAAGATAAGCTCCTCCAGCTTTCTTAACCACACTGGCTCATTTTTTTTTTTGGTTTTGGAGTTTTTGAGTTTTGTTTTGGTTTTTTTTAACCTGAGCAATATCAAAGCACCACTGAACAACCACAGAGGTCCATACCCAGCCTGTGTCTCTGTGGATAGCCTGTTTCACTATCTTATCTCAAGTTGGTCCAGTCTCCTCCCTGTTCTTGGGATGCTTCTGCTGAGCAACAGGGCAGGGGTATTACGCTGTCACCAGGACATCTGGGGCTGCTGAATGTGGTTCTCCTGTAACCCTTGCACTTGCTGAAACTCTTTGAGCTGGTTTTTGGAACAAGATCCAGCTTCCAAGTTGACAGCACCTCTCAAACACCGGCCTTTCCTCTACTTGCAATATCTCCACCTCAGGGTGAGTAACCAGGGCTTGAGGGCCCAAGACCCTACACTCCACCAGCAGAAGAGCTGTCCAACACCAGGCACAGCCCCAGACTCCGTGCTTCTCTGTACTGTTGCCCTCCTCTCACACTGGTTGTTAGTGTTCAGCAAATCCCACAAGCAGAAGTGTTAACACCCAAATCTCACCCCATGTTATTGAATGTGGGGTCAGAACTCCCATTTGCTGATTCTTTCCAATACAGCCACTCAACTCTCTCAGTGGTGCTCAGGAAGTGGCATAGGGAACCATCAAGGCATGGTGGCTTGCTTATTTTTTAACCCTGTGGGATCTTGAGCATCCATTCACACAGGATGCTCCTGGAAGACTCAATTAACAAGGAGGGAGGCATACAGTCTGAATTTCTGGTTTCACACAATACGTTTCAGACATGTTTAGGTCATCCTCCCTGTATCAGCTACATGGCTGACCTTGTCCTCCCCACAGGTACTTAAGCAGCAGCCCAGGGAACAGGCAGGAAAGGAGTTTTCTCTTGGCCAGAAGAGCAGCAGCATTCAGCACCACCACCTGCTGACATCATCCAGACACTCAGCAGTGACCAAAAGCATGGTGGTAACAAAGCAAGCTGCCAGCCATGCCCACACTCCAAACCCAAGCACATATGCTGCCATTCCCCATGTTCTATGGAACAGGTCTCAGCTCTTTGGTTTTCTTGTTTGGTTCCCACTCCTCACCAGATTTCCATGTCAGACCATGAAGAGGTGGAGATGGAAGCCTTTGGAAAGAGAGCCCACCACAAGACAAAGTGAACTGAACTATTTCTGTTGTAACACAGGGAAACATCTCCTCCAGCAGACAGCACCTCAGGATCGAAGTACCACCTCCTGGAGCACCAAGGTGGTGCTTTGGGGACTCCCCTCTATACTGGGAAGAGGATATGTGTGCTTATGATGGGGACACCAAAGCTTTTGCCTAACACATACTACTGTGTCCTTTTCTATGGGCCTGCTGGCTGGCAGTGAACTAACTGGTGGGACTTGCTTCTCCTCCAGCAGAGATGTGCTGCTCCCAGCATGAGCCTGGACACACACTGGATCAGAGCACGTGCCACAGAAAGCAGAAAAAAAAAGTTCCCCCAAAAGCCTAGCCCCTTCCCCACAGTACTAATCCCATCTTTAGCATCATTTGATTACTGAAGCAGAGAGACTTCGCAAATCTGAGTGAGAAGGTAAGGTAGGCACACTCCCAGCCCCACAGGAGGCTGCCATGGGATTTAGGAGTGACCTTGGGACATTAGCCATCTTCCTCAGAGGTTGGGAAGACCTCACAGACTGTGAGGTACCTTCAGACCAACATCTTCCACCAGCTTCTCAGGGGGCCTTGCCATGCAATACCTTCAAGCTACCCGAGCAGCGCAGGGATGACATACCCAAGTGAGATGGGAGTTCCAGACTGCTGCTGAAGGCAGGACAGAAGGTGCAGCAGCTTTCCACAGGGAGTAAACCAACATGAATACATTCAACACACATATCTATCAATCAAATTGTACGTATCTTTGGAGTGTGACAGTCGAGCCATTCATCCTTTCTTCCCTCCAGACAACCTAACTGGATCCTACTTTTATTTGCTTAGTGCAGGCAAGAGTGTGGGCACTGTCCTGGCTGCATGCACACACACACAATTACCAAGGCAGAGGGTCTCCAGGACAGTAGGGGTACTGTCTGTGTCAGGTGTGCTGCACAAAGTCCTCTAACACACACATTTCTAGGTCACACTGACTCGGTGGGGGGAGGAGGGAGGGAAGGGGGAGCAGGGGACACCGGCCTGGGGAGCACTCAGGCTACAGCTACCCAGAAGTACACCTGAAAAAAATGGCACTCAGATGATTCCCCCTGAAACATCAGCCCATGAAGCATTGGGCCACAAGTCTGAATGCCACAGCATCACTTGAGATTAACAGTAGCAGCAGCAACAACCACACAGAACAATCTGGGCTGCTGGCACTGCTGCTGCTTTTCCCCTCAGCTCACAGCCTCCAGCTGTGTTCACACACACGTACTGCCCGTTGTGCTCATGTAGAAATGCAAAACGATTTTGGGGGGAGATGGGGGATGGAGAAATGGTGGCACAGAAGGAAAAACACCCCACCGTTCAGGCAGGGTAAAACAAGAAGGGGAGGGCTCGCTGGTGTAATTTCGGGGTTGGTCTAGGATGATGTCATAGCACTGAGCAAGTGCCATGGCCAAACACTGGGTACTTTCTAATGCTCTCCTTCCTTCTGACCTCTAATACTAACGGGCTGAAACGTTTAAGATGACATTTATTTGAGCTTAAAAGGCCATTTTTCACTCCACTTCCCCTAAAAGGTTGTTACCGACCGCAGCCCGTGTGGAGGCGAGGTGGGGGAGGCGGCACAACAACTAACTCTTCCGGCACACACCCCTTTCCCTACTACAAAGGCATCCACAGCAATCACATTTGCAATAGTACAAATCTCGATGGATTCATCCCATCCCCCTCCTCTTTGTAAGCCCTCAGCCTGCTCTAAGCCCCCTCCCATTATCTCGAGGCAGCAATCCTGCTCAGGGCTGGAGCTGTACAAATGCAGTCACGGTACGGTTGCTTGAAATAAATGAATGAATGAAAAAACACAGGCAGCAGCTCAGCCGGGCAGCAGCCAGCTTATTGTTTCCAACCCCATCTGCAGCTCTGTAGCATTTAAGCTTATCTCCCACCCGGCCCTATAGAGACTGTATGGCCATGCAAATAAAGACATGAACAAAAGAGAGAGGTGGAAAAGAGGAGGGGAAGGAAAAAAATAAATTCATCCGGGATTATATTAACTTCCCCCAGGAAGGAGCCTTATCTCCTGTATGCTGGGAGCACGGAGAAATCAGGTACATTTTACATTTTGCACCTCACACACACAGAGCTAAAACATCTTTCAGTGCAATATCCAGTTGCTATGCCAACGACAACAACCCCCCTCCCCCCCCACCCCCCAACCATCCCCCCATATTCGGGAGAGGGACGAAGCCCCAGATTCCTGACCCCTTTGCAGAGGGAGAGAGGGAGGTGGGGTGGGGTGGCTGCTTACCAAAGATGCTGATTTGATTGTGGCAAAGCGCTCTCGGTTCCGGTAGTGGAGGGCCTGATTCTGCACTGACTGGGTAGGCCGCACCTCAGGCCTGCGATCCCTGTGGCCCACCTCATCCCTTATAAATACATGATCCTGCAGAAATGGATAAAAACAAGGAGAAAGTCCGGCTGTGCTCTTCCCGCGGCGGCTGCCTCTCTCTCACCCCTCTGTCTGCACAAGCGCGGCTGTTTGAGAGGCATAGTTCAGCTCTCCGCTAGCCCCGGCAGCTCCCACGGTACAAAATGAATAAGCAACACATTGCAGGCTGGGGTTCGGCGCGTCAGCTGATCGCTAGTGGGATGCCTTCTGAATCCCTGCCTGGGCTTTGGGGGGGGGGGTTTTTTGGGGTTTTGGTTTTTTTTTTTTTGTTTTGTTTTTGGTGGTTGGTTGTTGGTTTTTTTTTGGGTTTGGTTTTTTTTTTTTTAACCCTCCAGAATTACATATGTGCCAAAAAAAAAAGGCAGGCTGGAAAGCACAAAGCGATGCAGAGCGATCAGAGTCCTCGGAAAGGTTGGGTTCAGGCACTGCAAGCCAGCAATCCCTTTAAAAATGTGATTCCCATGGCTGGCAGAGAAGATGCTGTTCCCTTTTAACACAAGAGCAACATTTTGCCTCATTCCCTTTGCAGAGTGGTTCGTCCTCAGTAGGGTTTCTTTGTCTCTCCTTCACTATCTGCTGCGGAGGATGAGCATCCTGGCTAAAACCACGGCTTTGCTGGTCCTCTCCAGCCTGCCTCCGTGACCACTCAGGGATCCTGCTTTCCAGTCATGATCCTGACCGGTTCTAGCATTTTCTCTCCACAGCCCACAAAGGATTTTTTTTCCCCCTTTTAAAGCAACAGCTCCCAGGTTTTAGCAGGCACAGCTCCTGGTGCAAACTCTCTTCTCACTGGCCAGGAACGTCTGTGCATCCATGAAACAGGGTGTGAAAAATCTGCAATTGAACCAAGCTCTCATCAAGTGTAGAAAGGAGAGACCCTAATGAGAAAGGCCAGCGAAGAACACCCCTGCAACCTTGTTAACTGAAATGGTGACTGCCAAAAGCAGCCCACACCCTCAGGAGGGAGCAGCCTCTGGACCCAGCAGTGTGGGCTCCACTGGCCAGCAGCGATGGTAGCCGATGTTGGCACATCTACCACACTACCTCCCATCTACCACAGTTCCATAATTCTCACCCTCAAGTTCCACCTCCTAAAAAACTCCAAAGAAAACTGAAATTCCTCCTGAATTAAATCCCATTCCCAACTGTGAGGGTGCAGAATTAAGGCTGCTGGTACCTATGCCAAAAGGCAAATAAGAGACACCAACCCTCACAGAGAATGGCTGCTCCTGTTCCCTGGGTGTTGGCAGGTGAGCAGAGGCAGCTTTGCGCCCCCTGCCATGTCAGGGGAGACAGCGGTAAGGTTAGAAAGCTGGTGAAACACCAGCTGACACGGTGTAGCATCTCACAGAATCACAGAATCACAGGGGTTAGAAGGGACCTCCAGAGATCACTGAGTCCAACCACCTGCCAAAGCAGGGTCCCTAGGACAGATCACACAGGTCGGCATCTGGAGGAACCTGAAACCTCTCCAGAGAAGGAGACTCCACACCCCCTGGGCAGCCTGTCCCAGGGCTCCCTCACCAGGAAGAAGTTCTTCCACATATTGGTGTGGAACTCCCTGTGCTCCAACTTGCAGCCATTGCCCCTTGTCCTGTCCCCACAGACACTGAGAAGAGGCTGGCCATTTCCCCCGTGTCCCACCCTTCAGATATTGATAACCATTGATCAGATCCCCTCTCAGGCTTCTTTTCTCCAGGCTGAACAGTCCCAGCTCACTCAGCCTTTCCTCACAGGGGAGATGCTCCAGGCCCTGCATCATCTTAGTAGCCTCCTTTGGACTCTTTCCACCACTTTTCTCCACCTTTCTCTCACTTTCTTCCACTCTTTCTCCACCATGATGCTGCCCTTGTACCAATGCTCTCTCCCTCTCTGTGGACACTTGTTTCCCTCTCTGCTGCTGGCCTCAGTTTCTCATACCCTTCACCTTGAGCATTTACACTCCACGTTTGCCTTTCACTCACCTTTGCATGGGGAGAGCACAATGGCCAAGACCATCATGGAGCCAGGTCTGCACCGGCTCCTCCGTACCCACCCAAGAGAGACAGAGCGAGCTAAAACAATTAAAAAGGGACAGTACTGCATAGAAGTATGACACACATGTCATAAAAACCTGCAGTTTCATTGTATACCAGCCATCCTTATACTGGACCTTCTGTGGCACTGTTGGCAGGAGAATGCAGTGTTACAGAAGGCCAATTGCCAGCCATTGGGATGACCTTTACCTCGTACATGTTCGTACGACAAGGCGTGCTCCTGGCCTTGCATGCTCCCCTGAGAAAGGCATGTCTCAGGCTCTAGAACAGTCATACTAAAAAATCTTGATTAAAGATGTAAAGTTTAGCAGCATCACTCAGGTTAATTGGATTCGTGGCTTCACTGGAACAGCATCAATCCCAAGTTTCCTAGAGCTCTGCAGCACTCTCACCTATCGAGTAGCCACAAGGAAGACTCTGAAATACAGAGTGGGGATAACCCAGACAACCCAAAGCAGACAGGCTGGCTGCTAGCATCACCTTTGGGTTTGGTATTTCCATTGGTGTGTTTTGGAGCCTTCCAGCACAATGCCGCCCTAGCCAGGCAAGGGGCAGTGCCAGAAGCGATGCTGAACTGCCTCTTGCTCTCCAACAAGCAGCTCTGCAAAGGTAAATCTGCCTTCCTGGGGCTTGAGCAAACATAGCCTCATGCAAGCACACTGGTAGGGAGCGAGCTGGAGCAAGGAGAGGGGAGTCACCAACTACAGAAGGGAGCTCCTTTGTCATAAGCTGAAACTGGAGCACCTCATATACAAAATAAAGCTGAATAAAAGTGTCCTGTGGTAAGGAGTGACACAAGACTCACCCACCTGAACCACAGAGGGCTGAAGAGAACCTGAAATACACAGGAGACACTATTCCCCTACTGCAGCTGTGAAGCTGTAAGGTGGAGGCAGGACCCTAAATATTACCCATGGTCACACACAAAACTGGAAGCAGCATGTGTGAATGGCTGAAGCTCCTAAGGTCTGGCAGCAACAACCCAATCTCTGGACCGTCCTCCCTACATTAGTATGCCATGGTGAATATGAAATATTAAACCATATTTAATATGAAATATTAAATACAGAGCAGTAAATCACTTAAAAAAACCCCAACAACTCTAAAACAGGCATTCTGACTTCTCAGAATCACCCCTAAAATGACACTTTGAAATTATAGCTACGTCTGAGATGGGAAAATTCAGCTGTGGGTTACTTCTTAGGGCGTTGGAGCTAGATGAGTGTTGGAACTAGATGATCTTTGAGGTCCCTTCCAACCCAAACCATTGTGCAATTCTATGATCTAAGAGATGGAGTCTTAGAGGGCAGAACGTCACCCTGGTCTCAGTTTATGGGACTTCTAATTACTTCAGTGCAGGGAGGCAGCTCACAGCACAATCTAAGCGCCCTTCAGCAATGTGGTTTAACTCCCTCCCCCACTGCAAACTGCACTGGGCATGGAAAGGTCTGGATTCAAGTGCATGGCAAACTCAGTGGTGGCCCTGGGGACCCTGGGATTGGAGGCTTCTGCGTGCAGCAGGCAACCACCATTATCTCTCAAGTAAGCTCATCCAACCTTAACAGACAAAACACTCTCCAGAAAAGCTGTCACACTACCAGAAAAGCAATCACTTGACATGAAGAGTCACCAAATCTACCAAGCTACACTAACAGAGAGACTCCTACTGAGCAGAGACCCATAAAACAAATAAACCTATGAGTAACTGTATCTCCAACAACCTTCCCCAGACAATGTGACTGATGGCTACCATGACAGACATCTCCCTACAAACCCAGAAAATTGTTTTCTGCTCTTATTTTCTTCTCCCAAAACCTTGCTAAGAGACTCTGCAATTGTATCTCCTTGTGGGCACTGGCACAAATGAGGAAATTCTGCTTCAAATTTTTAGGTCTAGATTTGTGGGAAACCAAGATCCAAAACCAGCACCTCAGCTCAAATGACTCAAAGCACCTCAGAAACTCATGGAGTGTGGGTCAGGGTAACTCAGCCCTAAATCTGCAGTTCAAACATTGGTTTGTTTTTAAAAAAAAAAAAGTGTCTTCTCTGTATTCTGTTTTGTGCATTTATTCCAGTATTTGCCTTGTGACTACAACTTTAGGCATCCTCAGATCAAAACTCACATGAAGCCATTCAAATCCTTCTATTTAGGGTGAACAACCTAGAACTTTCAGCTCCCCACTGAAGAAATCATCTGTTCTGACTGTGTTACCTGTGACAAACAGTGTTCAGGCTGATGTCAGGGGTTGTTTGGCTGGGTGCTGGTTTTGAAATTGCTGATCTTATTTGCCAGAGCAAAGACTCTCACACGTTTCTATGATATTCTCTGACCAGAGAGGTGGTGGAGCTTCCAGTTACTTAAGTGATGTCAAAGTCTCTCCAAACCAATGAATTCCACCCCCCCAAAAAAAAAAAAAAAGGTAGGACTCCTACCTATATTCTAGATTAGTATCTAGCCTTAAACAAAAAAAAATTGTTCTTGTGGATAAACAGAAACCCAGAGCAGCTGTGTGAACATCTGTTTGGACAAGGTTCCAGCAGGTACCTACCTCTGGTGTATCGCCTGAACACCTCGCACTGTGCAGGGGGTTCTGCTCAAACCCCTGCATCTTGCCTGAGGTCACTCTGCAGCGTAAGAGCCTGAACTCCACTCCTAGAGTCCCACACCAGTTCAGCCACACTTTGTCTTTCCCTCACTGATAAAAGGGCTTCACCATCCCCGTTGCCAATACCAGCACAATATTTCAGGAATGTCTGATTAACACTGATGCCTATGAGGCATCAACTGATGCATGTACTCTCAGGGAGCCAAAAATCTTCATTTTAAGATTCATCAACACCTATCTACCTGCTTTTAAAATCTGGGCTGTGTGTCTTTGAGGCACAGTGCATTTGGAGATGGACATGAGAAAATGTATCCAACCGGTAAGAGATTCAGATCATCATCTGGGCTTTGTGCTTCCCAAATCACCCTGAAACACCCACGTTAAGTGGCCTACAGGTCAGTCTCTTTTACAATCCTTCAGTTACAAGTGGGCAAGAGACCATGTTTTTCTAAGCCAGGTAACTGGAGCTTCCACATCTGTGCATCCCACTCAACCCAACGCCTTTATCTCAAGGCAGTTGGGAGGCAGAACTCACACCCTCAGAGACCTTCGCCTGGTTGTACCTTAGAAGTGTGACACAATCACTATCAAATAGTCTTAAAACAAGCAGGAACTCTACTTCTTTCACAAATGCAATTCATATCTGATGGGAGTGGCTTGCATTTTGTTTGCACCAACTGTAACCACAATGGGTGAGGAGTATTACATGTGACTTACATAAATTTCCTTAAGTTTCTCTTTTAATGCCTGTATAAGTAAGACTAAACAGCATGAAATATAAATGTAAACACATTGCTGAAGCCTGTACAACAGGAGGAAAAGCTCCAACCACCCACAACATATGATCTTCGTTCAGGATGGTTCCTTGGGATGGTGTTTGGTACCTAATGCATTTTTTTTTTTGAGAAGAATCTCTCAAAAGGTGCTACTGTAAATGCATTTGAGAAAGCCATACCCCTGAAAAACCTGTGCAACTTCTTTACCTCTATCTTTAAACAGACAAGGCAATCTTTTGTTGAAGGCAACATTTCTTGAGTGCTCCCTTTCATAAGCACTTCAATATTCAGTTACAGAAACACTGGATTTCAGGGAAGACATTGTTTACAAATAGTTAGTTAGCTGGAACTAGGCTTTGCCCTAGCCCAGCAAATGAGAAATTCACACTTTTCATGCTGCTGTAATGCTTTAGCTGCTCTGGCAAAAAGTAAATGCACATGGTGAAGCTCTCTGCAAATGTAATCACACAAACCACCTACATTTTACTGCCCACTAGCAAATGACACTGCTATGGCCGAGCCAAAACTACTTGAGTCAACCAATCTTAGGTGAGATGATGAGTTACAGCTAGACAACTTCAGCTTGATGTCTAGCACTAAGAAAACAAAAGGCAACACATGGCAACATGCAGCAAAAGAGCAGAAAAGCAGAAAGTGGAACTTGACTGAAAACATACCTTGTGGGAAGGGTCCAAAGTTCTGCACACTTCCACTTCTCAAGAAGGAAATCCAAGTGCAAGCAGATTTTAATCATACACTGTGACTGGTAAAGGGTTAGCTTGGCTGCTGTGACCAGTTGTCATTGCACTGCACAATACAGCACAGTCATTCACAAGGAAAGCAAGGGCTGACGTTGCAAGCAGAGATGAAGGAGTGCACATGCAAGGCTGGGTAAGGAGGCATGCAGTACGTGGGGGTGAACCCTGCCTGGACACTGACAGCACTACCTTCTGTTAGCAGCCTCTGTTTTCAGTGAGTATCTAAATGCAGTTTAGCTTTTACAGAAAAAAGCCCAAAACACACAGAACTTGACTCTGGCAAGCCCAGCACCAGCTCCTGCTCCCACCAGACGGCTCAACACAAGACCATAGCAGGCTGATCGTTGGGCCCTACGCAGGTGAGCCAGCGTGAGCAATAGCAGGGACTGCAGGAAGCTATGGAGAGCACCAGAGAACATACCTTCTTATGAACAACAGAGGAAGTGGAATTAATTGTGCTCTCATCACTATGCATCATGACCAGTTCGGGGCTGCTCTCATCCAGGACCTCCTGCATGCTGCTCACACTGCTGCTCTGACTGCCTGTGCTCACAGACATGCTTGGGATGGAATGGTTGCTGCCCAGACTGTCCATCTTCCTACTCAGGTTTGATCCATGCTCACTGTCCTATAAAACAAGGGGCATCAGTTACAAATACTGCAGGAGATCACCTGCAGTGCCCAAAGTTTGTTTTTAAAGGTGACTCTGCAGAGTTGTTTGCTCATTCCTTTGGCAATCGCCTTTCCCAAGGCTGCTTGGGTTATGAAACACTCCATATGGGGCAGGCAGCTTTTGCCTTTTCCCCTGCAATCTTACTGTGTCAGGCATCAAGCCATTTTTTGACATGGATCAGTAAGCCTGGGCATGGCTTCTGGCTTGAATAGAAGACATCCAGGAATAAGGGCTGGCTGGTGGAAGAAATCTCATAGTTAAAAAGGTGCAATCTAAGTTTGTAGTAAAACAATGTTCCAAGTCAGGGCATCCTGTGCATCAGGCAAGACACAAGGCAACGAACCTGCTTGGTTACAGCATGGTCAACAGGCACAGAGGTTTTAACCTCCATGTGCCAAGCAGCCAGTAATTACATTTTGTCAAGCCAGAAGCCCCTTTAACCTTGTGTTTTCAGCCAAGATATATTCTTCATTCACCTTTAAAGTGGCTGATGCAGAACAGCCTTCAATATTACAGTGATGAAAACTGTTGTAACCTACTTAGAAATACATAAATAAATATTCCTCATGTAGGACATATTTTTAATTCTACAGACAAATATCAGAAGTTTGCATCCTTTTTTTCTTGTTGCATATTCATACCAGCTCAGTAATCCCAGAATATGATCTTAACATGGACTTATGGAGTCCTCTGTAATGAATTAGAGGCACTGAAGAGGCTTGTGAGGAATTCTGTGTGGCCTAAGAACTCCTTCAGCTTCTGGTCTGAAATAGCCTCGATTTACCCAAATGAATGGCTTGCTACTGCACTCAGTTTGTCCTGGCCTTCAAAGTGAGTTCAGGGAGAATTACATTACAAATCAATTAACAGGGTACTCATTTGGGTTGAAACAAGCAGAAAGATAAAATTGACTGATTTGGATTTGATTGTGTGGTCATTTTTTAAGCAATCAGCAGATCATTCAGAGCCTTAGGAGCACTTAAAATCCAAAGTACAATATAAGAGAATAAACAGATTTCCAGGATGCTTTTATAAAGTTGCAGAAGAAATAACATGATGAAGCATCCAAAATAAGGATATGTAATTAATGAATTGATATGCACAAAGGACAGAGATGAGATTGCATATGCAACCTTAACACTGACTTCCTAACTGGAATACTTTTCAAATGACTTCAACTTTCTTGCAAGAGCTCTGAGGAAAGCATTAGTAGTGTTTTGAGGGTTAAAAGTTTGTAAGGTTCCTTTTCCACCTCAGAAAGTTCAAGGTAGAAAACAGAACTGTCTCGTGGCATTTACAGTTGAGCAGCTTCTGTTAACCAGTTCAGCAGTAACTGAACCAAGCAGTGTTATTTTCTTTTCACTGTCAAGTTAGTGATTCACATGAGCAATACACCCTCATTTCGTGGTATGCAAGCTCAGTGGTAAAACGCAGCGCAGAGCATGCTGTGCACATGCAGAGCATGAGCTCCATTAGAGTGTTAATTCCTAGGTATCCAATCTCCCCCTTTTTTGAGAGGTGGGGACAGGAGCAACAGAACACAGATCCTGGAGTTGACTGCCACCACACGTATCCTGCCTTGCTGTTAAACTTGGATCTGCTGAACAGCCAAATGGGAAATACATCCCCTCATGCTTCCCTACCCTGTCACTCTCCTAACAGCTTTTCACACATAGGTAGACAAAGCTTGAAGGTTTCAGTGCAAAAATCTGCAAATACCCCTTTTCTCCAACCCAACAACTAAGCTTGAGGTTTAGAAGTTGCCTGGCTGAAGGGCTACAACAGAAGCACTGTAGCTTTAACCACAGTTCTCGCTCCTTCGGTCTGCTCTCCTACCTGACACCCAGGCTCACCCACTGCTAAACCAGAGCTCTAGTTCAGCCTGGAAAGAATATTTGATACACACAAACCTCAAATCACAGAACAGATGCTGAGCTTGGGCATCTTGCTGCATATTATCCTGCTATACTGCAGCCAAAAGAAATACAAACAGCAATTTGCCCCCCACCCCCCTTTTTTGTTTTTGGAAACCAGTCATGGATTTACTTATCCAATGTGCCTGCAAATTACATTAATTTCTATCTAATCTCATCAATGGAAAATGTGACTGGTTTCCTTCTGTAAGTGACAGTCAGCATCAGTTATCATACACCCAAGTGGGTTTTATTATAAGATTTAAACTGAAGCTGAATTTTAGGTCTTTAATACTTTTTTCTTTAATATTAAAGAATGTTTTAAAAAGTAAGTCTTACTAATTCACTGATTTGCTTTTCAGCTCATGATAGCCCAATTACTTTACAATAAAGTTATGGTTATCAAGTGGTCTTGACACTGCTTCTGAGACTGAAGAAGCTTGGACTGTCAAGAAACCCTCCCTCTCAGGAGCTGTAAGGTATCTTCTCACGGAGCATTTCTCTCCAGAAGTTTTCTCCCTAAAGCTTTCAGAAGAAAGGCCACCATGTGAAAAACCCCAAAGGTGTAATGTTGCCAATAAACCCTTCTCTAACACTGAGTAAAGGCTTCTGTCACTCACTGTCCTACCCTTTATCTCCGGCTATTCCAACAGCACGGATTGCATCCTCACTAGGCTGTGCTGATTCTGCTCCCTTTGGGACAGGAACGTTTCAGTTGGCCTGGAACTCCTTGTAGCAGTGCAAACGAGGTAACAAAATCACAGTACCTCCTCCTCTTCCTGAGACTCGTTCAGGGGGCCGTTGCGGGTCTCTTGGAAAAGGATCTTCTTCATTTTCCGGTACTGCAGGTTATCCAGTTCCCGTACTGCATCTTTTGTCCTTTGTATCAGGTCTATCAGCACCCTTGGGGGTCGGTCTCGGCGAACAAAATCGTGCTGTATTGAAGGAAAAATCATAGAATCATAGAATTGTAGGGGGTGGAAGGGACCTTGAGAGCTCATCAGGTCCAACCCCCTGCCAGAGCAGCTCATACTGCACAGGTCAGTGTCCAGATGGGGCTGGAATCTCTCCAGAGAAGGAGACTCCACACCCCCTGGGCAGCCTGTCCCAGGGCTCCCTCACCCTCACTGGGGAAAAGTTCTTCCCCATGTTGGTGCAGAACTTCCTATGCTCCAACTTGCAGCCATTGCCCCTTGTCCTGTCCCCACAGACACTGAAAAGGGGCTGGCTGATTCCCCCTGCATCCCCTGCTTAAGATAATTATAAACATTAATTAGGACCCCCTTAGTCTTCTCAAGGCTGAACAGCCCCAGCTTATTCAGCCTTTCCTCACAGGGGAGATGCTCCAGGCCCTTAACCATCTTCATAGCCCTTCGTAGCCACATGGTTTCAGACATGATGCTGGTATGTTTGATGTTGGCTGACATAACAGCTCACAGTGGGTAACTGGTCTGTTTATATTCATTAGCATATAGTCATTAGCAACACTATTATGAAAGGCTCCAAACACACTCAGCACTGAGTACACCAACTGAGTTCCCAAGCTGCCCAAGGCTGTGTCCAGCACCAGGAGACCTGTTTCCACATGGACCAGAGACACAGACTGTGGAGAGGCAAGGCAAAGCCCCCTCAGCGCTGAAACCTGCTCTGTGTGTGTGGGTGTGCACGTGCTGGAGAAGCACACACATCTTCTAGACATTTCTAGAGACATTAACAGTGAGATGGAGAAACAAGAAAGAAGCTGTCTGCTGCTCTGTACTGCAAACACCATGCTGGCCCTTTGTCACAGGAGCTGGGCACCACCTGCAAAGAACTTGTCAGGAGAGTCACATCTGCCCCTTGGCCTCACAACCCTTTCACACCTGGTGACCACTGGGTCTCACAGGAATGGGAAACACACCTCTGCTCTGGATGTGCTGCCCTTCCTCAGGTTCAAGAGCTAAGATATACAACTGTAGGTGGAGCAGTGGGTGCAGAACCCAGCCTTCCTTGCAAGAGGAGTCTCGCATTCCAAAAAGTTGAAAGGATGAGCTGATCTTTTAATGGCTTGTTAATAAACATGGACAGTATCACGCCACAGGCTTATTTCTGGTTTTTAATTCAATTCAAGCCGTTGTGCATTTGAGTTTTGCTAATGGGGACAGCTAGTCATTTTGCTAGCAGTGATGGTGTTTGATTTTGAACTACAGCTAGAAGTTCTAAGTATCACCTCCCACAGAAGCAAAATGGGTTTAGTTTTTTTTTCTACACAACAGAGACAACCACCATTTATTCTTCTGTAAATAGCAACAATCTGCAGCTTATCTATGATTAGAAACAAGGTAACCATTTTTTCTCTCCTTGTAGCTAACTTTCAGAAAGCAGGAATGTATTGGAAACAACCAGCCCGAACTGAAATCCTTCCTGTATGTCCAGGAACATCCTTCAGCAAAGCCAATACGTGTTTCGCTGGACAGATGGTGTGTTTCACATTCCAGCACTACTCAAGGATTGGGATGCGACCACCCAGAATCCCAGCCTGGTCTGGGTTGGAAGGGACCCCAAGGATCACAGAGCTCCAACCCCCGCCACAGGCAGGGACACCAGCCTTCAGGACTGGAGCTACACAAGGTTGCTCACAGCTCCATCCAACCTGGGCTTCAACACCCCCAGGGATGGGGCACCCACCCCCTCTCTGGGCAGCCTGTTCCAGCCCCTCACCACTCTCTCTGAAAAGAACTTCCCCCTGATATCTAATTTAAACCTTCCTTCCTTTAACTTTAATCCATTCCCCCTTGTCCTGCCAGTCTCTGCCCTTTAACAAGCTGATTCCCCTCCTGTTCCTCTCCTCCCTTCAGGGACTGGCAGGCTGCAATGAGGTCCCCCCGTAGTCTTCTCTTCTCCAGGCTGAACCAGCCCATCTCCCTCAGCCTCTCCTCACAGGAGAGGTGCTCCAGCCCTCTCATCATCCTCGTGGCCTCCTCTGAACCCTCTCCAACAGTCCCACATCTTTCTTGTATTGCAGGCCCAATGGAAGTAAGGACATGGACATGTCCAAAACTCGCCTGGATATGTTCTGCTGTGATCTACTCTGGGTGACCCTGCTCTGGAAGGGGGTCAGACCAGATGGGCTTTCAGGGTCCCTTCCAACCCTGGCCCATCCTGAGGTTCTGGGAAACCACCAGGCAGGAGCAAGAGAGTGAAAATCAAAAGGCTCTTGCACGTCAAGAATATAATTTTGACTGTTCATTTCCATCACCTAATTGCCCAGCTTACATGTAAAAAACAGAGGCACCTCTCTGCTAAGCACTATGCAACACCAAGAAATGATGGCTGAAGGACTTAACTCATCAACTTTCTCCAAGGAGCAAGGAAAAATAAACCAACCCCAAGCAAACAACAAAACCAAAACAGCCTCAAAGGAGAAGGTTAGCTCTAAGGACATGTGCCAAGTCCATGGGAATGTCTTGCAAGCTGAGAAAAAGAGGGTGAAAGCATTAATACAAGTTTTTATAATTGCTTTTAGTTTTAGAAGAGAAAATGAGAAGTGAGATACTTTGAGGGCGGTGGCTATTTATTTTCAACAGCATTTAATAAGACAATGATCATTTGACCATTTCCACCTGAGATAAGCAATGGAAACTGAATTTAGTGCTTAAATACCTCATTTAAAATGCAGTTCTCTAAGAAAATATGGCCACAAAAAGTTTGCTCTATCCCTAAGGCTCTTCAATCTTATAATCCAACAATCTTTAGGGAGAGCTACTGCAGGAGGGAAC
Source organism: Hypotaenidia okinawae (assembly GCA_027925045.1). Taxonomy (NCBI): domain Eukaryota; kingdom Metazoa; phylum Chordata; class Aves; order Gruiformes; family Rallidae; genus Hypotaenidia; species Hypotaenidia okinawae. The sequence continues at coordinate 16,219,167 of BSDF01000017.1, forward strand.
ATCCAGGCTACTGTTCTGAAAGTCTAAAAGCAAGTGAGATGAGTGAATATACACGATTTAAGATCTCAGCTCCTGTCGTTCACACAGACTCCAACCTAAGGTACTTGTGAAATCATATCCTTCAATGAACTTACACTATTCCTAGAGAGCAGAAAGGCTGCCAATCCACAGGAATGAATCATTCTGAAACCCACAACATAAACCTATTAGCTGGGCAAAGGCTCGTCAAGGAGCTGCAAGCAGAACCAGGGAAGAAAACGCTGGTTCTGCACAACAGCACAAATGCATCACAGGGAAAAAAATACATATATGGGCTCCCTAGAGAGAGTACAAACAAGCCCACTCATCAGCCTTTACCTGAGAGGGAAGGCATGAGGGTTAATTAGTCTTACAGGCTTAAAGCAAGGCCAGAAGTGAGCACAGAGCTGGCTGTGCAGTGAAGAGTGCAGGGTTTCGATTTCTCTCTTCAAGAACCAAGAGGCTCAGAGACATTCATGAAAATGCATTTAACTGAGCTGAAAGAGCAACAAGAGAAGCCATGAAACAAAGGCTGAACGGTAGCCTGAGAACAAAATTCAGCATGGAAAGGCTGTCAGGTAGGCACAGAGCAGTGATCTAAGCTCCTGTGGAAGTTAAATGCCCAGTGGAGTTAGCAATTCCTCAGCTCAAGTATTTGAGAAGCTGGGTCCTGTTTACCTGGTGTGGAAGAGCAGCGTGCAACGTGCTGCTCACCAGCAGCTACTGGGGCAACCAGGGCAACAGCAAGGCCATGGTGCAATTCTAGCAAAGGAAATACTTAAAAGAAAAAAAAATCCAAACCCCACAAAACCCACAAGCCTGATGAAAAAGGGGCTGGACAGGATTTCACACATCCCTAACCTTTTCCCAGAATGCTGCTCCTGAATTTCCCAAACACAGAGCCCTTGGAGTTATAACCAGTTCCTGTACACTTCAGGTAAACAGAAGCTCAATGGTTTAAGCTGGAACTGATTTATGATTCACTGGTAAAACTCTGGCAAACTCTGGATGCATCAGTCCCAGCACAGGTCTCCCTCCTACGTGCTCTTGGCAGTTATGAACCTGTAAAAGGCACTTTCCAAAGTGATATGGTTATTTCCAAACCAAGATCTTTAACTAATTAGGTTCAGTACAGAAACCATTAAAGGGATTTAAGAGACTTTTGGGTTTAGTGCTTTGATGAGGGGAAGAAGTTAACCCAGGCCTATCCTGTTAGTGCTTTTTTGAACATCTAAGTGGGATGTGTAAATACAGAAAAGCAGCAAACACATTATACAAGATATTAGTGAGTAAAGAGGAATTGCTCAAAAGCCATGGAGGACAGGGAAACAGTTGGAAAATGGACAGCAGAAACCCAGACAGAAATACTGCACTGCATGGCTAGAGAGAAGCTGGGAAAAGTGTAATGCCTGGAAAGAGAAATAAAATGAGAAATAAAAAGAAGTAATAAGTGAGTAATAATATGAGGAGGGATCCACACTGGGAACTCATCAATAAATCTGTCAGGGCTTCTGAACCAGACAGCAGTGGAAAGTGTAGCATCAAACCCTCCCACTGTAAGAGCACAAAGCAGAGCCAGCCTTTCCTCACTCCCACCTAACCACACCTGGAGAGACATTTCCTGAGATGCATCCTAGTGCCCAAAAAACACCCATCCTGCCAGGGGAATATCAGACAAAGGGGAAAAAAAAGGAAAGAAAAAGTGGATCAGAAAGGCCCAATTGAATCACAAGAACAGAGCAAAACCAAGAGCTGAACTGAGATCAGGCAGAATGCTCATGAAGAGATACATATTCAAAAGGTATGAAGAGATAAAGAATTAATCATGCTCACATTAGCATTGCAAGAGAAAAGAGGTCAAGATAACCTTCCTGAACTTCATCTGCATCTGTCTGGTTTTTGACAAGACAGGGCAGTTCAGAGCACCCCACAGAGACCAATCCTGCTCTGGCCAGGAGATAAACCCAACTCATCCAGTCTTTTTCCATCTCTAATACCCATGTTCCTTTAAATAATCAGCCAGTATCTGTAAATCTTTATGAAGAGCTCAATCCTCTGATCATGTGGAGCATAATTCTCAGCGTACTGCCAGCTCTGCAAAAGATTTGCTATTGCCTGTGCATCTTATGAGGACTGGCTAAGTCTAAATTCTGAGTAGCAATTAAAATGGCTCTTTAGATTTTCTACCACTTCCTCAAAGACATCCTGTAGCAAATGATAGGCTTTATATCTTAGTGAAATTGTATGTAAGCTTCAGTAGCCAGCACTGCCTGGTACACAGCAGAACAGTAACATTTTCCTTTACTGGGGTGGTGGGAAAGAAGGACCATCAGCAAGTCAAGAGTTACATTACTTTCCACAGAACTGTGTAATTTCTCCAAAAAGGTCTTTTCTTTTCACACAAGCTGCCCCAAGTTCTAGTTTCCACACTCCCTCTGTCACTCAGAGGGTGGACAGGGTTGCCTCCTGTTTCCCCCTGCATTTCTACCTGCTTTTTCAGAGACCACATAGTGCAGCAGAGCGACAACTTGGGGCATCCTACTGACAGCAGAGAGGCTGCTGAGAATTCCTTCCTCAAAGCAGCAAGAAACATGTTCCCAAGTCTTGCCTACACAGAAAACTACTGGTTGGAATTCACTTCTGCAGCACAGATTTAAGCCAGCCAGCTCTGGCCCTGTTTTGTCCTTGATAATACTTTCAGATGAAGCATGTACAGCATTGCCTTGGAAAACAAAACAAACAAACAAAAAAAAAAATCAAGATTAAATCCTTCTACCCATCTCCTGCTGACAGGTCCTTCCCTCAGCTCAAAACCCTGCTACTCACAGACTATCCCACAAGGCTGACAAGTTCTCTAGCACAGGTGTAGCCACTGCAGAGCTCTGGGATGTAAGAGGAGCAGGGTGCTGGGCTGCTCCCCCAAATAATTCCTCATTCAACAGTGTAACAGATTTACCACAACAGCCTGCCTCTGCTTTCTCTGGCAGTTTGACTCTCAAGCATCATGTTATAAAGAGAGCTGTGACTGATGGCAGAGCCAGGAAGCAGCCAGCCTAGAACACTCTCCAGAAGACCCCAGAATTCCAGTGATTCAGATGAGAGCAAAAGCAACTTTTAAAAACTTTTTTTTGTAAGGGCAAATACTTGTTCACCATCTTGAGAATTATTTGGGCAGATAAACAGGTTTTCCCCAAATTTCAGGAAAAGATTTGAAGAATTACCCGTAACAGATCTGTTGATGATGGCCTTTCCTGAGGTATTTTCTGTAAGCAGTAATCAACAAATCCCCTAAAGGAGTCTGACCTGTGAATAAAACAGAAGTTCTAAATGAAGACAGTGCTCAGGATCTGCAACACACACACATTTCTTAGCACAGAGCAAAAGAAAAACCTTAAGTTGTTTGTAGGTTCTGGGGCAGAGTAATAAACTGGACCTTTCCAAATGCTGAGTTGATGCCATCAGTTCTCTCAACAGTTACAGACTGTTGAAATAAACATGGACACATGATTATCCCCAACCACAAACTGATAACCAAGAACTATGTGTACCAGCCACTACTATTTTCCATTTTACTTCAACTACTCAAAAATAGATGACAGTGAAACCGTTGGTAACTCCAGAAATGAACCTATTAAATTAGCTGATGAGATGGCTCTCTGCTCTAGAAGCTTCCCACCATTTGTGACACTGACTCAATGACTTGAAACAATACTTAGCTCAACAAAGCCTCAGGCTACAGATGAGTTTGTATCACAACTGGAGAGAAGAAAACTAATTTTCTAGGTGCCTTTGAACTTGAGAGCAGAGGAAAAGGCACCTTGCTTACTCTTCTGTGTTCTCAAAGCCACAGAGAGCAAACAGAGAGCAAAGTGCTTGCAATCAAGAACACTGATTCTCAGTCTGCATTTACAAGCTGCCTCTACTCTGCATTGCAAATTCTGCTCAGAGCACCACAGGTATCGGCGTGCAAATAGGACACCAAGTTCTTTGAGTCTTGACAAATGGACAAACCAGAGATGATGAGGTAAGGACACAGCAGTGGTTTTGATAAAGTGATCAGCAATAAAACAACTGTGCTACTTAAATACCCAGCAGTGCAACTGGGGGAGCTCTGCAACTCTCCAGGAGCTGTGGTTTCCAGTCACCTGTGGACTCTGCCAAGCAGCACTCCATAGCTACACCTCGCTCTTGGGCACAGAGGAGAGGAAATCCCTTTTCTCCCACAGAACACCACCACCACCACAGTCTTGTAGCAAAGCTCAGATGCTGGCACAAGTCTGTAGCGTGGGGATTATTTATGGGCCACAGAACTATGATAATTTTTGAAGTCATTCACTGAAAAGCCATTTAATTACCTTGTTTTGTGTACCTCTTCCCTCCCTTTCTCCATGTTTCAGCTGCACTACAACACTAACAATTCTTCTGTCAGGGATCTTTTGCAGCCAGAAACTCCGCTGATGCTGAGCTACAACTGGCTTAATACATCCACGAGTATTTGAATTCTAACAGCATCTACAGCCCCGTAATTAACACCTCCCCACACTGAGATTGTTGCACAGCCAAAGTGACAGGAGGTCAAAACTGAGCCAACCTACACCAGAGCAGTATTTGAGAGCACAGTGAAATCACTCCACTGCAACAAACGCTCTTCTGGTCAGAAAGAACAGTGCAGAGTGTGTCACAGAGCTTTTTCAAGGAAATAAAACAAAAATAATCCAGTAGTAACTCTCTTACCATTCATCTGACTGTAACATAGGGGAATCGTTCTGGGCTATGTGATATAAGGCACTCATTGCATTCATGTTGAAAAGTGGAGGCTTCCTTTCAGCTAGAAAGAGAAGAGAAAGATGTGACCAGGCAGTCTGGAAAGAAAGGCAGAAAGATACTGAAGGATGGGCAGGGTATCGCTGCTGTGTCAGTAGCTCAACACTGTCATCAACAAGTTTAAGCTAATTATTTTAATATTCTAGGTCAGACCAGGCCAACCTCTGAGGAAAGCTGCCATCCACTTGAAGGAGGGATGACGACATCCAAGGAGAACAGGGTGCAGTAAGTTCTACCTTTGCCGCAAGGTTTCACACCGGCGCTGCTACGGCGAGATCAGCAGCAGCTGGCTGAACCAGAGCTCAGGCCTACAGCATGTGCCAGAGGTGGGAGGCTTGTGGCTCAGCCCCTGCACTGCTGCACGCCTGTCCTGGTTTCAGTCAGGACAGAGTTAACTTCATTTGTAGCAGCTGATGGGATGCTGTGTTTGGGAGTTACAATGAAAGCAGTGCTGAGAACACCCTGATGTTCTTAGTTGCAGTCAGACAGTCAAGGACTTTCTCAGCTTCTTCCTATTTCTCTCTTCAGGAGAAAGGAGGGGCGAAGCCAGGACAGGTGACCCAGATGGGCCAAAGAGAGTATTCCATGGCAATGACGTCCTGCCCAGGAGAACGGGGGGCTGAGGGGAGGAAGAAGAGGGGCGGTGGCGGGACGCGTGCTGCTTGGGGGGACGGTCGGGTTCCGGGACAGCTCTGGGTGGTCCGGCCTGAGTTGTGTGGGTCGGGGAGAAACTGCATTGGGGATCAAGAGTTTCATCTTCTTTTGCTCTCAAGTCCTGTTAGCATTGGGATATTTGATCTTTCTGTTCTCTTAGGAAACTCTCCTTATCCCAACCCACGGGCCTCTTAGTTTCTTGGGTTTGGAGTTATTTGCCCCTTCCTTTTCCCTTCCCTTGTTTTCCCCCTTTTCCCTCTTCCCCTGCTCTTTTACTTTAAGGAGCAGGCAGCTGCGTGGATCTCGGCCCACAGCCGGGGGGAAACCACGACAGCGCCTGTGCTGTGGGAGCAGAGCGGCTGCCTGTTTCATCTGTCACTGCAGTCACCTGTCAGGGGGACCGTTTGCCAAGTCCACTTGCCAGATGTGTTGCTAATCCCCCCTAACTACAATTCCTCCTAGCCCTTGCTCCAAGAGAACACCCACCTACCAGCCCCTAACCTCTTCCAAGCGCAGATTTCACACAGAAATTGGGAAAAGCTTCTTTTCACCACCAGATCTCTTAGGCCAGTCGTGCCAATCAGCCCCTGAGACCTGGATTTTTAAGTTGGGGTGAGGTCAGTGCAATCATTTAGAATCATAGAATTGTAGGGGTTGGAAGGGACCTCCAGAGATCATCGGGTCCAACCCCCTGCCAAAGCAGCTCCCCAGGACATTTCACTCAGATAGGCGTCCAGATGGAGCTGGAATCTCTCCAGAGAAGGAGACTCCACACCCCCTGGGCAGCCTGGCCCAGGGCTCCCTCACCCTCACTGGGGAAAAGTTCTTCCCCATGTTGGTGCAGAACTTCCTATGCTCCAACTTGCAGCCATTGCCCCTTGTCCTGTCCCCACAGACACTGAAAAGGGGCTGGCTGATTCCCCCTGCATCCCCTGCTTAAGATAATTATAAACATTAATTAGGTCCCCCCTTAGTCTTCTCTTCTCAAGGCTGAACAGTCCCAACCTACTCAGCCTTTGCTCATAGAGGAGATGCTCCAGGCCCTTAATCATCCTTGTAGCCCTTCTTTGGACTCTCTCCAGGAGATCCCTGTCCTTTTTATCCCAGGGAGCCCAGCACTGGACACAACACTCCAGGTGGGGCCTGACCAGGGCAGAGTAGAGGGGGAGGATCACCTAAGGATCACTTGTCTCTGACACATGCCATATGTGTGCAGAACACTGCTTCTCCTCCCCCCATCCCCTTCTTTAGGCACTACTTACTTTTGGCTACACAAGAAATTCTGACATTCCAAGAAAGCCAAGTGGTGTTCGACAAGAGTTGTCCTCCCAGTGCTACCTGACCCCATGTTTGGGTATAGAATCACGCAAAGGCAGCGCTCAGTTTAAAAGGAGTTCAATCGTTCTCACAAGGGTAACAGGCAAAAAGCAAACCCAGCGACTACGTAACCTGGCTTGCTGATTCTTGGCTGAAAAGCTCTGGGGAAGTTCTTGTATCAAGACTTGGTGCCTACAGAAGGTAGCACTGTATCTATTCTACCACTGCAATTTACTCTTTGAGAAGCTGTAGCTACTCGAAACTCCACATGAAAAAAAATAATTAAAAAAATATCAGGGACCATGTGGAACAAGAGAATCATAGAATCACAGACTGGTCTGGGTTGGAAGGCACCCCAAGGATCACACAGTTCCAAGCCCCCTGCCACAGGCAGGGCCACCAACCTCCTGGCCTGGAGCTACACAAGGTTGCCCAGGGCCCCGTCCAACCTGGCCTTCAACACCCCCAGGGATGGGGCATCCACCACCTCTCTGGGCAGCCTGTTCCAGCACCTCACCACTCTGTAAAGAACTTCCCCCTAATATTTAATTTAAACCTTCCTTCCTTCAGCTTCAATCCATTTCCCCTTGTCCTGCCATTATCTACCATTTTAAAAAGCTGATTCCCCTCCTGTTCCTCTGCTCCCTTCAGGGACTGGCAGGCTGCAATGAGGTCCCCCCACAGCCTTCTCTTCTCCAGGCTGAACAAGCCCAGCTCCCTCAGCCTCTCCTCGTAAGGGAGGTGATCTAGCCCTCTCATCATCTTTCATTGCCTCCTCTGAACTCTCTCCAACAGTTCTACATCTTTCATCATCAGAGATGGCTAGAGAAGCCTAGACCCTCTGATTTCTGTGTTCTTTACATCCAAGTACGGACTGTGTCAGCGAGGCACTAATGCTGGCACGTGAAATACAACACTGGGAGTTATGAATCATTGACACCATCACCATCTTGGAGTCAATGTTTGGCACGGCTTAGCCACGGGTGAACAATAAAGCACACCAGCATTAGTGGCTTGTTCTGAACTTGCCACTGAGTAAAAGTTTGAACTCAGCTGTCAGTGTTTTCCAAGTCAGGCTTTTTAAAGAAAGAAAGAAAAAAAAAGGAGTAAGAATCTTCCATTATTTCAGGAATTCCCAATAAATATTGCAGAGAGTTAATTATTCATCTCAGCTGCCCAGTATTTACTCACCTAACTCAATACACGTGATCCCAAGAGACCAGACATCCACTTTTCCATCATACTGTCCCTCGTCCATAGCAAGGATCACCTCTGGTGCCATCCTACCAACCACAGGGCAAAACACACAGGTTAGAAGATACAAACTGTGACTCCCAGCACACAGCTGTCCTGGTTTCAGTCAGGATAGAGTTAACTTCATTTGTAGCAGCTGATGGGATGCTGTGTTTGGGAGTTACAATGAAAGCAGTGCTGAGAACACCCTGATGTTCTTAGTTGCAGTCAGACAGTCAAGGGCTTTCTCAGCTTCTTCCTATTTCTCTCTTCAGGAGAAAGGAGGGGCGAAGCCAGGACAGGTGACCCAGATGGGCCAAAGAGTATTCCATGGCAATGACGTCCTGCCCAGGAGAACGGGGGCTGAGGGGAGGAAGAAGAGGGGCGGTGGCGGGACGCGTGCTGCTTGGGGGGACGGTCGGGTTGCGGGACAGCTCTGGGTGGTACCTGAGTTGTGTGGGTCGGGGAGAAACTGCATTGGGGATCAAGAGTTTCATCTTCTTTTGCTCTAAAGTCCTGTTAGCATTGGGATATTTGATCTTTCTGTTCTCTTAGTAAACTCTCCTTATCCCAACCCACGGGCCTCTTAGTTTCTTGGGTTTGGAGTTATTTCCCCTTCCTTTTCCCTTCCCTTGTTTCCCCCTTTTTCCCTCTTCCCCTGCTCTTTTACTTTAAGGAGCAGGCAGCTGTGTGGATCTCGGCCCACAGCCGGGGGGAAACCACGACAACAGCTTAACGCAAGATGGCTTCGTTACCCTCAGCAGCGCAGTGGACCACAACTTCCAAGAGCCAGCATGGAGCTGAGTGAAGCCATACTGCAATGAAACGCTTGCCTGCACTAGCAACTCTTCCAAGAGGCAAACGAAGAACGGAAAGTAAGAGGCCAACCTGATCATCTTGCTGTTAGTGCAACATGCTGACACGTGGGAGACCCACACTGATCTCAAGGACTTTGTATCTTCAGGCAGACAGCAAGGGCTGGGAGAGTCCTAGAACCATCACTTTCTCCCACACCAGAGATGGTGGGGTTTCCACTGGCATACCAGAAGTTTCTAGCAGATATATGCAGCCTGCGAATGTAGCTATGAATGGAACAGGGAAATTTGGAACAGTGGGGAAATACAGTGGTCCAGGATAAAGGGGAGAAGGAAGGGGTGGGGGGTGTGGGTGGGAAGAGAAGCAGCAGGCACAGCCTGCAAAAATTTAGCCTCTTAACTTCTATTCTTCAAAGATGAAGCAGGCTTCCTGCCAAATGAGCTTGATCAGATGTTGGGTGATAGGTGACCTCCCATCAATGCCCGGGGCATCTGCCACAAAATAAGTGGAGCATAAAGCTATGCTGGCCAACTATGTTAGGAATGCCAAGCAACTCAAGTGACCCTTAAGCAAGTTTCTTCAAAAGAGAATTTCAGTAGCTGTGTGACTTCCAGTTTGCGTGGCCAGGTTAACAGGATTCCCTTGCTCCAGGTGGCTGTCAGCTTCGTTACCCATGGCAAGAGTTAGCAACTTGTAAGCCCAGTTGAAACATTTACTGGTGCCATTGCAAAGTCCTGCACAGCCTACCTGTACTCATGGGCACTGAGGAGGAACACATTTTCTGAAGAACTGGACACAAGGATTTTAAAAACTTTGTTAACCTAGATGTTTTCTTATGACAGATAGCATTTTCAGATTGTGGAACGCTGGAAATGGAAGAGAGCAGCCTTATAAAGAACTGAAACACTGCAGGCTTTACTCACCAGTAAGGCGTTCCCACGAAGGAATTGGCAGGGGACACTATAGATGCAGACCCAAAATCAGCTAATTTCACTTGACCTGGTTCTGTTAGAAGAATATTTCCAGCTTTAATATCCCTTTAAAGGAAAAAAAAACAACATATATTTTTCTGGTTACAGCAGAGAAAATTTCCAAAGTCCACTGATAAGCTCTCAAGTAAAGCATTCCTAAAAAATGGAGAACATTTAGGAGTCCAGTACTGCAGAAAGCTAGAGAAGTCTGATGCACATGGGTGTTGGGAATGGAAACCTGGCAGTACCCACAAAAGGCAGGGGGTGAGGGAAAAGATGAGCCCTGGTCGCAGGGCTGAGGCCCCAAACTGAAATCAAGGAGAGGTGTATCCTACCACCCAGCTGTGACCCCCTTGAACAATACTGGGCACGTTATTTCCACCTTCAAAGGGAAATGCCGTCCTGCAGCTCCCCTGATTCACACATCTGAGAGACTAACGAGGGTGACACTGCTGGAACACCAAAGGCACAAGATGCATTCCACACCTTTGGTGCTATAAAATTCTAAATTCCAGCAGGAAGCGGGGTGATTTCAAATTACCTGCCCAGGAAATGCTGAGAGGGGAGCTCAGTCTGCATACCTCCCAGGCCATGTGGCAATGACCCTTGCTCAACATCTGACACAGACTTGCCAGCTACAGAAAAAAAATGCTTTTTTCTTCTGGCACAAAAGGAAGACTGCTTCAAAAACACTCAAGTCTCCTTACACACTGCCAGCTGAAAATCACAATATAACAGAATATAACACCCTGAGACAGTGCTTCAGTAACAAAGGGAAAGCCACACACCAGGGATGTCACAGGTGCCTTTATATGGTCAAAGCTACTTGGTTCTTGCAAAAGCTGACCCTCAACATCAATGGGGTGTGTAAGGGATCCCTGCCAACCAGTATATACCATAGGGTCTGGAGTGTCTCTTTGCCATCTCTATAAAAAATAATATCATGTATCTTTAGACAAAAAGATGCACTGAGAAAAGTATCAGCTTTTCTTATCTGTTGTTCAACTGCAATTCCTTACACACTAAAGCCGCTTATCAGCACTAACAGATCTCCAACACAAACATGCTACTGTGTATTGCAAGTGTTCTCATGCTCTGACCCCATGAAAACCAAGCTCATTAGATAAATGGGAAGGAAAGAAAGCTGGAGAGGAAGAGTGTACACAGAATCACCACATTAACAGTTGAAACAAGAATTTGTGCATCCAATACAAACCCAGTATCACGCCAGACCCACAGAATGGGCAAACTGGAAGACCTTTCAAATCCCACATGACACAAACAACCCCTGATATGCACTTGTCTCCAACAGGCAGCACGGGATAGGCAAAGCTAGGGTACAGAGCCACAAAGCCTTGGATTTACTGGGAGTACTTCAGCAGCAGAGCCTGAGTAAGAGCCTCTATAGCCCCATTCCCAGGACAGTACTGCCTCAAAACTAACACTGCAGAGTTTTCCCCCACACACGTGCTACTGGAATACATCCTGACATGCCTTCATGTTCTGGGTCTGTGTATCTGTCACTGCTGCTGGAGAACAACTGTTGAAGAGGTCTTGTATGTGTGAGAAGGAAAACCTCAAAAGCAGAGCAGGGACAGCACCACCTCTCCTCTCCTCTTCGCTGCCACCTTCACTGCACAACCACCACCAACGGAACCAAACTCACTTGCTGAGTGGGGTTTGCCTGCACTGGGCAGAAGACCGCCCCGGCCTTTGCCAGCCCCGAGCCCGCCATCAGAGCCGGCAGCAGCAGAGATGCTCCGGAGGCAGCCCAGAGACTTGCTTTATTCCTGTATCCCCACAAGGTGTCCCTCCCTTCTAGGTCTCGTCTCGCCTTCCTGAACGGGGAAACCAAAGCTGGCCCACCTGCCAGCTTCACCCCTTCTCCTGCAGCATCTCCCCGGCTCTCCTGGAACTGGAGGCAGCAGAGGCCAGGCCGCGGCTGTGCCCATCAGCAGAGCGCTCCTCCTCGCCCCACACGCCAGAAGCTGCGCTCTGTTCTCCATACATCTATCAGAGAGCAAGCAATCCCTTGCTGGCTGCCTTTCCCGGGAGAGAAGCCTTGCCTTCCCAACCTCCCAGGGCTGGGCACTGCTTGGAAGAGAGCCAGTGAGGTGGGAAAGTCCAGTCTGAAGGAGACAAAACGGCCTGGTGCTCAGCACACATGCAGACAGGGAGCTAATGGGAAGTGTGCACAGAGCACCGGGCATGGGGAAACTGCTGAGCCTACAGCACATGAAGTGCTAGGAAGTTCTAACAAGGATCAAGAGAAGCTCCTTCTCAATACTGTTCATACAGGGAGCCATTTACTGTAAGAAAGAATTCAATGCACTTTGAAAGCACGTAGAATAGTTCAAAACAGGTAATTTTTATGCTCAAGTAAGGACATGTATGACAAGGGCCGATTAAAAAATCATCTGAATTTAATAAACTGGCATTCATATTTAAATTAGTATTTCCCTTAAATATGGATTAATAACCACGTATTGATACGCCCAGATAGTTCTTCTAACAAGGGACAAATAATTCCTGTCTCTCTAAAGATCCCTCACTGTCCAGCCTCAGACCAATGTTTGTCTCTCCAGCTTGCCAGTCGATGATAAAGAGGCTTTTAGCCCCATAAATTTAGTTTGAAGTTGCCTCACTCTGATGACTCCCCTATTCCCATTAATCTGGTTCTTGCTCATTTCAGAAGTCCCTGTCATATCAGCAGTACACAAAATTAAGACTAATTCCCCCATAAAAGGAGAACACACGACTAATGAGCAAATGAATCAAAACAATCCCAACTCCTGACAAATGCCACATTATGAAGGACAGATCCAGGAGCTGGCATCCATGAGCAACATGTTATAAAAATCTCCCTCTCCCTGTGTGCTCTGATTTCTCCCCTAAGGTGTTTTATCCCTGACTTATGCTTTCATCCACTGATTTCTGAGAGCATGAAGTTTTACTTACTCCTAAGTTGAAAATTCTCACAACGACTAGTCTCAAAAATAGTCTAGCTCTAACACTCTGCTTTAGTTGGCAAGTTTACAGTGATATTTTCCTGTCAGTCAGCCAGCATTCAGGTGTATTCCTTGTTACCAAGGTCCACAGAGAAAAGATGCTAATGTGGAAGAGAATTCAACTCTAAATATAGCCACATTAAATCATTTTAAAAACAAAAATGCACTCAACAGCCAACAGCTTTCATTTACACCTCTTACCCCAACAGCAGGAGTACTGAAAAATCTATTAGAAAAAAAATTGGTGCAATAACCTTTACCAAAGTTGCTTAAAGATGGAGAAGCAGTTTTCAGACTCCAGAGGGTGGAAGATGGAAGGACGTTCAAGCAGCACCGAGCTCAGCCTTACCTATGAATCTTAGAGTGAGAGTGCAGGTAGGCCAGCCCCTGCAAGGCACCGTGGGTGATGGCAGCGATCTCCACTTCCTGAAGTGGTTTCTTGTGAACTAAAGGGGGGAAAAAAAAAAAAAAAACCAAAAAAAGGAAAAACCCCAAGAAGGTAAGTGTGATCTTTTCTTGAGAAAGTGTTTTTTAAAGAGAAGGAACCCCACCAATTTTGCCCACCACCTTCATCATTCTAGCTTCCTATGGGCTGGTGGCCATCAGCAGCTCCAAGCCTATGCATGCCTGGGAGAATGTATCTCACATCATAGGAAAATCACATTTTTCTTCGCATTTCTGCTAAGGCAAACAGCTACTGTTAACACCAGGAGATACGTCTGAGTGCAGCTTGCCAAACGTATTTGATCCTTAGTGAGGAAAACCTGGCACTTTTTCCCCAATAGACAAAAAAAACCCCAAACCCAAAACAGGAAAAGGAGAAGTATCAGCAACAAAAAGACATGTCAACATCCCTTCCCTATATCCCTAAAAATGATCAGCACGAGCCATTGGCTGACTGTATCTTAGATACAAGAGATACAGCCCACAAAGAGTAGTTCTTGCAAATTATTTAGATTCCCTGTTCCCTTGCTGTTGCTGCTGTCCTAGTTCTGAGGTCATGTCAGACCTCAGATGTTATATAAAAACATCTGTAATTATTCCTGGAAGCGAGGACCAAAGTGATCTCTGCAGGTTTGTGCTATGGACATTCAGAAAACAGGCAGTCTGCTTAAGCCATCAAGAAGGCAGAAACTGCAGGAACATACATTTATATATGCAATCAATATATGCATTTATACCTTCCTTTCACAGCACATGAATATGCATGGAAACTACATGTTATGCTGGCCTCCTTGGAAAGTCCTACCCTTAGTACCACAAGCACGGATGTTCTAGCTACAGAATGGAGCAGCAGAGACAGAACTGCCTCTACCATCTGTGAAACAGAAGTCTGGGAGAAAACAATTTCCCACTATACTCAGAGGGGGCACCAGCAAAAAGAAAATCAAAGGCTATATAAAACTTACCCTCTAGCAAATCAGAAGCTGATCCTAAACAGTACTCCATAACCAACTGCAAGAAAAAAAAACCACTCTTAAATAATAGGGCAGACACTCACCCCACCAACAGTTACTGCTTGGATAGCTAGGAAATAGTAGAAACAAAGAGAACCTGAAGTCACAAGAAATGCAAGAAGTGATGAACAAATTAAAATGCTCTGAACACCTTTCATTGTTGTAAAGGTTTAGCACCCAGATGTCCATGGGGAGATATTATAGAAGACATCTCATAGTAATGGTTTAATCTGCATGAAGAGAGAGGCGTCCCTCAGAGAAGCAGGGATTTGTCTCAATATCCTAAATATGTATTCCCTTTAAATTACCTGGAAGCTTCTTCAGATAAGAGGGACTACAGGTGGCATGGGATGAATCCTGCTGCATGCAGGACACTGTGTGTACTGCATATTTGGTTCCTGTACCATACACATGTTCTGCTCATGAAGACCTCTACATCACTCACCCATGCCGTATGCTCTTTCAGGTAACAGCCCTTATACTCTATGGTGTTGGGATGCTTCAGCTGCTGTAGAAACTTGACTTCTTTGATGATATCCTGCCATTTCTAATTAGAAAAAAAGCAGAAAGGTATAAATACATTTCTCTGTTTGATCCACTACACAGTCATACATGACACACTGTAGTACGGTTTGAAAAGCAACCATAAAACTATTTCACAACACAAGATGGTAAGAGTCAGAATTGCAAAAGCACAGGGGTACAACACAAGTTGTCTGGATCTCTATTGCATTGAGACATGAGACAACTCCCCCAGCCCCTGCATATTTAAATAGCTTGAGGACTGCAATTTTTCTCCCCTCATTCTAGCTACAATATATTTTACTTAACACATTGCTACTGCTTTGCTGACTGAGCTATGCAGTGGTCTCCAAACTTGGTACAAACCCACCTGCCCAAAACACGCCACCGCCACCTACAGAACATTCTACAGATGGTAGCACAGCAAGCTGCTCATGTCCTTCTGTGATGCAGCATAAGGCAACTGCCACTTGGAAGACTTCAGCCCATGTGGGAGACCAATAGGTAAGCAAGGCAAAATGAGTTTCAAACATCCCTGCCTGGTCCTAGCAAACAGATTCCTTACTGCATCCCAACCCACCAACCCAAATGAACAGTCAATCCAAGGACAGAGCACCGCAACACAACGGAGTAAGAGGAGCAATTAATGAGCATGAGTTGAAACAATACTGATATTTTGAATAGCAAGTCTATGTAATTTTAGACCAGGGATCCTGAAAAGTGTTTTGCATCAGCTGCACGTTTCAGCTGCCACCTTGAAGAGCTGTGGTCATGGCTCCAGCAGCCACGTGCCCGCAGCACACTGACTACTGACACAACCACCCCACGGCACTCTGAATTCCCAGCCGCTTCCTGAAACTCAACTACTTGTCCAAACTTACATCTACTCCTTTTCCCTCTGCAAACCTCCAGGCCTCCTATGGAAGCGAGCAGCAAGAAGCTGGTCAAATGTGTCCAATGAAATATGCAGCTGATGTCGCTGTTCAGATTGACATTACGGCTGCGGCTGCTTCCGCGTGCGGAACGGGCTTTGCTCATCTTACCTCATTCGTTTGCTTTCCACTGTAGGACATCTTCTTGACTGCCACCACCTCATTAGTGTGGGAATTTGTAGCCTAGAGCAGGGAGAGAGAAATAGATTAGATTTTTTTCCTCCCCCTGCTCCCCACAGAAATGAGCTGAGCCCTTGGCAAACGCAGGTTTCCTCTCCCGTAACGCATCTTTCCAAGCCCCTGTACTGCAGAGGCATCTTCCTCATGGTAAGGCTTACCAATCAGCTATTTTATCACTTTATCCTGACTTTATCTATCCATAGCCATTGCTCATCCCTTGGCTCTTACTGCACTTGCTACCTCTCTTCTCAGACGCAACCCAAGGCCCAATATCACAGCTACTGAGAACATGCCAAATACACTTACTGGAATTGCAATAAAACTGATTTCAGATCAACCTTTGGAAAAAACATTTTCCAAGGAAACACAGGCATGAATCAAAATCTCTAATCTCATCCAAAGCCCCCATACACTATTGGTACTCTTAAAGAGCTATTTCAATTTCCAGTTTCAAGAAGATGCTTCCTTCTGGAGTTTATCTTGATTTAAAAAATGGGCCCTTCCTTTCACTGCACCAGATCTCAGCTTTGCAATGAATCAGTCACCGTGATTCTACGTCTTTAGCAGCCTGGATGACACAGGGGTAGGACTTCAGGCAGAAAATTCCATTTTAGAAAGAACTCTACTTGCCTGTGATTGGCACTGCCCTCATTTCTGCATGTTAAGGACAGAAAATTTGAAGGTTTAAATTTTGAGTTGTTGAAATCCCAGTACCTCCAATCATTTACCATTTTTTTAGGAGAAAACTTAGTGCCTGTTAAATGCTTAGAATATAATAAAAGCTAAATATGGTAAATCCTCCTTTCTGCTGCTTGAGAGGATGACTACTTCACTTTCAAGTAAAGTATTAATGAAAGACATTTCATGATGCATGCAGTGACTTCAAAGAAAAACGGTGTGAAGTGAACCAACAGAGCACAGGAAGTTACGACAGGAGCTGACACTCTCCCCAGCATACCCTCCTCCTTCAGTGACTTAGAGAAACCTGAAACCAAATTATTTTGGGGTAAGGCAAAGCCCTTCCTGACTACTCACCAGCTTGATTCAGCACATAAAAGACCAAAAATATTTTGCTCAGAGAGAGTAATAAACGCTGATAGTCTGGAAACGCTTGGAAACCTTTATCTGCTACGTTAACTCCAGGTACCTTCACATGAACATGGTACCTCTTGTTTCAGCCCCAACCCTTGGCTGAATGGTACATATGTTGTCATGGTTGTGGGTGACATCTCGCTGTACCAAGCACTCAGGATCCTCCTGGCTGAAATAACTTTAAGGGCTGCACAAGCACACTTGACAGAAACATCCACTTGCAGTGGTTTTGGCCATACTTTAGAGAAAAGCTTGGCAGAAAACAAATGCATTTTTTGCTTGCAAAACCTCCTTTACACTGCCCTCATCTGTTTTATCACTTTTCTCTATTTCTGACATGGATATAAGTAGGTTGTTCTTGATGAAAACTATTCCTCTGAAGTGTGAAATCAACTTAGAGTTGATTTCAAGTCAAGTTAGTGTCAACTTCAAAATCTTGTGAGAAGTGACATATTTTTTCCTTAGCCCTCTGATACATGAAGCATTATTTCTTTCAAGCATTAAAAGAAATTTCAAATGATCTTGCCAATCCTTGGCAACAGTACACTGGAAAACAAAACAGCTTGCAAAAACTGAGCTTAAATTGAAACATGTACCAGAGTAGTTGTATTAATCCACAACAACAGTCACAAGATTCACATTGACATATTTGCTGTGTGTAGTAGCATCAGGACCAATTTAAATAAGGTCACAAAGATGCAGCAACAGCCTAACCTGCCCCTTTTTATGTATCTGAAGTGCCTTCCCCATTCTTTTGGATGATTTACAAAGCCCTCTTCCTTTAAAGTTCTTTTTGACCTTCTGATACCAAGCACATCAGGATCCCTGGAACCTTGCCATGATGATCCAAGATCTTACCCTCTGCCCCTGCCTTACTCCAGGAGACAAAAGAACCAAGATGTAAGACAGTAAAAAGGAAAACACCATGGAGATGCAGAGCCTCTCTGAGTGGTAGGGAGAAGCCCTAGCGTGACCCACACAAAGCAAGGTATGGCTACAAGCCTCCCTCAGGGGAAAGGATGGATCCCAGACTCTGGTGAACCAAAAGCTGCAAACAGGTGAGTTCCTGCTCAGGATTTACACAAACAGCACAACAGGGCAAAGACTCCAAAGAACAAATGACTGGATACCAAGTGCTTCGTGCACAGGAAGAAAAGAAATTTCAGTGTCACAGAGAAGTGGTGATGCATATAGTTACTCTGTTACTACACTGATTTTACTACAGGCATGACCACAATCACTGTCAAGCTTGGAGGGTGCAGCTGCTGCTAGGATATTTCAAGGAGCTCCAGTCTGCCTAAACTGCTATGTTTTTAAAGCACAGACCAGTTTAATAAAGTATCCAGGGAAGGAGGAAGAGGAGCATTGGGGAACTGGAAATCTTTTACCCAGCCACAGCGACATTCCAGTTGTAACCCCAGATATCTCTAACACTCCTCAAGCTCTTCTCCTGGAAGAATGAGGAGCTTCTGAACATCACAGCTGAATCATTAAGCGGTACCCTCACCACTTCATCTTTACCCTAAAGCGTACCATGAATCCTTTCCCTTTGGTTTGGTAAACACAGGGTAGAACCTCCCTACTCCCATCTTAAAAAAATATATCCTGACTCTTATGGAGCAGATCAACATGTACTGTAAATTTTACAGCCTCGTCCTCTTACACATGTAGGTAATTTATCATTATACTCTCACCAACCTGTCACTTCCTCCTACATCTGTAGAATAGCTCTCCCTCTATAGACAACCCATGACAGAAGCCCCCCGACCCTGCATCCTTACAACCAGATTACACATTGAGGAATTGTATTGTTCTCCCTCAAAACATTCACTGCTTATCTGACACAAAATGTCAGGCTCTTCTCCTGATCTAACAGCCCCATCAGCATTTACATCCCTGGGTGCAACTACACATGGTAGTAGTTCATCCCAGTTACTCCCAGGACCTGGAGTTACCGGTGTCAGGGCACTTACCCAGCAACATCACTGTCTGATATTCAGAAATCTTAGTTCTAACAAACTTGATCTTCTGGAGCAGCAGGCCAGGCTACCAAGCAGCTTTATTTTGGCTTTGACTGATATTTTTCATAGTGAATTCTATTTTAGTTTCACTGACAGCAATTAAATTTATTCTTTCTAAATCCAGTATTCGGTGCTATTATTCTCACTTTCCAGATTAACAGATAACATCCTTCCCACTAGAATTCCCACTCCTGTTAGGACTTTCTCTTTGCTTTTGCCATGAAAGCATTTGCTATTGAAGATAGCATCTAATGAAATGAATATTGGAACAAGGACGGTGGTAAAACAAACAGTATTTCAAAAGACCCCTTTAACTCCTAAATTATCAGACCAGCAGAGAAATCATTCAAAAGCCTAAACACAGTTTGAACCATTAATTCACTGGATCTATTCATTTGTAATGACTTACAAGCCTATGAGCACCAAGTAGAGCATCTTGAAATTCCAGTTTGACAAATTTGTTGCCAACTCTTTGAATTCAACTTTCAGCATCAGAGGGCACAAGATACCATAGACTTAACCTGAATGGTTGGGTTCACTATTAAGATTATAGTCAACTGCTACTGTGAATATGGTTCTGGCAGTCAAGAGCTCAGGAGCACCCTGGAAACGCTTATTTTTGAGCTGTTGTCGCAGTTTGCTGTAGCTGTGCTGCTTGGATGGCTTTTGCAAAGCAGCAGTTACAGTTTGTTGTGAGTTCCCAACAGTAAACAAGAGCCAATTCAAGGCCAAAGTCACTTTTGACCAATCCCAGAAGGATTCATAGCGCCTCTGGGAATCACATATTCGAGGAAAAAACCTCCTGGCTGGGGCACTTTGCCACCGGAACAGAGAGTGGGAAGATGTGCCCAGCTGCAGCGATAGCCAAGGCCAGGCCCTGAAGGAGAGGTGGGGGAAGGAATGTGGAAAGAAAGTCTCCCCTGCAGCTCATGGAGAAGACCATGGTGAAGTGGGTTGTCCCCTTGCAGCCCATGGATGAGGACGGGGAGCAGAGACATCTACGCCCTGTGAAGAGATTGATCCAGGCCTCAGCAGGTTTGCTGGGGGACTTGTGACTTTGCGGGGAGGCCAGGGGGCTCAAATGTCGAAACCATATGGAAAGAAGTCCTGCTGAGAGGCCTGTGGTGAGGAGACGACTCCCTGATGGAAGGGAGGCCTGTGGTGAGGAGGTGACTCCCCGATGGAAAGGACTCACACTGCAGAAGTTCGTGGATACGATTTCTGGCGTGGGTGGGACCCCACGGCGCTGTAAGGGAAGAATGTGTGTGTGTGTGTGTGTGTGTAAGTGTAATGCCCGAGACAGCTCGGGTGGAACGGACTGAAACCCCCCACTCCCCATTCCCTGCCCCTCCTGGTGCTGCGATGGGAGGGAAGAAGGGAGCGAATTGATGATTTCAGTCAAGGGTGCGAAGAGGCGAGGGGTGGGGGGGGGGGGAAGTAGAAGTGTTAAGATCTGGGGAAGGAAAGCAACTGGTACCGCCGGAACCTCACTGCCCATTCCCTGCCCCTCCTGGTGCTGCGACGGGAGGGAAGAAGGGAGTAAAACCATGATGAAGTTTGAGTTTGCTAAGAAGGGGAGGGGTGGGGGAAGGCGCTTTAAGACCTGGCCGCTTCTTACTCTTATCTCGTTCTGGTTCCCTGGGTGTATCAGTCGTAGTTGGAATAAATCACTTTTCTTTCCTTTATTCTGTGCCGAGTCTGTTTTGCCCATTGCACTAACTGGAGAGTGATCCCTCTGGCCTTAGCTCAGGGCCTGAGCCCCTGAAAATGTATTTTCTCCCCTTTTCGGCTGAAGAGGGGAGTGAGCGAGCGGCTTGGGGGGCATTTGGCTTCTAGCCAGGGCCAAACCCACCACAGATGTGTTCTGAGAAAGCTAGCACACACAATGCACTACAGGCCCAAAGGGCACTGACTTCTTTACAAATGCTGAAAAAAATCTCTGCACTGTCACTTTAAAAGGTTCTTTAGGTAAAGAACTATACTTACGAAGTAAACTGCTCCAAAACTTCCATGTCCAATTTCATGTAAACCCACAAATATTTCTTCAGGATCATCTTTGTAGAACAGGTCAGCTATTTCTGGGTCCTTTGGCACCCCTTTGCGCATGTTGAACGCTATTATGGACTAGTTTGTGCTTTCAATTCCCAAGCAATTTCCTCCTTCATCGACAAAGCAGTTTGTAGGCAGCATTCAGCACCTGGTGAAAAAGTTAATCTTTAATATTTCCTTTATGCATGTTTCTGTCCTCACTTCTGACGGCAAAATAAAAGGAAACACTTTCAGGAGCAATAGACTTCACTATCGTTTCCTTCAGCTAATTCTTTTTAATTATTAGTCCAATTTAGATATAGAGATTAAAATGCATTCAGAGTACAACAGTTCTTCATCTCAGACAGGAAGCAAGTGCTGCAGCTACACTAAAGTCCACTTGAAGACAGGAGTTTTGTTGCTATGCAAAACATCCTGTGATACCAGTTTGTTATTCTTCACGCTGGTCTCTAACTAATGTGTCAGTTTTTAGACTATCACTATTGTTCCTGCTCCTTTTCTCTGCCGTTTGCTTTGTTTCTCTACTCCCACTGGCCAGCTGGTGCTAGGAGAAAAGTTGCTTCTAACCCACAGAAACACTTCACCGTCACCTGATTTTTATTTATTTCTTCAGGGCTGTAAGACAGCTAATGCTGCTGGATTGTGATGGCTCTGATCACAGAACTGGTTTTGAAAATTCCTAGAGTCCACCAAGGACAGCAGATCTTTACCACCTTAACATCTTCCTTTAGCACAAGTGTACAATTAGACAACACAGAACTAACCTACACTGAAATTAAGAGTTTAAATATTCACCCATCAAATTTTTATTTATTAAAAAAATGGAAAAGTCACAGTTTGTACCCAAATACCCTGAAAAATCTGCACTGTTTCACTAGACACTGGTGTGAAAAGCAACGATAGATGCCTCTAGCCCACTGCTTTTGACTTCTGAAACCCAGCAGATTCTCTGCAGGTGAGTGAACTGGATCCATTTCTAACAACCATTTGGAGCAAGTCTCAAAACTACTTCAGAAGTGATGTGGCCTCAATAAATGAGGTGCTGAACTACATGTCTGTGCATTAAAAAAAAAAAAAAGATTTCTGAAAACATACCCTAGAACATTCAGCCTGCCTCATAACACAGACCAGGGTAACACAGAGACCAGCTGAGATTTAGCAATCAGGTAAAATACATGTGAAAGGCTTTGGAAGGTCTCAGTCTGCAGGTGCCATCCAGGCGGAATAATGAAAGCAGAGCACAAGTTTGGTCCAGCTGAGAGAGTCTCCTTGGCTCAGGCAAGTAAGTGATGGAGCAAGCAGAGCAGCACACCATGGCTCATCAGAGCTGTGTGAAGTTCTCTGCTGGAGCCTACCTGGGTAACTGTGGCACAAAGCATGCTCTGTGGCTCAGATTCCTTTCAGCAGCATCGTCCTGTGCTCTCGTCCCCCCAGACTCCACGCGCTCTCTTACTCTGCAAAGGAAAAGCAAATAGGAATATTAAGAAAATGAAGTTTTATACCTTATTCTAATATACAAAAATACCACATCCAGAAAAGACCACCGACTATCAGGGCATCATTGGGAAGTGCAGTTGAAAGGAGTGCTGGCTATAAATGATCGAGGTGTCTTTTTAAGTGCAGATGATCACTTCCTTTGCTCCACAGCTCTTAGACTCGTTACATATCATTGTAAGATAGAAAACCAGGAAAAGATGTTAAATGCCAAATTCTTTCACTTTTATAAAGACTCTTAAGCTTGCTGGGGCACAGGAGGAACGTGGAAGTTTGCTCTCAGACTATGCCTTTTAGATTGTGAGCTTTGTCCTTTTTATAGGCAAAGCCAAGTCTAGTATTTAGCTCAGTGCATTGTACTGGATGATGTAAGGGACTCCAAACAAAGTCCTAGCCATTAATAAGTCAAATGTTTGTTGGATTCCACTGGAGTGAGAGCATGCAATGAAAAGGTTAAAAGAGAGGGCAACCAGTTAGACACATCAGCTGCAATCAGGTCTAGACTGCTCACGGTTAAGGATGCAACTGCAGTCACCCATTCCTACCATGTGCAGCAACACCCCCAAAGTGCCACAGCCAACTTCTTGGGCAGGGGGACAGATGTCAGCCACACCAAGAGCTTGGAATTAGCCAGCTGTCATAGAAAAGGCTCTTGTGTAGCCATGTCCACAGGCAAAATACTTCACAAGTAAAGCATACAGCATAGGTGAGTTGCCAAAATGTGAATTAAGGTACACCTGACTTCATGATAAGCAAGCTAACTCATCTTCTCCTTTATTAGGAACAATTATATGAGCAGAAATCTTCCTGTTAATAGCTAACATTACCAAAAAATGATATTTTGGCCTACTGTTCTCAACACAGGGCTGTTAAAAAGCTATTTGAAGAGCTCCAGAACAAGGTTCTGCAATGCTTAGTTTAAATTAAAAAAAACCAAAACAAACCTATCAAAAAACCAAACAAAACTCACCCCTGAATTATAAACAAATGACAAAAGCCAGATGAATGAAATGATTATTCATTCCCAGCTGACTGACCTCGCCCAAAGGTGCTATATTTACTGCACCCCTGCAGACAGGGGCAAAGAATGCTGCATTTCAGGTCTGGCATTCTTCAGCCAAGTGAAAAAACCATTTGGCTTTAAAACAATAAAAACCAAACTGAATGAAGAAAACATTTATCCAGCTCCAGTCAAATGAACCTCCCTGCCATAAACAAAGCCCATGCGGCTCTAATATTCAAGGATAAATTAGTAATTAAAACGGGGAAGTACATGTCAATAAAGTTAAGCCTTAAGTAATGATGTCATTCTCCAACTGGGACAGGCATATATAGCGAAGCTGTGCGCCAAGTCTTCTCAGCAGGGCTCTTATTTTCCAGTAATTACTACCAGAAAAACTTAGGATGGAAAGTGTAGAAAGCAGAACTGGGGTCCTGTTGATGCGCACACAACTATGGACTGCTCCAGGCAATCCCATGGTGCCTCTCTGCCCAAACTCAGAGCACCCTTTGCGTGATGACATCACAGCGCTAGAGATGCGACTCATGGCCTACAAGAGAAAAGATGCAAATCACAACCCTTTGAGGTAAGCCAGCAAGGTCACACATTCTTAATGATACTACTCTTTTCTAGACACACAGAGACTGAAATAAAGATGGTTTTAACAATGGCAGAGAAATACAGGAGCCAAATGCCACTACTAGAAAAACCTCCAGTGCCAAGTATGGTCAATTTGAGTTCTTCCAGTTACTGAACTAATGCATTGAGAAAAAATTCCTACTAGAAGCCCAATTTCTATTCTTCATACTCCAAAACCCACATGTAAAGTAACATCTGAGCCTCTGCATGGTGGGAAGGCCTCAGATGCAAATAGCATTCGTCACACTGGCAGTGACTGATGGAAGTGATGAGCAATTCAAGGCTGTCAGGGTTTCTGGGGTCAGCATTCTGTTCAGATCTGGCCATCTGGAGATGCCTCAAACTGCCTACCTAGAAATTAAAGCTCTCATCAAGAGTTACTAGTGAGAAATCCCCGCCTTGGAGGAAAAACTGCTTATGCCTCATTTCTGAGATACCCTAAGGGGCTAGAAAAATAGGATGAATTCTTGGGAGAAAGTTCACCATCAGAAATTATACTAAGAAAAATATTTAGATGATTCTCTGAGAAAAATATCTCTAATGAAGATTACAGAACATATAGGAAAACCAGAAAGAAAAAAAAACGTTAAGGCCTATGACTACTCCAGCTGCCATTGGGAAAACAGTGTTACACTGGGCATATTGATATGGCACCATCTCTGACATTTCTGGGAGACACAGGTAGAGGAAAGTAAAATCACTTTAAAATTGCCCTCTGCATGGGAAATGTGCCCAGCAAGCTGTGGTCCACCCAGCACCCAAGTGCCCAAAGCAAGAAGAACTGCACTGAAAGCCTCAAGTGTAAGTTGTCCATGTCCTTAAACCAAGGAGCAGCTCTGCTCAGAGCAGCGTGTGTCTTACTCCGCTCCACTGCCACCCTTCCAACACAGGAATGAAACCCAGACAGCCCGCCCCCTCTTGATGGATGGGCAGTTACTGCCGCAGTTCTGGCCGACTGTCTTTTTTCCATGGGGTTTTCAAGGACTCTCTACTCCTCATTTATGCTAAATGTTGCTTTTAGTGGCTGAGGCAAGATGACAGCAAGTCTCATCATGGTGTTTCAGCAGAAAATGACGGCAGAGTATGGGAATAGTCAGGCCAGGAGGCAGAGCTGCTGCCTGTGAACAAGGAATGATTAACTAGGGACACATCCTGCCCACTACTTGTAGGCTGAACCCTGAATAATACTGTAACAACTCTCACTACCCAACCAAGAAACCAAGTCACTTGGTTTCTTCCAAGAGTTTCTTCAACCCCATGCAACCCTCGTCTAACAAGCACGCGTTACTGCTTCAGCTACATGTCTGCACAAAGATTCTCTTGCTACCATTTATGAGCTGTAGGTGCTCTGTTAACAGCACAGAAAAGACCCTGACCCGAACATAAAGGAAGCAATCTGGCATAACCAGAAACACCTTTAAAAGCAGCTGAACCACCCATATTTCCAAATACCCCATGGATCTCAGCTGATACTTGCATATAGGATGCCAGTTATTACTGTGCACTCAAATTCTGCAACAGCTAACAAGATGTCTTCATCAGAAGCGTTAAGCCAGTTACTTCTTTATCACATCCACTGAGCACCCTTACCTCACAGCACATGTGAGACACTCAAGCGCTGCTTCCACCCCTGTGAGCACCTCAGCTTCAACATTCCAATAAAATGCAAGCGTGTGGCCTGCAAAACTCTGACTGAATTGCATCTCACAACACTACAGTATCATAGAATGCTTTGGATTGTAAGGGACCTTGAAGTTCATCTCTAGTTCCAACTCCTTGCCATGGGCAGGGACACCTTCGCTAGGCCCAAAGCCCCACCCAACCTGGCCTTAAATGCTTTCAGGGATGGGGCTTCCTAGAGGCCCCTTTCAAGTGTGTACAGAAATACACAGAATCAATATTTGTTCCTAGCTACACCATGGCATTTCCCAAAATAAGGACAAAGTTTTCCACTTCAAGCAGAAAAACAAATGACAGGAAACAGGGTGGCAGAGCAGCAGGTTCCTCTTGTAGGAGGAGCAACACAACGTGGCTCATGGATTCATTTTTAGATTTATGTTTCTGGGGGAATAATTTTACATGATGATTCTTTTTCCAAGAATGCCAAAGACACAGAGTCCACTTCCTTCACTTCAGTCTACAGTCTCCAAAAATCTGGAAGACAACATTAAGGAGGCAATCCTCAGAAAAATGCAGCCGATAAAAGCTGTCCCGGGTAAGAAACCTTTTAAGATCCAAGTAGGCTAAAGTCCTCGTGCATAAACTGACACCTGTCTGACTGTCTGATCTGGAGGGTTTGTTTAAGAGGCAGGAGGTTTCCTCCCTGCCCTCCCTTTATTTGGTACAGCCATCCAGGCCCAGGCTGTGTCCAGCGGCCCTCAGTCAGCTCCCACGCATGCAGGCCACAGCCAGGCCGACCAGGTCGCTCTCTCACAGGGACTTCGGCTTTTAGAAAAAGACTCTTAACCTCCATATTTTAAGCTTTCCAGTGTCATTTATTTGACTTAAGAATTACTTTTCCAGCTAACATTATGTAACTGGCAACAACATACGTTGTTTTTTTCCCTAGTATATTAGCACTTAGTTTATTTTAATGCTTAAAACAGTGGGATACACATATCTGGTATATAAATTCAAGCTACTTACAAGGTTGCTGACAGTGTACAGAGAGCGCAACAGTACATGGCTTGCTTAAATTCATTACTGATCCCAACATATAACTCTGAGATTTCCCTTTGATCTAGACGCAGCAAGTCCCCTCATGTCCCATCTGCAAATTTCTAAGTGGCAAAATAACCCAAACTGTATATAACAGCAATGGAAGGTACCCAGTGACCTTCAGTAGCAAAGAAAGGTATTTTCAAGCACTTGAAATCACTCTGTTAAAAGCACAGCGCTTCCTGAGGGCGTGTGGGAGGGGGACCATGTTCAGGAACTGGGACACACTGCTAGGAAAGCTGGATAACACAACCAGAACATAAGCACACGAGGTGCCGAGTCACACAAGTTCAAACGTACCCTCGCTCCTCAAATACCACCTTTTTCACTCTGCTTTTCAAAGAAATAACTTCCCAGCACATTCAAGACGACATGCACCAGTTTTATTACCATTTACATACTATTTGGATGCAATTCCATCTCTTCACTACTCACATCTCCTTAAGAGGAGCTGCAAGGGTTTTTCTTTGCCAAGCACTCAGCTCAGCAATCCACTCTGACCATCACCCTGGCACATACACACTTTGATTCTGTGTTCTCCAGTGCTCACGTGTACATCAGGTCATTTACAGTTAACAAGATTACTCACACTAATAAAACCTCCTGAATCAGAACTTTACTAAAGCGATCACAATGCCCCGGGAGAGGAAGTTAAACCAGTCAAGAACGTGATGATAAACTTATTTTTGAAAACCCCAAACACATAAAACCACTGGACTTGAAAGTCAAGAGACAGTTGGTTTCAGTCATAGGGAAAGAACATCTGAACAAGTATGAAGTCAAGCACCACACCAGCCTCCCAAAGGAAGCCGTAACAATCGTGTTCACTGGAAATCCTCCTGGCAAAGCCACACCAGCTACTGCAGGAACCTGAAGGGTTTTAAAAGATGTGACACAATGCAAATGCATCAAAACCTGATTATATGTTGGCTTTCTCCTTGCTCTCCAAAAATTACCAGTTTTGGTAACTGCAGAATGATGATTAGGCACACCAATAAGGAACCAGTGACACCTATGGCACCAATCCATCTTGACTTGGCACCAGATAGTAACAATTGGCCCCAAAAAACCTAGTAACTTATATTATTGTTTAGGAATTTCCTATGGAAAAGCGTGACATGCAAGGTGAAAGGTGCACCAATCCTCTAATTTTCTTAAAAGGAATGTTACTCTGAATTGTGCCATGGAAATAATCCTGGGAACTAAACACACCACACTGGAACACAGGGAGCGCAGGACATCAGAGAGGATGTACTTCCAACCCTACTGTTGAAAGGCAAAGTACCATCTCTTTTCTGTATTTCATCTGAAGCTCATGACTCAACGTTTCCATGAAGGCCAACACTGGTAGTCCTACTGCAATCTGGTTCTTAAAATTCCATCAAATTTCATAATTCAGCCTGCTGTTTCACAAGTTTTAGTTTCATTTGTTACATTTGCATCATTTTTTTGTTTAAAAAAAAGCAGGAAGAGAACGAGGAGGCATAGTTTGTGAGACTCCTGACACACTCATTTAGGCTAATACAAACATACTGCTTGATCTCTCCCCTGAAACACTACATAGCCCTTCTGAAGTATTAAGCCCAACTTAAAAACAGGTATCTGTAAGTTTTCTCTATAGTAACCACCCCTGTATACCCACAAGCCTCCATGAAAGCAGGTAAAGTCGTTTGACAACCACAGCGGTCTTCCCCAGAAACATGTTCCTGTAAGACCATTCTGTGACAACTGAGCCTTTTTCTCTCCCCAAATGCCAACGAAGAACACCCTTTAGTAAGTAAGGGCCTCACACAATTTGAGTGTTTCTCATTATGCATGAACCAGAAGCATTTACACTGTTATGCACTAAGTTCACAGCATGGGAACAGCACAAGCAGAAGGAAATGTGCTGTCCAGCTCAAAATTCGGGTGACTTTTCAGACAGGTTCCCCAATTGAACCTCAAAACTGCTGCCAGGAGCCGCTCAGCTTTGCTCATGTCCACAAAGCAGAAGCAGAGGGGATTGGTTAGTTTGTGTTTCTTTTCAAGGAACATCTGTGACACCACAGCTAGCATCAGGCAGCCTTTCCCTAATCCCACACAGCTCAAAACCCTGCACGTGACTGAGACATATGCTTCTGACTACCCCGCTGAAGATGGCTTAGTGTTTTGAAAAAATTTTACCTGCCATAACATTAAAAGATAAAAATCACATAATGTTTTAATGACATGATTGTGAGGTGTCGTGGTTTCCCCTCGGCTGTGGGCCGAGATCCACGCAACTGCCTGCTCCTTAAAGTAAAAGAGCAGGGGAAGAGGGAAAAAGGGGGGAAACAAGGGAAGGGAAAAGGAAGGGGCAAATAACTCCAAACCCAAGAAACTAAGAGGCCCGTGGGTTGGGATAAGGAGAGTTTACTGAGAGAACAGAAAGATCAAATATCCCAATGCTAACAGGACTTGAGAGCAAAAGAAGATGAAACTCTTGATCCCCAATGCAGTTTCTCCCCGACCCACACAACTCAGGCCGGACCACCCAGAGCTGTCCCGGAACCCGACCGTCCCCCCAAGCAGCATGCGTCCCGCCACCGCCCCTCTTCTTCCTCCCCTCAGCCCCCCGTTCTCCTGGGCAGGACGTCATTGCCATGGAATACTCTCTTTGGCCCATCTGGGTCACCTGTCCTGGCTTCGCCCCTCCTTTCTCCTGAAGAGAGAAATAGGAAGAAGCTGAGAAAGTCCTTGACTGTCTGACTGCAACTAAGAACATCAGGGTGTTCTCAGCACTGCTTTCATTGTAACTCCCAAACACAGCATCCCATCAGCTGCTACAAATGAAGTTAACTCTATCCTGACTGAAACCAGGACATGAGGAAACCATGAATGAGTTAAAAGCACGGATGATTAACCCAACCTGGGAGAGCCAGCAAAAGCCACAAACAAGCTGGTTCCTCCCAAAACTCTTGTCCGCAAGCGGCGTTTCAAGAATGAAGAGAAATACAAAGTACGACAGCACTTCTTAGTCCCCAGACACTTGTCTCTTATGGGCAAGATGCAAGCCCTTTACCTGATCTCTGCTTTGCCAAACAGGTGTAATTGTAGTTACTGAAGATCATGGGGTGAAGCCCGGGCTTTATTTACAAAGCTGAAGAGCATTGTTCTTCACAACAGATATGTAATGAAAAGACAAACTTCACAGCAAGAGACAATGGGTGATGCTTCCCAGTAATTTCCCAGTGTAGTTTAAAACAATTTAATGAAAATATGCATGCCTTTATTTTGATTAAGTGTAATTAAGACCATGACATTTCTTGGACTAGAACCTGTATTTTATCATAAAATCAAGAGTGCATTATTTGGGTTTTGCAGGTATATTTGACAAGATTAAAAACTTGGAGTCAGGAAATAAACCTTGTGTAGTTTAAAAATAAAAAGAGGAAAAGGCTTCTTGCTCTGAACAACATCATTTCACAGTATTTCATCATGGTACACTTGAAATAATTCAGCAGTACATCTGGAAGGGAGGAAAGATACATGAATAATTTTAAATCCTGATGTACATAGCATCACACTGAGAAATATAAATTTCATCAGATCTTCTCATCAAAACATTTCTAAAACATCACATATGGGTCATGAAATTGAGGAAATTGCCTCCTTATTTTCATCAGATTTTTTTCTGTAGCATTTTTATCAGGCCCTTCATCACGTTGCTTGAAAGGCAGTGAACTCCAGACAATTATGAATTCATGAGTATTATGCTGTGTGCTACTCAGAGGCAAAAATAAGTCATCTAATTTGTTTATGAAAGTCTGAATAGACACACCAGTGCACTCAGAGTTTCCTACCTATTAATATAATGGCTTCCAAAAAGCTGGAACCATTTTGTGGTTAAAGCTATTTATAGGTATTTTTTAAAAGCGTTTATATTTTGACCATCACGTAATCAAAAAAAAAAAAAGACACCAACCAGATAAATCTATTCCCAGAGCTTTCCAGAGTGTGTAGGATATGCTGCAGTGAGTGCTGCCCTACTCCTACGCACCTGTATTATAATTCAAAACTGTAGGATCGACACCGCTGATGCTGAAGCAATCACAGCAACCACCAGATCTACAGACCACGGGAGCATTTAAATAGTAAACACGTAGGGAGGCCACAAGCACATCTCCACCTGCATTTCAAGCTCAACTTTTCAGAAACATAGGAAGGCACTGTTATCATAGCTCCCATCTGTAAGAAATTCTATGGGTTTGAAAATCAGTTTTCATATTGTGAGCTTCTACAGTGGGACTTTGATTCACAGAGTGAGTCTGAACCTGTGGAGGACAGCTGGATGTAACGGAGGTCAGCAGATAATTGTGCTACCAAAGGGTTACTCTACGCTCCCCAAGGAAAAAGGGGTGTTTTAGTGGAGGGACCTGAATACATTCACACATGATACCATTTGGGGCAAAAAGCAATTTTGCTACAGAGGTGTAAGACAATGAGTAAGATCTTTAAGGTAACAGAGGCTAACAAAGCTGCACTGCCTATGCCGTAACACTAGCTGTACTTTGGAAAAGCAGGTTTCTTTTAAAAATTGTTTATTCCACTTTTGCAAGAAAATGTTAACTCAGGTACTGATTTTCTGGAAGCTATACTGCAGCAAAACTGGCCAAGAAGAGTGTCATGCAATAGATCATCCCCAAAAAGCAAGGAAGGGGATGTGGACTGCGCTCACAGAGGGACAAACACCCAGACACTGTCAGGTCACAGAGTACCTCTCGCAGCAAAGCCAACCGACTATTTCCCCCCTACCCCATCTGTTTAAGTTAGGGGAAGGTGAGCAGTATGTTCTTTATGATTCTAAGCAAAACCATGTATCTTCTTTATGAGCATGTGATCAATAAAAACCCCAAACCCTCTCAATTTCTAGAGAGTTGCACAGTGCAGCATGAGTTTCTTCCTCTCCAGCAGCATGCTTAGAGAGAAAGGCTTCAGAATCCTAACCTAGCACCGCTCCTGGTGCCAGAGCCCAGCGCACCCTGAGGTGCTCCCCGCCTCGCCAGCCTTCGTGGTGTCAGCTCCCCCCTTGCTCTGCTCTGCCAATCCCCCCACCACACACCTCTCCATCTGCACCAGCCAGAAATAATACTTTGGGAAATAAATAGCCTTTGTGATGACTTTGGTTTATCATTTCAGCTTGCTCCACCCTTGGTGACTCCAGCACATCCAGCTCTCTCCCTGACCTGTTTCTAGGCATGACTACAACCAAGATATGTAAGAGGACTTTTTTTCCTCCACAGAATTGTATAATTAAAAATGCCTACACCTGTTTCATTCAGGTGTTCAAAGTCTGCTTCAGGAGTGGAAT
Organism: Hypotaenidia okinawae; assembly: GCA_027925045.1. NCBI lineage: Eukaryota > Metazoa > Chordata > Aves > Gruiformes > Rallidae > Hypotaenidia > Hypotaenidia okinawae. Next base: position 16,251,441 of record BSDF01000017.1, read on the forward strand.
TAAATGTGAAAAAGTTTATTGAAAAACACACAAAACATCAATTTCTTCTGGGAATACTATTATTAAAGGTGACAAACTTAAATCCAGCATGTACCAGCCAAGACAGAATCAGTCATTAATACTGCACCACTTACCCACTGGCTTTGTAAGTTTATTCTTTTACAGCATATGTGGTTTTTTTGTGGCTAGTAATAAGACACATGTAGATGAGAAATATGGATGTCTAATGTCAAAGACATTATTATCCAACAATTGTGTTCATCCTCTATAAAAAGAGCACTGCATGGCTAAAAAACCTGGTTAGAAAGATAGCATGCTGCTTTTACTCATCACCCAGGAAGCACTGAAGGTTTGCTGTAGCAGCCAGAGACTGCTCATGAGTTGGCCCTCCTGTGCATGCCTCTCCTTCAGGATCATTTTAACATCATCATGACAATTACAGCAATTGTTTCCATGCAGCAGTTATCACTGAAGTATACTTGGTACTGTAATGATTCTGTCTGCTGTAATGCAGTAAGTCATCCCTAAACACCGCACACACCACGAGAGCATCCAGCTTTACACAGCACACTAATAAAAGGGACCAACAGCCTGTTTTACAACCATAGGCATTTAGTTTCCTGGACAGTCTCAGTGAAGCTAGAAGTTACTTGGTGCCTAAGGCAGGGATAAAGCCCTGTGGAACCCAAGGACACATCAGGGAGGATGCATGGCAGGGGGATCTGATGGGACCTGGAACCTTCTAAGGGTGGATTTTGTCCCACAGAGTTCAAGGCCGCAACTATCCACACCTTACAAGACACAGCTGGCAAAATGGGAAAGAAAACCTGTTGAAGGTCACCCAAAAATACAGGAAATACAAGTAAACCCACAGTTTCCAGGTTAGAAAGAGCTGGGGCAGCACTCACACTGAAAAATTATCTGCCTGCTCCCCTGTGCCCCCACATTTGCCTGTCACACTCAGTCCCAGTTACCTGTTTTTCTGGCCAACGCAGCTTTCAGAAAGAAAATCACCCAAGATCCCTTCAAGATCTGAATAAAAGCAGTAAGTGCAGGAAACTGATAAATACATGCAACCTTTCCATGACACTAATTTCTGCAGTACCTCGACATGACAAGCAGGAGGGATTTCCTCATTGTGCCATTCTGTGATCACCCAGTGCTCTCTGAGTCAGACAGATGCTACTGAAGGAACCCTGTCACCCCGCCAGCGCTTCCTCAGCTGCTCTCCAGCGGGGTGCACACAGACCAGCGCTGCACTACTCTGTGCATGAAAGGAAGAGAGCCTTACTACTTGCTGATGTCCTCTCCTACCCCACAGGGTACAAACTAATCACTGAGTGACAAGTAAATCACAGAATCATAGAATGGCCTGGGTTGGAAGGGACCTCAAAGCCTGAGCAGTGACACCCTTCACCCCACGCTGTACCAGGGCCTCCCTGGGAAGGATTTCTGCCTCCCAGCCCCTCTTCAGCTGCCCTCCTGCAGCTGAAGGCCGTTCCCCTGGGCCCGGGCCCTCCTTGCCCTTGTAACCTGTCCTTTTCCAGCTCTCCTGGAGCCCATTCAGGTACTAGGACGTCTCACCAGAGTTTTCTCTTCTCTAGGCTGAACCAGCCCAACTCTCTCAGCCTATCTCTTCAGCAGAAGTACCCAAGCCCTCAGATCATCTCAATGGCCTCATCTGGACTTGCTTCAATAGCTCCATGTCTGTCCTCTGAGAACCCCCGAGCTGGATGCAGTACTGGGGGTGAGGGGCAAGTTGTGTTTCTCAAGACAGTGGAATAGAGGGAGAGGAATCCCACCCCTTGACCTGCTGGTCACACTGCTTTTGATGCAGAATAAGGTTGGCTTTCTGGGCTGCAGAAGTACACTGCTGGTTCCTGCTGAGCTTCATGTCCAACAGTATCTCCAAGTTCTTCTCCTCAGGCTGCTCTGAATCCATTCTCTGCCCAGCCTGTAGTTGTGCTTGTGACAGCCCTGACCCACATGCAGGACCTTGCACCTGGACACACTGAACTTCATGAAGTTTGCATGGGTCCCACCTCCCAACCCTGTCAGGGTCCCCCCTTCCCTGCAGCACGTCAACCCACCACACAGCTTGGTGCTGTTGGCAGACTCACTGAGGGTGCACTCAATCCCACTGTCCATTTCTTCAACAAAGATTGAAGAGAGCTGGTCCCAATACTGACCCTGAGGAATGAGGCTCGTGTCCACTTGGACTTTGAGCCATTGACTGCAACTGAGTGCAACTATCTGGCAATTCCTTATCCACAGAGTGCTCCATCCATCAAATCCACATCTCCCCAATTTAGAGACAGGGATGTTGTCCAGGACAGCATGAAATGCTTTGCACAAGTCTATGTAGATGATGTCAGTTGCTGTTCCCTTATCCACCAACACTTTAACCCCATCATAGGTAGCCACCGAATTTGTGAGGTGGGATTTGCCCTTAGTGAAGCTATGTTGGCTGTTACCAACACCTCATTTTCCACATGCCTGAGCATCAATTCCAGGAGGACCTTGCCTGGCACAGAGGCAAGACTGATCAGCCTGTGGTTCCCCAGGTCTTCATTTTTCCCCCTCTTTAAAAATGGGGGTTATGTTTCCCTTGGCTTGATGATACATAATAACACTTGATCAAACAAACTCAAGTTAAATTATTTTAATATGCATTTACACTGCTTCCTGTCCCAGGCCTGAATCCTCCCCACTGTACTGAGACCTGAACCCTGGCACTACCAGCAAAAACCTCTGGGCACCTCTCTTGAATACTGCTGGCTCTTTTTGCTTTGGTAAATTTGTTCCATGTCTGTTCCAGATCTCCAGGGATTCTTTTTTTTTTTTTTGGTAGCTTTTTCTATTTTAGGAGCAAACATACAGACACAAGTTTCCCCCATCTCCTCACAAGTTCATTTAAGGCAAAGCACAAATACTACCGTTATCTCACAAGCTTGATTTCGGCAATTATGTTTTATAGAGAGCTGGTTCACAAATAAAACTAATATGCTCAAGGAGCATATACTATTAGGGTCATAAATTCATGTTTGTATCTCTCCCAGCACCTCCCTCCATGAGCTCTTTTCTGATTACAGGAAAAAAATGTTCCTTTCTAAAATACATATGCACAAATTTACTTGGTAAAATAAGTTTAAAAAAATTAAAATCACTGCATACAGCATGATTCAGCTAAAGTATCTTGCTACCCCTTCAAAACCAAGCAGTGTAGACAGATTATTTCAAGAAGGGGCAGGAAGCTGCTTCAGAGCTGCTGCAGAGGCCAGCAAGCATCACAGCATCAGATCACTCCAGGTTTTGCCATAAGATTTTCGGTGCAAGCCCCAGGAGCTTTCCTGTGTCCACACTCTCCAAGTTCAAGTTTGGGATTCTAGAGTACAGCTCTGCCTCAGCTTAAGCAGTTTTGCCTAATTCAGCTAAAACTTAACTCATAACTTAACTGCATTACCAAGTCATCCTTGTCTATGCTGCTTTGGATAACTCCACCTTAATTTAGCAAGGCATGAAAAACATGTAGGACTTCAAGAGAAAATTCATCTCATAAACTGCTTGCAGCAGCAGCTTCCCTCTCCATGGGGCTACCACAGTCCTTTGTACAACCTCACACTCACCCCAACAAGAAGCCAATCCAGTCAACTGGTAACCTGGTAAAAAGATTCCTTTTCTGCCTTTATTCCCAGCCTCACTCCAAACCCACCCACGTAACGGGCATAAGCAGCCAGGGGCAGGAACCACTTAGGCCTGTGCTGCCAAGAGCCTGATGTGAGGCTTTCAGACCATCTCTGGTGGAGTTTCAGGCACTGAGACTGTCAAGAACAGTGGTCATTTTGGGCCACCCATTTATTGAATTACAATATCTCACCATGAAGTCTACTCACACTTACTTTCTCCCTCTCTCTGTGAGGAGGTTCTTGGGTGATCACCAAAGACTGGCAGCTCACCAGAGCAGTGCTGCAGTCACCCCAGCAGGAGACAATTGTATTTTCTTATAATTAATGTATCATTACCACCTTATGCTAATTCCTTGTACTTGACACATAATCTAAGCAAATAACTGTGCTGCTAATACAGCAGAGTGTAAGACACCAGGACACAGGCACTGCCTCGAAGACAACACTGAGGCCAGAACGCCTGTCTGCTCCAACGTGCTGAGCAGGCTCCTGAGACAGAAGGCAGTCCCACAGCATGCAGCATCAGTTTTCAGCCAGGGGAATTATCAGGGTATATAAGAATATGCAGCACTCAGACTTTTCCAATAGCTGGATAATGGAGAGGTCCAGGTCTGTGATTTCAGCCTTAAATCTTATTTTCTTGGGACTTATCAGGTCAGGACAGGTCCTTAGTGTTGCTTTAATGCAGATTTGTAGCTTTAACTAAAAAAAAAAAGGTTTAAATTAGTACTGGACGGGAAAGAAAAGCAGTCAGCTTCACTAGGCACTGGAACCAGTTGCACAAGACTTGCTCAGCACACTGCAGGTCAGCTCAGAGCCCTATTCGCACCACCATGGGTCTGGTACCCACCCAATGGAGATGGGCAGAGGAGGGTAGCAAAGAAGAGAAACAGCCACTGGTGTCAGGGTATGCAAACTCACATGTATCTGTCCCCTCAGCTCATTGTTTCTTCTATTTTTTAATTAGCATTGCAGTTCACAAAGAACCAATGTACAGTTTTAATGGACATCAATACTAATTTTAAGCAGCCTGTGTTTAAATGTCATTTTTCCACTTGGAATTCATAATGCACATTTCAGTACCGCATCCTCATGCACTGGCTTAGCCCCAGATGAGTCTTAAAGTACTAAGATTGAATATTTTAGAATGTTAAACCCAGAGAGAAAGACATCACCAGTAAACAAAACCTACTTGGTGTCCTCAAGAAAACAAAATTGAAATAAGGGTAAAAGAAGGGATGGGACTAATCCTCTCAGAGGCAAAGAAAGTAGACTTGGTCTCCCAGGACCCCATGAGTCCTTTTAGGAAAAGGGGAAGGTGGGTCACCATGGCAACAGAGTATTTTCTGAGATACTTCAGCAGTTCAATGCGCTGTGCTTATGAACATAACAGAGACACACACTGAATTCTCTGGTTGCTGGGCTATGCAATGAAAACACCTAAGGACTTATGCTGCCAGCAAAAGAAAGCTATTGTGAGGGGAGGGTCAAACTTACTAACTGCTGGCACACCTTGTATGCCAAGTACCCAAATCTCACCAGATTACTGCAAAACTCCACAAAAAACAGAAGGTGACAAAACCTGGAGGGTGACTGCAGGGACAAAGGGGTGCTTGAGAAAGGCATCTTCTGTGGGTGGCAGCAGCAAACATTTCCACTGGCATTTGAGAGCAGGACAGAAGAGACAAGAGATATTAAAACAGGGACATCACTAAAGCAAGAGAAAATAACAGGAAGGATAAACGAAAATGAAAGATCACAGAATCATAAGGGTTGGAAGGGACCTCAAGAGCTCATCAGGTCCAACTCCCTGCCAAAGCAGGGTCCCTAGGGCAGGTCACACAGGTCAGTGTCCAGACAGGTCTGGAATATCTCCAGAGAAGAAGACTCCACACCCCCTGGGCAGCCTGTTCTTCTGCATATTGGTGTGGAACTCCCTGTGCTCCAACTTGCGGCCATTGCCCCTTGTCCTGTCCCTACAAACCATTGAAAAGAGGCTGGCCATTTCCCCCCGTGCACCACACTTGAGATATTGATAAACATTAATAAGACCCCCTCTTAGCCTTCTTTTTTCCAGGCTGAACAGCCCCAGCTCACTCAGCCTTTCCTCACAGGGGAGATGCTCCAGGCCTTTAATCATCTTTGTGGCCTCCTCTGGACTCTTTCCAGGAGATCCCTGTGTTTTTTTATACCAGGGACTCCAGAACTGGACACAACACTCCAGATAACCATACCCTAAAGAATAATTTAGAGATCTCTACAAAAATACCTCTGTACAAGCGGCAGCCAAGGCCCTGGCAGCTGATGTTGGAACACATCAATGGTGAAGCAGCAATCAAATCCAGGTTTACTGGTAAACACCACAGAGGAAGAGGAGACCATTTACAGATGGCTGTAAGATAGGATGGACTTTTATCTTTGCTCTAATGATTATATGCAATTTTGAATCGTCACCAAGATAGCCATTTAGCTGATTGCTATTTTTGAGAAGGCATCTACAGTAATGACACAGATCTGTACATATTAAATTTAACAACACCAAATCGGTTTCGGTCACTTATCTTGTAGATAACAGTCGTTCATAGCAGAGGTGATGAAACCATGACGTTAAAAACAAACACAGCCAGGTCCACCTTGAGTGGCTCAGAGCTGGGAGAAGCCTGGGAGAGCAGTGGATGCAATGCATGTATTGCACAAGTAGGGTCACAGACTGTAGTAGATGTTTGCAGCTACTCACACACACTGCTGAATTTTAAATTAATGGCAACCACAGAGGAAAAAGACCTGGGGGTTACTGTAGCCAGCTCTCTGAAAACATCTGCTCAGTGTGCAGAGGCAGCCAAAGGCAAATGCAGTGTTAGGATCCATAAATACAATGACAGAAAGTGACGACAACAGTACTAATTAAGGATCAAAGATATGATATTAACCAAATACAGCTTCCCATATTAGGTACATGAAAAATGCTGCAGAAATAAAGGGGAGAAAGAAAGAGAAGGCATCAACGTGCTGGTAAACTGAAAATAAAGCCAGCTTACATAGGGGATGAAGAGAAAAGGCAATGATGTATTAAACAGAATGGGAGAAAGAGGACACAAGGAGGCTGTCCCTTTCTCCCTCCCCCCAAGGAGAGGCAGAGCAAGGAATGCAGCCAAGAGGTAGCAAGTTTCAGCTTAGAAATACAAAGCTAATTCAGAAGGACATTGAAAATACTGTATGTTTCTATACTGAACAGAGGAACAGAACCCTCTCAAATGAGTGAAGCCCCTGACTTGCAATGCTGAACATGGGGCTGGGCAGAACTCCAGGCTCAGGGAGTTGCAGTGGAAAACAGAACACTTCCACCTCTGTCAGGAGAGGTGGGGACTGCCCGAGGCCAATGGTGAAGCAACACTCAGGAGCACCTCCCTTTACAGGGAGGTGGTTTAGTTTTGCCCACTCAGTAGGCATTTGTTCCCACCTCTGAGAAGTGGGAGCTCAGCACCCTTCCCTCTAAGATACAAGTTCCTCTCACACCCCAGCCCCTTGCTACCAGCACTCGCACGCTGCAGCCATTCCTCTACGGATCTACTTCCATTCTCATCTTGATCCAGTAAATCCCTGCCAGGCTCCCACTGCAATCCAGCACCTTTACTCCTTCTATCACCTCCTCAGCTCTTTCTCTTCTTTCCTTGGAAAGTACACGTGCTTGTACCATCTGACTTCAAACTCCCAGCTAACCTGGCTAGTCATGGAAAACATTTTAAGCCTAAAAAGAATCTACCCTTGCCAAATATTATAGCTCTTTTTAACACTACTTCAGTGTATTCCAGCAAAGTTGGGAGTGAACAACAGTTGGAGAGAGGAAACAGATCAAGAGTCTCTTTATTCCTTGTTCTGTGGCAAACTCCTGGGACAACAGCTTTTACATATGCAGGGAAAGGAAAAAGTCACTTTTTCCTTCTGTAGTTTTGTTTTCATCTAACAAATTCCAGTTACACTTTCTAAAGCTCCTTGGAGCTGTCAAGCTTATTCCAAGGATGTTCTGGGAATTTGAGTTATTATTTGAAGTTTGGTTACTATGGATAACACCCTAATCAAAATATCAAGCAAAAGCATAGCACACAAGCCAGCATTCCACAGATCCCATCACCTACAAGGCTGCAGCTCAGCACTGGTCCTTACTTTCTGCTCTTTGCTGGCAGATGTTTATGTTTTATCATCACCAAAGCTAAAGCAAGAAAAATCTTGCTGTTTGCATGCCACCACTCTGATTTCCTAGATTTATCTAAACAACCTGCATCCAACTGATGCTCGGTGTGAAGCAGATGGAGCAGGCAATGGGCATGTTAGAGGAGCTGCACTCGGTAGCGATGGGGGTGCACCACAGTACCCCACTGTTCCATTTGGGTGCTGGCTTTGCTTGACTACAAGTAGATGCATTGAAAGGTTCCCCATGTACCCAAAACAAACAGATCTAGCCCTACCCTTCTTCTGGATTAAAACACAGCTGCTTGAGTAGCTATGGCCTTGTGATTTCCAGGAACAGATGTTTAGGCATCACTTGACCACTTCAAGTTTTGTTGATCCAGGCAGATACCAAGCTAAGATAGCTACAAGTTAGTGTGACTGTGTGAGCAAGGCCTTAGTTATACTTTAAGTCTACACTAAAGAACTTGACTTCTGACAGACATTCCCCATTTAAAAAAAACCCTCCACTGCATTTTTCTGCACACCTTGCTTTGGCAGCAGCAGCAAACAAAGCAGTCTTTGAAGGCTGTAGCAGAATTTCAGTATCATCATCTTAAATCTCACGCAATTAAGCCATTAAGCTTTTCTAAAAGAAACCAAAATGGTCTTTTTGCTGAATAAAACATCTGAAGCTCATTCACTGATAGGATCTCCATGCCCTACTTGTTACCTTTTTAACCAGGCCAAAAAAAAAAAAAAAAAAAAGCCTGAATGGAGATTAAATAATACATGAGGTTTTTATCTAAAGTCAACTAAGCTTAACCGCTCCAGCAAAGCTTTCATCACCAGTAACTCTTTGCCAAGAGTATTCTTCCCTGCAGGCAATGTATTTGGACTCAAATCAGCAAAGTCAGTCATTTATGTCGGTGTATCCCAGTCCTACTTTCTATTTGGACAGACCAAAGTCCCTCTTCCCCACCCAGGTGAAAAGCTGGGTGAAACGCCCATCGTCCCACGCTTCGCTCCCCCCAGCTCCTCCACCAGCCCTTCACCTGTCTGGGTGCAGACACTCAGTTCGTGTTCCTCCAAGAAACAGATCCCTATCCCTCATGTGGATACAAATCACAAAAACACCCCCTTCACAATATTAAGGCAAACTCACCAGAAAGGTGACAGTCTTTTTTTGCCCAGGTGCATTTATACCAACATCTATGCGATCCTCCCTATGTTGCCAGTCAGGTTTCTTTTTGACCGTATTTTTACCATTAGTAATTGAGATTTTGGGGAAATTATGTGCTGAGGAAGAAGAGCAGGAAAAAGAGCAGGGAAACAAGGTTTGAGGTGGTGGGGTTTTCCTGATACATTTGTTGAGCCAGTTTTCAATACATGAGACTAATCTTCTTCTGATAAGGAGTATCACCCAGCCTCAACTGCAGCAGCGAACATGCCCCGCAGGATAAAGGTCTTCTGCTGCCTGATAACGCCCTGTACTGCACCAAAGGCACGTGTGGAGGAAAACATCAGCATTGTCAGAAAATACTTAGTTTAGAATCCGTAAGAGGTTTACACACAATATGCTCCTTTTCCCACAGAAAGGGTCTCTGGATTTGACCCTTGAGAAAATAGAAATATTTTATTTTGCAGGTGGGACAGGGTTCAAATGTTTTGTGTAACTGGGGACACATTATGATCATTTGATCGGGCTTAGCCACACTCACACCACACAAGTTTATTTAACAAGGTCATTCTAATTTTTTTTAATCCCAGAATTGCATTTAGATATTTAAAAGAAAGACCACGTGAAGGCATCTAAACACATGCCTGCCAATTCAACTCACAGTAATTCTCTGAAAAAGACAAACAGGATATTTTGAAGTGAGGGAATAGGCATGCTGTTACTCAACTCGGATGCTGGGACCCCCTTTGTCTTCCTGCTCCCTGAAGCCAAGCTCCCTCCCTGCCTCCCTGCGCTTCCCTTTTCACTACATGTTCTGTTCAAGAGTCTGAGACATTAATTAAGCCTAACAGCCTTCAGAGACACTAGCACAGCTATAAAAAGGTTCCTGAATTGAGTGGCTACTGAAGGAACTGGCATCTGATCAAACTTTCAAGAGTTACGCTCCCTACTTTATAAATAAGTCAAGGAATTATCAGTTTTTGAAAGTCTCCAGCACTGTTTTAGCTGCTGGTGCCTCACATACATGTCACAGCCCTATTTTATGGGTTCTACATCAAAGGCATAATGAACCAAAGGGGATACTAGCATCACAACTACAAGAGAATCCAATCCTGTACCTTTGCCAGAAGGCTGTACTTAAAATTTTATTTATATGTTTAGCAAGAAACAAAAAGCTGACTGAAAGACTTAAAACCAGTTCTGTGTTTTCCACATGCTACAGTGTCTAAATTATGAACGCCTTTCAGCAGGGACAGGTTCTCAATCTCAAGACGACCCTTGATTTTATTCTGGTTCATTTTAAGCGCAGCTTTCCGAGATGCCATAGGGAATTTTACCTGCAGGCTAGGACACACTAACAGGAATTTGAAAGAATGAAAAATACTACTGTTAACTAATAATTAGTGTTAGTTCAGTATTTTACTGTGTTGTCATGTCAGCCCAAAATCCTAAAGCAGTTCAGGAGACTCAAGGAAGTCAGCTGGACCAGGGTGACTGCAGGAGTATCCAATCACTCCTCCCATGAGGAGAGGATACTCTGGGCAGGAAGACTGGGGAAAAAACTCCTTTCTGGGTCTTCCAAACTCAACTATATATAGTATAAATGTGTAACTAAACCTAATATGACAAGAACGAAGGCCTTATAAGGATTATCAGAGCTACCATGAATTGTACTCGTAGAGCTTACAATTTTAGAGCAGTTGCTTGCAAAGAGAAATGCTTCAGGGGAAGCCACAACGAATTCTTCTGATTCGCCTTCTTTGCATCAAATAACCATACCCTTTTGTGATCGTCTCTTGGTGAAAAGCACCAACGCTTTCAGAAGTGTAACTACAGGAAAAAACACCAGATAACTGCATACAAACAACATACATGACAGTCAAACGTTTCTAATGGAGCCAGATTTCAGTACCCATGATTTGGGAAAAAAAAAATCATCCCACTTAAATAACTAACTGGGGAAGTTATCTTGCAAACTCAAACACAGCAGCTTCAAACCATCTGAAATGATGCTGCATGCACACATTGCTGACAAACCACAACTGCATGTTTCCTTGATCAGAAACAAACTTTCATAAAGAATATGACAGTAGGAAGAGGCTGAAGAGCAAACCTATACTGTGCTTAAACTTCCCATTAAGCATACATGAAGCCAAAGAGCGGAACTGCCTTCTCCTGATCTCGCTCTGCTAAGGAAGTGCAATGCAGCAGTGGGGTTCAGCTCCAGGCTTCCCCTTTTCCAGGGCACAGCAGGGACAGGGGACCCCTCCCTGCTCCACTCACCACAGTGGCAACTGGCCAGGAACCACCCATTCTGCCTTAGCTCTGCAAAATCAGCTTCTGGGTGCCAATGCACCAGCACAGCTTTCCACTGAGAACCACGGCTGGCTCACTCTGCCCTAAGCCCATCTCTGCAACCTGGAGGAGACACCGGTTGGTACGATCAGTAGTAGGAAAAGCACTTAGAGGACTTGCTCTTTTCCCATGAAAACCTCAAGGAATTCTGTCCGTCCTTAGGTATTTCTCTGTGTGCCCAAGAAGGTACACTCTGTGAGAGCTGCCCTAACACCACTGCCCCTGGTATCAGGGAATGGGAAAGCCCAGCCAGTCAAACATCTTCATAAGTCACATCAGGATGTCACATACCACACATACTGGACAAACAAGGGATGAAATTTGGGGTATATTCCTCAAGCACAAGATGACCATGTCTCCAGGTGTTAAGAGCTGCTACTACAGAAAGGAGCTGGGTGTCACCCTAGAGCCCTGCACCCCACCAGCCTCACTGCCTGCCATTCCACCGTTTCCTAAACCTCTATGTTTCACCCTCAGTAAGCCAATCATCACTTCATCACAGAACAAGCCAAGCCTTGCAGCTCTCTTGGATATGACAGGGGCTCTCTGAAGCGTGTAACTCTAGGCAAGATCTCCTCCTGCACGGGACTCCAGACCTCTGCCCTGGGAGAAACGGGCACATCAGCTTTGGAAGTAGTGGGCTGCTTTTTATTTGGACAGTGCGGAACAAGAACTGATTCTCAAACTTCACACCAGCTCTGTATCTCACATGCTCAGCTTGTGGGAGAGCCACTCCCTTCCATATCCTTTCAAACCACCTCTGTCCTCTCCTCCTCCACCTTCCTCACTTCCGATGGCAGAACGCAGGGAGCTGTGTTCCAGCCAGCCACCCCCACCATCGCCAGCCTAAGCAGCTCCTCAATTACCGGTCTGCAGAGAAACGCCAGTCACAGGTGGGTTCCAAGTTCCAGCACATCTTTAATACCACTGAGCTACCTATGTGTGTAGGTGCACACCCTGAGGACATAGCTTCACCTTCAGCGAGATCTCCTATGAGGCACTCCAACAGCACTTGCAGACTCGCTTCTCCTCTGAGATTTGCAGCTCCCCAGAAACTCCACAGCAGCACAGACCCATGAGATCTCCTGCTGATAAAGGACTTGTGCTTGAATTGCTTGAGAGTGGCATATGGCTCAAGAGTCACTTTAACCCCCGGGGTTAAAGAGTTTGAGAAAAAACCCACAACATGGAAAAAAACCCAAACCCAGGGAAGATCTCAGACCTATTACATATTGAAACTAAAGCCACTCCCTAGTGACACTGGAGCCAAAACGAAATTTCAAAGCAGAAACACATTTTCACCATAGTGCTACAGATCAGAAATGGAAGGAAGCACCTTTCACACAGATTTCACTTAAGTGTCCTTATTGAAAAGGAGAAACAGGAGCAGCAAGTAACCATTAAGGTCCTCAAATATATTTGAGTCTCCAGCACTCAGTTTTATTTATTGAGACTCCAGAATCCACCACAAGCAAGCATCCAGCAGCTGCTACTTGTAAGATGAGTCAGGGTAGGAAATTCCCCTGTATTTATTTTCTAGGAAGCAGTTAGGCAGCCAATGACCCAGGCAGCGATCTGACTCTGTATGCACCCACACAAATAAGGAAAAATGGCTTCTATCAATAAATGCACGTTGTACTTGACATAGTCACCCCAGTTTTCAAGTAATAGATCAAAAATAGGAAAGAATTCTTTTGGGAAAACATTCCCCAGTTTAATTTGTACCTTGACAAAATTCTCGTTGCATCCATTATGGACAGAAAAGACTGGAAGAAACAGAAGCTGATTTAAATAAATTGAATGAATTTAAGTAAATTTTGAAGTAGGAAGTGCACAACAGAACTTGAACAGCCTGCACTTCCAAGTGCTGCATCACTAACTGTGCACTCTTACCACATCTGTCCCTCCCCAAACTTTAAATAATCTCAGCTCCTCACCCCCAGCTTCTGTCTCATCTGAAAACTCCAAAAGACCAAACTCCTCCCTCCCTCTCACCTACTGACTTCTCACCACTCCAGCACACTACACTATAAATGCCTAGTTTTCAGCAGGCACGCTCCTCCCCTGCATGCCCAGATGTCCCCCATCACCCAGACACTCTGCATTTGTGCTGCTGACAGCTAGATCCTTCACACTGCCGAGCTGGCTCATGCTGTTCCTCTCTTCAGATGCTCGACAGTCCATGAAAACCTCTCAGAGAATACACCCGCAGCAGCCTTTAGACCATCCTCAGGAGTAAACCCTGACCTGTCCTGAACTTAAGAGCATCCTGGTTACACTTGTGTCTCTTACTTTCCCAACAGTCTGCCAGTACCTTCTGTGTGAGAGCAACTGCCATGGGCTAAATCTACATCTCCCTGGCTTCAAGGTTTGAGGTTGGTCAGTCAGAACACTAGGGATTTTAAGAGTCAGGTCACATTACTCGATGACTGTCCTGGCTTTCACTGAAGGAACTGACTTTCTAATGCAGGAATGCAACTCTACCAACCAGGTAAAATCAATTTTTAGTTCAGTAGGTACTGAGGAGGCAAGGCCAGGCACAAATTCAAGATCCAAGCCAAGTTATTTTCTGTGGTTTTGGCCAATTTCAACAGTTTTACTGGGTGATCTACACAGCCACAAGGAAACTGGGAAGATACGGGATTTCTAGGAAGATTCACAGTCTTGGAACACTGGTTGTGTACTTGAAGTTATGACACAGTTTTGGTGATAATGAGAGCTCAAACATTTGTGTGCAAGTAGCAAACTAATAACACTTCCAGATAAGCCCTCAGGCTCCTAGAATTACTGAATAGCAGCAGTCTCACCTTCGGAGAGTACAAGATGGCCTTCTTGAATTACCCTGACTCTTGATAAAAATCCAGTAGGACAAAAGAGAAATTCCACCTCACTTTTGAGCAGCTGAAAGTTACATCCTCATCTACCAGCAGAGTGAATGTAAACCAAAAACAAATCCACCACAAAGCAGCAACACCCTATCCCATGAGGCTGGACTTGGGAGGACAGCTGCTTACGTATGACCACTGACACAGAGTAAGATTCACTACTTTTCACCATGAAAAGAACTGCAAGAAGAGTTACTAGCCCTAGTATTTAAATACAAAAAGCTACTTGCTATCTCCATAACTGTCCATACAAGGGAGCTTGGTCTTAACTGAGAAGTAACCCCCAGATTCATACAGGCTCCCCGTACGTTAGCTCTCCTGCAGAGCAGCACAGGACTCAGTCTGCAAAATGGGAACTCCCCACGCCCCGCTTATCTGCAATATTTCCACTGAATACAAACTTCTCTCAGCATGAACTTTAAAGTATTTCTACATATGAACAGTCCTTAGTGCTTGTGTAATGTATTAGTAGTAGCATGTCAACAAGGACAAAGGTAAGTACTAATACTTAGTACTTGGCTGTTGACAAGTGCTTGATTACCAAAGCAGTGTAAGAAATGTAAAAGCAAGTTCAAAGAAGCACCTGGAATCTTTAACTCCATTACAGAAGTCCCTTACTCTCAAGTCAGAGGAACAGGCAAGTCTCCAAACCAGTTGTAAAGCCGACCAACAGGCAGTTCCCAGGACTCAAAATCCCCTCGCCAGCACAAGACAGAGCCTAAGACAATTTTTTCCAGCCATTGAATTTTCTTTAGAAGATCTCTGGTCAGGGGATTTTCAGGTATCCCTGGATGAAAAGTAGCTGGAATTCTCTGCAAATATTTACAACACGTGAAGGGTTTGTGCTGAAGTGCCACATCCCATGTTTGGTAGCACAGACCTGCGCTGCAGCAATCCATAGCTGGGCTTAGTTCCAAGAAAGCATCCTTTATATCAGCATTTCTTCTCTTTTCTGATATCATGTGGCCTTTAACTAGAAAGCAGCATTCTTTCAATACCATAGCAGAATCAAAAAGATGTCAACACAACCATACTACTAACGTACCCAGTATCTTGTTTCGAGCTGCAACCAGCGCTACACAGATGAGAGCAAGACAAAAATCTAGTCTAACCAAAACCTCAATATATCCCAGATCCCTCCCCTGCTTTCCAAACCACACAAATCCAAATTCCCTGAAACAAGAGGAAAGTGCACTAGATGGGGAGGCCAATACATACAGGAGCAAGAGTGTGTCCTAATGGGATATACTGTGGCCAGCAGGTCCAAGCAGTGATTGTGCCCCTGTACCCCACATTGGTGAGGCCACACCTTAAACATTGCCTTCAGTTTTGGGCCACTCACTACAAGACAGACATCCAGGTGCTCAAGTGTGTCCAGAGAAGGACAACCAGGCTGGTGAAGAGATCTGGACAACACGTCCAATGGGAGCGGCTGAGGGAGCTGGGGGTGTTCAGCCTGGAGAAGAGGAGGCTGAAGGGAGACCTTATCACTGCCTACACTGGCCTGACAGGAGGGTGCAGAGAGGTGGGCCATGGTCTCTTCACCCAAGTGACAGGTGATGGGATGATGGGAATGTGCCAGCGCAGGGTTAGATCAGACATCAGAGAAACCTTCTTCCCTGAAAGGGTTACAGGGTGCTGGAACAGGCTGTCCAGGGAGGGGGCTGAGTCCCCGCCCCTGGATGTGTTTAACAGACAGGTAGACAAGGGCAATGCTTGGGGATATGGTTTAGTAGAGGACAGGTACAGTTGGACTCAAAGGTCTTTTCCAACCTAGGGAGTCTGAAAAATTTTTCTGATTGAAAACCACACAAAAAAAGAAAAAACCCAAAGGAAAAAACCCAACAATAAACAACCCAGATTTGTCAAACAGACCTCTGGGAGCCTGAGAAAAGCTCACATGTAGCTGTCCCAGGAAACTGGCTCAGCAAAACAGCCACCACGTATTCATTGTGTTTCACCTTTCTGGTGAAGTGTAACCTGGGTGCAAGTGCATTTCTATCAGTGAAAAACATGTCTGTACTGCAAGTACACTTACACACACCACAGAAAGCATTCTCACACCACTCTGCTGCTTCTCCCTCTCTAGAAAAATAAAAACGTGGCTTTAAGTAGCTCAACTGTGCGATGGCAAAGAGCACATCACTGCTGCTCCCCTCACTCACAAGAGCTACGTGAACAGAAAAGGTTTCAGCCCTGCAGCATCTCCAAGCAGTACTGACTGCTGTGTGCATGATGTCAGTCATCACCCCAAGTTCCACCTGGAGAACATATGCAGGATTCACGCAGTGACCTGGTTGCCCCAAGTGAATCTTCAGGTGCCAGTGCTCACAAAGCACAGCATCCCCACAGTGCCCTTGCAGGATGCAGGAAGAGCTCATCATCACACCATTTTCAAGATGGCATGGTGCACACGTACACCTAGCCTAAATTACACTACCAGGCACCTTGAGCTGCAGCTCCATGTTCACCTCTACTGGTTAAAAGGAGGATCCAAAGATCTTCCCTGTGCTGTATTGGATGAGTAAGGAGATTCAAACTAGTCTGTTCCAGAGTATGACTCAGCTACCCTGCTACACAAATGCAGAACATGCACAGCTTAAAAATTCTTCTTAAAAAACACCACCCTGAAGTACATCTGCATAAATCCTTCCATTTAAAGACCATCAACTCTCAGCACTGCATCGTTCATACCTCTGGTCAACAGCTGCATACGAGCACTGGCATTTTAAAACACTATCTTAAACCCCATTTCCCATATTATTGTTCTAGATCAGCTCAGGGAGACAGACCCATTTCCATGGGACATTAAGAACAGCACGGTAGGCACTCATCCCACTGCCTGCCATGTATATATATTCATCAGGCAACCATATACTGCAAATACCATCAGTGACATTTCTGTCAGTGGAGTGTAAAACCATTTCCCAACCTCCAACTGAAATGTTAGTGTCAGGCTTCAATATTAATGCCTGAGCTGAGCAGAGGAAGCCCTGCCGCTACGCAAGAGCAGAACTATGAGAGTGTTTTGTCACCAAAGATGGGCCAACACCCTAGAAGCACTGAGGGAAGTACATGCAGCAAGGCCATTTCATCTCTGAACAATTGAGACATTTAACCATTTATTTCTATCATCACATAAATTTTCCAACCCTTCCAATCACACATTCAAAGACAACAGGTGAAGAATCCAGTTGTGCACCCTGAAGTGCAGCACCCCGAACACAAGCTCTGAGAGCATCCTAACCCTCCCCTGGTAACACCCACCACCAGAAGAGACTGGGCTTGCTGAGAAAGTGAGATAAATGAACAAGCAAAACAAACACAAAACGCCCTGTAAATCTCAAAGGGTAATGCAAGACAAATGCTAACCAAGCCCAGGACATTTTAAAGGCTACACAGAAACCACAGTGTCCTTCAAAAGTCTGTATTATCTTCCAAAACAGGGACAGGCAGAGCATAAGCACTTTAAGGTCAAGGAACAAGATGACCAGCACAAAAAGAGAAGTGCATCTAATTCATCCAAAGCACATTTTTTTGACAGCAACTCAAGATATATTGTAAATAAAATTACAGGCCAGCAGACATTCTCATGCTCAAAAGCTATTCAAACATATTCCATAGCAAAAGTTTATTTTCTAGTATGCATTTGTCCTTGGACATTCTGGGCCTATGGATCTGGGTTTAGATCGGTCCTGGCACAGACAGCAGAACTCCTAACTACCTGCGCTCACACGCTTTAGCAGATAAATCTAGCAGCCTTACATATGGATTCAAGATTCCCATTTGAACCACCACAGGTTTCTTGTTTCAATTCAGTAAATGCATCATTTGGCACATAATTTGGGAGGGAGGATAAAATTTTCAAGCTGCTTCTGAAAAGAGTAGAGTATGCCCAGAATACTATATAAAGATTCTGGAAAAGCTACAAGGAGTTTAGCTACTGTTACATATACTTCTGCCTCTGTTGGCCTGGAAATGCCTCTTAGCCCTGTACTTCCTTCCAGAGTTGGTTTATGCAACCAATAATTGACAGCATTCACCATCATGTCTTTCTTTAATATCAGATACTGTATTTTTTCAAGGCAGCTTAAGAAGGAAATGTAAAAGAGCCACTGCAAACATATGTGCAAAGGTAGCCAGAGCTGAATGTGAGCCTGGTAAATTAACCAGGAAAGAAGATGAGAAGAGCTCATCCTTCCTGATCAACACCAAAAGCAATGTTTTGGTAATAGAGGAAAAAATGATGCCTAGGATACAGCTGTTGTGCTGGCAGAGAAAAGCCTGCTATGCATTGGAAGTCTTCAGACCTTCACAGCCAAACTGAGTCTGTAAAATTTCAAACCACATTGTTTAGGAGTAAATGAGTGCAGAAACTACATGCCTGGTACCCCAGCATGGCAGCTCTTCACTGTCACATCAGTGCCACACTGTTTGTTAAAGTGAGCCATCCCCACCTCTGTTCTTACACTCCCAAAGCCTGGTATATTTTAAAGGCTACACAGAAACCACAGTGTCCATCAAAAGGCTGTATTATTTTCCAAAACAGGGACAGGCAGAGCACAAGCACTTAAAGGACAAGGAACAAGAGCTCTTCATCTCTTCTGCTCATTGCTGGGTTTAAGAGCTGTTGGGACAGGTCTGCAGGCACAGTATGTAAACCCCAAACACTCTTCACCAGCTTTTCTGAAGTGAGCTGATGGTTTCACAGCTATTCCTCACAACGGGCAGCAACACAATCTGTGCAGCTGGCAGCCTGACCGGAGACCAGGAGACCACGCGGGGCCCACAGTTCTCTTCTGGCTGGAGGACACTGTGTGGCACAAAGAATGGTTTAAATTGGAAGGGGGTAGATTTAGATTGTATATTAAGAAGAAATTCTTCACTCTGAGGGTGGTGAGGCCCTGGCACAGGGTGCCCAGGGAGGGAGGTGGTGGCTGCCCCCTCCCTGGAGGTGTTCAAGGCCGGGTTGGATGGGGCCTTGAGCAGCCTGGGCTGGTGAGAGATGTCCCTGCCCATGGCAGGGGGTTTGGACTTGATGATCTTTAAGGTCCTTTCCAACCCAAACTATTCTATGAAGAATGTGAGTGCTGCTGCTGCTTGCATGAGCTTAGCATGGCAAGCAGGCAGCTTCTATTTATGAAAGACTTCCTTAATTTTCTTTAAGAAAGCCTGGAATAAATGGTATTAATGCTGCAGCAAGTGCACGTGGCTATGCACTTGTCTTGGGAACTGCTGAGTTTTGGTAGCCTTTAATGGCATCTAAGATGGGGGGAGAAGAGGCAGGGAGCCAGGAAAATATTGCCATATGCATTAGAAAATGTGTTATTTTTAACAGTGCATTTTACGACCAGCAACCCTGAAGCAAAACGGTTAGCACACTGTCCTTCCACTGCTGCTCAGACAGCACACCAAGAGTTTTCAGAGGGTGGGTGTTTTAAGCCAGTGCAGCAAGGCAGACTGATCCCAGGAAGGAAGGCTCATCTGCTGTGGCAAAAAACAACATAGCAAGGGTAAGTTTATTCATCTATTACACCAAAGAGCTTAAAATGGAAACACTCTATATGTCTCTCTTCAGACCAGGATGAACAACAAAAATGAATCACTACTACAGCAAGTTGACTGGAAAATACACTGATGGAAAGCGATGGTATCTTCTGCCCCTCCCTCCCACCAATGAAGAGTCCTCAGGACCACATTTGTGCGTGCTTTCGCAAGGAGGGAGCAAAATCAGATAATAGAATCATAGACTGGTCTGGGTTGGAAGGGACCCCAAGGATCAGAGAGCTCCAACCCCCCAGCCACAGGCAGGGCCACCAACCTCCTGGCCTGGAGCTACACAGGGTTGCCCAGGGCCCCATCCAACCTGGCCTTGAACACCCCCAGGGATGGGGCATCCACCCCCTCTCTGGGCAGCCTGTTCCAGCACCTCACTGCTCTCTCTGTAAAAAAAACTTCCCCCTAATAACCAATTTAAACCTACCTTCCATTAGCTTTTTTACTTTATTTCCTTCAACCTTTTGTGTTTCTCCAGCTCCAGAGGCTGGTCTGTAAGGCTGCACCTCTCCTCACAACCCTTACTACCCTCCATTCTTACCTATGGATGTGCCACTGCAAAACCTGACAGCTTCTAGAGATCCTTGTGCAGTACATCACACCCAGTCCTGAAGCTGTGGAGGTTTGAAAAGACTTAAAGATTTCATGCATAAAGTTTGGGATGAAGCAGGCAGGATATTTTGGTGTGAAAAAAATTCTTCAGAACAACAACAGCTTCACTTACCAAAATTCTGATTAAAAATTAAGACACCCCCCCCCCCCCAAAAAAAAAGACAGACTTACATTCACTGTGAGATACTTAAAGCTAAAAATAACCAGCCAGCTGCAATTCCCACCTTATGTGGCTAGGCAGAAGTGCTCCTTTCTCCCCCTCCCCAACAACAGAGTCACTTCCCTCTTCATTGCAACATCAGAAGCTGAACTGGATGCTACAAGCCACAAAGTCCTGCCCAGAATTTAAAGTCACGCCCCAATAATTACATAAAATAAGCTCTTAGTACAAATATTTTTTTTTTTAAAATAATCAATTTACTCAACTTCATTTTTCTTTTAATTCCAAAATATTTTGACTGGTCATAGAAAAGCAATTTTCATTTCTGAGGTTTGCTCCCTCCACCCAGATGTCTCAAAAATAAGAAGTGCTTTCATCTGACCATAGAACATCAGCACATTCATTTATCTTGCCACTACGCCAATACAGGGATCACCTGCCCCCTCCCCTGAACATGCAGCCTCTTAAAGAGGGCACTGAAGATTTTTGGTGTATCTGATCTTCACTTCTTGGTGCACAGAGGAGGATGGCAATAGTGTGTGAGGCAGAAAAAACAACAGAAACCTCGGAGAATGTAAAAGGTGATCATGCAGACACCCCACTCAAAAGGTGCCCCCAGGCATCAGAGTAATATACAAAATCAGCAAAGACCCTCCAAAACCTCTGGAAGCTTCCTGCCAAATAGCAGCGTGCTCTCCTCTGACCTGCCCTCTCTACTGGGGCAGCACACCCAACACCCCTTTATTACCTACAGCTTCTCCCCCAGGAAGACAGAATGAATTGCTTCTCAATTATTAAAAAA
Organism: Hypotaenidia okinawae; assembly: GCA_027925045.1. Classification (NCBI taxonomy): domain Eukaryota; kingdom Metazoa; phylum Chordata; class Aves; order Gruiformes; family Rallidae; genus Hypotaenidia; species Hypotaenidia okinawae. Next base: position 16,272,844 of record BSDF01000017.1, read on the forward strand.
AATCCAATAAATTGTGTTCTACTTGTACCCTGATGCTAAAAAGGGCAACTAAAGACCCAGTTGGTGTAGGAGATGGCTCGTGGTCACACAGCTCACGTTAACCCACCTCCGGAGGGAACGCTACCCGTGAGGCACGACAGGCTGGGCCTGGGTGTGCCACACACGCAAACAGCAACCAAAACCTTCCCTGCTGCACATCAACACAGCTCCCTGGCCACCAGCTAACCGCCAGACTGCCAAACCCTGGGCTTAATATCCTGTTGTTCTGAAAACCAAAACAAACCAAACACAACTCCTCTGAGTTTCTCACCCCAAGCAGGACAGACCCCCAGTGACTGGAAGGACAGTCATCGGCTTCATCAAGGGGCCTGGGCTCTGCAGCAGTTTGCTTAAATCAGTTCTCAGTTGGGGGAGGTACATCCCCTTCTACTAATAGTAGTAGCAAACACTTGTGGTTCTGCAAGGTTAGCAGTCAGCACTAGGAAGTTCCTTCTGCCAAGATGAGAGCAGTAACTTCACGTACACAACCTTACCCCCTCCTACACGGCTTTCCAGCTGCAGGAGCACACAGATAGCACAGGACAGCCAAGGAGTTTCATCCAGGCACCCAGCATGGGGTTGAACTTTGCAAGAGCTCTGAATTTCTGAACGCTGGCACAAATCAAGTTGTCCTTTTTGTTTCAGGCAATGGGGAAGACACAGATCATAAATATGAAAGTTCTTTGACTTCCTCTCTATACACCCTTGAGACTCCTACCCACAGCCCCGCTGACAGCAGCTGCAGGCGCTCTTCGGATGGGGAGGCCCTGCCACCAGAAGTCAGACGTTCAACTGGGCTCTTTTATTCTTTCACCACAAATTCTCTGGGTGGTTTTGGAAACCAGGTGGGCTTAGAAATGCTCAGGAAGATTTCTGTTGTGCTGCCCACCTAAACTAGAGATCTTCCTAAAAAAACAAACAAAAAAAACCCACCCTAAAAAATTAAACCAAAACACAAACCACAAACAGAAGCCCTCCTCATTTGTATTAATGAAATAAATAGCCTGTTTGAAGAAAACTAATATTCACTGCAGCTTCCTTTTCTAATTTTAGGTTCTTGGTTATGTACTTCAAGTAATTCTCACACTTAAGAACAAGTAGGACGTAATAAATAACATTTCACCTTCACACAATTCCAGGTGTCGTGATCAGACAGTTTAAAGCCCTTATATACCTGAAGGATGAAATACAAGCTTTGTTTTTGGCAGTACCTGTTTGCTAATGTGTCATCATCTTCTAGTCCATATTCTCAGTGGCTATGAGATGCATTCTGCTTGGGGTTTTGTCCCACTTCAAGGCAGGGCCATTTTTTTCCATTTAGGCTATGAAACACAGGGTTTGTTTGAGTTTTGCCTCTCTCTCTGGGCTCTGAGACACACTGCACTTTGCAGCCCCAGACAGCACAAATGCTGCTAGACCCAGCTAATGCACCAGAAACAGAAAATGAAACTCGCTAATTTACTCATTAACTTACACTCCAAGGTGGTATGTTTGTTGTTGTTTGTTGTATTTATATTTTTTTAAAAAGAACATTAACTCTCAGCATAATTTAGCAGTGCTGTCCCTGTGTCCCCATGGAAGGTTTCTACCTTCCAGCCCCATCCTCACTGCCCAGCTGTCCATTCCTGCCCCGGGACCACTGGCTTTGCCACATGTGGTTGCTGAGCAGCTGCATCAGTTCCTTAATCTCACACTCTGGTAGCACAACAGTTTGTGCTACACAGCTCAGTGGGAAGGAAAAAAGGCTAGGGTAAGAGGTGGTTTTAATTCAGCAGTAACATCAGCTTAAAATTCATGTTAATTTACAGGCTCATGATTTAACAGTCCCAGTTGTTTGGTTCCATATTCCCAACCCCTACGCTTGCTCAAGCCTATTGTGTTTCAACAGGAACCTGAATTTGTATTTTTCATTCAGTCAATACACTTCAAACCTGTCAGGACACAGAAAACATCTTAGATATATAATCATGAGGCGCTAAGACTCCAAAGGCAAATAAAAGTGTCTGGGTTTAGACCACAGGTGTCAAGGCTGTATCTTGACTTTCAAGTACATGAGCGTGGCACTGGTGAATTTTAAGAAAGCTATTAAAGTTTAATAAGATACCACTGCTAATGCCAAGATTATTTAGTTTTGGAAAAAAAACCCTGATAACTAGTCTTGCCTAAATTGGGTTTTCTCCTTTTCCTTGCATAGTTGCCTATTATAGTGCTGCCCAGAAGGGATAAAATTCTGACAGATATTTTATAAACATACTATCAAAGGAATTTTTAAAAACTTCATTGTGAACATTCAAACAAAGGTCAAAAGACAACCTGAGCTTGAAGATCAACAAATCTTAAAAGATTTTCAATATTTGGTTTACACCTCTTAATACAAAGTGCTAACATTTCTGTTGCTCCTTTTTTTGTTGTTGTTTTAATGTTTCGTTCAATTTACAAAGTGAAAATATGGCAGATTAAAAGTTAGGCAGATACACAGGAAAAAATTCAGCTGAATATATATAGTATTCATTTTGGCAAGATGGTGCCAGGGGCTCTGCAGTGGCAGAATATGTCACCGTCACAATGCTAAACTGCCAAAATTCACTTAGGCTACAGCAGGACCTGCATGCAAAACCAGCTGTGAAACAGAAACAAAGCTCTCAAGGCAGAGTCCAGCACTCATGCAAATGTTGCAGCTCTACTCCAGACCACCCCCCCATGCTCCAGTCCTGCGGGAGCCTGGATCTACCCACGGTGCTTGAAGGTGAAGCCAGGAACAGCTACCACCATACCTTCAGCTCCCGAGACTCCTTAATGAATAGTCTAACAATAACCCATGCTTAACCAGTTCTCTCATTGTGAGGGCACCCCTTGAACATTCCTGTAGTATTTTCCAAAGATCTCGCAGCATGAGGCTGCTAACTGCTCTCACAGCCTTGCAAGGCAGGTATTAGTCAACTTTTCTCTTCCTCTCCCCTGCCTCCATTTAAATACAGATAAAAACGGAGGCAGAAAGCTGGCAAATGACTTCCCTGTGGATACACAGCTGATGAGTAGCATACAGAATCCAGATCTTCCAGATTCCAGCCCTGTCATCAGAGAAAAGGCCATCATTACGAAGAAAGAAATTAGTCCACTCTTATAAATAGCATCTGAATATAAGCCTTCCTAAAATATGTGCAAGGAATGGACCTTAAACACCAGCAGAGCTGCACTGGTAGCCTGGGGCTCCAGTCGCCAGCTGGCGCATCAGTTCGTTCTTCTAGGTCTTGTCCCTCTCTGGATGTCTCCAGAGCCTGGACCAGACACGAACTGCATAACCACCATCCCCTTTGACCACCGCTGGCCGGTTTGGTATTGACATATAAAGAAACAGTAAGACTGCTCAGGAACATAAGCAATGTTATTCTAAAATTCTCAAGTAGCCAGAAAAGAAAAAGCCTTAGTCAGCAGCTTTCTGTGACTTATTCTAAGGCACTGAACGATCACAGTCAGACTGACAGAAATCTCACTGTCACATAGAGCTGGAAACCCAAAATTTGGAGCACTCAGCCAAGTTAGCATTCAGTCAGCCTTTAGGTTTTGACCTGCTCCTACTGCATAGCACACATTTACCTGCAGTTTCTGCAGCTCTCAAATGCCCGAGTTAGGTATAGTTTGGTTTACATCGTAAAGAACATTGTAGCTTCCAACACCCACAGCAGGTCTAATGCCTGGGCAAAAATTTCCTGCAGCAAAATCCTAAATCCATTCTGATTTTGCAACGAAAAAGCCTCTCGTGTCTGCCTCTGCAAGTCTTAACTTCGTTTGGCATTACCCACTTTAGGGTGGCCTTGCCAGAAAATACAAATTGGAAAGTTGCAAAAGCAGAGTTAAACAATGTAAAAACAAGACTTTCTGCAGTAAAAAAAAGTGTCATGCCAGGAATTACTCATTCATTCTGTTTTCAGATACCTGCACTACTATCTCTCACCTCCCTCCCAGGGCCATCACCCAGTGCACATCTACAGCCAGAGCAGGAGGTTTCAGTCTGTGTGAAGAGCTTGTTACCTTCCATGGGGACCCTCCACAGGGAAAAAGACACCACACAGAAATGCAAACAATGTTTTGAGAACAACTGCCTGGATGGAACAAGTTGGAAGAGTTTTTATTTCTATTCCTCAATTTTAGGAGCAAAAATCTAGTTACAGGCAGGAGAGGCACAGAAATCCTTCTATTTTTGGCTGGTTCCTTCCAAAATGACAAAAACCTCAGGACTATGAAGACATCAGCCTCTAACACTTGAGCCAAAGGCTCACATCTCCTAATGCAAAAGCAGGAGCAGAGGCAAAAAGCAGCACATTCTCCAGAGGATGACAAAACTCATTGCATTAGTATGCATTAAAGCACCGCCTGACTGTGGCACAGCGGATGAGACCTGACTCTTAACAGAGACTGTTTCCATCCCAGCTCACATTTAGGTCTCAATTATCTTATCTGCTCTGCCACTCGCATACTTTCCAGATAAGCAATGTTTTTCCCCTCTTTTGAAAGGAGCTTAAAGTTAAAATGAAACCACGACCAGTGTCAAGATTAAAAACATTCTCACTTAAAATTCATTTAAGGCTATTTTTATTTTATTTTATTTTTTAAAAAAAAACAACCCTATATTCTGCACACAGGTTAAAACTGGGAACTGGAGTTAATTGACATGCTATGCAAGTTTTAATAACCATGGTAAGGGACTCTTTTCTTGACTTCAGCTTATTCGCATAGCTTAGGTCAACGATCAGTTCATCTGAAGTTGAGAAACTGCCCAAGAGTTGGGAGTGGGGGGGAAAAGCCAGTTTTCCTTTTCCAATCTATGACTAAGAATGAGGCAAGCGAAGGGAGGATCTAAGATCCTGAAGGCGATGGTAACAAGAGGTCATTAGTTAATTCCCTCAACGACAGATACCACTTCCTTTTATTAAATAACATCAGGTTTTAATGATGTCAAATATTTTTCTTAAGGATACAGCATATTTAAACTTTACCTGAACCAAGTCAAAATACACAGAAACACACAAGAAACCCGGTGAAGAGCAAGGCAGAACCTCATGAACAAAGTGAGAATAAGACTCCTCTGATTTTTATACACAATATTTACAAAGTTAAGACAGGCACATACTTTCTCTCTCACAGGTATTACATACCTTTAACCAAGCAAAACCAGTTCCAAATTTGGCATAAAGTTACTTTTAACCAGGACTTAAAAAAAACAAAAAAAAAATTAAAAGTGTTGGCATTTTCATTAGAAAAAGAAGACACAGACACAGTTCTAAGGCTTAAATGAAGGTTCCTGCTCATTGCTTAAGTCATTTTTGAAAAAAGCTTAATCAGTGTAACTCTTTGTGACCAACTATTTATTATCTGTATTACTACAGCACCTGTGAGCTTCAGTTACAGTGCTCTAAGAGCTACAAAGCCACAGCAGAGGTATTGCCTGCTCTGAAGAGATTGTAATCATCTAAGAGATGAATAGTTAAGAAACAAGGGAGAGCACCAGGAAACACACAGCTGGAATTTGTGTTCGCTGTAACTGCAGCTTAGTACACTTGCCCTCATGTGCTGGAAGGATTGAGGTGTGTGCCTTTGCTTCCTCACCAAAAAAAGCCCCTGACCCTCCCAAAGACATGTAAAGACAAAAAAAACACCCCAAAAACACAGAAGGAAGATGGTTTTGGTAGTAAGACTGGAAGAAAACTATACACCTACACATTCTTAATAGCTCTGCTTGCCCAAAGATGGAAAGGATTTTGGTTTAAGTTGTTATCCCATAGAGTGAGACTGAAGGATCAGGTAAGAATCGTCCCTCTGTGCAGCTAGAGGGCTGGGTAAGCTGCTGAGGCAGCACAAAGACAGTGTCAGTCTGCCAAAACAGACCCTGGAATCCCATCACCTTCAGTGAGGCACTGAGGGAACTCCTGCATTTGCTCCACAGCGATGGGCACACACACAGCTTTTGGAAGAATGCATTTACCATGACACTACACTTGCACATCCAATACCAACCAGCAGCCAGAGCTGTTTACAAAACTCTCTGCTCAGCGTTAGCTTAAAAATCCAAACTCTTTTTGCTGTGTAATAAATCAGTGCTCTGCTTTTAACAATTTTCAGCGGTACCATATGCTACATACTCCCATATGTTCCATTACAAGGAAGAAAAACATCATCTCAACATGAATCATAAGTGACTATATTCTTGTAAATCTGGCTTGAATGTTGTGAGTGTTTAAGGGCAACCCTAAAAAAAATTCTGCTCAATTTGATGCCAGGTTCTGTGCAACAGAATCCCAGATCACTTATTTAAAATTAAGGAAAAAGGCTTTAATGTAGGAAGTGAACACACCATTTACATCACTCTAGAAACAGACTCACAGACAAAATTTGACAAATATTCATCAACTCCAGCCTAATAAAGATACCCTGTTCCTAAAATGATCATAGTATCTGGTAGTCCTAACACCTTCACTCCTAAATCACTTAATGCATGCTATGGAACGTGCATTCTGTACAAGATTCATTCCCCCCAGTGCAGAAGAGCAGCTAACCCCAGTGCAGAAGAGCAGCATGGCACCTGCCCTGTCCTGCACCACACTGATGATTCTGGAGAGGAGTTTTTGAGAAAAGTAAAAATAAACCCAACCCAAATAAAGAACACAGGTAAATGCAGTAGGGAGCATGTTATTCCCTATATGGGAGTTTACGTGGGTCTTTTGTGTCCAGCTCTGGGCTCCTCACCATAAGAAGGTGTAGTGGTTTGGCCCTTGCTAGAGGCCAAATGCCCACCAAGCCGTTCGCTCACTCCCAGAGGAGAAACAGGTAGAGCCTCTGTGGGTTGGGATAAGGACAGGTTACTGCCAAATATCAAAGTGAATACAGAACAATAACAGGTAGTTACACTTACACCCAGTGCTAACACAGAGTACCTTATTGACCCGATGATTACAGAGGGCTGCCCAGCAGTAAGGACTGACTGACCGATCCAACATCCCGGCTGCACTCCGACTGTCCTAGAGGCAAAACAGCCCCTACCCTTCCCCAACCAGCTGCTTTTATGGGGAAGTGGTGTCAGGTGGTGTGGAAACAGCCCCAGCTAACTCAGCTCACCTGGGCTGACTTGGCTCACCGGGGAGGTTAACCCTGGCCTGGCCAGAACCAGGACATTGAGGTCCCAAGTGAGTCCGGAGAAGGGCAACCAGGCTGGGGAAGGGGTTGGAGGGCAAATCCTATGAGGAGCAGCTGAGGGACCTGGGGTTGTTTAGGCTGGAGAAGAGGAGGCTGAGGGGAGGCCTTATCACCACCTACAACTACCTGAAGGGAGGCTGTAAAGAGGTGAGCAATGGTCACTTCAGCCATGGGACAAGGGGAAATGGCCTGAAGCTGTGCCAGGGCAGGGTCAGAGCAGATGTGAGGAAAACAATTTTCACTGAAAGAGTTGTCAGGGCCTGGAACAGGCTGCCCAGGGAGGGGGCTGAGTCACTGACCCTGGGTGTGTTTAAAAAAAAGGGTAGATAAGTATATAGGGATGTGGTTTAGCACAGGACAGGAACGGTTGGACTCTATGATCTTAAAGGTCTTTTCCAACCTTGTGATTCTGTGACTTGGAGGTTAAAGCCTCTGCTCTCAGAGTGACAATTTCTTAGGTTAAGAACAGCTTTCCCTTCCCAAAGGGAGTGCAGCCAGCAGCGTAAGAGCTGCCTGGATGGAAGCAAAGTCACAAAGGCCCAAGAGCCTGGTACACTAAGGTTCTTCTTTGGAGGAATTCCTTGGTCTCTCAGGAAACCCACCCTCATAATTAACCAAGTGACAGCAGAAGGGGACACAAATTGGGGGTGGTGGTGGGTGTGTTACTTGTCCACAACTTTGTAAAGAAAACCTGCTGAAGATCTGTCGATCTGAATGAGCTGTGCTCTCTAGCTTTGCCCAATTAACCCCCATGATCCAACCATGCCTAATTATACTAATATTCAAAAAGACTGACTGAAATTAATACATCAGGCACAGTGTGAGAATGTCCTTATTTGAAAGTCTCTTGTAGGTAAGTAGGAAGGCATGCAACCACGCGTTCCCATGTAACTATTGGTTTCATTACATTGGAAATAAACCTGAGTCCATTTTGACCTAATATTCAGGGTGGGGGGAAAAAAAATAGTAATTACATCAACATCAAGCTATTACCTGTTCAAGGGCATAAGTGCTTACTTCATTAACAACTCAGACAAACTTGTTTTGTAAGCTGCCTGTATTAAATGTGAGATTTCCCTGCACTGACAAATCAAACGTAACAATTTCTTACACAAAGGGAAAGTCCAGCAAGGCAACACAAACACGAGGATGTAAACAAGAAAACTTCCAAACTGCTCCAATCAAATGTATTCTATGCCTTCCTCAGGAAGAACACCCTTACCAAGCTGCCCAAGCCAGCCTAATTTCAAAAGTCTCCTTAATTTCATTCCTTAAAGAATTAAAATACCAGCGGTACTCCAGGTTTCTTCAATCTGTGAGCAGAATGTATGGATCTTCACAAATATACATTTTCATATTTGGAAGTAAAAATTAAATATCCATGAGAGAGTTCCCCAGAATAAAGAGAACGTGTTGCATTAGAAGCATTGCTTTGATGTGGTGAAGTGGGACATTTACTGATAAAGACTGAACAGAAGTCACCTTATATATATATATATATATACACACGTGATATATGCATACACACATGAGATATATACTATATATATAATACCATGACTAATAGCAGGCCACTAGGATCTCCAGCTTCCTTCAGTAGCTCAGGAGATGGATGACCACACCCAATTAATTTACTTTAATTTCTATTTCAACTTTCCTCCTCATTAATGAGGAGCTGAGGCACACACAGATGACAGCTCGCGGCGTGCAGTACCCATGACAGTGATCAGTGGCGCACACTGCCCGACCGGGCTTCACGGGCTGCAACACGGTCAGCAGATCAAAATGCAAAGTCAGAATGAGCACTGGCTATGGGGAAATAGGAAGAGAGGTTTCCTTCTTTTGGCCCAAAATACCTCAGGAAGCCTAAACTGACCAGGACAGTACTTTCTAAAATACATTTCACTCAGTAAGTTAACACAGACCTGCCATGGTGATTTCAGAGAGCGATAAGGAGACCGAGTCAGGAAAACTCACTGAGCCACCCCTGAAAGAACTATGGAATGAGCAGGTGTGATGCAATTGCATAATGTTTATTACGCAGCACTAAGCTAAAGGCAATCAGATCACTCTGGTTGAATCAATGGTGTTCAAATAAGGAAGTAGTTTTTAAATAATATCAAGTAAAACACTCTTTTGGAGTTACTACATTGATTTTTTTTTTCCTGTTGTGTAAAAGCACATCTAAAAAAAAAAAAGCTGAGCATGTGCTGAAATAATGGTTTATAAGAGTCTATTTTTTGAGGTGGAGCAACAACTGGTCTGTGCTGCTGCTCCAAACTCGCTGCCCCCCCTTTCATGGGCTACCCCGCTGCTCCCCATTCCCAGGGTTTCCTCACCAGCCCATCTCAGCCCAGCAAGCTCCAGGCTAGCTCCATACAGACTGGTTTCTCTTACATGCACAACAGCTGGCTATTCAGCCCAGTTCAGTGAGAACTACACGGCCCAGTTCTCTTGAAAGCCCACCCTGTCCTGCAACACATTATGAAAAATAAATTTCAGCTGCCAAAGGCAGTCCATACAACAGGTTTAATCAGAGCGTGCACAAGCAGAAGTCTCTCATCATTAAGAGTTCTGACTTTCAGGGATCCTTTTTAACTGATAGTGAACATAAAGCAGGAGAGAAGTGAATCCAGAGAATCGCTGCAAGACACACAGAGCTTAAGTCTGCAAACTGAAAAACCTTGTATTGGGAAGGGAAGATGGAAAGAACCCAGCACAAGTTCTCTGCAAATCAGAGCAAGCTCTATGAGGGTAAATAAGAAATCTTGATTTGACATGATCCGAAAAATCCCCCAAAACATTAATGTAGATATGAACAGCTTGTAGCCTGTGATGGCATAAAGCAATTGAGTTGCCTGATACTTCTGTGAATCTCAGTGTTAAGAGAGTTTGTGCCCAGGCATTTACATTTAAAACACTCCCAACATTGCTCCAATACTTCCTGAGACCTCAGAGTTAGTTACCTACCAGAAGAGTAAGGCAGTTTTAAAGACATAAACAGGGAGGAACAAGCACAGCACATGATTTCTCTCCACAAACAGTCCATTATCAATGTACAAATGCACTCCAATAAATCCAGCACAAGATACATTGATGACCACTATCAAAATAAACAACATCACTATGCGCTGTAGCATTCAAAACCTGTGTTGAAAATATGTAAGCAGACCCTGGAGACCAGATTGGAACCTGCTTATTCTCACCCAAACACAAGCACCACAAACGGCAGTAACAGTGCCATGTTCCACCCCCTTGCCCACACTGTTACCCAGCTAACTTTTAACCACACTGTGTAGTGGGGAACAGCTTCTGCCAGAGAGGTGAGAAGCATTCCCATAGATCCTAAACCCTCAGCTGTTTTCATCTCCTTTCTTCAATCGCTTTCCTGTAAGGTGGGCGATGTAATTTGAAATCCTCCTGGGCAGAAAGTGGAACTGAGCAGCACAGTGTCCCACAGCCTTAGGGAAGTCCTCCTGCCAGGAGGCCTCTGCAAAGCAGGGAGGCCATACCAGCACCACCTGTTTGGCTGTTTTTAAACAAACACGGCGGCTGCCGCTAGCCTGCGTGCCGAGCCGGAGCGCTGCGCACACCTATGAGCTCAGCACAAGCCCGAGGACAACACCCCGGCCGCAGCCAGAAAGTCCCGACCGAGCAGCTCCGTTCTGCCCAGGCTCAGTAAGTGGCCAGGGTAAAACATGCATGCTGCCTGGGCTACTCAGTGGCTCCTAAACTTCAGAAGTATCGTAGTTACAGGATTAGGGAATGAATTCTGCTTATGTTTCTGGGGGGAAAAAAAAGACCCAAAGATAGATATAGATATATATATAAAACAAAACATGAAGGGCTTAGTACTTGCCTGGCATCCTCCTCTTTCCCACACAACTCTGAGTGCTGCCAGGTGACATTCGGCGCCTCCAGTAAATCGTTCCTTGGTATCGTTAAAGGAGCAGATACACCTGCTGAGGCCGGGGTACTTCCATCTCAGCTCGAAGCTGACAGTCGCCCCGCTCATCGGCGCTTCCCCAGCCCGATACTAACGCCGTTCAAATGCCTCGCTCACAAACTGCCCCGAAGAGCGGCCTGACCGCACAGCCGCCGTGCACCCGAGCCGCGACAGCGTCCCTAGCTCGCAGGTGAAGGAAGCGGGGGCGCCGGCCCTTCGCGGCGTTTCCCTTCCGCGCAGACCGACCTGACGCCCCGCGGCTGCCGTCCCGCGGCCCTTCGCTTCCCACCTCGCTCCTCGGCCGCGGCGAGCCGAGGCGGGACAGCGCAGGGCACAGAGGAGCCGCGCGTCCCGTGAACGAGTCGCCGGGAGCCGGCACCCGTCTCCCCAGCGGGGCGCTCCCAGCACCGGAGCCGCCGCAGGACGGACACAGCTGCCGGGGGAGCCACACGCGTCCCCAAACTCCCTTTAACTCGCAGCCCGGAGGCAGCCGCCCCGTCCCCCGGGGAGTTTAGCCGTGAGACGCCCACCGGGACAGCCGGCAGCCCCCGTCCCGGCAGCGAACGCCCCGAACTGCCGGGCAAGCGAGAGAAAGCGCCCCGTTGGTTCCCAGAGCGCCGCCGGCGCTGCCCCGCTGCCCGCCCCGGCGGGACCCGCCTGTCAGAGGCGAAGCCACCGCGCGCTCCCCCTCGGCCGGCGCCCGCGGCTCCCGCTGCCGTTCCTCACCTGGTTGCCGGCCGGCGGCAGCGAGCCACGTCCGCGGCACTCGGGAGGGAGGCGGGAGGAGAGAAGGAGGGCGTCCGCCGGCCCGTCCCCGTCCCCGCCGCTTCCTGCCACGGCCCCGCCGCCGCCCGAGGTGCGGCTCCCCCCTGCCAGGCGCGCCCAATCGCTCGGCGATCGGCTCCACGGCCTGCTCGCCGCGGGCGGGAGGGCGGAGAGGAGCAAGCATCGGCGCGCGTGTCGGCGCTCGGCTACCCAGCCGAGAGGCTCGGGCCAGGCAGCCACCACCGCCGCGTCGATCGCGCCGCCGAAGAAACATCGGCGCTCGATTCAACCACCTGCGCAGTCCCACCGCCGGGAGCGAAGGTTCCGGGCTGTCCCGGGTCGGCGGCCGCTGGCGGCTGGGGCGGGGCCGGGGCAGAGCGGCCTCAGGTGCGTGCAGGCCCGGGCTCGGCCGCTCACGCACCGGAGCGCGCCAAGCCTGGGGCCTTCGGTCTGAACAGGGGCTCAGGGCTTTCCTAGCCCAGGGAGCAGCGCTGACAGTGCCCGGTGGCATTTCCCGGCTCTACCAGCGTTCCGCCTTCCAGAAAAATAATCACAGAACCACAGAGCGTCGGGAGGGGCCTCGAAAGCACAGCCAGTCCCACCCCTGCCAGAGCAGGGTCACCCGGACTAAATCCTACAGGAACTGTCCAGGGTGTGAATGTCTCCAGAGAAGGAGACTCCACAGCCTGTCCCAGCGCTCCATCACCCTCACAGGGACAAAGTTCCTCCTGACATTCCCATGGAACCTCCTCTGCTCCAGCTTCACCCGCTGCCCCTTGTCCTGTCACTGCCATCCCTGAGAAGAGCCTGGCTCCAGCCTCCTGACTCTCACCCTTTATGTGTTTATAGACATCAATATATCATTCCTCAGTCTTCTCCAAGCTAAAGAGGCCCAGCTCCCTCAGCCTCTCCTCATAAGGAAGGCGTTCAACTTCCTTCACCTTGGTGGCCCTGCGCTGGGCTCTTCCAAGGAGTTCCATGTCCTTGAACTGAGGGGCCCAGAACTGAACACAATATTCCAGGTGGGGTCTCACCAGGGCAGAGCAGAGCAGGAGAAGGACCTCTTGACCTACTAACCACTCCCAGGATGCCCTTTGCCTTCTCAGTCACGAGGACACATCGCTGGCTCTTGATCATCCTGCTGTCCCCCAGGTCCCTCTCACCTATGCTGCTCCCCAACAGCCCAGTCCCCAACCTATAGTGGTACCTGGGGTTGTTCTTGCCCAGATGCCAGACCCTACCCTTGCCCTTGTCAAATCTCATTAAACTTAACACTGCACAGCTCTCCAGCCTGTCTTAAGTCTTGCTGAATGGCAGCACAGCCCTCTGGGCTGTCAGCCACCCCTCAGAGTAGCGTTTGTGTTGTCAGCAAACTTGCTGACTATGCACTCTATTCCCTCATCCAGGTCATCAGTGAATATATTGAATAGTACAGGTCGCAGTACCAACCCCTGAGGGACTCTACTAGATACAGGCCTCCAGCTAGACTCAGAACCACAAGGTTGGAAAAGACCTTTAATATCATTGAGTCCAACAGTTCCTGTCCTAAGCTAAACCACATCCCTATGTACCTGATCGACCCTTTTTTTAAACACATCCAGGGTCAGTGACTCAGCCCCCTCCCTGGGCAGCCTGTTCCAGGCCCTGACAACTCTTTCAGTGAAAATTTTTTCCTCCCATCTGCTCTGACCCTGCCCTGGCACAGCTTCAGGCCATTTCCCCTTGTCCCATGTCCTGTCCCCTGGCTGAAGAGACCATCGCCCACCTCTCTGCACCCTCCCTTCAGGTAGTTGTAGGTGGTGATAAGGTCTCCTCAGCCTCCTCTTCTTCAGACTAAGCACCCCCAGCTCCCTCAGCTGCTCCTCAGAGGATTTGCCCTCCAGCCCCTTCCCCAGCCTGGTTGCCCTTCTCTGGACACGCTGCAGGACGTCAGTGTAGTAAAGGAGCCCAGAACTAGACACAGTACTTGAGATGCAGCCTCACCAATGCCAAGTGCAGGGGCACAATCACCTCCCTAGACCTCCTGGCAATGTTTAAAGCCAGCTGGATGGCTTTTACCTCTGCAAACTGGCTGGATTCACCTTCTCCTTCAGCAGCTTCTGCAACACATCATATGGGACTCCATACAGTACCAGCCTTCTATCTCCAATGTTTACCAACAACATGACAGGACCCATCAGTGAACAGGGCGTACTTTTTTCTTATTTTCTGGCAGTTCAATACACAGTGGGGCCTCTTCAGCACGTCACCTCCTCCTCTGGTGATATTCCAAAATCTTTGCTTTCTGTGATCGCTCCCAGGATTCCTGGGTGATGGGGTCAGAGATGGGCAATGGGCAACACACAATTCAATATGAATTTTAGGTGAAGCCATTTATTGAGTGAAATCACACAGATTCTATACATTTGTTACTGCAGACGTGGCAAGCTAAAAACCTGCTAATTGGTTACACACACTGCTCACACCAAGCTGACTGATTAGTGATTATAACGAGTTCTGATAAGCATATCTTATAGCTAAGCATTGTTTGCTTACCTTTGATGTCTAAAAGTATCTGCACACCTGCTGTGTTGACCATTCATTATGGATAGTTCTTGGCATGTTCACTTCCTCCCAAGTGCCTTCCCACAACCCCATCTTGGTTTAGGGCAGTTTGTACCCCTGTCTTCAAGGCCGCTGTGTTTTGAGAACGTGATTACCAAATACCTCAAGCTGCCCATTTTGAGCAACACCCTTCCAGTGATTTGTGAATCCTGAGTGTGGCATCGGCAGTGCCCCATGCCCTCCACCTCCCACCACTATTAACTGTTTCCAGCACCCAGTCGTCCCCAGGGTTCCCGTCAGTTTTAATCAAAATAGCCTGATTTAACCATTTTTCGCGTTCGGGCGCCACCTGACGTTCCCAGGCTTCGTCGATCAGTCTCTCCAGATTCTCTCGGTCGCCGGGAGGTGTGGGTGGGAGCGGTGGGTACAGGGACAAAGTGGGTCCCTGATCCGATGGTTGGCAAGGCGGATTCTGGACCATCTCCGTAGGTTCTGGAGGTGCCGTGGGGACAACACTGACCGGTGCTTTAGTTGGTGTTTCTTCATATTCACAGTCTTCTGGTTGGGGGGTGGTTGGCCCTGGGACTAGAGGCTCAAACACTTTACAGCAGGGTATGCTGTTGCTGCAAGAGCTTTAGCAGCTCTCAGGGCGGCTGCCTGCTCTGCTTTTCTCCTTCCCTGCGTAGAAATCACAGGTCTCCAAGCGGTAGCAAGCCCCTTTACCTTCTTGTCTCGACCGCATCCCATAATTTATCCCCCACCCTTCACCAGGTGTTTATGCTGAGCACTAAGGGCTGGTGGTTTGGACAGAGTGAAAGGGCTGCAGGGGCATCTTTCTCTCTGGCACCTGGGGCGCCTCCTCGCCTCCTCCGCTGGCCTCGGTGTCTGCATTAAAGCCACGCACCGGGGAGAGCAGCGCGGGAGGGGTACCGCCTGGGCCCCCTTCGCGGCGCTACAGGCATTTTGGGGCAGATGGGGCATCCCGCTGGTGAAAAGCGAGAGGTCTCGGGGGGTCTAGGCCGAGCCGCTTCCCCCAGAGCCCGCTCGAGAGTCGAGCCTGACAGAGGAAGCCCCCAGCGAGCGCGGCTTCACCCCGGCCTGAGCTACCGCCGCGGTCGGGATCGAACCCGCGTATCGCCACTGCTTCTCCCCACCGCAGGACCCCGTTTATGTGCCCTTCGCGTTTGCCGGGAGGAGGCTTTCTGGCAGTAGTGAGGCCTCACGGAAGCGGAAGTGACGGCACGGGTCCTCGCGCCGTTGCCGAGCGCCGGGCGGAGGCGCGGGCCCGCGGCGGCGGCTCCGTTCCGTCGCTATGAGCGCGGCCGGGCTGGTGTCTGCCACGCCGCCGGCCCCCGCTCCGCCTGGGGCGCCCGCCACCGCCATGCCCCCTGGCCCCGAGTACTACGAGGAGGAAGAGCTGGAGAGCGCCGAGGAGGAGGATGGCGAGCGGAGCGCTCGGGCCCGCGACTCGGATGAGGGTCGGTAGCGAGGGGGGCCGGGGCGGAGCGGGGTGGAAAGGGCCTAGAGAGGGGTGGCGCGGAGTGCCAGCGGAGTCGGATTGTCCGGGGCACCGGGGGTACTCACCGGGCTGGTGAGTTGCGGAAGGGGGCGGCTCCGGATAAATGTGCTGAGGAGGTGGGGGTGGGAAGGAAAAGCTTGGGTCAGGGTGGGGGGAGAAGCGGTCTGTTAGATTGCGGGGCTTCCCTGTGGAAGGGGAGACAAGCGGAGTCAATGAGAGGTGGCGTTGAAGTGGTTTTTTCAAGTGAAGAAGGGGCAGTGGGGGAAAGGGAGAGCGCCGAGGGGGAGGACTGAATGTGTGGACACCGGGGTAGAAGTCGGTAGGGGAGCAGTCCGGTGCCTGACGCTCGGTTATATTTCTGTGGTGTGAAGGAAGGAGGCGGCAGCTGAGGTAAAGCGTGGGCAGACGTTAGGGGGTATGAGAGGGTGGTAGAGGGGTTTTGTAGTAGGACCAGGGAAGCAGTGGAAAAGAAGAAAAGGAAGCAAAACCCAGAGGCTTCTGGGGTGTAGGTTCCATAAAGTAACATATAAAGGAGATGAGGAAGGACCCTTTGCTGGTGCCTGTTGCTCTGTCCTCAAGTCTTCCATTGCATTTGGTATGTTGATGAATGAGATGCCAGAGCCAGACCTGTAGGTCCTTACAAAGGATGGCAGTGCACTGAGCAGTGAGCCCAACGTGACTGCACCCAAGTAAACTGAGCACAGGAGTTCTTTATGGTGACTTAGAGGTCTAAATATTTTTCTGTTAAAACTTTTGGTTAAATTTTGTCTTAGTCCAGGTAAGCTTAAACTGTTTGTTAATAGTTTGAGAAAAGTCTGAGGAAGGTTTGATTATTGAGACTGGTGCCCTCCATTCATACATAGGCAATGCAGCTGCCTCCTGCCTCCCACAGCTCCAGCTGGGAGACACTGGCCTTTCCTTGGGGAGGAAAGGTAACCAATTCTTGGCTACACATATCTTATAAATGTCTGAAAAGGCATAGCAGAAAACAAGAAGTCCCACACTGCTTGAATTGGTTTATGGTTTATATTCCTAAAATTGAGCCTGTCCTTGTGGTAGTGTTGGTCTTTGTTTTGTATAAATGTGGAAGGATCTGTAGCTGAGAAGACAAGTTCAGGTGGCAGCAGGTAACAATTACCTTTAGTAAGACCTTTGTAGTCAACCCAGACAGCATTGAGTCATGAGTATTTTTGGTTTGGGGTGTCTCAGATCAAAATGCAGCCTCAGTCACGGCTGTTTTAGCCATTGTCTTCCAGGCTCTGTTATGTCATGTGTGGAACCATAGGAAGAGGTCTCCAAAACGCTTCTCAGAGTCAGAGAGTTGCTGTCTCACCTTTGTACGTGTGAGTGTTAAGTAGAACTTGTTGGCTTAAACTGGGAAGAAGTTACCTGACTGAAGTGGAAGTTCAGACTTGAAGTAAGCTGCATTGCAAACCAAGGAGAGGATTTACCTGGGCTCACTTGCAGTGGCAGGAAAGCTATGACATGGTTTATTTCACTTCTGAATTCTATCTACTTGTGTATTTGAGCTTAAATTGCCTGGTTTGGGGATTGCTTGCTTGTTTTTATATAACATGCCACTGTTTGTTTGAATACTTTTCTCACTTTAACAAGTTATTCTTTACCTCATTTAGACACTGAGGATGCCAGTGAAACTGACCTGGCAAAACATGAGGAAGAGGACTTTGTAGAAATGAAAGAACAGTAAGTAACTGTGGTGGGTTTGGCCC
Source organism: Hypotaenidia okinawae (assembly GCA_027925045.1). Classification (NCBI taxonomy): domain Eukaryota; kingdom Metazoa; phylum Chordata; class Aves; order Gruiformes; family Rallidae; genus Hypotaenidia; species Hypotaenidia okinawae. The sequence goes on from BSDF01000017.1 coordinate 16,290,578, forward strand.
TGGCTAGAAGCCAAATGCCCACCAAGCCACTCGCTCATTCCCCCTTCAGCTGAAAAGGGGAGAAAATATGTTTTTGGAGGCTTAGGCCCTGAGCTAAGGCCAGAGGGATCACTCTCCAGTTAGTGCAATGGGCAAAACAGACTCTGCACAGAATAAAGGAAAGAAAAGTGATTTATTCCAACTACGACTGATACACCCAGGGAACCAGAACGAGATAAGAGTAAGAAGCGGCCAGGTCTTAAAGCGCCTTCCCCCACCCCTCCCCTTCTTAGCAAACTCAAACTTCATCATGGTTTTACTCCCTTCTTCCCTCCCCAACATGGCGTGGAGAAGGGCAGGGAATGGGCAGTGAGGTTCCAGCGGTACCAGTTGCTTTCCTTCCCCAGCTCTTAACACTTCTCCTTCCCCCCACCCTGAGCTTTAATCATCAATTCGCTCCCTTCTTCCCTCCCATTGCAGCACCAGGAGGGGCAGGGAATGGGGAGTGGGGGGAGGTCAGGCCATTCTGCCCGAACTGTCTGCTGTCTCAGCTGGGGGGGTGGGCATTCCACACACACACACACACACACACACACTCTCTCTTCCCTTACAGCGCCCGTGGGGTCCCACCCACGCCAGAGTCATATCCACGAACTTCTGCAGCGTGAGTCCTCTCCATCAGGGAGTCACCTCCTCACCACTGGCCTCTCAGCAGGACTCCCTTCCATAGGGTGCTGACACTTGGGCCCGGGCTCCCCCGGCCTGGCTCCCCCCAGAGTCACCAGTCCCCCAGCAAACCTGCTGAGGCCTGGATCAATCTCTTCACGGGGTGCAGATGTCTCTGCTCCCTGTCCTCATCCATGGGCTGTGAGGGGACAACCCGCTTCACCATGGTCTTCTCCACGAGCTGCAGGGGAGACTTTCTTTCCACATTCCTTTTCCCCCCTCTCCTCCTGGGCCTGGCCTTGGCTATCGCTGCAGCTGGGCACATCTTCCCACTCTCTGTTCTGGTGGCAAAGTGTGCCAGCCAGCAGGTTTTTTCTCCTCTATGTGATTCCCAGAGGTGCTGTGAATCCATCTGGGATTGAGCAGAGACAACTTTGGCCTTGAATTGACCAGCTCACTGTCTGGAACTTGCAGAAAACTGTAACCACTGCTTTGCAAAAGCCATCTCAGCAGCACAGCTACAGCAAACTGCAACAGTAACCCATTCTAGTCAACAGCAGTGTTTTGTATACTTGGGGGGTTTGTTTTTGCATGAAACTTTGCAGTGTTTCAGGCCAAAATTGGAGTTTTTAAGTGCCCAGCCCAGTGTGATAGCTAATGAGTCCATACACTTGTGTTTCTTCTCTCCTCAGACACCTGTTGTGTTCTCTGTGTGTTTGAGAAGCTGGGCACTGCTACTGTTTTGAACAAAGAAATAGGTGCAGGTTTCTGGGAGCAGCTGAGTTTTCCTCCAGATGAATCCCACTGCAGGCAGATCCTTTACATAAAAGATCAACTTCATGTAAACAAAGTAAAATACTAAGATGTGTCTTAAAATCCCTTAAACAAAAGAATGACAGTCTTGTTTAAGAAGGGCTTTTTGGACACTTGAAATAGTTTTCCTTGATGTTTAGGCTTATTTGCAGTATTTTGGGCTGTGTTAGACCACAGATATGAGAAAGGAAATAAAAGTTTGCACCAGAACCAGATTTTGGGGTTGTTTTTGCAATGGCAGAATCTACATGAGGAAATGCCTTCTGCTTTATGAGTAGGATAAGTAGCAGACTGATTGTATTGTAAAGTTTCTGGTGTCTGTATATCTAAAGGTCATTTTAGGTTTTGACATTAAAAGAAGTAATTCCTATTTTTAGCCTGCTCTGTTCCCAAATCATTGGTTTGGGTGCATTGTAGAACCAGTGGGACAGGAGGGTTTCTAGACACAGTGATGACCTTTCAGTTGAATAATATTGTTTCAGCTGTTGTTTGCTTGTTTCCTGAGGTTCTTCTGAACAGTTTCTAATTCCCTGTGAACAGGTTGGAACCTAAACAGGGGGTGAAATAAACTATGTGGGTTTGTTTTTCAAAGTTGCATGCTCTCTGTCTTTGTAGGATGTATCAGGACAAACTGGCATCTCTGAAGAGGCAGTTGCAACAGCTGCAGGAAGGTAAGCTTTGCAAGGACAGCTTTTGTCTTCTGGACAATTTTCAGCACTTAGAGAATCACAGAATGCTTTGGGTTGGAAGGAACCTCAAAGATCACCTAGTTCCAACCCCACTGCTGTGGGCAGGGGCATCTTCACTAGTCCAGGCTGCCCAAAGCCCTGTCCAACCTGGCCTTGAACATCTCCAGGGATGGGGCTTCCACACCCTCTCTCACCCACATGGGAAAGAACTTCTTGATGTCTAATCTAACCCTGCCATCTCTCAGCTTGAAATCATCACCCCTTGTCCTATCCCTGCACTCCCTGGTGAACAGTCCCTCTCCTGCTTTCCTGTAGGACCCCTTCAAGTATTGGTAGGCTGTCATTAGGTCTCCCTGAGCCTTCTCTTCTCCAGGCTGAACCTGCCCAATTGACTCTCACAGCCTGTCTTTGTAGGAGAGGTGCTCCAGCCCCTTCGTGATCTTCGTGGCCTCCTGTGGACTCGCTCCAACAGCTCTAAAGGTCACCACTTCTCAAAAGTCATAGTAGGATGAAGGGTTTGAAAGATGTGAGCAGCATCCTTCACTGAATGGTCCCTCTGAGTCAATGCTGCTTGGTGAAAACTGTCACTGACTTCCCATCCTCTTTTCCTCCAAACACTTGTAGTCAAACCTCTGGGTACTAAAGCATTCCTTGTTGGCTTGTGGGAGGAAAAAAACCCAGGGAATGTGTATATTGAAAAGAGCAAGCTAGAACTGTGATTGTCTCATTTCAGATCCTTGTTTCAAATGGTGTAGGGCTCCTTCAGGAGATGTAATACTGGGGAAAAATAAAATCCTCCCCCCATTTGTTTCACCTAGGGACTCTTCAGGAGTATCAGAAACGGATGAAGAAGCTGGACCAGCAGTACAAAGAGAGGATACGCAATGCAGGTAAGCTGAGATTTCTTCCTGAGGTGCTCTGTGCAACTGAAAGGAATGGTTTTTAGAACACCTGAGGAAAAATAATGATCATTCTGTCCTTTAAAGAAAAACAAGTTGCTGGAGCAAAGGGTTGTTCTGCTTCCAAGGGTGTAGTGTAGGGGTTTTGTTAGAGTGCATGAAATGTGATGGAATCTATCTTGATTTTTCTCTCTCCCCTTTGTCAACACTGTTTGCTGACTGTTTACTGAACATCAATAAAGAGATTTAGTCTTTGTATGAAATGGTGCAAGTAAAAATGAAATCTTTTTTTCATCTGGCACTGTGCCCAAGCTGGGGGCTCCCACTCTGGCTCCTTCTTCTGTGCAGCTTGCTGAAACCTTCAGGTCGCTGTTTCTTTCCAGGACTGGAAAGATGGGACCATGTTCTTGCCCAGAGATCTGTTTTGTGCTGAGGAAGGATGACTACAGAGCATTTGCTGTTGAAACTGTTATTCTGTATCCCCCTGACACTGAATGAATGCACTGCCTGTACTCTGTGTTCTGATCCCCTGTCAAAGTGCTGGCTCTCAGCCTTTCTGGGTAGCCTTGATTGTGTTACTGCAGAGAAATGGCTTGGAAATCAGATCTTTTAGCTTGCCCTCCCTCTTGGTTTCTTCTCTTTCTGGCAGGTTCTTACCTTGGATACTGAAGCAGGGCCTTTTATAGAAGCTATTAGGTGGCATTAAGGAATGTACCTGGCTTTCTTTTAGAAAAGTTGGGTGAATCCTGTAATGCCTGGGCTGTTGTGGGAAATAGAGAGAGGAAGCAGCAGGTGTGTGATGGCTGATGTACTCCCACCTTGCAAAGTGTAAATTGTGACTTTGGGATGGTAAAGGGTTTGCTTGAGGAGTTTAAGTGATTTGAACTACTTCTTGTTAACAGGAATCCACCTTCTAAAGTGAATTTCATGTGTGTTAGAACTGTGTTCTAGGAATATAGGGATGTTTTCATAAAGTGAAGTCTAACTGCAAACTTGGGTTTCTGCCTGGCAAAGACTGTTGCTGCAGCAACATAATTCATCCACAGGAGGGCAGAAGGTGATAACTTTTGGTTTTATTATTAAAAAAAATAATAATCCAGCTGCCTAGTTCTACAGGAGGAATGACCTGTTATCCTTCCCTTGTTGAGCTTTGGGTTGTGTGGGCTTTTTGTGTGAACTCACAGATATTAAAGCAACAATTTAGATTTACCTGTGTTTGATTATCCCTGAAATACCACTTCCATGCCCAATGGGTAAACCTCTTGGCAAGCAAAAGATGTGGGGTTTTTTTATTGAGCTGATATGATTTTTGCTATCTGTTTTGTTAAAAAAATTATTTTTAAAAAAAGGTACAGTACTGCAGTGTTGCTCTGAAATGTATTTGAAACCTGTGATCTTTACTGATGGTTTTACTATTTCAATTCTTGCCAAAGCTTAAATTGCTGGTGAAATATGGTGCCTTGGTTTGCTGTTCATGCTGGAAACATAAGAAGCATCCCACCCTGCTTAATTTCAAGTTGTTAGGAGTTGCCCAAATGCCAGTAGCAGGACTGTCTCACAGCCTCACCTGTAGGTCTGAGTTGAAGTAATCATCACCAGCTGTTAGAACTTGAACTTTGGTGATACAAAACAATTTCCTCACTTGTCTTCTCAGGCATAAACAGCCTGAAATTAGACACAAGTGAATTAAGGAGATGAATCTCCTAAGAGTTGCAGAGTTATTTCTGCACTGGTCATTGCTGAAATTCACAAAGTTGGCTTAAACTGGGAATTTTTTGCCAACCATACATTCAGCTGTAGGCTACAGGTTCCTTTCTGGGAAGTTTGTACCTAGTATTAATTGATTGATTGTAATTAAACTGGAAGAAAGGTGTGGACTGCATGCTTAGTAGTGCTGGGAATGGTAGCTAAACTGAGTGAGCAGAACACTCCTGTAGAAGCCTTGCAAATCTGGGGAAAATATCAATTAGCAGTGTGGTTTTGTGGCATTTTTTTCCCAGTTCTTTTCAGTGTACAACTACAGAGTGAGAGCAGAGGTTGGTTGAGTATGTAAGCTGTTTCACTGCCTCTCTTGGTTGCATGTTCAATGACTTAAAATGTTACAGGAGGCATTTTGTGCATCTTTGAAGATAATAAACTAAGTCTTTCTTCCCTTCCAGAATTGTTCCTCCAGCTGGAAGTAAGTACTCAGTTTATCACAATATCTAGTACCTGGATGGGAGAGGTGTAAACCTGCTGTTTCCCCAACTAACACTTGTGCTTGTGTTCCCACAACACTTGCAGAATCTTTCTTCCTATAGATAGCTTCTCAAGCTTTTACACTTGAAGTAGTACAGCTTACTCTTGGTGTTACACCAAGTAATTCCTGGACTTGGTCATTAGAATAGAATTAAAATAAATACTTGCTCTGGGGTTGCTGTATGCTGGTTGTGTGTTTGCCTTGTTTGAAAAGCTTAAGCTGCTAAATGGTAGTGTTGTGTTTAAATCTGAAGAGCTGTGCTAGAAGCTTCCTATGTTATGCAATGTTAAAATGTTTCCAAAACATATTTCTTTTACCAATATTGTACTGCTCAAGCACTTTGCCATGGTTTTCTGGCAATTGTGACTATCAATAATTGTTAGAACTGGCTGCAGTTTGGAACTGAAAAGCTAATAAATGCAGCAGTTAAAAGAAGCTGTTGTGATGTCACTAACTTGAATCATTGGTTACTTCACTAACCTTTTTGGTTTGCATTAGACAGATCAGGTGGAAAAAAACTATGTCAAGGAAAAGAAGGCAGCAGCAAAGGAGTTTGAAGATAAGAAAATTGAGCTGAAGGAAAATCTGATTGCAGAATTGGAAGAGAAAAAGAAGATGATTGAGAATGAAAAGCTAACCATGGAGTTAACAGGAGGTAAAAACAAGATAGGCATTTGTCATACCCACTCCACTAATGCTCAGGAAAAAGGCAGACAGGCATTGTGAAGGCTTTAAAGCTTTCCAAATGCCAACAGACACAGACCAAATCAATGGTGTTTCAGTGGAGAAAGCAGTTCATAATAAAAATTCAGTGACCTGAATTGCTGTCAGGGAATCAGAGTAGTGCAGTGAAGCAGCAGCATGCCTGGGCTCTCTTACATGCAGGGAAAGAGGCTTCTTCAGGTCCTCTGGTCTGGCAGTAAAACTCCTGAGAGATGCTGCAGTACTGCCTGAACCAGAGGTACCAGGCTGTGAACTGTCCCCTGTGTTTATCCAGCAATAGGGGCTCAAGAAGTTGAAGAAAGGCAAATGATGAAGGCTGAAATATACTACTGAATGTCAGGAAAAACAGATTTTTGAGCAACACTTGTGTCCAGACTCTGGTTAATGGACATTAAATGACTGCTTTTCTTTTGTGAGACCAGTTGGTACCCTTGGTGCCTTGGAAATGTTTTCTGCAGTAACTGACACAGGGAGTGAGGCAGAGGGGTAATTAGCCACCTCCTTCTTAAATTGTGTTGCTGTGATACTGAACCAAAAGCCTGATTGGATTCTTCCCTTAAGAGCAGCTCCCTCACTGCATGGACAGGTAGTGTTGGCTGAGGCCTGCCTGTGAGTTAGACCTTTTTACATCTTTCTCTTTTTTTGAAGTTACACAGGCTAGTTTTCTCATTAGTGTTCAGAAGTGGAAATTAAAACCTGTTTGGACATACTCAAGAGGGGTTTTGGCCCAGTACAACCTGTTAGGGCTAATCTGGTCTGGAAAACACTGAGGTATGCCATTTCCCTCATCTCTTCTTTAGGTACAAAGTTTAGACTTAGTCTGATGCTACAAACCACCCCTTAGCCTTCACTTCCCTGTTACCCCACACCTGCATCTGTTCCCTGCTGTGTTGGGCAGCAGTACTGATCTTGTAAACAGATTTTCATTAGTGAATCAGGATGTGACCTTTGGAAATCTGCATACCAGTGTGCTAGGAGTCTGAAGGAATCCACTTTCTCTATCAGTGGGACAGTTTTTATCATCAGGACTCAGATTTGCAGAGTTAGAGGGAGACTGAGTATAGGTAGAAGCATTTATAGTCTGATTTGAGGACCAGGTTAAGTTTCTTCAGGGAACTATGTTATGTCTGTGTCTCCTCATCCTCCCCACATTGTTGTGTGTCCTGAAGAGATGAACTGACTTTCATCTGACATGTCATAATTTGAAGATAGAGGATAAAGAGAGAAAAAAACCCATCTCTGCCTTATTCATGTTAGAAACAGTATAGGTAACAGCTCTGTGACAACTCATCTGAAGCTAATTTTTAAGAAGGAGAAAAACCCTTCTTGATGTGGTTGTAATTGCCTTGAGTAAATGCTTCCAACCTCTGAGGCTCTTGTAAATCCGTCTTGAGTGATGTGAAAAATGGCTTTTATCATAAGATTTGTTCCCTTGATGTGCAGCCTGGTCATCCTTTTTCACCCTTGAGGTAAGGAGGCAAGTTATTTGGTGTGGCTTGAGCATGCTGCCTCAGGTTTCAGCGTCTAGGGGGAGCCAAAGAGACTTCGGAGTCTTCAGAGCCATCTCTAGGATGGGATTCAGGCAAATAATTTCAAGCACACAGAGAAGTGACATGATGTGTTTAGCACTTAAGATGTGATCTCTTGCTTGCCAGTTGGAGGTATCTTTGTAAATGAAGGAATGGTTTGTGAGAGTTTAAGAAGCTCAGTGAAGACTACCTGTAGGCATTGGTACAAGCTGTCATTTCAGATAATGACTTGGTGATGAGACTAGTGCTTCAGTTTTAAACTTTTTTCCTTCCCCAGTGCATGTGCTACTCTTATTTCCTGTGTTAATTAGGTTCACTTCATTAATCATAACTTGAAGCATTTTAAAATATTTTGAATTTAAATACTGTTTGTGTTTAAGATGCCTCCAGCAGATGTAAGTCTTTAATGCAGTAATTGTCTGTATTTCTTTGACAAAGCAGTTTTCCAGCTATTTTGGATTTGTAGCTGGTGTTTTACATGTGATTAACTACCCAAGTTTTGTTAGTAAAATTTTAAATCCTCTATCCAAAAGCAGATAGCAACAGCAGCAAAGAAATTTGTCCTGAATCCTTTTATGAGCATCACTGTGCTTGTTACCTGTACCTGAAGGAACTGTAAAATGCCTCCAAACTGTGCCACCTCCAGCCAAGGAAAGGTGCAACCATGGCATCACAACACTGTTGCTGAACAGTGACTTGGTATGAGAGAGAACTTGTACTCATGGTCAGCAGTCCCAGCTTGGATGCTGGAAGCTATCACAAAAAAAAACCCAACCCCAAAAAAGCTCAATTTTCTGTGTGAAAGAGGAAAGTTTTGTGTTTTTTTTCCCCTGTGCAGAAGCAGCAGCTTTCTTACTCCTGTCCCTCTGGTCTTATCAGCTCTCCAACCTCATTACTCCACAGATTCAATGGAAGTGAAGCCTATTATGACAAGGAAGCTGAGACGACGACCAAATGATCCAGTTCCTATCCCAGACAAGAGGAGGAAACCTGCCCCTGATATCCTTTCAGAGACACAGGGGAGGGCTATTGTACTTAAGGCCCATATCTGTGTGGTGGTGTGTGGGAAGGAAAATGAAGTGAGGTGCTGGGATCAGATTTTAATCTGGGGAATACTGAAGCACAATGTGTCATGTATAATGTGTATTTAAACTAATATAATAAGCCCTGTCTGCAGAGATCCCTTGGTATCCAAACAGAAAATTCAGTGTTGTGAGCACTTTTTCTTTTGTCAGTGAGAATAGTTTGGCTTCTTCAGGCAGGTTCTTTTTTTAACAAAGGAAAAACTTTAAAAGAGTGTTTTATATAAATGCTGAAGTAATTGATTCCATAGATAGTGAATGGCTTTTTCCATGAGCCATAGCTTTTCTCATTTCAAGATGTGACAAAACATTTGCCAGGAAGATCTTACTTGTCATATCAAACTAGTTTTTTCCATTTCTGATAAAGGCTTCAGATCTCTAGTCCAGATGAAAAGGTGAAAATCCATCTTGTTTTTATATACCATGAGAGAGAGAAGAAACATGTCTATGTATTCCTTCCCTTCTGCCTTGTTGCCTGTTTCTTATAATTAAAATGTTCTGTGGCTTCTGGAAATAGGTTTTTAGCTGCTGTGTGATGCACTTCTGTTGGTATGTTAAGTTCACCTGGAAAGGAAGGCAATGGTATTTGCTTTGCACAGGCTTATTGTTAGATTCTAAGCTTTTATGGCTTAAATAAAATTTAAAAAACCCCAAATTCTCTTAGGATCTTGGAGTGAGTCACACTTTCTGAAGGCAACATGAAAGCTTGAACTTCTAGAGTTCATGGGGGATGGTCATGAGCATCTCCAGTTTTAATTAAGCTCTTTCTGCTTGGAGACTTTGTTCACTCACAGGGGAAAAAAATAAATCTATTAGTACCCCTGTTGCACCCAAAATAAATGAGCTTCATAGTGAGCATGATCTGCTAGTTAAGCATGGTAGGGCAGCCACAATGTGAAACTCTACCTGCTTCTCATCACTGGGGAGAGGATTTGGTCCATCAGATGCAAAATCCTTAAAATGCAGCCTAATAATTGTTAACTTTAGTTTAATACTTGGAATGCTTCTGACAACAGCCCTTCTGAAGAACCACTAGACTGAAGCTGGAGGCCCTCTGCTTTGGGTATTCTCCTTCTGTGTGCTTAGTTTTTTCTTGTATGGAAATGTGGAGTGGGAGAAGAGGGAAGTGGGAAGAAACTGCACAAAATGACAGCAGAACTCTAGTAAGGATCTGAATTAGAGTAGAGGATACTATATCCTTAGTCAGAACTTCTCTGTTGGAGACTTTTGGGTTTGTTTTGAGGGGAATTAAGGCTTTTACTTGTCCTCATCCATGTGAGGATGGTTTTGTGTCCCTGGCTTTATTTTCTGGTTCTTTTTTTTTTGAGGCTTCCCCCCCCCTCTTCTCCCTGCTTCTTTATTCCTGCTTACAGAGTTGCAGAAGGCTGACTTTGGGTGGGATTCAGCTTCATTGTGCAAAATCTGAAGCGAGTCTTGTTGTGTTTCAGCTCCCAGATTATTCCCTACAGAAAGGCAAGAGGAAAAATCCTGAAAGCACTAGTGCTTGATGACTTCATGAAGTAAATGTCAATGCACTAAAGGTTTTTCATTGATGGTTCTGTCTGAGTAAGTTAAAGTGATGTTGTGCTCTATTTGCTGCCAAATGTGAGGCTCTCTGAAGGTGGGTTGGGGCTTTTTTGTTATATAAATTAGTACAAGTATGACACTTATTAAAATACACAACTTTACAGAGACCTTTTGGCTTGCATTTAGTCAAGTGAAATGTCACTGAGCTTGAATTTTTAGCCTTGTTTGTCAAGAGTTTATGGGAACCTTAATTCTCAATACCTCAGCTGAATTATTTGTTGACTGATGAGCAAATAATGGAGGACCTGAGAACACTGAACAAGGTAGGGGTTGTTGCTTGGCTTGTGTTTCTTTGTTTTAGAGGGAAAGCTAATGCTTTGCCCTGAAGAGAGCAGAGTTGTGTGGTTTATGTTCCTTCTTTAGATGTGGGATTATTTCATCCCAGTCATCTTTCTGAGGTAGCACAATAAAAGATTTATCAAGATGGTATCTTCTCTCTTTTAATAGGTTTAATTAACCTAATTAAAATGACTGCCATCTAGAAATGTTGCCTTTTATCTGCACCAAATGCTGAGCTATCTTAAGGAGTTTCTCTCTTCCTCTAACACAGCTGAACAGATGCTAACACGTCTCTGAGATCACAGGCTGCCTCTGGTTTAGGGCTTAGCCCAGGGTGGTAGTTTGTAAGGGTTTGGGGTCTCTTTCCTCCCCACAGTCAGGGTGCTTCAGCAAACTGGACAGGTTGCACTCTGTGTTTATAGTTTTTCTAGATTTGGCTAACCTGTAGTTTTCTTGCTGAGCACTTCTAAAGGCTGAGCTGATTCCTATGGAGGCTGCTGGTCAAGGCTTCTGAGAGCAGTAGCAGAGCATGGGTTGTGTGCCAGCTGTTGAGGTGTCTCTTAACAATTTATCTCCTGTATTTCATGTACCCTGAGAAATGTTGGACTGTGTTCAAAAATGTTAGGTGGGTTTGGTTTTCACTTGTTTTAGTGGATTATCTGAATGCTTTGAAGTTCAGCTTGTAGACCTCTTGTACCATGATCCTGATTACACCTTTGGCTGTGTATAGCATGCTGTTCTGCCTGTGTGTTATGCCACTTAACACTATGTTTTGAAAAGAGCTATTTAGAGTATGGAAAGTAAGACTATCTGAAATCTGCAGCTCATGTCAGATCTCTAATGCTTCTTTGCTCTCTTTCCATGTAGCTTAAATCACCCAAGAGACCAGGTGAGTTAACAGTTGCATTGACCTTGTTCACAGTCACGTTGTCTTGAACAGAAAATTCTACTGTAACCTTTTTGACTGTGTAATTAGACTGTATAATTATTTTGACTGTGTAATTACTGTTCTATGAGGAGCTACCATGGCAAATGGGTGCTGTGTGAGTCTTTGTTCCAAAGTTGTCAGAGTTGGGAGGGGAGGTATAAGCAGCTTTGGCTGAAATATGTGGACATGGGACAAGCTGACTGTGTAAAGAGGTTTTTCCATTGTTTTCAGATGGATGTGGGCATCTTGCCTGCTTGTCAGGTAGATGGAGGGACTGAGAAGGTTTTATGCCTTCTGCTCTCTAGATGTGTCTATACACTTTATTTCCAGACAGGGTGGTACTAACTTGCCTCAGTAATTCTAACCTTATTTAACTACTTCAGATTCAAATGAAATGGAGGATGTGTTGTCTGTCACCTATCAACACTTTTTCAGATAAATGTTCTATTTTAGGGAATATTATAACCTGTATACTCAAGGCAGAGGTTGAATTATTCATCCCAGTAGGGAATATTTTTCTGGTGGGAATGTTAGTCTGTAGATTTGTGGGTTTTATTTCTGCTTAATGTGACCTTTTTAATTGGGATTCTGCAGTCAGATGTGCTGCTCTGGTGGACACATGCTGGTCTATAAATGCATTCTCTCTTATTCTCAGCTTCTCCCTCCTCCCCTGAGCACCTCCCAGCTACACCAGCAGAGTCTCCAGCACAGCGCTTTGAAGCCCGGATAGAAGATGGGAAACTCTACTATGATAAGAGATGGTAAGTCCCAGTAAACTTGGCTTTTAATTAGTCTGAGTGTTGTGCAGTGAGGAGACCAAGACTGCAGAGTGAAATTGCTCTGATTGAAGAATTTGAGGACAAAATTTGGGGCAGTTGTTAGGTACTTCCTCCAAGGGCTAATCATTGGGACTCTGGTAAGTGATAATGGAGTGCTTAGACCTCACAAAGTTTGAGGAGTAATTGCTGGCTCAAATAAGAGACTTAAATCTTTTCCCTGGGAGTCAGTTATTTATGCTGTGGCACTTCAGAAACACTTTTGTCAAACAATGTTAAGTAAGAGAGCCAGCAGCATATGTGGTGTGATGTGGCTGTGAAGCAGGTCAGGCAGGTACAGACACTCTGTGATTGCAGGTACAGTGGTGTCAGCAAGTGTTCCCAGTTCTGGAGGTCAGGTTTGCAGAACACCAGCCTGTCATCCCACAAGGTGGCAGGAGAAATGTTGTGCACCAGATGAGCAGAATGAAAAATGTTTCTAATAACATATCCAACTAACCTTTAAAGATCAAACCCACATGGGAGAAGCAGCTTCAGAAATGCTGGTTTGATTTAGCTCTGTTAAGTTTTATGGCTGGCTGGCTGTGCAGGCCTCACAGAATGTAAGGAGAAATATTAAATTTTGCAGAGAAAATCTTAGTAGGTCTTGATCTGAGACATGCAGAACTGGATAACCAAGGTGGCAATCTAGTATTCCTTGAGCAGAAAGCAAGTTGTGTGCTTATTTGTTGTAGCTGCCATTGCTGTTTGGTGGCTCAAAAGAACAAGTGACATGGTGGTAACTTTATCATGGAAAATGATAGAAGGGAAGCTTGGTTTCTGCACAGTGGCCATCTTGTATAGTTAGTCAGTCTTTCCCTCTGCTAGTCTTTTGACAAGGAAGTTCCTTCAAGGATGCAGCATTTACAGCCCTGATAAAAGCTGCTGCCTGGAGCTTAAACTCCCATGAAGCATAAAGCAGACATGAACTGAACAGGCTACTTGCTTCACAAATTCATGAAGCTCCCTTTTTTTTTTTGCTTTTGGAATTTATATGTGAAAAGGGACTATCCTTTAAGATCAGTTTATTCATTCAAATGTTTCTTTAGGACTTTTAAGCCTGTGGAGTAGGCTTAAAAGGCCTGTGAAGAGTTGCATAAGGAAAAAAAGAACACAAAATCAAGAGTAATCTGTCAATAAAGCTCCCACCCAACCTAAACCTGGGAAAGCTCTGGTGAGCCCAAATGAATCTCAAAAGCAGAGTCTCTCTCTGAAGGGTATTCAGTTAGGACATAAAATGCTAATGGACATTTTGGTTTTGGTAAATTCAGTTGTCATGGGGGTCTCACTGTCAGGAATTCCATCTGTTGCCTTTCCTGTCTTCCTTGTTCTCATGCTGTTTAAGTATTTTATGGTTTTTGGCTGTAATGATCCTGCTTAGATATTTTTGATTTATAGTAGTAATACTTGTATAAAATAGCTGGTACTTTAAAATAACAAAGTAGTGGCAGGGTAAGGTTTTTTTGGTTTTCTTTTTTCCTAAGGTTTACTGAGGCTGTAGATGCTGGCATGCACCAGAAATAGTAACAGCAACAGCTGAGGAGTGACTGCTTTCTCTGTTTCCTGACAGCAGCCATGAAGGACTGTTATCTCAATATAGTGAATGTTTAAGGCCAGTAGTGGACTCCCTGGGGTCCTGCAGAGACATTTCACAAATGTATCTCTGAAGTGGAGACTTTGTGTCAGGAGTTTGAGCTGGGTGTGAAATGAGACTTGAGGCTTTTTTATCCTTGGTCAGTTTTCTCCAACCCCCTGTCAGATCCTAAAGTCAAGTTCATTGTATTTCAGGTCTGTCTGCACACAGTAATGCTGAGTGATTTCTTTCAGTCTTCTGATGGAGATGCAGTTGAGAACTTTGTCCTTTCAGTAAAATACTTTGTAGCAGAAAGTGGAGTTATTTCTGCTTGCCTCACTTCTTGGTGGTGTGTATTTTCCCTACCACAAAAGCAAGTGTTGGTTGGCACTTTGCTTTTCTTGAAAGCTGACTTAAATCCCATTGCATTTTTTCTTCTCAGTTCTATCCTTGTGGGTGTGTAAACTCAGCAAAAGATTGAGGCATGAACAGAGGTGCACCAGGCTGCTGTGCTGCCCTGTCTCTGTATGAGTGGAGCATGAGGCAGCTGATAAAAACCACTGATCTAACCTGTTACCTGGCCTTTTCTGTGCACAGTTAACACAGATGTACTGATGGATGGTAACTCATGTGAAATCCAGGGGCTGAAGCAGCTAGATGTGTGTCATTAGCTTTGGCATTCAGTGATAATGAAAAACTGGAAGAAACAGCTTTGAGTGGGAAACTTCCTTCATTATCTGTGCCAGGCACAGCTATCACTTGGGTTGTCATTTGTGGTGCTATCTCCTGCTCTTGGAAGCTGTGCACTGATTCTGTCAAGATCATCAGTTCTTCTTGCTTAAGCATTGGTAGGGTGGCATGGAAGAATGTGACCAGACTTGAGATTTTTATGTCTTGTCTTAGCAAGGTCTGGAGTGTAATAGCTTGTACTGGTCTGCTGTGTCATAGAATCATAGAATTGTAGGGGTTGGAAGGGACCTCCAGAGATCATCAGGTCCAACCCCCTGCCAAAGCAGCTCCCCAGGACATTTCACTCAGAGAGGTGTCCAGATGGGGCTGGAATCTCTCCAGAGAAGGAGACTCCACACCCCCTGGGCAGCCTGTCCCAGGGCTCCCTCACCCTCACTGGGGAAAAGTTCTTCCCCATGTTGGTGCAGAACTTCCTATGCTCCAACTTGCAGCCATTGCCCCTTGTCCTGTCCCCACAGACACTGAGAAGGGGCTGGCTGATTCCCCCTGCATCCCCTGCTTAAGATAATTATAAACATTAATTAGGTCCCCCCTTAGTCTTCTCTCTCAAGGCTGAACAGTCCCAATTTTCTCAGCCTTTCTTCACAGGGGAGATGCTCCAGGCCCTTAATCATCTTTGTAGCCCTTCTCTGGACTCTCTCCAGGAGATCCCTGTCCTTTTTATCCCAGGGAGCCCAGCACTGGACACAATACTCCAGGTGGGGCCTGACCAGGGCAGAGCAGAGGGGGAGGATCCCCTCCTGTGACCCGCTGCCCACACTCCTCCTGATGCACCCCAGGATCCCATTGGCTCTCTTAGCCACCGAGGCACACTGCTGGCTCATGGCCAACCTGTCATCCACCAGGACCCCCAGGTCCTTCTCCACTGAGCTCTTCTCCAGCAGGTCATCCCCCAGCCTGTCCTGATAGAAACGGCTGTTCCTTCCCAGGTGCAAGACTTTACACTTGCTTTTGTTGAACCTCATCTGGTCTCTCCCTGCCCAGCTCTCCAGCCTGGCCAGGTCTCTCTGGATGGCAGCGCAGTGTTCCTGCGTGTCAGCCACTCCTCCCAGCTTTGTATCATCGGCACTTGCTGAGGGTGGATGCTGTTCCCTCATCAAGGTCAATGAAGATGTTAAACAGGACTGGACCCAACCCCGAGCCCTGGGGAACAGCGCTGGTCACAGGCCTCCAGTCAGATTCCACTCCACGAATCACGACCCTCTGGGCTCGGTCTGACAGCCTGTCCTGGTTTCAGTCAGGATAGAGTTAACTCCATTTGTAGCAGCTGATGGGATGCTGTGTTTGGGAGTTACAATGAAAGCAGTGCTGAGAACACCCTGATGTTCTTAGTTGCAGTCAGACAGTCAAGGACTTTCTCAGCTTCTTCCTATTTCTCTCTTCAGGAGAAAGGAGGGGCGAAGCCAGGACAGGTGACCCAGATGGGCCAAAGAGAGTATTCCATGGCAATGACGTCCTGCCCAGGAGAACGGGGGGCTGAGGGGAGGAAGAAGAGGGGCGGTGGCGGGACGCGTGCTGCTTGGGGGGACGGTCGGGTTCCGGGACAGCTCTGGGTGGTACCTGAGTTGTGTGGGTCGGGGAGAAACTGCATTGGGGATCAAGAGTTTCATCTTCTTTTGCTCTAAAGCCCTGTTAGCATTGGGATATTTGATCTTTCTGTTCTCTTAGGAAACTCTCCTTATCCCAACCCACGGGCCTCTTAGTTTCTTGGGTTTGGAGTTATTTGCCCCTTCCTTTTCCCTTCCCTTGTTTCCCCCTTTTCCCTCTTCCCCTGCTCTTTTACTTTAAGGAGCAGGCAGCTGCGTGGATCTCGGCCCACGGCCGGGAGGGAACCATGACAACAGCCAAAAGCCAAAAGTGTGGATTAATGATCATCTAAGCTTGTTAAATTGGGAGCTTGGGCTCAGATTGCTGCTGCTGTTTCACTCCCTTGGAATCTACTGACAGCTACTCTGTTAAAACGAGGGGGAAAGAATAATGGTTGGGCACAAGTGTCTAAAGGGTGCAGGATGTGAGCTGCTGCTTTACCTCCCCCACCACTGACACTGTCATTCCTGTTTCTGGCAAGCAGTGTGAAAATTGAGTGCAGGAGACAGTGGAAAGAGATGATGGAGTAAACTATTGGAAGGCTTCCATGTTTACAGGGTGGTTATTGTAGAAAGAAGTGTAAAGATGACACAAAGCCATGCATTTTGACAAATGGCTATCAGCCAGTCAGGCTGTGGGGAGTTGTATACTGAGTAGTTGTCAGGGGAATCTCCATGCAGTGATCCTGAATTGCCTGGTTAGGGAGGCAGCACATCACTATTAGGGTAAAGGTGGAAATAATTGTTATACTTTTCTTAACTATAAAGCATTTTGGTGCTTGTTTTGAGTTACTTAATTCCAAGTAAGTGTTTCAGTATGAATAATGCTGCCTGTGGAACATTTCTAAGCAGAATAAACAAACAGGGAGCTCAGCCTGGCACGCTTCTCAGCTCTCACCAGAAGCATGATCTGTGGAGAAGGGGAGATCCTGAGATCAAGCATTGCAGAGATAGGAATTGGGAAGTTTTGACTTTGTTTTATACAAAATGCACTATGAAAGATACATAGCATGACTAAAATATGATCTAAAAGGGGGAAAAATGGATATGCCTAGATGTCCTCCTTATGGCAGGGATATACAGGTGCTGACAGAGTCAGTTACCTGTCATCATTTTGGGTATTTTCACAAAAGGTTGTGTTAGAAATTTGAAGTCTCTGTTTCAGTGTGTGGGCAGCACTGATTGAGTACAAGTCATTTTTTGTTGCTGGTAATTTTGTATTAGGGCATGTGAGCAACTTCTTAATACCTGTGGGGTTTTTTTTTTAGTCACATTTAATCAGGCATGATGTGGAACTGTCTTCTAAAATCTGTCCTGGTCTGAAATATGAAAGGCTAGTCTGATTAACTCGTGAAATCTGGGCTTATTGTCAGTGTTGCCTGTCTTGTGGCTGGGTACTCTGCCCTTCCCTCTTTCAGATGTGAAATCTGTTTACAGTAATCTGTGCACAGAAGTGAATGTGAATTGAGTGAGCTTCCTGCCTTTTGAAGCATCATTTAAATGCAGAGTGTGTGTGTGTAGAATCAGACTACCTGCTGTGTTGGTGAAGATGAGGAAATGGGGAGTGGAAAGAAAGACAGGTTTCATATTTACTTTCTCCAAATGCTTGTAGAATTACAGTTTGATAAGTCTTATTACTGTTTCTGTTCTCAGTCTTTGGTTTCATCTGTTTCCTTTCACTTGTTTTGTTTCTGCAGGTACCACAAGAGCCAGGCTATTTACCTGGAATCTAAAGAGAACACTAAGATCAGCTGTGTGATCAGTTCTGTGGGTGCCAATGAGGTAGGGGGCTGCTTGGCTTGTTTCTGGTGGGAGTGGGGAAAGCTGTGGGTCAGCACAGGCAGGTTGATGGCTGCCTGGTAAGGACTGAGAGGAAAATCAGTGTTACTTTGGAACCAGTGATAGAATCTGAGGGAACAGCATGAAGCTGTGACAGGAGAGGTTTAGGTTGGATATTAGGAAGAGGCTCTGTACTGAGAGGGTGGTAGGGCACTGGAACAGGTTGTCAGGGAAGTGGTCACAGCACTGAGCTTGACTGGATGATGCCCTTGGTCCATGTTCTGACTTAACTCTTGGCTCTGCACAGAATGATCCTTATGGGTCCCTCAGGAGCTTCTGTGGCATGTTGCATCTCATTGGCACGACATTCATGAGTTCTGTTCCCATTATTTCAAGAACATCCCTACAAATGCAAAGTTAAAAAAAACAATTCCACTGAGAATCCAGAAGAGGGTGAGGAAAAACTGTCACTGAAGGTAGTTGTTAGGAGAAAATCCTTCCTGCTCAGTGCTTAAGCAGCACATCAGCTGGGCAAAGGGAGCAGTTTCTTCTTTGCTTGCAGATTCCAGATGCTTCAAGGAAAGAAGTGATAGACTTGAATGCAATTCCCCTCAATCAGCCAATAGAGTAACTTTAGTTTTTGGCAGCTAAAGGAAAATGTTTTATTTTAACAAAATGAGTTGCATATGGGATACACTCTTTGTCACAACTGTTCTCCTTGCATTAACACTTGTTAGGCTTAATGGTTGGTTATTTAGATAAAGTAGTAGTGGTATGCTAATAGATGCATTAAAAATATAGTACTGCTAATTTGATGAAAATTATTGCTGTTACAGCATTAAAACTGGATTTTCTGGGAGCATCTTACCTGAAACATGAAGGATATGCAATCCATTAATCCTAGTTGCATGATTCCACCTCAAAGTGAGAGGATGGGTTTCATTTGAGTTTGGGTGAGGGATTTGGAGAGGCTGGGGAGGAGGCATGGCAGTTGTCTGCCCTGTGATGGTTTGTTGCCACAGCACAAAGCCAAAGGAGATAAATATATAACAGAATACTGAAATGAGGAGAAGCTGCCTTAGGAGTACCCTGGGGCATCTCTGATCTCAGTGTGATTGTGGCACTACAATCTTGTGGGATCCTGCTGGAATTCAGCAGCTGGAAGGCAGGCTGAAATTTGAGGTCTCTAGGCTGGAGTCAAAGGCTGAGAGTGTTTCTGAAGGCAACCCAGTTATTCAGAGGAACTTCACCAAACAGATCTGCTCAGTCTCTCCTCCAGCATTTCTGTTATTGCTCAAAGTGAAAAGACTTGGCCAAGAAACACCAGAGATGGTGTGGCATATGCCTTGCCTTCCTGTGGCCAGAGAAGGGAGGAGTTAACAGTGTATGAGAGGCATCTCTGTTTGGATGAAGGTCTCCATCAGTTTTGTTATACTGGATTTGAATTTTGTAATTGGCTATGGGCCCCTCTGATACAGTCTGAGCTAGGATGGTCCCCTTAAAGAACAAACCAAACCCACCTTCCCAGGCCCAAATTCTTTAAAACATGGTGATGTGTGTAGATCTGAACAGAATACACTTCTGTTACTCTGCCTGTCATTACCTTGGAAACTGGGTTGGTGGAAATCATTGGTCAAGTGCATGGAGCCAGTTCAGTCATTTGCCTTTTGACAACAATGAACTCCTCCCTATGTGGGGAAAACATTTTTTATATATATATATATATTTATTCCCATGGGTTCATTCAGCAATCTCAGTCTGTTGGAAGTTGAAAAAAAGCAGGAAGCTTATTTTTTTCTACAGTGTAGGAATAAAAGAAACTCACCAGAGGGATTTGGTTGCTTCTCTTCCCTGTCTCCTTCAGACCTTAAGGATTAATAGATGTTGTCTTGCTGCAAAAATACATTGTAGGTCTAAACCAGCAGTTTGAAGTTATATATGCCTTGATGCTTCTATTTTTCTGAATTGTGGGGCACATTTTAGTGTTAATAAGTGATTTTGTTATTGCCACTTAAAACTGAATTTTTATTTTCCTCCAAATGTATCTTAACTTCAGTGAAACAAGTATCCCATTCCCTCAGATTGTGATAGAGTGTAAAACTCTGCATCCTCTCTGTGGGTGCACAGATTCTTAAATGTAGTGGCAGAAGCCTTCAGTATAAAATAAAGTCAGTTTATAATTTAAAATGATAGTGTTCAATCAATTTACCTTGCCAGGCCTATAGCTATTAGACCTAAAATGAAAAAAGTTTGGGAATAAATCACAAGTCAATGCCAACTTCATAGTTCTGCAGTAGGCAATATTGTACTTGTCTCCTAAAATACACCAGTGCTAAGAGCTGGCTAACTCTTATTTTCCATGCATTTATTTAAATATGTTTAAACACATTAGAATGATAATACAGAGGTGTTTTGCTCAGAGTGGATTTACAAAGTGCAGGTATTTGGGTCTAAACTTCTTGAAAGTCATTTTTTTTTCCAAAAAAACCCACAAGGATTCAGAGTGGCTGCCTCAGTGGAAACAATTTGTCCTTTGAAACACTATCAGAAGTTCTGTGAAGTCTGCCAGGCAGGTGTTTTCAAAAAGTGGCCCTTTTTATCTTCAGATACAATTTATGTAATACATTGTGAGAAATGCTTCACTGAACAAAATCAGAATAAGATTTTCATTTGACTACCAGTTACTTGTCTGGGCAAAGCCTGGGATAGATAATTTTATGATCTGTGGGTCTAGAGGGAGTTATTTCTGATTAGGTAAAGCTTAATGCCAGAGTTCTGCTGTGAACTGTAGCAGAAGAAACCTTTCCTGATGATGCTTGGAAAGAGTCATTTTTCTTGCTGACTGTTTTGAGCAGGAAGCTAAAGTGGTGGCGTTAGAAATTTGTTTTCAACTTGGGTTGCAAGTGCCTAATGTGGGGAGGGAGAAGGGAGTTACCCTGAGTATCCAAGATGCACACGTCCAACAATAAGAATACCTGAATGTACTTGCTAGTTGTTGCTTGGTGTGGGTTTGCCTTTACTCCTCAGTACATCTCCCTGCCCCTTTTTTCTTTTCTTTCATGCAGATTTGGGTAAGGAAAACCAGTGACAGCACAAAGATGAGAATCTATCTGGGACAGCTGCAGCGAGGTGTCTTTGTGATCCGGCGACGATCAGCTGCCTGACTGTGTGCTCCTCCTTGGGCTTTATTTTGTTTGTTCTTTTAACTGATAGCCAAGCCTCTCATGGGGAAGGCAGTCTGTTCACACCTCTTAGCAGCAGAGAATTCTGTCATGACCTCTTATAAGACAGTCTGTGGCTGGCCACATAATCCCCAGTAGTCCTTAAATCTTTAGCGATACCTAAGCACTGCCCTGGACTACCTCTGGATTTTGCATCAAGCTTCTGTATGGTCTCCTCATGTTTTGAGTGGCTAAGAAGACTTTGCATCGTCATTTCATGGTGCATAGATGGCACTCATGTGGAAAAACAACATGATGACATTTCTGTTTTGAATCAGACCAGTGGAAGGAGCTTTGCCTGTCCAGACCTGAGGTTACTCTTTGGGTTTCATTGGCAAGAGGAGATTCATCTTGCCAGCTCTCAGCTGCGGCCAAGAGATGCATCTGTAATACCTGGTGTATGGCATCAGCTTTATTGGATGAACTGTTGAAAGACTTGAGTGCTGAGGCATTTTAGGAAAGTGTGAACAGTTTAGAAACTGCTGAGAACCCAGTTGATTTTCATGTAGTTAAGCAGTCACACGTGATTAATCGGAAGCTTTTGGTTCTCTTCACATTAAAAACCCCTTCAATGACCAAGCCAAGAGTATGTCTGTTTGCTGAAGTCCATTGAATGAAATAGGTGGATGAATATGAACTGAAGGATTAATTAGTTGGACTTTGGCAGATAGTGAGAGGATGTGAATGACAGGTTTGAGTATAACCACTCATACGTGTAGAGAGATGGAAGGTAAATTGCACTTTCTTCACTGATGCTTAGAGTAATGGGTCATGCTGTAATCCTGGGGACAGAAGATACAGAATCTGTTGGATCTTCCAAAGAAGCCTGGTACAGAGCAGAAAGTGGCACTGACATGCTCTTAGTGTATAGCTGAAACCTTCATTCCCTAAAATGTCATAGAAAGGTTGCCCTTTGAATGGTATCTTAATTATTGGCAGTACCCTAGGGTTCCACACTTGCTGTCCAGCAGCACAAGTGAAAATGCTCAGATGATGATATCCTCTCCAAGGTGTTTAAAGCTGTGACTCTGGCCTTCCTGAGGGCTGACACCAGGGATGCTGCGTGTCACTGCATTGCCCTGAAGCACACAGTGCACTGGCAGGTCTTTGCCTTCTGTGCAGAAGAGCTTTGTGCTCCTTTCAATTGCTGGGCAAAAAGTTGGAATTTCTGCCTTTATCAATATCTGTCAGTTTAAGGCATCTTTTGGTTTTGCTTTTGAACTGCCACCTTGTTCAGCATCAGTCTAGCCTGTCTTTCCTTTCTGGATAAATGGAGGATTTTAAAGGACTGTTTCCATTTCTTTTCCTTCCTGCAGTTGGGTGGCAGTCACATCCCAGTAACTGATGTACATACATGGCTCTGAACTGGGGTGTTATGGCTGAGTTCCTCATGGCATTGCCTTTCTTGTTGAGACACCTTACCTATTTTTACTGTGTTTAGCCTTCCAAATGGATCTGGAGCCTTGGCAAGGAAAGGAGAAGGGTGTTTGTTTCCCACCTCTTGAAAGCATGCCATCTCTGCAGTCAGGTGGAAAGCAGCAGGCTGTGCTTTATCAAGTTAACAGCACACTTAATATAACTTAGCATTCTCTGCACGTGTGATGGGTTTTTAATAAGGTGATGATGTACCAAATGGGATTTGTCACTGAGCCTTAAAATGGACATAGTTCTTATAATAAAAAGTGCTAAGTAACTAGCAGGATTGATTTCCTACTGATGTCACTTTATCAATACCTCTGTGGAGAGAGCTGGCAGCTTTGGTTCACTTCTGGGGTCATGTCTTGCCAACCTGCTAAGAGCAGGGGATCTCTGCTGCTGTGATGTTCTCTGTTTTGGGGTATCTTTAAAGGTATTGAGGGTTGAAACTAGATGATCTTTGAGGTCTCTTCCAACCCAGAGTATTCTGTGAAAGTGTGGAAGAGCTATGTGTGGGGTTGTGCACATTGTGTAAGCTTAATTGTATAGCTTCAGCACTGCATCCTCACCTGATTGAGGAACATCTGCTCACCATCCCTGTTCCTTGGTGGAAGGGGGAGAAATAAGAGCCACTCTCACAGCCAAAAACTGGTCTTTCCTCAGCCTTTAGGTCTTGTAGGAGGCTGAGGGGTGTGTGATGGCATGGGATGCACATTTCTAGCTCTCACCCTAACCAGAATTTGCACAGTCTTCTGAAAAGTACCTGTGGGATGGTTGCACCATCTCCCCCTCTTGTAATTCCCCTCTGGACACCCAGCTGCACTGGGAGGGTTGCTGTTGTAAGGAGTCATCTTGTATAGCAGATAATCAGGGAGTTCAGCCTTGGGTTGCAAGTTGTAATGGTGAAAAGCTGAGAAAGAATGATGGTGGTGAGCAACCCAGATAGGAAGGGAGAGATCCCAGCATGTGGTAGTATTGCTGGGAACATGAGTTGTGGGCAGGGCTTCAGCATGGAGTTTGTCAAAACTTCATCTCAACCTCTTCCTCTGCTGCTTCACACCAATCCTGGACCTCCAGGGAGGCTGTATGAAGCTTGTACATCTCCTTTCTGCAGGAGATCCTTGCCTCAGTGCCCTGGACCAGCCTTTGAACTATAATTTCTGCTTTTCACAGAGGCTTGTAACCCTCCTTGCTCCAATTTAACTGCTACACCAAAGGCATTTTATTTTAAGGCTCCTTTATCCTTGGCTGCTTATTTTAATGAAATTAAAGTCTTGCCATAGTTCTTGACCATAAGAAGTGGATCTGTCTCCTCTTAACAAAGTCCATGAATATTGTGTCCTGTTTTTCCAAGCAGGCTGTTCTGTAATGGCCTGTGCCACTTACAAGACTGATAAAAATGTGGTGCCTTATTGTGCATTTGGGGAAGCAGTACATCCCTTTTTTTTTTTATTAAATCCTAAAAGGATGCTCAAAATGCATTGTGGTGAGGATGAGGCATGTGGAGATCAAGAGTATAGACACTGGCTGTAGAAATGAAGATTTCCTGCCACTGCTTGGAAAAATAGCTAAGTTTTACTCAGAGATGGACACGGTCTTGCTTAAATTCTAAGAGAAAATGGGCTTTTCTCTCTGCTATTTGCCTAACATCAGTCTTTTGAAGAATTCAAACCCTCAGCAAACAGAAATGGCTTTGCTGCAGTTATGAAAAGATCTAATCCTCATTATGGACACCATTTAAAGTCAATTTAAGAAATGGGTTTTATTCCTGGTTATAGTAATTTTAAAGAAAGCTGAATGTCCTGCCAAAAATAGCCTTTTATTGAGGGTTAAATTGACTCTCCCTTAAGCAGGTGGTTCTTTTTTTATTGCCCTGAGAAATGGATTGTGATGTTGATCAAGTGCAAAGTAAAAAGATCCCCCCACACCCCCCAGCCATCGGATGTTCAGAGGGATGGGAAGCCCCATCAGTGTACCAACCTCCAGTGGCTTTTTGACATATTCCCTGAAAGGTTTCTGCAGAGGCTTTTTCCTGGGATGAATGCTAATAAGAAGTTACCTTTTTTTTCCTTTTAACTCATGAGGTTCAATAAAAGCAAGTGTAAAGTCTTGCACCTGGGAAGGAATAACCACTGGAATCAGTACTGGCTGGGGGTGACCTGCTGGAGAAGAGCTCAGTGGAGAAGGACCTGGGGGTCCTGGTTGGTGACAGGGTGGCCATGAGCCAGCAGTGTGCACTGGGGGCTGAGAGAGACAATGGGATCCTGGGGGGCATCAGGAGGAGTGTGGGCAGCAGGTCACAGGAGGGGATCCTCCCCCTTTGCTCTGCCCTGGTCAGGCCCCACCTGGAGTATTGTGTCCAGTTCTGGGCTCCCTGGTATAAAAAGGACAGGGATCTCCTGGAGAGAGTCCAAAGAAGGGCTACAAAGATGATTAAGGGCCTGGAGCATCTCCCCTGGGAGGAAAGGCTGAGTGAGCTGGGACTGTTCAGCCTTGAGAAGAGAAGACTAAGGGGGGACCTAATTAATGTTTATAATTATCTTAAGCAGGGGATGCAGGGGGAATCAGCCAGCCCCTTTTCAGTGTCTGTGGGGACAGGACAAGGGGCAATGGCTGCAAGTTGGAGCATAGGAAGTTCTGCACCAACATGGGGAAGAACTTTTCCCCAGTGAGGGTGAGGGAGCCCTGGGCCAGGCTGCCCAGGGGGTGTGGAGTCTCCTTCTCTGGAGAGATTCCAGCCCCATCTGGACACTGACCTGTGCAGTATGAGCTGGGGAGCTGCTTTGGCAGGGGGTTGGACCCCATGAGCTCTGGAGGTCCCTTCCAACCCCTGTGTTTCTGCATGCTTAGTTTGGAACTTTGTAAAGAGACAATGTGATGTAACTACAGAGGTCATAGCTGTTTGCAGGGGTTTTGTGTGGTTTTTTTTTGAAACTTAGAGAAATCATGCCTGGGAGAGCAACAAATTGCTGTGACCCTTGTGAATAACTTGAGGGTTCTGCCTTGGTCAGAAGATGAAAAATAAAAGCACCTTTTGGGTTCCAGTTCCACAGAAGCAAATAATACCAACTGTTGAATAAAGTGAGGATGGGTGCCTAAGGCTTGCTGTCACTGCTTTTAGAAACAAACAAATAATATATTTTGAAGTATCTAGAAAACAATGGCATGATTGTTTCTATTTTTCCATGGTTTATTGAAAACCCACTGTCCCTGAGGCTTCACATTCCATTCAATTCCGCTATTTTACAGTTAATGCTGAATTTGGGAAACAGCTTTAACATCAGCTCCAACTTTGGGATGCCAAAATACCTTGTGTGGTGTTACCAGTGCCTGTGCCTTTACAGGGGACTGAATGCTGGTATTTCAGTTCCTCCTTTTTATGCAAGAATGCTTTTCTGTATTATATTACTCTTCCAGTTTAGTTAATGCATACTTAGAAAGGTATTCAGTTAACAAATACCTATATTATTATTTAATGTATTCTAAGTGATCCTGGTCTGGTGGGGCAGGGGGTTGGACTAGATGATCTTTGAAGGTCTCTTCCAACCCCTGACATTCTGTGATTTTGTGATATTATTTCACCAAGAGCTGAACAAAAATCCCCTGAAAGGCTTTGGGGATGAGGTGTTAGGGAATAGGGGAAGAGTAGCTCCAAGAAACCTTGTACCCTGGGACCAGAAATAATGTTTCAGTGACCCAAGACATAAATGCAGAATATTTTTGGTGATGTGTGTCTAAGCAGGGTGGGTGTCTGAACTTCCCCCAGAGAAGTGAGATGCTGAATAGCAATGGGGAAAGAGTTCCTTAAACCTGGTGCTGTAAGAGCAGCCCTTTAGGGTCCAGAACCAAGAGATGGAGCCTGCTGCAACCGGCTACTCCTTTATTTCATCATCTATTTGAAGCTTGTCACCTGCCCTGGATGCCTGAGGTAGCTTTGTCATTTTTATTGAGTTCACATTCACATCTGGGTGTTCTGCTCCAAACCCTGAGAGGGAAGAGCACGGTGTAGTGATGAGACAGTTTTTCATTTCCCCTTATTAACATAGGATTCTTTTGCCAGTGCTTGTTGCAGATCTCTCCAATTAATGACACCTAATGATCTTTAATGAAAATAACCACAAATGCAAATCAAGTATAAAACTGGTGTGGAAACAGATCAAGGTTTCTGCTGGATGGTTTAACTCCTGTTTGGAGTCAGCAGCTGAAAGGCATGGAAGTGAGTGGGCTGCGCTGGCTGAGCGTGTGCTGGGGAGGCTGGCTCAGGGTGCAGGGCTGCAGCTCCCTGCCTGCTTGCCTCAAAGCTCAAAGGTAGGTGCAGCTTCTATTTGGGATTTTCAGGGGAGTAGTGGGTGTCTTACAAATAATTGACTTTCTGTTCAACCCAATAGTTGAAGGTAGCTGCTGATGGTGTCAAAATACTGGAGAATTATTTGTTGGTGGGGAGAAAGGCCCTTTTTGCCCACAAACTAAATGTTAGTGCATGATAGTTGCATGAATGGTTTTTATCTTTGTGTGATTGGGAAGCAATGTTTCAAACCATGTACCTCGTGAGGTATCAGGTAACAGGACAAAATGGGAACGCTAATGATACTGAATCATGGAATGTAGCTGGACAGAACTGCTATAAACATAGGAGGCAAATATTCTGATAAGGATTTCTGTGGTAGTAAATGCACTGTAACTGGGAATGCCTACACCCTTTGGTTTAAGGCTGCCCTGAAGACCATAAGACATGATGGCAGAGGAGTTTGAGGCATGTTGGGAGCCTGAAATACTGTGCCAGTATTTCAGCACTGGGCATTGATCAGATCTCACTTTGTACCCAGCATGAAGTTCTGCTGGTCACGACAGAAATGCCACAAGGCTAGCAGGTTAGTTCCTGGCCCTGGCTCGGGCTCTTAGTCTTGTTCTTCCCTAAAAGAATTCAAAGCCACTGATTTGTTTTCTCTGTCCTTAAAATGAGTATTTTAAGGAGAGCTTTTGGGTGAAGAGTAGATGTAAAGTGTGTGTTCCCTGGTCCCTGTCCGAAGATGGAAGAGCCTTGTCCCAGGGAAGGAACAACTGGCTGGCAATCTGGTGACCGGCTCTGCTCCAACAGGGCTTTGCCTGCTGAGGATTGTGTCCATCTGAGGAGATACAGGCCCTTGTCCTTTGCAGGCACTGCGAGGATGAGTGTAACCTTCCTGAGGCACGCTGGCTCCTGCCTGCCATCAGATGTAGCAGAAGGGATTTCCCTGCAGAGTCCCAGAGCAGAGGGATTTCCCCTCCTGACAGGTACTCCATCGCTGTGGTGCCTCTGCTCTGTTGTAACTGTCATGTTCCTGGGCTGAAGGATGGAGCAGTGTTCTGCTTCTGGTGGGCATGTGTCGTGGTTGTGCATAGTTGGGTGCTGAGAGAGAGAGAGGGCCAGGGGCTGCAGAAAATGGCTGCTGGAATCTGCAAGCCTGCTTATAGCGCTTCACATATAGGAGAGAAAGACTCCAACCAGAACACGGAGTGCCAAGACCACCACAATATTGGCCCGTTAAGGCCATTGCGGTATATATTTGCATATAAATGTGAGCAGTTGACAGACACAAAAGGCCGGGAAGGCTGGGGGAGGAGCCGCCCAAGTACCCGGATGAGAGATGCGCCTGCAGCCCGAGCTGAAGTACGTGGAGTAGCCGGAGGAGAGGACCCATGGAAGAGGCAGAAACCCGACCTGCCCGGTGGAGAGGCTCCACGCTGGATGGAGCCGGGGGAGACATAGAGAAGATGCCGTGACTGACGTTGGGATGAGCCCCTGCCAGCACAAGCGACCTCCAGAGATGAGCCAAACAGGTTTGCTGGAGGAGGCATCATAGTCCCGTGGAGGACTGGGACTGAGAGACACGGTGATTTGTTGCTGCCTGCCAGAGCAGAGATGAAGCCCAGTGGGAAGAGATTTGCCTTGTTGAAAGTTCGTGGAGGACCGGCTCTCGTGGGTGAGATCCTACGGTGCAGCAGGGGGAGGGTGTGTGTGATGGATGCCCCCATCCCGGCCGAGGAGGGAACCATCTTGCAAGGGACTGACCCAAGCCCCCATCTCCTAGTCCCTGCCCCCCTGTCCTGTGCTGCGAGCAGGAGAGGGGAAGAAGGGAGCAAACTCATGGCTGAAAGGGAAGTCTGCTTTAGAATGGAGGGGTGGGGGGAAGGTGTTACCGAGACCCCCATTTCCCCAGTCCCTGCCCCTCCTGGGCTGCGACCGGGAGGGAAGAAAGGAGCAAACTTCTAACTAAAGCCTGCTGAGGAGGGAGTGGGGGGGGGGGAAAGTGTTTGCCTGGTTGCATTTGGTTTAGGTGCATTGGTTGCACTCCTGACTCTGGTTTTTCACTGTTTTCTCTTAAGTTAGTGTCATAAATTAGATAACTTTCTCTTCAGCACTCTGTGGTGAGTCTGTTTTGCCCGCGTCATTAACGAGTTTGTCTCTTGAGCCACCCAATTATATTTTTCTCCCCTGTCCAACTAAGAAGAGGAGTAACAGACTGATTTTGGTGGGTGTCTGGCCTTTAGCCAGGGTTCAACCACCACAGCACGTGTCCTGTGTGAGTAACAAGATTGTAATTAATGGATCCGGCCCGTCAGCCGAGCAGAGGCCTGAGCCTGACGAAGCAGCAATCCTGCTTGTTCTCACAGCCAGCCAGCTGCACTGGGGTATAACACACTTTTCCAGTGCTGTACTTAACTCCTGAAGCACTGCTTTGTTCCTTTAATTTATTAAGGTGAGTGTTTTTGCTGCTGTTGAACCTTTTCATTGCTGGGTACCTTGAGCAGAGTGGTGCCTCGGATGAAGGCCAGACGAGTTCTTCAGTGAGCAGGTTCCTCGAATGCCTAGCGCTGCTGTAATGGGTGCTGTGAAGGACGGTGAGTTGTGTCTGCCCGCTGCTTTGCTGGGTGCTCAGCCCAGCCATCATCATCAGAGCAGGGGGAAAGCCTCACTCTTCCTCCACCAACTGGGGCTGGTACTGCCTCTGGTTTTTCAAGGGAAGCTGCCCTATCTAGCTCCTGGCAGTCTTACTTGATGGTGCCACTTAGTGCTTGAGGTAAGTGCTGGAGTCTTGGGAGCTGGAAATGCTGTGGCATGGTGTCAGGGCTGTTTCTGCGCTATTAACTGGTTTAATGAGCCTCTTAAATGGTTTTGGGGAAGGCCTCCATCTCCTGCCTGACCTCATTGTCCCTGTTTACTGTCGCATTACGTGGCTCAGCTGAGAGAGCAGCAGCAATACTGGGACTGGAGCAGCACACTGGGAGCAGCAGTGCTGGGGCTTTCCCTCCCCAAGGGGGAGAGCAGAAGGCTGTGACTCTGTGTTGGTCCCTGGTTGCAATGGTGGGTGAGGTAGGAACAGAGGCTCCTTGGTGAAGGTGAGGAGCCATGAAGCCAAATACTTCAGTTCAAAGGCTTCTGTTCTCAGTTGGTGGAGCCAGTCAGTGCTGAGTCCCTTCCTTTTCCACAGGCCCCTCGATCCGTGCCTCGCACAGACAATCCCCACAGCCCCACGTGCTTCACTTGCTGGGCTGCCACCCGCTCCCACTTCCAATTTCACACCAACACGCTCTCGACGTGTCTATAAAGGCACTCTTATGTCAATCCACTAAAAAGCAACCAAGTATGTTCCAGAAAAATGTTATTCTCCTCTGTCTTCTGTTGCTGTGACGATCTTGGCCGCTGCTGAGCGTACAGGCAGGAGAAGCCAGCATCAGTGCAAGAACATCCTGCTTCCTTCCATGGGCAGTGCTGTGAAGGGCATCCAGTGCCTGCTGCTGCTTGCCTTGGCAGGGATTTTACCTGTGTAGTGGTTTTGATATGCAAATCTCAAAGGTTTCCATTGAGAGAAGTAAATGAGGATGTCCTTGGTTACACAGCTGAGGCATAGGAGTGCCGTGATCTGGCAGGCACTGAGCACTGAGTCCATCATTCATCTACAAATGTCCTTCTCCTTCCTTGATTTAACTTGTACTGTGGATTTTAGGGCAACAAAATCTTCCTCAAGGTTTTGCCTGTAGGGTTTCAGCTAGGTCAGGCCTTCATCCCTACCTCTCCATATGTAATCTTATTCACTGCTGCCCTCTTGTCCAGCTGGACAGAGGAGAGACAGCCAGAGGCTCAGTCCAAGGCAGATGACCAGATGATTTCTGGATAATGAGTTACTGCTAATCAGCTGTGTTTGGTAGTTGACACTGAGAAGCTGGTTGCAAATCCAAAGTAAAAATGTGTCAGTGTAAACCATTGGAAGAGAGCACGTTTTGCTTTGCTGTGTGTGGAGGACGGTGGGGATGGTCTGTTAATCAGATCTGTGGTCATCACTGGCAGATGGCAACTCCCTGGAGACAATTCATCATTTGCTCCTGCAGGATGTTGGGCACAGAAGGACAGTGTCTGTAAAGATGCTAGCAGAGCAGGAGGGGGTTGGGTGAGACAGCTCAGAAAGGACCTGACAGCCCCTACACCCCCCAGGAAGTAGGGTGTCTTGCTGTGAGGTGGGGCTCACTAGCTAGAGGTGATGAAGTCCATCCTACTGAGGAGCACGAGCTTTCTGCCTGCTGCCTTTGGCTTTCCAGAGCATTGCAGAGCCAAAAAGAAAGGAAGGAAAACTGGCTGGCATCTGTGGCTATTGCTCTGCTGCAAAGGGTTTCTGACCCAGCTTGTGGAGAGGGGGAATACATTAGGAAAAAAAGCAGACACTTGTAGGTTTTGTGTGTCACAAGTGCTGAGCTAAGGAGCAAGCCCCTCAGCTGGGTTTCCTTCCTAGGAAAGAGCAAGCTGCAGCGAGCAGCAGCTCAGTGATGTGCACGGCTGAACATGAGCCGACAGTGTGCGCGGGTGGCCAAGAAGGCCAACGGCATCCTGGCTTGCATCAAAAATAGTGTTACTAGTAGGAGCAGGGAGGTAATTGTCCCCCTGTACTCAGCACTTGTGAGGCCGCATCTTGAGGACTGTGTTCAGTTTTGGGCCCCTCAGTACAGGAAAGACATTGAGGCCCTGGAACGCGTTCAGAGGAGGGCTACTAAGCTGGTGAGGGGTCTGGAACACAGGCCTTACGAGGAGCGGCTGAGGGAGCTGGGATTGTTCAGCCTGGAGAAGAGGAGGCTCAGGGGAGACCTTATAGCTCTCTATAACTTCCTGAAGGGAGGTTGTAGTGAGCTGGGGGTCGGCCTCTTCTCCCGTGTAGGCAGTGACAGAACTAGAGGGAATGGTCTCAAGCTGCGCCAGGGGAGATTCAGGCTGGACATTAGGAAGCACTACTTCTCAGAAAGGGTAGTCAGGCACTGGAATGCACTGCCCAGGGAGGTGGTGGAGTCACCGACCCTGGGGGTGTTCAAGGAAAGACTGGATGTTGTATTGAGGGATATGGTTTAGTGGGAGCTAGTAGTAATAGGTGAATGGTTGGACTGGATGATCTTCTAGGTCTTTTCCAACCTTGATAATTCTGTGATTCTGTGACTCCAACGGCTGGTGTCACCGTGGAGCCGAGCATCCTCCCCGGGTCTGCCTTGCCCACGGGGCTGCCCGCTGCTTTGAGAGAAGGAGACTTGGCAGCAGCGGTGTTTGCAGGCAGTGCTCAGCCTTCCCAGCGCCCCTCGAGCTCCACGGCTGCGGGGAGAGGGAGAGCAACCCCTGCCTCTTTATTTTTGTCTATTTTTTGGCGGTGTTTTTCCCAAGACAGCCACCTCAGCAGGCAGGGCAACAGAGGTGGTGCTGGCAGGGTGAGTGTGGGCAGGGTGAAAGCTCCCTGAGCACTGCACCACAAGTCACAGTGCGTGGAGGGAGGGAGTGATGGGGGGAAGCCTCTGTCCCAAGGATGTCTCCGGGTTTCCTGGCATAGAAGTCTGTTTTGAGTGGCTTCTGCAGCATGTAGAGGTTTGCCCAGTGCTTGCTTTGAGGAGGAGATTTTCTGCCCATCCCAAACAGTAAATTTTCTGTAATGGTGCAATTGCTGGGGGGAAAACAAGCATGAAGGGGCTGTCAGAGTGTCAGGCTTGTCTGGAACAAGGGTCCTGCAGAAGATAAGTGGTGTTAATGCATTTGGAGATGTTTAATTTAAAAGTAATGAAGTCCTCAGCCTTTTTGGGACCCCATTAATTGAACTGAAGAGACAGAAAGCCCAGAAGGGTGATGCTGTTCATACCTGGAAAGGCAGAACACGCTTCCAAAGGGAGAGGGTCAGAATAGGTTATTCCTGCTGCAAAATGACATCAGAAGGATGTGAAGAGTTGCTCCAAAATGACATTCTTTTGCCCAGATTATTTTAGGGAAGTCAGGTTTCTGTGGTAAGACAGTGTGGTTCACTGCTGGGTGAGAAAGTGGCTTGGGTCTGCATTTTAATTTCAAAGGTGTTCAAGGAAACATGACCGTGCTCTGCTCTGTGAATCATCCTGCAGGTTCACAGGACCTCAGCAATGAATAATGGATAGTGCTGAGACACTTCTTGCAGCTTCCAGATGGGTTATGCTGTCTCTCCAAAGAAAACTTGCTGAGGAAGGGACTCCTTGCAGAGCCTGCAGCTGGGGGGTGGGGGAGGTTCTTGCCAAGCACGTTTATTTTCCTTGCTGGGACAGGATATCTAATAGAGGTGTGCATGCCATTCCTCTTGGTACCTTCATTCTGGTATTAAAATAACTTTTCAGATAAAGCCCTTTCTCTTCTGAAGGCTTCTGAGCCTTATGATGCTGGAGCCCACGCTTAGGACTGCTGGCAGAAGCTTCTCCTTGCCCCAACTTCCCAGGAAGCAAATAAAACTACACCTGTTCATAGCCCTTCCTTTGGAAAACCCCCTGACTACAAAACTGCTCACACTGAGTTGTGTGATGCTGGGTAAGAGGGTGAGAATGTGGAGGTTGGGCCTTGTCACTGCAGACTGCTCACTGGAGTCCTGATGTTGGGGTCAGTACAGTGCTCAGTTAGATTTTTCTGTTGTTGTAGGGATCCTTTTTGGCCTCAGACCCCTTTTCTGCCACAAGCATGTCAAGATCCATTGTAGTTCTCTGGGGGAAGCTTTCAAGCTCTCCGCTGTGGTTTTTGGGAGTGGCTTTAAAAAGGTGGTGTGCTCCTGAGGTGCCCTGTCCAGGGGCTCAGCAGCACTCCAAGCTGCCAGGGACAAAGCATTGGGTGTGCAGCACCCGTGTGTGGCTCCCTGGCAGAAAGCTGCAGCAGACCTTGGGGCTGAGCCCCACCAGAACAGGCTTTGTGTGGAAACCCATCCTCAGCAGGCAGCAACTTGGGAAAGGTCAAGGTAGAGTGTCTTGATTCATCGAGGTGGGTGGTTCCTTCTGGTGGAGAGCAGCAGGAGCAGGAACAAGCAGAAGTGAGATCAGGGAGGTGGGAGGAAGGCATTTAGGGTGGGCTCCCGTGCTCTCCCCCTCTGCTAAGGCATTGCCTCCCTGCATGGTGGATCTCAGCTGCTTGAATTTCCAGCTTGCCTGACTAATGAATGGCTTTGGTGCCTTATCCTGAGAGCAGATCTATAGCCTTGAGGAGTCAGGTCTCATTTCCTTGGTTACATTTGCAGAGTGAAACCCTGTAAGCCTAACTCCTAGACTGCCTCTGAGCTCTGCCAGCTCCTGGCATCTCATCGATTCTAAACATGTAGCTTCATTTTACCTCTTGGTACCACACCAGCTGGAACAGCTTCTTCCAGAGTGGGAAGTCTTGCATGCCTGCTGGAGCAAGGCAGGAGAGTGCTTGGAGATGGATGTTGCTTTCCCTCCTGTGGTTTAGGAGGCTGCATCTATATTTTTAGGGTTTGGGGTTTTTTTTCTTTCCCCCCTCTCCCCATCTTAGTGAGGTAGGAAGATAAGATTATGGCACTTGATGATTCAATCAACATAATCTCTAGATAAAACACACTTATACAACTGGGAGATATTAATTTATGCTGCCTTGCTTCTCCTAAGATAAATGAAATCATTAGTTTTAAGACTGGATTAGGTGCACTTGTCCCTCCCATCTTAAAAAGGCAGCTTAGTACTTCAAAGCCTCTTAGCTTTGGGAGCCTTTGGGAGCTACCAACCCCCTTGGCACGGGTGTTGTGAAAAGTGGGACCGGGGTGCGATGCTTATGGGTGCAGCCACCAGCCCTGCAGCAGCCAAACGGCTCTGTGCAGACACACGAGGGCCTGAAATTGCCTCCTCCTGTATCATCAGAATAATATGATTTTACCAGCTCATGAATTCATCCCAAAGGTTTTGCCCCAGGTCTGTGGAACCAGCAATTTCTCCTTTGATCAAACCTGTATCCAGAGTGTCCGCTCTCTGTGGATGGAGAGCTGAGCCTCCCGGTGTGTGGGGAAGGACACGTGGCCCCTCCCCACATACCAGGGGCCAGACATGAGGTCCCACTGAAAGCCTGCTCTGATTGACCTGTGCCTCACCACAGGGCCTTCACACAGAGAAGTGCTTTGCTAGTGATCACAGAAGCTCTTGCAGCCTCTCGTGTGCTGGCAGAGGCACAGGTGCAACACCGATATGCCTGCTGACTGGGTTTGTGGCTCTTCCAGGCTGCTGATGCTCCTGTGTCCTGCCAGTCAGCCAAGGCTCCTCCAGAGCACCAGGCAGCTCTGCACTGGACATCTTGGTGTCACAGCAGGTACCACAACCTCTCTGTGCTCTGGTCCTATCTGCAGCCAGGAGGACAGGGTCAGAGCAGGTGGGTTTAAAAGCCAGAGCAGGAATCCCTCCCTCCCTCCTGAGAGGGCAGAGCTGGGAGGTGCCAGGTCCCACAGACATTGAGCTCTTCCCATTGAGCTCTTTCTCCATCCACTTCCTCAAAGGGAGTGATCAAATCAAAGCAAACCCAGTGGGGTTGTTTATTGAGGCGTGTGTTTGAAGCTGAATGGAAAGGAATCTTGTTTCAAAGCTACAAGAGAGAGAGCTTCTCAGCTCTTCCTTTCTCCAAAATAGCAACTGCCTCAGCACGTGCCACAGCGATGTCAGGGTGAATCTGTTTCACTGACAACAAGATTGTTCTGTCTAGACAGGCAAGGGCTGAGGAGCTGAGGGACTCTGCAGAATAATTTAAAGCCAAAATACTTCACCAACATTAAATGTGAAAGAAAAACTGGCTTGAACAGCCCATGCTTGATGAAGAGTTGGTGTGGGAGTGGGATGTTTGGCTGGCTTTGAGACAGAACTTGATGGTGGTGATTGACAGATGTCACTCAGTGGGACCCTGCAGCTGCTGACCTGTCATCTTCCCCCAAACAAGTCTTCAACAAGAGTGGGTCCGGTGAGGCACACGGGGTGGCCCCATGGAGCTCAATGCAGGGCTCCTCTCTGATACTTGGATCTGGCTTGAATTTGGTTGTCCCCTCAGCTTTGTCCTGGCTGTGCTGGCAGCTCAGCAGCCACCCCACCACCTGTCTGCTGTCAGGAGGAACAGGAGGAGCTGCGTGCAGGGGTACAGCCCTCTGCTTCCATCAGCCAGGCCTGGCTGCGGCGGAGGCGTGCAGTGTTGGGGACACAGCCCAGCTGGCATAAGGAGTTGGCTTTCTTCTGGCAGAAAAAGAAAGATGAAATATTAAAAGCATGGCTCAAGGGCCAGGGTTCAGGGTTGGGTTTGCTTCCTGTTCTGAAGAGGGCTGTTGTTCAGCAGGGCTTTGGTGTTGCTCAGAGGCGGCAACTGAGGGATGCCATCTGTCCAGAGAGAGTGGGGCTGAAGTAAGAGTGGGTGAAGAGGCACGTCCTGGGCATGCTGATCTTGGGGTGAGTGCTGACATTTTGACTCCACCACACTCTTTGGGACTTGGGCTTTGGTCTTCTTCAGCTCCTGTTCTGTGGAAAGGAAGAAAAGCTGTTGCTTTGTCGTGCTGTAGCCAAGGGCAGTGCCCCTCTGATGCAGGAGAACACTTCATGTGGAGCTCTGTCCATGGGTCAGGGATGGTGTGGGAGAGGAGTGGAGGGCTCAGCTGAGGTGCCTGTCACCTCCCTCCAGAGAAGTCAGCCTCACTCCCAGTTTGCCATTTATGGGATCCTGGGGAGTCCAAGAGTCCCCAGCACGTTTGTGAAGTGGAGACAGTGTGCACTTTCTCCTGGGGCCAAGCTACTCCATCTGCTGCTGTGGCTGAGCTTAGGGGCAGGCAGTCGAGGGTGAGCCTTGCTGTCAGGCAAACAGGGCTTGCTGACACAGCAATGTGCCATCAGCAAGATTTGGGACCTCCTGTTTACTCCCCAAGCAGTCCCCAGGCTCCTCTGCATGCCTCTGTGCAGCAGTTCATCTGCCAGGTGGGCAGCAGGAGCCAGCACCCCAAATGAGCGTCCTCACAGGGGAGTGCAAGGGGAGAGAAACATGGATCTTGGGTTGTCCTCCCTGCTGGATTTGCCAAGAGAGGAGCTGGAAGGGACCAGCTTGGGGCATTTAAAGCTTTTTCCTTCCTTTTCCTCCTTGGACATCTCTTTTTCTGCTCTTGCTTTGCCTTAGCTCTGCTTGGCTGGACTCAGAGGTAGCATGAGAAAGGGAAGATGCAAATTCAGTGTTGCAGCCTTGGAGCAGGTTTAAATTTCCAGCCCTGCAAACACCAGCTGTGTTAGTTGCTGACCAAGGGCGTACCTGAATGAAGCACGCTGAGGAGAGGCTTGCTTGCTCTGGGGTTGGGAAACAGGGGAGCAGAATGATGGAGTTTGGCCTTGCCTCCAGCTGCTCCCTTGCCTCTGAATCCTCAGCTCCTGCATCTTCTTTGAGAGATGGAAGTGGGGCAGGCAGCAGGAGGGGGTGGGGGGTGTCCTGGTGTCTACCCCTCCCTCAGCCTTGCCTTCTGTGTTCCCCTGCCTGCCTCCCTGTGCCTGCCCCCTCACAAAGGACCCATGATTAATTACACTGCTCCACAGCCTCTGAAAATTTATTTAGGGTTTTATGTTTGCTGCTGCTGCTGCGTA
Source organism: Hypotaenidia okinawae (assembly GCA_027925045.1). NCBI lineage: Eukaryota > Metazoa > Chordata > Aves > Gruiformes > Rallidae > Hypotaenidia > Hypotaenidia okinawae. The sequence goes on from BSDF01000017.1 coordinate 16,328,017, forward strand.
CACAATGGCAGATCTGCCATGTCTGCATCCCAAGCAGGTGGCAGCTAATAGGTCAATAAAGTGAATTGCACCATTAGAGCTGTTGAGCTGGGCTGGGGGACCTGGACAGGTAGAGGAGAAAGCTGTGGAGAAGGCATGATGGATCTGCTTTAGCAAAAAGGCACCTGGCTCTGCTGGCTTGCAGGAAAGTGCTCGCTTGCCTGATAGCATCCCTGGTTTTAATAGATCCATTTTTTTGCTGTAGCTTGTCTAGCTCCAGCTCTCCTCTCCCTGCATCCCATGCTCTCCTCAGGATCAGGTGAACAGGACCTTTTCAGCCCCAAGAGTTTTGGAAGTTATTTTCCTCAAGGATTTCCATTGCCTTTTCCTTGGGGCACACAGAAGGGGGCTGGTGAGATTGTCAGCTGCAGGAAACAGAGAGCTTCAACCCACAAAGAAAACCCCTTAATGTCTCTCACACACCCCCTGGTCCCTTCCCTTTTCTGCATGAGGTCTCTGCTCCTGCCTGGAAGTGAGCAGGCTCGTTTGGGCCTGCCACTCATTCATATGAATGGGGATCTGATGCCAAGCTGCCTGCTTTCCACAGCTTCCCACTGGGACATGAAGTGGGAGTGATGTTTCTGCATGGCCATGCCAGTGCAAAGACCCAACCTCAGTCTCAGGGGCTGGGGCTGTGCCCTGTCCTCCGGGGTGACATGGGGCTGGAGTTGGCAGCTTGCTCTGGGATGCTGTTGGACCACGTCAGCAGGACACTGAGCATGTGAAGGCAGCTGTAGTGCCTTGTGATGCTAAAGCTGCTGCATCCACAGGGTGATGGACTGCTGGTATGCTAGGGGGTGTGTGCTGCCTTCACATGGTGCCTCTGGTAGACTGCATCCTGGCTGGAAAGGCAGTTCTGCTACCCTGGCTCCTCCCATTCTCTCCCTGTTAGTGCCATGCTGTTGGTTTTTAATGGTTCTGCAGAGATGGCTTATACAAATGGCACCAGGTTGTATTTATTCTATAAAGCTTTGTAGGTATCTCACACTGGTGTCACCTCCCAGGGCACGGTGAGCATGAGGAATCCTCACCCTTATCTTTATTGCCAGTCCTGCCTGATAAATCTGCTTCCTCCTGGATGGCTGAGCCCAGTGAGTGAGCCAGAACCTCGGTGTGTGTGTGTGTGTGTGTGCACGCTGTGCTGCTCTGCAGGAGACAGCACAGCTTCTGCTCAGGAGCTGCTGGCAGGGTGCTCAGTGAGAGGCACTCAAACAAACCTAAAGGCTGCTTAACAACCCCACAGAGTTAAGGGAGCAACCAGCCTTGGCAGTGCTGTGGCTTTTTCAGCACTTTGGGGAATGGGGTTCAAGTTCTCCCCACCTTGGAGGGGTAGGAATTTGCTGTCATTTTGTGAGCTGAGGGCTTTTCCCAACTGGAGGCTGGGCTGTCGAGCATTGCCAAACTGGGCACTGAAATGGTGACCCTGGACTGCCACTGGTGCTGAGCACAGGGCTGCTGCACTGAGCAGTGTCTCCTCTGAACAGATCCTCTGGCATTCGGTGCCTTTTAGGGCAGAGCAGGGGTGCACGTTTCCAGCATGTGGTGCCCCTGCCCTGTTGCCCACGGGACAGTGGACTGTGGTGGCTGAGCAGGACTGAGCTGGGCCAGGAGCTTTGGTCTGGAGATTCTTGTCAGTGGCAGCATCTTCCCTGGAGCTCAGGCAGCTGTGGGAGCTGGGACCTTCCTTCTGCCCTAGGCCAGCTCCTGGCTATGTCCTGTCTCTGACAACAGCCTTCTCCTCCCTCCTGCTGCATCGCCAGTACCACCTTTCTCTCTCTTGCAGGTGTGAGTCCCTTGGGAGCCATCCCTGTATTCCACCAGCTCCTGGAGGTGCAGGTCACAGCTGGCTTCATGTGGAGCCCCAACAGTTCCCTGGGACCTAGCAGGTTCTGTGAGCTGCTCCACACAAGCTGGTTTCTCTCTGCCACCACCGAGCTGTCCAGTACTTGGCCTAAACAGGTACAGTGTTGTTTGGGGCTTCCTTCTGGGGAGAGGGCTTGCTATTGACCACCAGCATGTTCAGATAGCAACAACTGCAACATTGGCTATTGCTGATAGAAACCACAGGAGAACAGTTTCCTTTTGCCACCATCTCCAGGCAGAAAGGGCTTGTGGAGCCTGGCAGGGGCAGAGGAGCCTTTTGAGGAGCTGGGGGGGTGTCTCCGGGACCCCCTGGTGCTGCTAGAGCAGGGGTGGTCTCTGCCCCATCAGTGCCCTGTGCTGCTGAGGGGCACGGTGCTGACATTGCCTGATGCAGGTGGGAGGAGGGATCTGGCAAAGGCTGAAAGCTGCCAAACAGCTCCCATCTGAAGCCGTGGGACTTTGGTAGAGAAAGTGACTTTTGTAGAAATAAAGGAGACTTCCTTTTGGGTCAAGTGCTCTGGAAACATGATTTTGAGATTAAAGCCTTTTTTACTGGGGTAATACAGATTCACATTGCCTAAAGGAAAGTCTGCCTTGTGCTGGGCTAGTTTTCCTTCTGGGGGCATTGCAGTTGCTTTTGAAGATAAATTTTCAACATACAAAGGAAAAGAAGAAAGCTGAAAGAAAGAAATGGCTTTCAAAAATATCAGGGGTTCTTGTGCTCTGTTTTAATTTGTCAGCGTGTCTCTCTTGCTCATAACACCCCTACTGGGTGCAGGGCTTGTTCCTCCTCTTCCCTTTGTGCCTTGCTCCTTCCCTCTAGCATCCTCATCAAGTCAAGTATTTAGATTTTTCTTTTTTTTAACCTTTCCCCCCCCCCCCCCCGTTTTTAGGCCAAGCTCCTTCATGCTGCACTGGGTGGGGATCCCCCTTTGTGAGGTGGGCTGGGAGAGATGGGTGAGTCCCCAAGGGTCTTGGCTAGCAGGGAGAAGGCAAGACCAGCCCTTGGCCTTGAGAAATTGTTTGTGCTGGGAGTAAGGCTCTGAGTACACAGCCCTGCATCCGACTGTCTTCTCCTCCCCTGCCCTGGAGGGATGCAGCATGCAGGGCTCTTCCCTGTGCTGCTTAGTGTGAAATGCTGTAAAACCCAAGCATTGATTTCTCAATCAAAGGTGTCTGTTTGCTCCTTGGGCTGGGGCTGTAATGCCTGCAAGTCCATCTTTCAATCCCCAGAGGTTTGCTTGAAGATGTTTAAATCACCCGTTGTGCCTCACAGGAAGGGAGCAGATCCAGTCAAGCCAGCGCTGCCTGTGCTGGCTCACGGGTGGGCTTTGAACCAGGCAGAGCCCACAGAGCTCTTGAGTCCCCTGTGACAGCGCTGCTGGTGCCAAGCTGTGCTACAGGACAGCGCTGGGCTTCCTCCTGCCCTGGCTGTGGACCTGCTCCAGCAGGTCTGTGGCCTTCAGGCTGTGGGGGGTGTAGTCTGGCTGAAGTGGCTGCATGTCCTGTCCACAGATGCCAGAAACACCTGGGGACAATTTAGGTGTTTGTTTGGGTGTTTTTAAGTAACACCACGTTCCCACCTGTCCTTCCAGTATTTCTGTAGTGCTCCCATGTTTCCTCCCTGTTTGCAAAGCATCATTCCCTGTGTCTGATCCCTCTGTCCTTCTCTGGAATCCTAATCCTCCCAACATATCTTTTCTCCCTTTTTCAGCTGGAAAGGGGAGTGAGCAGTGGCTCTGGTGGGTATTTGGCCTCTAGGCAGGGCCAGACCACCACACCCTGTGCTCTTCAGGTGCTGTATAGCTGGTGTGAGCCCTGTTGCTGAAACACAGCTGCTTCTGCAGAGGAGTGCAGCAGCCTGGGTCAGCAAGGACAGTTGTTGCTCACAGTTGCCTTCCTGTAGCGATGAGGGTGCTGTCCTGAGCAGAGATGCTCTGCTGCAGCTTCTGCCCCAGCCTCTGCCTGCTCTGTCCCCTTGGGTTGGTTGCTGCCCGTGTTTAACCTCAGCTTTTCCCTTGCTAAAGAAGGGTGGGCAACATGGCAAGCCTTTTCCAAAGACTGAGGCAGGGGTGGCTATGCAGCCCTGAGGGGGGAGTGGGGGTTAGAGCAGAGCAAAGGGGAGGGCTGGTGACAGAGGGTGACTCCTGCCACTACATGCATGCAGCAGATTTCTCTGGAAGGACCTGAAGGGAGCATATCAAGGATGTCTCAGCTATTCAAGTGAGAGATCAAATTAAACTTTGCATCAAATCGAGGAGCTGCTCTATGCTGGGAGTTATGTCAGACTCATTACAGGTTTCCCTGTGCCAACCCCCCCAGGAGTTGGTGGAGTGAGAAAGCGATGCTCAGGGTCAGGGGGCTGTGGCTGCCTGCTCACCTGGGCGTGTTAATGGTGTGGGCAGAGGAAGGGGGAATGATTGCTTTAGCTGCTGAGGTACCTGTGTGTGGGGCAGGGAGGAGGGCCATGTCTCCACAGCAATGCCAGCTCTCTGCACCTCTAACAGCAAGCAGGGATGTGAGGTGAGGACTGGGGACCAGAGCCCCAACGTGCTGGAGGTATGGAAAACACTCCTGTCCCAGTTACCCATCTCCTCATCTCTCTTTGACAGGCTGGGAGATGGAGTCCCTTGGGAACTCTAAGGTGTCTGGGAGTAATCAGAAGGAGATCAGAATATCAGCACCACCAGATGTATGCGTTCTGACTTGCTTCTCATTGGGCACATATTCATGCTTGCTCCAGGCAAAGAAAAGATCTGGACAGCACGTTCTTTCCTCAGTGGGGACAGATTGCTTGGATGGTGGATGGAGGTTGGCATAAAAAAAGCCTGCAACCCAGAGGAAGCTGCCAGCGTGGTGGTAGGGGACTCATCTCCTGGGAATTTGCGATGCCAGGGGAGTTTGGCTGCAAAATCATTTCCCTCTGCAGCATGGCAGAGGTTCTGAGAGCTCCCAGGTCACCAAAGTGCAGCCAGAGCTGCTTCTCACCAGAGTGGTGGGGCACACACAGAGTTGGCAGACAGCACAAGGAAGAGAGGAGCACAAAGCTTTATCCACTGCAAAAACTAAATGACAGTCTTCTCTGGCTCATGTGCTAAGGCCAAAGCTTGACTAATGCTCTCTGATATAATTTTTCATCCCTGGTGCCCGTTGTGCCTTGCCTTAGAAGCACTCAAGCGCTAGCTTGGTATTTAAAAGCCATTTGCAAGGCAGCTGCTCTGCTGGCAGGAGGAATGAGTGTGACCCTGTGCTGTGTGTATCCTGGTTTGGGAGCAGGACGGCCTGGTCACAGGCATGGGCAGCTTGTAGGTGCCATGGGGTGGTTTCAGGCCAGGTATGTCTTTCAGTCCTGGCTGCTTTGGTTTGGGAGCTATTGCAGGATGTTTAGCATGTTTGGAATGGCAGGCTGCTCTGGCCGCTAAAAATCCCTAGGGAAGTAGGATTAGGAGGGTTCCCTGGAAGAGGAAAGCCCTGAGCAATAGCTCCCAAACCAAAGCAGCCAGGACTGAAAGACATACCTGGTCTGAAACCTCCCCATGGCACCAGCCAGATCTGAAGGGTTTGTTTATTCGCGGTGCTGGGTTTCCTCCTTCCAGGCCCTATCCCTGCCCTCCCCGAGGCACGTCTTTGCAGGGAGATGGATGCCAGGCAGGGGCTGTGTGGGAGCTTTGGCCAGCCCTGGTGCCCGTTTCCCTCTGTGCCACGCTTGCAGATCAGAGGGGACGTGAGCCTGGAGATGCATTTCCCCCCACCCCAGACCCAGCGGGACATCCCTGGCCTCCAGCCCAGCCTTCGGCATCGCAGGGACGGGCAAGGCAGGCTCTGCCAAGGCCCAGCCACGGATATCCCCTCTCTTCTCCAGGCTAATCCCATTCAGACCTCATCCTCCACTTCTTCTCAGGGAGGCTGCGGGCATGACAGGCCGGCTGCTTTGTTCAGGGCTGGATAGATTAGCTCTCACCCTGGGCAGCAGCTCGCTCAGCTTGCACTCGAGATAAGCGGGGCCATGTCCTCCCGGCTGTGGGACTCCTTGGCAGCTGCCGGAGCTGTGATTAGCCTCAATTTATGCAGGCTGTTAAACAAACACCTGCAAGGTTCAGGGACAGAGGAGCCAAGTCATTTTTGCAAGCAAATAGTCATGTTGCATTAAACCAAGAACACTGTCCATTTTTTTCCTTTGCTCTTGCTCCTTTTTCCTCTCCTTTTTCTTTTTTCTCTCTTTTTTTCCCTCACTGTTGTTTTTTTTTCCCCTCTATTTTTTCCCCTCTATTTTTTTTCCTTTTCTTTTTTTTTTTTCCCTGTGGTGCCTTTTATTGCTCCAAGACATGTCTGGTCCCTGTGAAATTTGTGGGGCTATGAGCCAGAGTGATTGCCCCAAGGAGCAGTGGTGACTTTTAATACCGGGTGATACTCTTGCAGCACTGGGCTGATGGCTGTGGGCATGAGCATGGTCATGACTTCTGGGGTTGATGCCATAGCTGATGGTTTCTAAACTTGTTCTGCTCTTGTTGGTTTCTCTGCTGTTTGCAGTTCTCTGTAGCTCCACACTCCCCCCATCTCCTGACACAGACCACCTGTTATTGCTGGCTGTACAATAGGCAGCATGATGATGTTGCACCATGATGTCAAGATTATTCAGTGTTAATGAAAGGGCTTAATGCAGAGAAAAGGGAATCCTGCTCCTCCAGAGACCTCATCAGAGAGCCTCACCTAATCAACCTGGGAGGGAGTCACTGTCCTGGTTTCAGTCAGGATAGAGTTAACTCCATTTGTAGCAGCTGATGGGATGCTGTGTTTGGGAGTTACAATGAAAGCAGTGCTGAGAACACCCTGATGTTCTTAGTTGCAGTCAGACAGTCAAGGACTTTCTCAGCTTCTTCCTATTTCTCTCTTCAGGAGAAAGGAGGGGCGAAGCCAGGACAGGTGACCCAGATGGGCCAAAGAGAGTATTCCATGGCAATGACGTCCTGCCCAGGAGAACGGGGGGCTGAGGGGAGGAAGAAGAGGGGCGGTGGCGGGACGCGTGCTGCTTGGGGGGACGGTCGGGTTCCGGGACAGCTCTGGGTGGTCCGGCCTGAGTTGTGTGGGTCGGGGAGAAACTGCATTGGGGATCAAGAGTTTCACCTTCTTTTGCTCTCAAGTCCTGTTAGCATTGGGATATTTGATCTTTCTGTTCTCTTAGGAAACTCTCCTTATCCCAACCCACGGGCCTCTTAGTTTCTTGGGTTTGGAGTTATTTCCCCTTCCTTTTCCCTTCCCTTGTTTCCCCCTTTTTCCCTCTTCCCCTGCTCTTGTACTTTAAGGAGCAGGCAGCTGCGTGGATCTCGGCCCACAGCCGGGGGGAAACCACGACAGTCACTGACAGTGCTGTGGCCTGCCAGCAAGGAGCCCAAACCAGTCTCCATCCACAGGCATCTTACAGGCAGGTGGTTTTCCCCTCGGATGGGACCTGCAGCCAACGATCTGACTCAAGCAGACAGGATGTTGCTGCCTATGAACAAGTATGTCTTGTCCCAGAGGGATCCCCCAGCCCTGGAGCAGATGGAAGGGGTTGGTCTGTGAACAGCAGTACCTTGGCTGTGGACCTGCCCTGTCTGCCACCCTGCGGGTGCCGTACACTTGTGTGCAGGAGGTGGATAGGTTTCTTTCTCCCTGGACTCTTCCGTGCCATCCGGAGGGAATTCCATCAGTGAAAGCCTTCAGTGGCTTCTGCACAGGCAACTGGAGAAATCCCATCCTCCTGGACAAAGGGCATCCAGCATTGCCCACCCCTGTAACACAGCCCCTTCCGAGTGGCCACGTCAAGGTGAGAGCTGCAGTGACCAAGCAACCCGCCAGCCTCTCCTCCATCCTCTGCTCTAGTCTCCATCATGCCCCAGGATGTTCTCTCTGCCCTGTATTTTAGCAAGCTGTTTGCTGAGTCCTTTTCACACAGAGAAAAAAAGAAAGTAGCTCTGTAACTTACTACAGATACAAGCAACGTGTGGCAGAGCTCCAGCCTTTGGCTCTATGGTCCCTGAGCATCAAACCTGGCAGACAGGAGGCAGATGCCTGTCCTCACTGCTGCCCATGTTCTCTGGGAAAACAGGGCTGCTTCTCAGGGCAGCTGTGGCAGCCAAGGAGGAGGAGAGGGAGTCCCATGGGGTGAGCTTGGGAAGTTGCTTTCCACTTCAGTTGCCTAAATTCAGTATTTCATTCCTATTGTGTTTTTTTTCCCCTAAGGCACTGAGCTTTCCCTTGGCCTCAGGGGAAGGATGCTGGTGTTGGATCTGGCTCTCCCAAAGTCTCACAGTGATCCTGCCTGTTTCTGTACCTAGAAGCAGCTGCAGTGTTTGTAGCTGTGGACCAAGCTGTTACTACTTCCACTGTGCTTGTGTTTAGGTTGGTTTGTAGACACGTATCTTCCTTTCAGCAGTATTTCTGACACTGTTCTTGGGCACAGTACCTCCTTGTCTCCCTCCTTGGAATGGTGAACAAACCTGCAGTGCCTTTTCCTCCCCTTCCCTGCTCAGCTCTGCATCTGGGCTCTACACAGGAGCTGGATCAGTGACCAGTTTTCTGGGTCTGCATACCTGGCCTGAGTTGGCAAAGCTTCTCCAGGAGGTCCCTTTCCTGTACCACTGCTGCTCCAATGGACCCAGATACTCCAGATCCTTTGGACACTGGGTGGAACAGGGAGGTCTGGGTGGCTCCTCTTGCAGGTGATCTGTGTTGTAGCCTGGGTCTAGCAGCTCTTTGCCCAGCAGTGGGGCCCCCCATGTGCCTACAGGTCAGGGCTTTCTGCAGTGACTTTTTTAATTTTAAGGCCCCTATTCTCCTAATGATGGGTTTCAGAAGAGGTCCAGAGGGTGTGCCACAGGCCTGTGAGAATGAGGGAAGAGGCAAAGGTTGCTCACTGATCTATGGCTCTGCCATTTCTGAGAAGTTGCCCTTGGGTGTGAGATCCCCTCCAGGCTGGGCTGGGAGGAGGGGGTATGGAGGGGAGCCCAAGTATTGTGGGTTTAGATGCACCTTGTCCTGCTCCATCTTCTCACCTTCATCATCTGTGCTGCCAAGCCAGAGTGTGGCTATGCCAAGGGTGACAACAGGAACGTGACTGCAGTTTGAACAGGGTGGCAAGGGGCCTGAAGCTTTCCCTGATTCTTCCCCTTCCAAGAACTCCATTCCCTGCCCCCAGCAGTGTGCAGGTTTTCTCATCTTGGCAGCCTTTTCTCCACCCTTGGATGGACAGACCTTTGCAGCTCCCTGAGCCCCAGCAGCCATTTCAGTGCAGCATCAACTTCTTCACATCCACAGGACCAGCAAGAAGGATGGGCACTGGAGGTGAGCGAGAGGGATGCCTGCTCTGGCCCAATGCTCTGCTGGGGTCTTGTTTTCCACTCTGTGGGGCTGGATGGGAACACAGAACCTCAAGGATTTCCTGAAGGAAAAATTATCTTGTTTTATAAACAGGTTTGGGTATTTTTTCCCCTGAGGTGTAGCAATTTAAAACAGAACCCTTACCAGCAGCTGTCACTAAAATGCCTATTCTGCCTTCTGACAACCTGCTCTTCTCACCAGCAAATGTACACATCTGCCCCATGCTAAATCAGATGTGCTTTTCATCCTGTTTACCTTTCCCACCTTGCTGCCTTGAATCCTAATCTGTAATGAAGGCTGCTGGCTTGTTCCTCTGCCAGAGCTGTGCTGGTCCCCACGTGTGTCCCCAGCAGTTTCCCCTTTGCACCTGTCCTGGGTGGGCTGCTGCAAGGAGAAGCTTCTTTAATCTTGCTTGTCTAGGAAGAGAACTGGAGAGAAATAGCTTTTATCAATCTGCAGGGCCACATAGGTGTGCTGGGGGCTGTGTGTTAATACAGCTGGCCAGTCCTTCTGTGCTGGGAGGGGATGCTTTGCTGGCTCACTGCACTGCTTTCCCCCATGGACCCTCTCCAGGCAGGGGAATCAGCCTTTCCTTGCAGCTCATGTAAGATGCAGGGCCCTGGGCATCCTCACAGCCCCTCTGAGGGGGGATGTTGGCACAGCCAGGCCCCACAGCAGAGCTGGGTGTCTGTGACGTCTGGGAGGTGAGTGGGGAGTGATGGATAACAGCCAGCCAGCTGCCCCCTCCCCGACTCAGGATCCATGTGTGGTTTGCTCCAGAGAGCAGGATCTGGCCCCACGCCTGCTGATGGCATGGAAAGCCCATTGTGCAGAGCTGTCAGCGCTCCCAGACTGCTGCTTCACACTGCAGGAGGAAAAGACTCCAAACAGTAATTAGCCAACACTGCCATTTCCAGAGCAACGGCTCCTGGCATGCTGGACAATGGGCTGTATGAGGCAGACAGGTGAAAAGCTCTAATTCTGCTAAGATAGATTTAAGTGGGCTTGTTTTCCTTTCAAAGGAAAGTAGGTTTAAAAGACCCTGACTCCTTTAAATACTTTTCTTCCCTTAACCAGTGAGGAGTGCCATTAGGAGCACTGGCTGTTCCTTTCCACCCAGCCAGCGTGGCTAGTGTGCTGCTTGTGACACACTGACTGCAGCAGCACCCAGGGCCTTGTGTCAGCAGCAAGGGGCTCCAGTAAAAGGCTCTGTTTTCCCTCAACAGCTATCAAAATGCAGAGTTTATCTGCCACCGCTCACCAGTGATATTACTTCTTCTATTAGCTGAAGCATGGCAGTGGGAGAGATAATTTGGTCTGGGTTAATGCAGCACAATGAAAAACTCATTACCAAGGCAGAACCGTGGGCTCCTGCTGCCCTCAGTGCCTGAGCATCCCCAGTTCCCTCCTGGGCTGGGGAGCTGGTTTCAATAAGCCATGGCCGGCAGCAGCTATCGGTCGTGTGGGAACAAGCGGGGAGCTCAGTCTGCAACCACCTACTGTTCCTCCACCGTGGCCTCAGGCTGCCTTGGGTGGCTTTTGGCAGTGACATGAGCGAGTGCTGCTGGTGCTGCCACCCTGGAGCCCATGCTCTCGCGTAAGGTGGGACGGCGGGAGCACCTGGCCCACATCACGGCCCCACCAGCTGCCGAGGCAAAAAGCCACCAGGCCGCAGAGGGTGGGTTCTGCCGTCGGGGAGGTTTGCTGATCCATGGAGAGGAATCACCCCTATGGGAAGGCAGGCAGAGGGATGTGTGATGAGAGACACCACCTCTGAATTCACTGCAACACCAATGTCCCGTGATTTGCTTTCCAGGAGACCAGACCCACGGCTCTTCATCTGATACCCACCTCCCACCCTGCCCTGCTCAGAGCCACTGAGGGGAGGCTCAACACAGGCTGATGGTCCTGTGCTGCTCCTGCCTGGGTGTCTCCTCTTCCTCCTAAGGTAAGTGCTACCAGTTGAGGTCTAGCTCTCAGGAGGAGCCTCGGGTGCCAGCTTCACACTGACCTTGCAAAGCACTTTGACTTGAGGACAGTTCCATGACATAGATGACTCAATAAGTTTTTATGGAGCATGGTCATTTATTGTGAGCCAGCATTTTCAGACTAACTCCACACAGTTAACAGGGTCACTGTCCCTGGGATCTGACCAGGGAACTCCAGACCTCCTGGGGCTGAGACATCCCTGCAGTTCCATGGCCTGGGCAATCTGCTGTGGTGCCAGCCTGCCCTGTGCCCCCATGAAGTGGCCTTGACCTTTTGGTATGCCTCTTCCCACAGTTTCATCTGAACTTTGCTGCCTGTCATTGCCAAAGCCCTGTAGGTGAGGTAACACTCGAGGTGCAGACAGGAGGGTGCATGCCTTTATCTTCTCACATCCTGGTGATATCAGCCCAAGAGTATCATGCTCTGGATGTTTATAAATCCTAAAGGAAACAAATTTCTTCTTTAATCCCCTAAGCATTTTCATTCCTTCACTGCATTGGTTAATATGGTATTTAAGTCATATGTCAGCTCTTGTTCACTGTAGCTGGGGCTGACTCATCTGTGCTTTCACCTCTTTCCTTTTCCTGTCAGCTTGGGTAGAGCTGCTACACGTTACCTCTGTGGCAGCACTCTGATTATCTCTGTCAACACAGACTGACCAGTGCAGCACTTCAGTGAGATTGTTGTTCTTGACAAGCATTATTTGCCCTGGATAAGTCAGATAGCATATCTTCATCTGCAGGTAATAAGCAGGAACATCCCCTTTCCTCCTCATCTGATGGCTTCCAAGTCTCTGTTTCACCCAAATGGGCTTTCCTTGCTCCCACACCAATGGGATGTAGAGATACCTGAGCTAACTGAGCAAGGAGTTGTGGCATCCAGAAGCACCAGGGCTGCTTCAAAAGAGGCTCTTGCCCTCTGTAACCATCCTGTCTTGAGAAGCACAAATGTTACCTCAGGCTGCAGGACTTCTTCCCAAGGTAGGTTGGTCAACATTGACCTTGCTGTCTAGGTGTTACCCTGGCAAGGTGTGGGCCCTCAGCCTCAGCAGGGAGTGGGGACCCACAAACCACTGCTGAGCACTGACCAGAAACATGTCTTTCTGTTGGGTTGAGGCATTGTACTTTGACATGTCTGTTTGCCCTGTGCTGGACATCTCTGCTGGAGCAGGGGCTGGGCTGGGCAGGCTGTGGTGTGCAGGGGAGTGTGGTGCTCCCAGGGTGGAGCTCACAGAGGACAAGAGGACCTAACAGCAGCTCTTTCCCATCTGTTGCTGTGGTGTATCTGGCCCTGCCTCCCTGTGTCCACTCATTTCCCCACAGTGTTGCTGCCCCCCAGTTAAGTCTCAGCAGCTATGTCCATCCTCCCTTTCTGAATTGATGTGCAGCTCTGAGCATCCCTGTGTGGGTGTCATGGCTGCCTGCTCCCTCCTGCAGTGCTTGGCCTGCTCTCTCATCTCTACAAGCTCAGTGGTCCTCTCCCTGTTGCCTCACAGCATTCCTCCCAGATGCTTCTGGGAAGCTTCCCCTTGAGCAGAGCCCACCCATGAGGGACATGCTGTCCTGCTCTGCCCACAAGCCTGGCTGGGGGGGGGGCTTGATTTGTTTTCTTCCCTTCCCCCAGAGCAGTAGGGAGGGCAGAGCTCACTGCTTGCAGGCAGAGCCACTCGTGCCCTGCCAGTGAGGATGAGGAGGCTCCTTTTGTGCCTCAGGCTGCTCTGTGCCTCAGGTTGGCAGGCTCTTCCCAGGCTTGTTGGAAGGGGGAAGGTGTGGACCAAATGGCTGCATCCTCTGCTTCCCCAGGGGGCTTGGAGCAGGTTCCTGCACACCTGCCCTCTCTTCTGAAGGGTGCAGAGAATTTATTGCTATTATTCATGTCGCTTTCATCAAGTTGAACCTGACAAGAAGAGTGCTATAGCCCTTGGGATGTTGGTTGCCCCCACCCCATGAGCTCAGTGAGGCTCAAACTGCCCTCCAAAACCCCTTTTCTGAATCACTGTGGGGTCAAAGCAGGCTTTGATGGAGCCTGTGGCACTGGGTTCTGTCCCCTTGGCTCCTCTAGGCCATGACTAGCATGAGAGGAGGCAGTGGGCAGCTGTCCTTCCCTGTGCTGCTTTCCCCTATGAGGAGAGCTGCACACCGTGGCTGCTGAGAGAAGTGGGGCTCCCTGGGCAGAAGGGAAGGAGCTGGGAATTTTGAGCTTCATAGAATCACAGGGGTTGGAAGGGACCTCCAGAGATCATGGGGTCCACCCCCTGCCAAAGCAGCTCCCCAGCTCATACTGCACAGGTCAGTGTCCAGATGGGGCTGGAATCTCTCCAGAGAAGGAGACTCCACACCCCCTGGGCAGCCTGTCCCAGGGCTCCCTCACCCTCACTGGGGAAAAGTTCTTCCCCATGTTGGTGCAGAACTTCCTATGCTCCAACTTGCAGCCATTGCCCCTTGTCCTGTCCCCACAGACACTGTCCCACCTCTTGCCTTTCACAGGGACTCTCTAGTCCCCCCAGCTATGCCCTGCAGCAGCATCCTGTAACACCTGACCTCCCCATGCACCACAAGCTCCCTTAGAGCTACCTCCAACCCCTTGGCAGGCTGCTGCAGCTGTGCATCTTCCCACCTTCACCCTCTTTGCTCTGCCAGGGCCTTGGCTGTGCAGGCAGCAGCCCCCCTGGCTCCCTGCCCATCCTGCCTTGCAGAGGAGCCCAACCTGACCCCCCTGCTCAGTCAGTTTGGTTTGGTTCACGTTACAGCTGAGGACAGAGTGGCAGATATTTCTGTGTGGCGATAGGATCTCCCAAGCCAGCTCTCCTTTAATAAGATCCCAGGCAGTGGAGGTGGTTGATTACCTTATCTCCCCTCCACAGATGTACACTAACCCCCTTGCTTACCAGCCTGGGAGGAAGCAGCTGCAACGCTGCTACCCTGCCCACTACACCCCTTTCCCTAGCCCATCAACAAAAAAAGGGAGGTTGGATGCTGAAGCAAGGCACAAACACTGGGCCACCCACACTTGTGCAGTTCTTGCCTGGATTGAGTGGCTGCTGTGAGCAGAATATGTGGAAAGGAGAAGGGGGAGCTAGAAATGAAGAGGGCTTTATCCAGTATGGAGCCTGGGAAATGTAGGAATTGTGAAGGGGAGTGAAGAGATGCAGAGAGATACTTGAGAGGAGTTTATAGCTGTGAGGTGGAGAGAATGATTTTTAGCATATAAAAGAAAAGGAGGAGGGGGAAGCCTGGAGAAGAGGAAGATCTGGGGAGATTTTATTTAGAGCCCCTTCCAGTCCCTGAAGGGCCTGCAGGAAAGCTGGAGAGGGGCTGTTGCCAAGGGCAGGGAGTGATGGGATTGGGGGGCAATGGCCTTTAGCTGGAGGAGGGCGGCTGGAAGGGGGTGGGAGGCAGAAATCCTTCCCCAGGATGGGGGAGGCCCTGGCACAGGCTGCCCAGAGAAGCTGGGGCTGCCCCTGGATCCCTGGCAGGGCTCAAGGCCAGGTTGGATGGGGCTTTGGGCACCTTGGGCTGGTGAGGGTGTCCCTGTCCATGGCAGGGGAAGCACTGGGGGGCTCTGGGGTCTCTTCCCACTGAAACTCATCTGAGAGTCTATGAAAATTAAAAAAAGCTCTTGGCAATACTCCTGGAAAACCAGAGTGTGTTTTGTATCTCTGGAGAAGGGATGGTGCCTTCAGCCCACATGATGGTGAACCCATGCGAGTCTGTGTCCATCCCTGCTGCAGCTGTGGGTCTGTCCATCACATCTGGGAAGTGTGGGGCTGGCAAGTTCCCCTGGCCCCTGCCCCAGGGCTGGAGAGGTATGAGGAGCTGCTCTCTGGATCACACACTGCTTCCATGCAACCGCTGAGTGAGGCAGGAGGTGAGCTGCTCCCCAGCTGGGCTTCTCAAAGAAGGGCTATGAAGATGATGAAGGGCCTGGAGCATCTGCCCTGTGAGGAAAGGCTGAGTGAGCTGGGGTTGTTCAGCCTGGAGAAGAGAAGACTAAGGGGAGACCCAATTAATGTTTATAAATATCTTAAGCAGGGGATGCAGGGGAATCAGCCAGCCCCTTTTCAGTGTCTGTGGGGACAGGACAAGGGGCAATGGCTGCAAGTTGGAGCATAGGAAGTTCTGCACCAACATGGGGAAGAACTTTTCCCCAGTGAGGGTGAGGGAGCCCTGGGACAGGCTGCCCAGGGGGGTGTGGAGTCTCCTTCTCTGGAGAGATTCCAGCCCCATCTGGACACTGACCTGTGCAGTATGAGCTGGGGAGCTGCTTTGGCAGGGGGTGGACCCCATGAGCTCTGGAGGTCCCTTCCAACCCCTGTGATTCTGGGAGATGGTTGATGCAGGCATTGTGGGAGCTTGTATAATGACTGACCTTACAGGAGCGGGTCTATGAAAGCACAGAGCCAGCTTAGCTTGCAGCCAGCTTAAACTGTGTTACAAAACACTGATACTGCTGCTGTTCAGAACTCTTCACTTCAGCCAGAAAGTCTTCAAGTGCCTCCTTGCACCCTGGTGCAGAGACAGAGCTGGGTCACAGGTCTGCGTTTCCCCCTTGCATCTCCTGTCCCAGGACAGGCTGAGCTGTCCCACCAGTACCTGCCTGGCTTCCAAAGCCAGTTTGGGTTAACCTGCTGATGTTTAACCAGTTGCCACCACATCTCTCTGAACCAGTTGCCCCTGGATGGCTGCCTGCAGCTCCAGGGCTCTTTGAGATCTCTCAGAGCCATGCAGATGAACCCACACCTAATTGCTTTTAAAATTCCCTGTTGCTATGACGACTCCCCAAGCGTGATACACTCCAGAGCGCTCTCTCTCTGCTCCCAGGTCTTGCATCACCACCAGAAAACTTGCCTGTGTACCTGGGTAGGTCCATGGGCTTTATTCCAGCTTTCAGAGGTAGCTGATAATCCCGTTGAGGCGTGAGCAGAATCTCTCCTGAGCTGGTGAAAGGTTTGCTTAAAGGTCTGATAATAAGGTTAAGGAGAGGCCAAGAGCCGCTCACCCTGCTGCTGAGCTCTTCAACAGCTAAATTTAGCCTCCTGAGTCATTGCTGAGTCAGCAAATTGGGGGCAGGGAGTCTTGATTTCTCTTTTCTTCCTTTTTTTACAGCTGCACTCCAAAGGCAAGCTCTGGGTTGGCTTGGTTTCTGCCCTAACCCAGCACGTTACCTGCTCACAGTGCTTTCTCCTGAAGCATCCTTGAGCCTGTCCAGAAAAGTGAGCTCCTTTCCCTGGCACAGGAGTGGCCTGTCACTCAGGCAAGCAGTGTCACTTCCCATCCTTGGTGGCCAGAGGCACAGAAAGCTCTGTTGGTGTTGTCTCTTACTGGGTAAGAACATCCCCAGAGCTGCTTGGAAGCACAGCAGTGTTTGAAGGTCCATCTGGGTGCTCATTTCCCAGCATGGTGCCCAAGAGTGCTGCAGCACAGCGAGTAGCAACAGAGCAGCTCTGAAAAACCTATTGGAGTGTTAAAATAAGCAACTTCAGCAGATCCAGATTTGCTGGACAGCCAGTGCTGTGTTGTGCAATGCCCAGACCCCCTCCAGACTCACTCATCCCTGTCCCAGTGCCAGGTGTGCAGCCATCCCACCCTCTTGGGCAGAGAGGTGGGCTGTGGGGGTCCTCAGATAGAGCAGGATCAGCCAGAGCTCATCGCTGTGCCTGCTGAAGACCCTCCCTTCCAGGAGAGAGCAGGCTAGCAGGCTGTCCAGGCTGCTTCTCCCAGCCCCCTGGACTGTGGGTCCTGGGAGCAGAATCCCCACTGCTACCTGATTGCATCAGTTTGTATTAAATCCCACTGAGTGTGTTTTACATCATTTGCTTCCTGTTTTACAAATGCAGCAGTTAATCACCTTGTAACAGCAGATGAAAGAGATCTGCATCTGTGGGGCTGGGAAACAGCTACAAAGGAATCCAGGAAAGCACCCACCAGCTCCACCCCAACCTCCCCCAGCTGTGCTGGAGGGGGCATGGAGGAGCCTGGTTGTGCTTGCAGACAGAGCTTGGAGGGACAAGAAGCCCGTGATGAACACCCTGGGCAGCTACATGTTCAGAGGGAGCCAGCCCCCAGCACGCTGTGCTTGTCCCCACAAGCCAGCCACGCTTGTCCCTGGCAGCTGGGGGTAAATCAGTGGCGTGTCAGGCAGCGGAGGGCACGGGGAGTGATGGGTGCTCTTCACCCAGGTCTGGGCTTTCACACCTTAATGATGGATGCTGGGCTGGGGGCTCTCACACTGTCTGGGTTGGTGGTTTTTTTAATTTTATTTCTTTTATTCACAGTAAGTGGAGGATGAAAAATCAGAGTGGTGGCCAAGGAGACAGCAGCCACTTGATTTCTCTTGTCTGCAGCGGGAGCGATTAATCTAGGCAAGGCATGGCAGTGAAGCAAGACCACAAGGTTACACAGCCCAAAGGCTCCAGGAGCTGAGGAAGATGCTGGACCAGCAGCCCCAAGGTGCATTCCCCCTGCATCCCTGCCTTGCCTTTGATCTGCTGCCGGAGGGAGGGGGGATGGTGGTCAGGAATCATTCCCCATTGGGAATGGTTCATCCCCAGCTGGTGGAGCAGCAGACCCCTGTTGTGACTGGGGAGACTATTGCTGTTGACACAACAGCAGGTTCCCTGTGCTGCCCAAGACCAGCCCACAAACCAAACATCCCAGAGAGGGAGCGGCTTCTCTCTGCTCCAGGCCTGCTCTCCATCCCCCTCACCCAAAGGACCTCTCCTCTGAGCACCCCTAAACCTCCTCTGCATCCTGCTGACCAGCGCTGTCACACAGGGACAGGTCTGTTACTGGTCCTCACTTCAAGGGGTCTTTTGAATCCTACCACAGTGCTTGCCTTCAAGAACACTCCTAATGTTGTCCTGTTTACTGACTCCTTTCATCAGCCCATCTTTTTTTGACAAGGAAGAGCAAATAATTAACCATGATGGATGTTTTGCTTGCTGCTACTGAGCAGCTTTGAGGATGCTTTGTGTTGGCAGCTGATGGTGCCTGTTGAACAGGAAAGGGAACAAGGTCTTGGCCCCTGGCCCAGGACATGTATCACTGGTGGGGAGTCTGAGTAGCAACATCCCAGGAAGGATGCTGTCTGTGGTCCAGGATTTGAGCAACTGCGGTGAGTGGGTGATGGAGGGCAGACAGCAGTGGGGGCACGGGTGTCTGCCTCTCCCCTGCTATTTATTATGCCATGAAATCCAAGGTAACACTCATCCACACATGCTGCAGAGGGTTCCATGTGTGTCAGAGCTGTTTACATAGGTGATAGAGCAGACACCCTCTCAAGAGAAAGGGCCCTGTGAGCCGAAGCACGTGTGATTGATGGCTGCCCCTGGCTGCCTGTGCCTTTGCTGGGCTGTGAGGAGGAGCCCTGGAGCACCCCCTCACCACAGGCTGGGAAGGTAGGGTCCCTCCTGGCAGCTGGGTCCCACCTGCATGGGTAAAAGCTGGGGGTGGGTTTTGTAGGGTTTGGGCTCAGGGGGCTGTGTGAGCTCACTCTCCTGCGTGTGACTGTGGCTGATGCCACCCCAAGGGAGGGTTGGATGCTGAGGGATGCAGAGAGTGCTGCAGGGCTGCTTGGAGGAGCTGAGGCTCCCAGTGGCTGGTTTTCCTTGGAAACAAGTTGTGTGCCATCGTGCTCTGTGCATGCCTGTTCATCTGACAGCTTCTGAGCCCTGTGGAGGGTCCCAGCCATGTGTGACAGTTGAGCTGTCACCGATGCTGACAGGAGATGTTCCTACACAGAGGTGATGTTGCTAACACAGAGATGTTCCTGCATGTCCTGTGAAAGTGCAGCCAGGCAGGAGAGGGTGATGGTGAGCACTGCTGCAGAGGGACGTGCAGGAACCTGTCCTCACGTGTGCGTGGCCCACTCATGGGTGAAAGCTTTGGCAGATAGTGGCAATGTAGATGTCAAACCTGGGTGAGCCAGGTGACATAAATCCAGATATTTGGGATTAGTGCAGGTAATTTGTTTTAAGGATGGATGATCAAATCCCTTTCCTGTAGGTGCCTGCTTGTCACAGGAGATATTCCTCATCTCCAGGAGAGTTTCTCCACGTGAATGGATCCAGCCCTCTCTGGGCAGACAGTCTCTGGAGTTGCTAACCAGTGTTTGGGGTTGGTTTTTTCCCCCTCACACTTTTGCAGGTGACTTCTCCTCCCTTTTGTCTTTCTGAAACATCACAGGGCTGGGAAGGACCATCTGCTGATTTGATTAATGGCCCTTTTCTGAAAAAGCAACAGAGATGAATGTCCTACTGAACATGGCAAAGAGAAATGGGGAAACAGGCTGGCTAATTTTCAGCTATTATTTTGGAACCCAAACTCCTTCCCAGTATCAATTTAGCTATTATTTCAAAAACTAATTAATCTTCACTCAGGCAGCTCCAAGGGACCCTCGTTTAGATAATTAACAGCCTCTGGATTATGAAAAGTCTTGCTTTTGGATCCTACCACATTGCTTACCCTCAAGAACACTCCTGCTATCATCCTGCTTACCAACTCCTTTCATCAATCCATCTTCTTTTGACAATTAAGAGCAAATAATTAACCATGATGGATTTTTTGCTTGCTTTCTTGTAGCTTGGTTCCATCTTTTTTTTTTTTCCCCAGTCCTTAAATATTCCTCAGCCAGGCAATTTGGGTTTTGGTGGTTTTGCAGCTAATTACAGCCAAGGAGGCCAAGTCACTGCTGCTATGAGGAGCGTCTGGAGATGGGGCTTATGGAGAAGCTGGGCAATAAGGTAAGAGAAAGGTGATCCTAGAAGGATAGGGGATGAGACTTCCCCCTCCTGCCCCTCCAGTCTTGCACAATTCAAAGTGAACTTACCCACATGTTGTGGTGCCAGGGCTGGGCTGAGCCCCCTGCCCTGGGGAGTCTCATCCTGGCCGCTCGCTTGCCGCTGCAGCTGTGATCCTCTTGACACATGGGATGGCAGGATGTCCCCATGCTGTCAGGGCTGTGGGGCTGCTCTGCACAGCAGCAGCGGAGGTGATGGGGTGGCACAGACCCAGAGGCAGCAGCTGCGCGGGTCTGCATCCCATGCAGACCCCCAGAAGGTGCCCTGGGCTCTTGCTGACCACAGGGAAGGGAAGGGAAGGTGGGCTGGCAGCACAGTGCCATGCTCAATGAATCTGAAGAGTGGCCACAGATGACCCCGCTCTGCTCACTGCACCTGCTGAGTGCTGCAGCTCTCCATCTGGCAGCCTGGAGTTTGCTTGTGGGGGGCAGAGGGGCTTGGAGCCATGAGGAGCTTGGCCCTTCACCCCCTTTGTCAATGGGATAGTTTGGAGGTTTTCTTCATCTTAACTCGGGGCCAAACTGGATTTGAGGTTGGCTCCACTTGGCTGAGGGCTGAGAGTGCCAAGGATGTAGTACAGCTTGGGCTGGGGACCTTGGGTCCTATGTGGGGAGGGGGACAACCTGGAAGTAAAACTGCTCTGTCCTCTGTCATTCTCATTAGGTCTGGCTGAGTCTGCAGCACGTGGACTGCTCTGGGCAAGCAGCACTGCAGAAGCAGCTCTGGAGAACCTTGAAGGAAACAATGAAACCTTCCCTCTGCTTGAGTGATCCAGAGGGAAAAGTTGCACAGAAAGGAGATGCTGATAACTCCCTGGGAGATAAATCTGTGCCATCAGCCTCATCTGGGACACAAGGTGAGCAAACATGCTGGGGAGACATGGACATGCTCCAGCAGCTTGGTGTAAAGAAGATTCTCTGTCAGACATACACTGGGGGTTTAGTGTCTGTAGCATTAGTGAGTCTTAAACATGTATTTCTTAAACATAGGCTTGACTCACAAGCTCAATATTTGTGAATGTATAAAGCAGCCAACATTTCCCTCTCCTACCCAGACTTTGAGCTGGGTTTCCTGGGATCTCAAGCTATTGATGGACCAGCTCACCTTGTGAAACCATGCTGTGCCCATACCAGCACGAGAGATTTCCAACCCAACCTCCTCACCTTGGGGGCAGTTCCTTGAAGGAAGCAAAGAGGATTTTTGGCCCTCCCACCCGTGCTGGGTGGGAGATGGATGTGGCCATAGTCACCCAGGTTTGGGCTCTCTGGAGCCTGTGGATGTCTGGAAGGGTCCTGTAAGCCTGACTTGGCAGGAGAGGACACCCACGGTGCTCTGCAGCACAGCTGGAGAAGCCAGAGCAAACTGCTGCCATTCACAATAGGTCTCCCTACAACCCTGATGGGGTAGCACTATGAGACACCAGCCAAGCAAGCTGGCAGCAAAGTCTTGTGGCTTTTTGTTTTGTTTTTAAATTGGTTGGAAGCAGCAGTGCTGAGGCACTGACAGCCTGACTCCTGGTGCTAGTGCCAGTGCTGGGACCAAATCCTGTCTCAGGAGGCTTTAGTGAGAGTTTTGCCTTCTGAAGCAGGGTTTGTATGTGTGTGTCCCATTTTCCTGTACTACCCAGCAGGGTTTGCCCACCCATGTAATGTACAGCCAGGTGGGATGCAGGGAGAGATGGGAAGCCTCCACCCAGAGCAAAGTCCCAGACACCCACCCCATGCTTAGGAGGGGTATGGGTGGGGGCTCAGGAGTGTTGTAGTTTCTATCAGTATTACCTCAGTTGTGGAGGGGAAGAAGATGAGGAAGAGAGAAAATGCTTCCTCTTATGAGAATGGGGTTTAAGAGCACCTTCCTCAGATGGGACAGAGCAAGAGGCCAACCTCCCCTTTGCCCCCAGCCCCCTGAGCTCAGCTCCTCTCGGGGCTGGAGTGGCACAAAGGGATTCATCAGGTTATTCTGGCTTTAAGTATGTAGGCATGGATCTGGGCTCAGGCAGAAAGAAATGCTTCCTGATGAGCTGCTTACTTTTTCATACAACGTTTGTGTCCAATAAATCTCTGCAGGCAGAGCTCCTTGGTCTAGCAGTTTGACTCCTAATTAAATATTTACTGAGATGGCACCTCGCCCTGCCTCAAGAAATACTGTCTTTTCACCTCCACCTCCTTTGCAATGCTGCAGTTTAAGGAGAGCCATTTAAAGCCTCCCATAAAATGGAGAAAAGCAATTTTCTCTTCACCTTTCCCATCCCTCTTCCTTTCCCCATCTGTGAATAAAGTTTGTGGGAGGCCCTGGAGCTCCAGCTTCTTGGCAAACCATGGGCTCTGGTAGGAGGGCTGGGTATGTCCCCAGCGGGTAGGATGCACTCTCCTTTCACCAGTTATCAAAGTCAACAGCTACCTGGGAGGGAGCAGGAGCAGCAGGACTCCCCAGGGAGAGGGTGAGGCTGATGGAAACACCCTCCCTGCATTTGCAAGCCCTGGGGGAGATGGAGTGGGGAATGGGGTCAGGCTGGGTGCTGTTGCATGGGATCATCAGTCACCCAAGGGTGGGTGTGTGGGATGGTTGAGCTTTTGGGGACAGTCCTGGTTTTAACTGTGCACTGCAGTATGCTCTTTTGGGTGAACCAGGCATCTTCAGGGGAAGGGGAGAGAAAAGGGTCTCTGGTTTGAGCTGGTCTGTGTTGAAGGATCACCCCAATGAAGCTGCTGTGGGAGCCCCCCACAGGAAGGTGACATAGACCCCCCTCCTTGTCAACCAGGAGACTGTCTCATGTGGCACAGCCCCAGGGCTGCTGGGGTGAAGGACTGTGGGTCTCCCATCACCCCCTCCTACTGCAGCCTCCATGCTGCTGCTGACCTTTGGGGAGGCTGTAGGGCAGGAAGGGCTCAACCACCCCATTGCCATGGGGACCTGCCTGCATCTGTTCATTGCTGCAGCTCCTTGCTTCCCCCCACCCTGGAGTGGCCATCCCCCCACCTCCCATCTGCCCAGCTAGCACCAAGCCTCCTGCACAATCCTGCCTGGGACCCTACGGCCTGGGTGACCCCCTGCAAAGCAGGGCCTTTCCTCTGCCCTCCTGCCTCTCTGGGTTCCTTTGCATAGATAAACCCTCAAACAGGTGCTTTGGGAGCTCCTGCAGCCCCCCTGCACCCCCCAGACACGCGTGCACCCCTGCATTCCTTTTGCAGCAGGGCTGTAAGGTGGTGATGTACCTCCCTCACCTGGCTTCCCACCCTGGCCTGAGTTTATCTCCTTCCAATTCAAGAAGTGCAGATAGTGGGTTTAATAAGGCCCTGCCTAGGAAAGATTAGTAACGATTCCATTTCCAACATGTCCTGACTGATGAGGCAGCCTGCAAAACAAAGCTGAGCCAGGGACAGGCTTGGCAGCTAATTACTGCCCTCCACATCCCCCACGCTGCCACCACTGCTTCTAATTGCTCCCTGGGCCTGATTGCTTTCGCTGTGGCTGGGGTTCAGTCGCAGCTCTTTCCAGGGACTCTGCTGTTGCTGCTTCCCCCTCTGCTCCCCTCCTCCCTCCCCCTCTTCTTCCGGTTTATTAATGAAAACCTTATCTGTCTGTGCAGATAATGGCAGAAATAATTCGTACTCATGAGGTCTGTCAGGCTCCTCTCTTCTCCCACTCCTCTGCCCCCAGCTCCTCCCTATTTGCAGTTTCCTGGGTGCTTGGTTAGTGCTGGGAATGGCATTGTGGGGGGAATATTTAGACCTTACTCACCCACACAGCTTTCAGCCTTGCTGGCTGCCCCAGGCTTGGGGCTGTGCTGGGAAATCTCCTCCTATGGCAAGGAGCTGGGATCGACAGCACTTGGGGCCCCTGCACAAGAACATCCCACTTGTCCTTGCTCAGGGCAAACCTGCTGCATGTGGGCACCTGCAGTCAGATCCATTCAGTGCCTTCAGTCCCAAGGGACACAGTGGGGGCTGAGGGTCTCCCCAGCCCCATCCCTCCAGGAAAGCAAGGACCAGCCCCACATTTACATGTGTCCCAGCTCTTCTCAAACTTCCTTTTTTTTTGGTTTTATTTTTTTGTTTTGTTTGTTTTGGTTTTATTTTCTTAGTATTCTTATATTCTCCTTTTCTTGGCTTAAATCTTTCAGCCTGATAAAGGATGACAGCACTTCTTGAGTGCCTGGGATGGCATAAATAATTCCCAGGCTGAGAGTGAGATTTACAGTGATATAAATGTCAAGAGTGAGCCCAGTTTGTATTAATGGCCTTATTAGTTATGTTGCTGTAAAATACTGATACTCCAGTTGTTAAGCAGCCATGGTTTTGCTCTGCAGCATTAATTCCATGAATTGGGGCTTCTTGATATAAATCTTCAAGTCTGCTGAAGCCCATTAGAGAATCCTTCCTGATGTGTCAGAGATTGTCAGCTGGCTTTGACTGGCAGACACCTGGGAGTGGAAAAAAAGCTGCTTGGGGTGCAAGAACAGGGCAAAAATGGTGAGTGCTGCACCCTCCACGGGTGGGCTTGCAGCTGCATCTTCCCCCCCTCACCCCTGTGGGATGGGGATGCTGTGGGACATAGTGAGTGTCACACAAGCACCCTGGCCACAGCAGGTCTGGTCCTGCTCAGAGCCACACGGTCCCTTGGAGGTCTCCTGGCCGTGCAGGGACTTGGGGGTGGGGGTTTTTCACTCACTGGCTGTGGGAAATGCATCTCAAGGTGCATCCCAGACATCAGGTCTGGATGTCTCCTGTGAGCTGGACGTTGGCTCATGCCCAGGCTCTGGCTCACCAAGGCATCTAACCTCTAGGTCCCTGGAGGAGAAGGAAAGGGAGAGAAGGCTGGTGCCTGTCTTGGGGTTGGGAGGAACAAATCATGTGTAGACAGAGATACCCATAGTGCTGCTGTCATTCCTCTCTGTGCCCTCCCCTGCACTGTCCCTGTCACCACCACTTTGCTGCTGTCCAGAGGTGAGTTGACAGCCAGGACATCTCATCTGACCCATGGCTCCCAGGTGTCCATCCTTACCCCCATCTCACTGGGCTGCTGTGAGAGGTGTCAGCACTGTCCCCATCACGTCTGTCCCTCCCCTGTGCTGCAGCCCCTGCTCATGCCACAGCTCTTCTGCAACTCTGCAGACTTTCCACCAGTGATCTGCCAAGTGTGCAGGGAGGGGAGGGGAGGGGGGAAGCACCACTATGATTGAAAATAAATGATGCATTATATGAAATAAATGTTCTGGTGCAGCCAGCTTGCTGCAGCTGCTTATTTTTATTTTTTATTTTTTTTCTTCCTAGCATTTGGAGGTGCCTGGGAAAAGGGGGGGGGTCAGAATTAAATGAACAGCAGCTCCCTGGGTTGGATAGGAGTCCAGACTGAGAAAGGCAACTCTCTGGGGCCGTGTTGAAGGTCTGTGGGCCATGACATGCAAGAATAGATCAAGAACGTTGCAGGGAACCTCCAGAGCCTCTCCTCTGCTTGCCACCCCTTTCAGTTGAGGACATGACAGGTTTTACACCCTGTCCCCATATTTGTATTTCTTCCCTCCTGCCCTGGGATCCTGCCTGGCCTCAGCCCTGTGCCACCTGTAACCTGTCCCCTACGTGGTCAGCCATGCATTGCCTCGGTCAGCACTAGGGTTGGCCAAGGGCAACCAGTGCTCTGCTGCTCCCCTGCCTGGGCACACCTGTGTTAACACATGTAGAGCAAGCAGACCCTGGGGTGGGGTGGGCTTTGTGCCAAACCTTCCTGTGGTGGAGGATTAACTCCTGACACTGCTGTTTGTTAGGGGAAGAGCCTGTGTTTTCCTGGAACACAAAGCTTTCTCCAGGCTTGGACCCCCCACATCACTGATTGACCACAGTGAGTTTCTTATGCCTGGGTAAGACTTATCCTGGATTATTATTTAGCTGCTAATTAATCTTGAGAATGATGTAGAGGCTTTGAACTGCTGTTTGCAGATTGAGTGGATCATAGAATCATAGGGGTTGGAAGGGACCTCAGGAGATCATTGAGTCCAACCCCCTGCCAAAGCAGCTCCCCAGCTCATACTGCACAGGACAGTGTCCAGATGGGGCTGGAATCTCTCCAGAGAAGGAGACTCCACACCCCCCTGGGCAGCCTGTCCCAGGGCTCCCTCACCCTCACTGGGGAAAAGTTCTTCCCCATGTTGGTGCAGAACTTCCTATGCTCCAACTTGCAGCCATTGCCCCTTGTCCTGTCCCCACAGACACTGAGAAGGGGCTGGCTGATTCCCCTGCATCCCCTGCTTAAGATTCCTGCTCTTGTCAAAGAAGGATGGATTTGGAGGTAAGATCCCAGGTCTGAATGATTTTACCTCACTCTGCCCATGCAGGTGGGATCAGCTCCTGCCTCCCTCTCCTGTGGGGCCCTGAAAGACAAATCTCCCCAGAAATCAGGAACAGAGTGATACTGGGAGGGATGCTGGCTGAGATGGTGTCCAGCTGGGGTGTCCAGACACCGACCAGTGTCTGCAGGGCTGAGAGTGAACAGCCCAGCCCTTTTCTCCTTCCACAAGTGTTCTTCCCTAATATATCTTGTTCACTGACAGACCCATCACAGCACTGAGCAGCAGCTTAGACATCAGGCTGCGTGGTGTCTGGCAGGGTTGTGATGCCAAGGTCCTGACTGCTGGTGCTTCCCCAGCTGGGGATATTTTGCAGATGAGCAGCTCTGCCCCCCAGAACTTCCAGCTAAAAACTGGGAAGAAACTGCATGCCCTTGGGGGTGAAGCCCATGGAAGATGCTCTTTCTTCATGCTGGCCTCCTGTTCCTGCCTGTGGGCACACACTGGACTATGGTTATCCTTTGCATACCTGTGTCTTTTTAAAATATGTTTTTTCCTTCTCTGTGCTTGCAGGGATGGAGGGCAGCTCCATGGAGGGCTGGTGGGTTTGTGAGCTGCTGCACTGGTTTGGCAAAGGCTGGGGAGAAAGAGTTTAGGCTCAGGTTTTCCCAAATTCTGTCCATCACAAAGTAAACAAACTCCCCAGGGCAGGAACAGCTTGAAGCTGGAGGCAGCACAGGGGTTGAACATCAGTCACTGGCTGCTGGGTGAGACCTGACCAAAACCCCACGGAGGTCAGGAGGCAAACTCCTGGCTTCCCAACGTCAGGCTGGGAAGAAAAGCCAGCCCACTTAGAAAGCAGTCCTTTGGCATCATGCTGTTTGGCTTCATGTGCCCTCAGCAGGAGCAATCTCGAGCAGGAAACCCGTTGGACCTCAGCATGTTTTGGTTTTAATCTGCCATGGGCTTGTGGTGCTCTGAAGACAACATTGTCCCTCAGTGCCTGGGGAGGTGGGAAGGGCAAGTTAAGCTCTCCCTCCCCCTACAGGGCTCCTCCTGCCTCTGCTTTATCTCTCCAGAAGCTGTATTTGAGTACAATTCACTTTATTACTAATTTCTTTTACACTGAGGCTTTTAAAGTGCCTGGGAATGGGGGTGGTGTCACAGAGACACTTTACAGCCCACCAGCTGTGACACAGAAGTGCTGTTTAAACAGCCAGCTCATCTGAACCTAATAGGCAGAGAGCTGAGAGCTTGCTGGGCAGCACCGTGTGTGCACCCTTGGAAAGGCTGCATGGAAGTGAATTGGAGAGCAGGGCTTCCTCCCCAGCAGCTGCCCAGGCACCATCAGGAGTGGGATAACATCACCCTTGGACCCCCTTGGTGTTCTGCTGCCCAGGGGACTTGGTGCACCCTGGGGATGGTTGAGCTGGCCAACATGGGCAGATGATGGCTTGGCGGCCGTGTCCTGTGGGTAACCCATCTTTTTGAGACCAGTGCCCTTGATTCCTCTGCCCACTGGAGGAGAAGTCTGCACCCCTGTGGTGGTCCCTCCCTGTCTGCATGGGTCCCTCCGTGCCAGCCAGCCCCAGGGGAGCCCCCCCATGCATTGCTGGAGCCACAAAGCCACTTCCTGAGCTGCAGAAAGGCCAGCCCCCTGAGCAGGGAAGCTGAGGGTGCCCTGAGGTGCCACTGTCACCCCCTAGCCTGTCCTCCCATGGCATGTGCTGGCTCTGGGGAAATGGATGTGCCTTCACAAGGGGTTTATTTGTTTTTAATCTGGTAGCTAAATTATATTCTTCTCAAATGTAATAAGTGAGAGGTTTAATCATACCCAGCCAGCCAGCACTGATGGAATCTCAGTAGCAGAGGAAAATACTGCACTCTTGTTTGTTCATCTCCCCCTACACTTCCCTGGAGATGTCCCAGCTCCTCGTGCTTGGTGGCACTGGCAAGTGCAGACTTTGCTCTGCTGCTGACTGAACCACCCCCCATGCCATACGTGGGGCCATCGTGGCGAGACTGCTGCCAGCCCACCTTCTCCTCCTCTCCTTGTCCAGGTATCTGGGCAGCAGCGGTGGGCACATCCTCCTCAACCCCTTTCTTTTTAGGAAGAGGATCTCCCCTGGTTCCCCTGCCTCTGGAGCTGGTGTTGGGTTCAAAACCTCTGTCCCAGGTTTTCTACTGCCCACCTTGGTGCCAGAGGCTGGTCTTAGAGCATCTCCAGGTCTTGTCTGCCTGCACCTTTGGATGTGTTGTGGCCCTGGGTGGTGGGGAAGCAGAACTTCTCTGCAGGCTGGAAATAGCCCTAGGCAAGGGTGTGAGTGGAGATAAAGACACCAGGCTTCACTGGCTTTGAATTAGGGGGCAGCACCCTGGACATCAGGCCAGTTGGATGGAGGGGTTGGATGGAGGGGAGACTCCATGTTTTGCCTGTGCATTAGAGCCCTCAAAACCCATCAGATCCCAGCTGCTTCTGGATATGCAGCTCCACTGCCACCTCTCTCCAGATGGCTTTTCTCAATCCAGGCTCAGCCAGAAATAACTTGTGTGCACCAAGCTCTGCAGATAGCTCACCTCTAGGAACACAGAAGGTGGTTCAATCAGAGCATCATTCCCAGTGTCCCTTCCATGCTCCCGAGTGCTGTGGGACTGGTTGGGATGTGCCAGGTCCTCTGTCCAAGCAGTTGTGTCCCAGGTCTGGGGATCCACAGCTTTGCCATGGGAGCTGGCCAGCAGCTGGCTCAGCCACATCCCTGCAGGGAAGGATGGCTGATGGCTTCCAGGAGCAGAGCGGGTGGCCCAGGGGACACAGCACCTGGCATTGCTGCTGTAGTAGCTGGGCACCATTGTCCCCAGCTGCAGCATTCCTGTCTCTTCTTACATGTGTAATATGCCAACACAAAGGCAGGGGATGCAATTTATTTTGTGTAGGTTTAACTAACTTATTAATAGTCTGTAATGCCAGTAATAGCTCATCTATAAATCTGTTCTTAAGAATTTATAGGGCAAATATTCCAGTGCTGTATTAAAGGCACAACTCATAAGTGCCCAGTGGCTTCAGCAGCAGGAGACATTTATCCCCCAAGAGGCATCAGGCTCACCCCAGCTGCTTCCACCCAGAACCTCTAAAACCTTGGTGAAGCACGTTATTTTAGGGACTGTCCCCTCCAGCCAAGAGATTTCTGTGACCTGATGTTCCGTGTGGTGTGGCACCTAGCCCAGGGCAGGTGCCAGCACCATCCAAAGTACTGACCCCATCCCTGCAGGCTCCTGGTCCTCCCCCACCATCCTCCTCAGGGCCTCCCCCTCTCCCCAATCTGCCACCACCTCATCCTGAACCTGGGGTGACAGTATTTACTGCTGAAGTGTAATTGCTAATCAGATACAGGCAATCAATTCCCTCCCCGCCCCACCGCCGCCTTTCCCTGCTGAAGGTGACTCCTGCAGGAATTCAGATTTAAAAATAAAGGCAATAATCACCAGAAGTTGGTTAAATTAGCATCAGGCTCATTTGCACTTGGTGCAAGGATGAGGCAGAAGGTGCTTCTGCCTGCCTGCCCTGCCCTCACTCACTGGATACCCATAGGAGATGCCTCCTTCTGTCCTGGGCCTGCTGCAGTCCTGAGCCAACATCCAGTGTATTTAAATGCAAAACACCATTGCCCTTCATTAAAAGCTCTGTCATCACCCAGACTGCATGGGAAAGAGTTATTACATGATTAGGAGGATTAGAGGGCTGGAGCACCTCCCCTAAGAAGAGAGGCTGAGGGAGCTGGGCTGGTTCAGCCTGGGGAAGAGAAGGCTGTGGGGGGACCTCATTGCAGCCTGCCAGTCCCTGAAGGGAGCAGAGGAACAGGAGGGGAATCAGCTTGTTCAAGGGCAGAGACTGGCAGGACAAGGGGGCTGGAGTGAAGCTGAAGGAGGGAAGGGGGAGAGGAGATCTTAGGTGGAAGTTCTTTACAGAGTGGTGAGGTGCTGGAACAGGCTGCCCAGAGAGGGGGTGGATGCCCCATCCCTGGAGGTGTTCAAGGCCAGGTTGGCTGGGGCCCTGGGCAACCTTGTGTAGCTCCAGGCCTGGAGGTTGGTGTCCCTGCCTGTGGCGGGGGGCTTGGAACTCTGTGATCCTTGGGGTGCCTTCCAACCCAGACCAGGCTGTGATTCTATGGTTAGGTTCCCAGTGGCACACAGCTTCTCCAGCAGCCGTGGTGATGCACATCAGCCATGTCAAGTGCCCATGGTGAGCCATTGGTGCCCAGCCAAGGGCTCTGCTGTGTCTGACATGATTTTCCCTCAGTGGTGGCTGCAGAGCAAGCATGGGAGGTGCAGAGGTGCTGGTCCTGGGGGGTACAGGGGTGTCACAGCGCAGGAGGGATACTGCTGGAATGGCAGGGACAGGCATCTGCTCTGCACCCCAAATTCAGGCCTCATGTCTGCCCTCAGTGAGCCCGCTGGCCTGCAGGGTCTGGCCCCAGCACTCCCCATCAAATCCAAGTGGGAGCAGACCTGGTGCTTCACGTGCCTCTTGGCAATTCCCCATCACCAGGATCTGGAGACGCCACTTCCTTCTCAGTGGAACAGGTTTTGTAGTGGAGGGGTGTTGATTCTCAGCTCATAATTTAATTAAGAGAGAGAGGAGATCAAAAGGGGACTGTATTAAAAAATAAATCAGGTAGAGGGAGTGGAGTTCCTTCCTTTAATTACAGCATGGATTTGTAACAGCCAGAGACTCCATCAATCACAAAGGAAAGAAAAGGTGTCAAGTGGAGAGAAACCTTCCCTGGGTTAATTACTGCTGACGGAGTGGATTATTGGCCTGGGTGTCAGAAAGCTGATAGCTCCTCAGTGGCTGCTCAGCAGGGCTGGGTGGCATGAAACCCCATCGATGTTGAACATGGCAGTGCCAGAGGTGCCTGGCAGGTGCAGTGGGGGAGACACCAGGGCTGTGGGGCTGCGCTGGCTGTGACAGGCCCGCTCTTGGGAGCCACAGGCCACGCCATCAGCAGAGCTGGCAGGAACTGGGGCCTGGCTGGCAGCAGCCTGATTTGTGGAATAATTAATTCTCTTTTGATCATCTGCTGTGTAAATCATCAGTGGCCAGGAGTTAATCATGCATACGAAATGAATCCTTCTCCTGCCTTAATGAGCGCTGAATCGTGACCAGCATCTGTTTCCTCCCAACACTTTCATCTTCCTGACACTCTGAACAATTGTTTCCAATATTCTCCTTTTATTCTATTTTTAAAAAAAACAGTATCTGAGAGCCAGCAACCTTCCACTTTGCACCCCTGCTCCCAGCGTTGTCCCCCTAATCTCTGGGTTTTTTTTAGTCTTAGGCAAGGAGTTGCTTTTTGGGAGAGGCTTAGGGCTCCACAGGTGCTCACAGGGGAGGAGCCAGCTCTCTGCTCTCCCAGCGAGGATGATGCTGGTGGTAGGACCGCCTTCCCCACGGCTGAGGCCAGGCTTTTCATAGTTCACAACAAATCACAAGCCTGTTTGAACACAGGGGTGTTTCTGCCTCCCATTTACCTGGAGCAAACCGCAGCTAATCCACCTTGTGCGCAACCGACTGAAGTTGTAATTGGATTAATTAGAGAGGAATCAGTGGCCACTCTGGGGAGGTCATGTCCCTGTGCCCATGGTGGCCAGGTGACATCATGGGAGGTGTGGAGGCCAGCCCCACTTTCCCAGGGCTATCACATTCTCCAGTCCTGAGACCCCTGTGCCAACACAGCGGCTCACCTGGGCAGAGGAATGGTGGGGGGAGGTCTGTGGGGATGGGGTACATACAGGGTGGAGGAGGGTGCCTGCCCTGCTCTTTCTGAGCTAAATTAGGTCTAACCTGGCTCAGCTGGGGAACCAGGGCTCACTGGAGATCTACTGCAGTTGCCTAAATCAAGTGGAAAAAAAGAAGTCCTGAGGAAAGCAGGCAGGTCCCATGTTGGGGGCTGAGCTGGCTGGAGGTGCCAAGCACCAACCTGCAGCAATTTTGAAGCCCTCTGAGCAAACCCTAAGGTCATCAGCAGCTAAACAAATCAGCTAACAAAAATCCCCAACCCCAAACTGCTGAAAATGGGCTCTGAACCCCAAACCCCACCTGGACCCAAGGCTGTGGGATGCCCTTGGATTTCATCCCTGCCAAAGGGAGCTGGAAGCCACCCATGAGCCACCAGTCCTGCTTGGGATGGTAAGAAGGGGAGGCCAGTTGGCTTGTCCCAGCTTTTAGCTACTTTGTTCCTCCCTTTACCCAAAAGGAAGAACCAAATCACCCCAGCTCCTCTACTCTCCAGAAAAATGAGGTGTTTTCTGACATGAATTGGCTTCCCCAGAAGGCAGCTGTGGTGAACGTCATCTTTGGAGATGCACAGGATGCAGCAGCAGCAGCCCCAAAGTTATCTAGGTACTTTGGGTCTGAGGAGATGCCCTGGGAAGGACATCATGGTTCTAACAAAAGGGAGCAGGAGTCCCCAGCTGAGTGGGAGGGGTTTGCCACAGCGCCAACCTCATCCCAGCTCCTGATCAGCACCGATAAGGAAGAAGACCTTCCTGCGAGCCAAGCACCTGTAGATGACCCCAAGTGCTCCACAGGCTGTGGGAGGCTTGGGAACATCACATCGCTCTGGCCAGCAAATCCCACCATCCTCAGAGACCTGCTGTGACCCTTCAGTGAGAGTTAGGAGCCGGGGGCTCTCAGGGCAGTTTGCAAACCAGCTCAAAAGGTAACGGCAAGGTCAGGGAGAATTTGGGTTCCTGGACACGTCCCTTGTCACATCAGTTCCCACAGCGTACTGTAATTTAGTCTGGTTTAATTGGTGCTTAAATTAGCCACAAATGGAACAGCGCTGCAGCTGCGTTCGAAAAGATATAGAATTACAGCAGAGTGAAACAGTTTCACATTTCATTAGTGCATCTTAATGGGAAGTGTCTGCTCCCCAAACTCTCTGTTTGCTCTCCAGAGTAGTAAAAGTCACACATTAGCAATCCTGCTGCCCACTGATGCTGCAAAATGCTCTGTGTGCTCTGCAGGGACAGTGGTGCTGCTCCACAGGAGTGGGAAGCCGAACATTTAGGGGGCTGGGTGCTCTTCTGAGGAGCCTGTAAGTGGCTGGAGCTAAGCAGAGAGCATCCCATGTCCCAGAAGAGCATCCTGTATCCCAGGAGGAACATCCTGTGTCCCAGGAGGAGCACGACAGCCCATTTCCTGGCTGATGCTGCCTGTTCTCCCAGCTTTATCAAAGCTCCAGCTTTTTCACAAGCAGGGTAATGCCTCCAATCCAAATCAGGAAGCTTTTTCAGTTGAAGCAGCTTTTTAGCAGAAGCTTATTTAATGCTTAGGCTGATGCCCTCAAGTGCTTTATTTTACAGTATTTTTGTTCCTCTCCATTTTAAGTAATAGTCTATAAAAGCCAGAATGTGGCACTTTGCTCCCTCCTGCTTCATCCCCCCATGGCGTGGGCAGCCTTGCATGGTGGGGGCCAAGGAGGCAGAACAAGGCTCCTCTACCCATGGCTGCTGCTACCCCAACATGATAATCTGGGGAGGGGGAATAAAAACACTCAGGAGAGGTGATTGCAGAGAGTCAAACTGCTTGTCCCAGCAGCGTACCCCAGGCAGGGCAGTTCAATAGCTTTGGGTTAGTGGCCGGTGCTCTGTGTCTTGGGCAGCATCTTCACCACCCAAGCTCTGGTGGGCTTGGGTGGTGGGAACTCATGATGTGAAATGAAGTTAGAGGTCTGAGCCCAAATTGAAAGGATGGGGATTGCACTGTGGCAGCTTCTCAGATCACCCAAGGAGATGGGCTCTGGTAGCCACGGTGGGCAAGGAAAGGCGAAGGGTGCTGAGGCTGGTGGGATTTTACAGCTCGAGCAGTTTGGGGAAGCCAAACCTCATCTGCCCCTGTTTTGGCTCATGGGTTTGGTGTGGCGAGGTGCAATCAGGCACAGGGAGGTGCTGGAGGAGGAGGGGGCAGGGGTTGGCCTTGACACCAGGACCTGGAGTGAGCTGAGAAGTGGAACATCCCAGTGCCAGCTTGGAGGAAGACACATATCCCAGGTCTGACCTGTCCCACCCCAAGCTGGAAGCAAAATCCCAATGCCATCCAGCTCTGCTGCCCAAACCTGTGCTGAGCCTCCCTGAACTCACCCCTCCAGCCAGACCTTGAGTTGAAAGCTGGCATCCAACCAAGCTGCTGCCTCTTTGTTAGGTAGCAATTATCCCACTAGGCAACTCTGCTGTTTGTGTGGTCAGAGTTGCTAACTGGGAAGGTGATGAAGAGGGCAGCTTGCTGTTTTGCCCTCCCCATCTCTCAGACACATCCTCGGGGTGCTGGGACCCTCTGCCCACAGTAGGGGGCTGTTCATGCCTGCCACAGCCAAGTAAGGGACTTTCCTCCATTTGGCCCTGCCTCTCCTGCCCAGACACAGGCAGCTGTGGGCTCCATCCCCCTCCACCAGCTACGTTTGACCTTTGGGCACTGGTGCTGGGAGAGCAGCAGCGGCTGCGGGGCCTTGCTGCACAGGCCCTGGGGCCTGGCTGGCTGCTGCACCTCAGAGGGGGAAAATTACATTTTCATCTCCATCCCTCCCCCCACTTCCCACTCTGGAGCTTTTTTAGAGCCCAAAGGAAAAAAGGCCATGGACTGGCTGTCCTGTGTCCCCTCTGCTCCTGCCCTTTTATTCCCCTCTTTCCTGCAGCTGCAAATGGCTCTCTGCAAGTGCTGACACTCAGCCATCCCCAGGCCTTTTCATCTGCCTAAAGATCAGGGCCAGGTGGCTTTGGGAGGTGAGTGGAGAGGAGAAAGAGCTTTTCTTGGAGCAGGTGCTTGGCTTCCCAGCCTCTCCCTTATTTATAGCTCCTAGAGAGATGTGGTGGGGGGAAGGAGGGAAGGGACAGTGTAGTTGCTGCTACTGTTCTGCATCCCAGGGGCCAGTCTGGCCTTGCAGCCACCCCAGCTGTGGGTGCTCCTGGGCTTCCCATGGGTGAAAATGGTTCTTCCACGGGTGGAGAAAGGAAGGACCTTTGGCTAGTGCCTCATCCTTGAGTGTACCCAGCCATGAGGACAGGCTGAGGGAGGAGCTGGGTGCTGGGCTCAGGGCTTCACAGGCTGCAGGACCAGCTGGGAGCCATAAAGAGCCAGAAAACAGGTATTTCCCACCAGCGAGACTATGAACACCCTCTTGCAAGGGTTTGCCTCTGCAAAATGCATTCACTGAGTTAAAGATTCTCTGGCAGCAGCGTGGGGCTGCTCAGCTGCCCACCACCCTCCAAGGGCTGTCTCCAGCTCAGCATGTGGTGCTGTGCATTGTCCCACAGGTGTTTACTGCTTCCCCACCCTGCAACCCAGCCCATGCCACCTTTATCAGGAAACCCACCTCAGGTCCAGCCCCACTGGCATTTCCCAGCCCCTCTACCTGGGTAGACCCACATTCTGACCTACTCAGCATCCATCTGCATCTGCCACAGCATCCAAAGCAGAGCAGTGCCTCACCTTGCAGGTTCACATCTCAGTTGCAAATGTTATTTTAAGCAAGGAACCTTTCTTCTTCCTCCTCCCTGGCCAAAGCAGGAAGATGTTGCAGCAGGCAGCCACATTGCAGAGGGCAGTGGAGAACCCCCTCCTGCCAGGCAGGGCTGGCTTAGTCAAGGGAATAATTGGTAGATGCTTTTGAAGTGCTGTGAGTAGAGGGCACTCACAGCCTTTGTTTATTGACTCTTGAGTAGTAATGAATACTTGCAAAGATAATTATTGATTCTCTGCATTTGCAGTAAACCTATTTGGCTGGGGAACAGGTGGAGCAGCACCACACCAGTGCTGTGTGGAGCCAGGACTGAGGAGGTTTGGGCAAAACCAACCTCTGACTCTTCCCAACAAGCACGAGCTGAAATTCAACATTTATAGAAAAATAGTTGTGCAGCTCCAGGAAAAAACAAGCTTTTTTCTCCCTAGGAGGGGGAACAGATTAAAATTTAATCCTAGTTAAACACATTTTCTCCTTTCCCTCCCCTTGGGAATACACAGCTTTGCCCTGTGATCACTTCTTCCCTATGCCCCTGAGCTCATCCTTCCTGACAGCAACCAAATACCCAGTTGGTGTTCACCCAGAGCAGGGACTGCTCTCTTTTCTCAATTCCCACCCACCCTCCTGCCCCCAATTCAAATCCTGGGAGCAGGAGGTGATGGGGGTTGGGCTCTTTAAATGTGGGAGAGGATAAAGCAGAGGAAAGCTGGGCTGGAAGCCCTAAGCATCTCCATCTGCCCCGGAGCCAGGTACATCACTCTCAGGTTTCTCAGGGGGTTTTGGGTCCTGACTGGGGGTTTGTGGGGCAAGAGGGTGCTGGGTGTTTGACTGTGTGGTGCAGGTGGTTGTAGGGCTGCAGAGTTGGTGCAGTAAGTGGTGCAGGGGGCTCAGCAGCCCCAGGCAGAACCCTGTTTGTAGCCCCCTGCACCAGGTGGAGAAAGCCCAGGCTCAGCCATTTAAAAAAAGCCAAATTAAAAAAACCTCAAACCCAAATCAAAACCCGAAGCATAGAAGAGCAGCTCTCTAAGGAAGAGGCCTTTTATTTTCTTTCATTTGTTTCTCTCTGGAGGAAGCTATGCAGCTATCCTCCAAGTCCTGGTTTGCCCATTCCCATCCCAGGAATGTCTGCTATAGTTTATCCTGCCTGTGTGTGGGTGCAAACATTTGGACCTGGCAGAGCTCCATGCTGTCTCCAGGGCTGTGAGTAACTTGGGGCACTGTTTATTGTGCCTGTAACTGCTGACAGATGATGGTTTGATGGGGCAGGCCGTGTCTGCTGGGGCTCTGGGGATGCTGCTCCCCAAGTATTGCTGTGACCACTCTGGGGGCTCAGGGCAGGGAGGGCAGTGTGGGCTGCCTGTGCCCCACAGCACCAGCCCCATGGCTCCTCAGAGGGGCACTGGCCTGGGTTCAGGGAGGCATTGGCAGTGCTGTGGGCTCATAGAAACATAAGGTAGTGCTTCTGCTTATGACATAGTGCTTTTTCTGGGTGTCTTGTATCCATAGTGCTTTTTCTGGGGATCTTTTATCTTTCAGGCTGTTTATTTAGGAGGCAATCTATTACAGAGCAGTTATTCTGTAGCAGGGAAGTCTATTCCTAGGAGCCTCTGTTAACAGAGCCAATTGCTTAATTGGCTCGCTGATGTCTCCACAAGGTATGCCAGGAGAGAGGGTTCTTGTAATGATGGCAGCCTTCCTCCTGCCCACACACCACCCGTGCTGCTAATTTAGTAGTGCAAACATTTATTATTCCTTTTATTTGGTAGTTAATTTGGGGGAGTTTAGAGCCGTTCCAGGCCTGCACTGAAATTCCATGGGGTGCAGCAAGGACCTGGCCACAGCTGGGGGTGGATGGACTCATCCTGCAAAGCCCTGGGGCCTGGGGGGCTGATGCCTTGCAGGGTGTTTGGGTAATAAGCCCCAAGCAGAGGGCTGGTCCTGACCCCTACCCCATGTCTGGGTCGCTCACCAGCAGGGCACATGTGTCCTTACATCTGAGCTCTGTGATGAGCTCAATGTTCTCTGAAGGAAAACAGGCTCCTAAGGAACAGGCTGTGTGCTATGGGAATGGCTAGGGGCAGGGAGGGGGCTGTGCAGAGGAAACCCAGGCTTGGATTTTGTGGGGCTGCAAGTGCCTGTCCCTGCCCATCCTTGGGAGAAGAGTGATGGGTGAGGGGGTAGCACCCATTCCTGCTGGCAGGAAGCTGTCCCAGGGCTGGTGTGTGCCTGCTGTGCCTTCCAGGGATGCTGCCTGCACTCTCCCAGCCATGCCTTCACAGCACCCTCAAGTCCCCTGCCCTTTGCCAGCCATGGCAGTCCCTGAAGGGTCCCCACTCTGACCTCTCCTGCCTGTGGCGTGTGCACGGTGCCATGGCTAGAGCTCACTGCCAGCCTTTCCCAGCCCAGCACGGAGCCCGTCGCCTCCGGGAAGCCTCTCTGAGGAGGGAGCATCTCCCTGCTGTGCGTGAATGCCATCCTTCCTTGTCAGCTTTTGGGAGATGTCTGGCAGAGCTGGCTGAGTTCAGATGGTGCTGGCTGCTGAAGCTCTTGCTTTGCAGCTTGGCATGGGGACACTGCTTGTCCCCAGGTACCAGGGGGCAGAGCCTGGCACTGGGGGCAGAAAGTAAAAAAGGGGCTGGGAAGGAGGAGTTTGGCAGACAGTGCTGTTGGGATGAGCTTTCTGCTAATTTTGTATTTACCACAAGAAAGCAATCAAATTTCTCCATTATTTTTGTGTTTTCTCAGCTCCCAGTGCCTATTGTTCCTGGCTCCATTATCCCCCATCACTTACATAAATGTATCGTGCGGGTTTCTGAGGCACAATAGAGAGTGTCTCATCCATCCAAGGTCACCAGCTTTTACTTGCGCTTCAAAGCATCTGGTAGGAGAAGCATTTTCTCCTAAAGATGTTTTTATTGTACTCTGTGCAGAAGCTGAGGGAAATAGCACTGCTTTACTTGTGTTGCCCCAGGCTTTCCCTCCCTGTTTTCGCTCACCGGGTCCCAGTGGGTCAAATTCTGTCCTGTGAGGTGAGGTCCAGTTTTCTGAGCTGGCCAGAACCCCACTGCTGGAGCCAAGAAGCAATGTGCTCTGCCCTTGTCCCTCTGTATCAGCACCTATTAAATGGGGAGGGACAGGCAGAAGTTAAAAAAGGATGGTGGTTTTCTTCCTGATCTTGTCTGCATACGGGTCCCAGTACGGACCGGTCCCGGTGCGGTCTCCATGGTCTCCTGCTGCTTTCTTCCTTGGCCATCTGAGCTGGTGACCCTTTCTTCCCTCATGGCTGGTAATACCTGTGAGTGGGCCACCAAGCAGAGAGGCAGCCGGTAGCCTGTGTTGGGGGACAGGGACTTGTGGGAGCCCAGGCTGGTGCCCGGCCCTGGGGAGGTTGTGACCCGCAAAGGGCATGCGAGGGGGTAGAACCCATCTGGGAGAGGACCCTTGGCTGGGGAAGGTAAGGATGGGGATGGAGCAAGGGGGTCGCTGGAGACCGCGGGTGGAAAACCCGTCTGTCGGGTGGGAGCCCCCCAGAGCCCCCCCGGTGCAGGGGCGACCAGAGGGGCGGCCCGTGTTTTCCGCAGCGGGACGAGCGAGCGCGGCCCCAGCGGAGCCGCTGGCTGCTCTCCGAGCTCCCCTGCCCCGCTCCGGCCGGGGCAGCCCGGCAGCGGGGTCGCGGTCCCCGGGCCGGGCTCCCCGCGGCTCCGGGCGCAGCGGCGTGCGGGAGGCGGTGCCGGGGAGGGGTCGGCGGCGGGGCCCGGCCCCTCTCCCCGCCTCGCCGGCACAAAACGGGAGGCGGAGGCGGCTCTGGCCGCACACCTCCCCGCCAGCCGTTCCGGGACCGAGCCGCGCCGGGGATGTAGCGCTCAGCACCGCGGAGAGCGGCGGGGCCGGGCCGGGGGTGGCGGCCATGGCCAGCGTGCAGCAGGGCGAGAAGCAGCTCTTTGAGAAGTTCTGGAGAGGCACCTTCAAAGCCGTGGCCACGCCGCGACCCGAGAGCATCATTGTGGCCAGCATCACGGCCCGCAAGCCGCTGCCCAGGTAAGGGCTGCCGGGGCACGGGGAGGGGGCTCGGGGATACCCCCCATCCTGCCTCCGGCTGAGGGCTGCGCTCCCCCGAGCCTCCTCCTCACCCCCACATAGTACCTCCCCACAGCCCTATCAGGAAGGTCTGGAGTGACCCCTCCGGTTAGGTGCTGGATCTACTGGGGATCCCCCAGTGCCTGGGGTGGGGGGATGTTGGCTGTCTGTCCCTCCCCCAGCCCCCTGTAGGCGCTCTGCTCTGAAGGGGAGCGGGCTCAGGAAACTTTATCTTGGTGGTGCTTGGAGCCCAGGAGCTGCCTGCCTCCCACAGTGAGCAGGGTGAGGGCCTAGAAAGCTCTAGCTGGGCAGTGGAGAGGGAGAAGTGATGGAGGTCATCAGCCAGAAAGTGTGGTCACTTCCATCCCTGCCTTACAGACCAGGGGGTGTGTCCTGTTGGTTGTCTTGTCTCTGTGCCTCCCCTTCATCAGGGACCCTTGGGAAGGTGATGCCCCGTGGAGGGGAACAGCTCCCCCCCAAAGCTGATCCTTGCCTTGGCACAGAGGGGAAGCTGATGCACCCCAGGGAGGTGCTGCCCAAGGTGCCTGCACGCTGCTATGGTCCAGGGCAGCTGCGGGTCTGGTGTTTCCCAGCTCTCAGAGCTGAGTGGTCTCAGCTTTGCATGGCTGGTGCCTGCCTGCCCTGTCCCTCCTGCTCCCAGGGAGGCTTGTATCATCCCTCACCTTTTGCCAGAGCAGGGGTCAAAACCCCATGAAAGGAAGTGGGGGGTTGCTTGAACTCACTAGGCTTCTCAGCTGGGCTACTGCATGGGCAAGGGTCTGTGTGGTTTCCTTGCAACACTGTGCTCTCTAATTTAGACTGGCTTTATTTTGCTGACTGTCTCAATACTGGTTAAAAATCCCCTCTTTGAACTGTTTTTGTAAGAAATGGGGTCTTTTGCTGGTTCTCCTCTCTTCAGTCTGTATTTCTACTGCAGCTCCTCCCCACCTGCTGTGGGGAACAACCCAAAGTTTCGTGAAGGCAATGGGCTGGGAGTGGAGACTGCAACAGGCTGGGGGGCTCAGCCTGTGCTTGGTGGCAGAGAGCTCATGAGGAGACAGCCCTTGGGATGCCTCCTGTGCCAGTGGAGCCCATGAGCTGCAGCAGGGTTGGGGGTCCAGCTGCTTGTGCAGTGGGGCAGGGTATCACTTCTGTCCCCATGGCCCAGAGTGAATTTTGTTAATCTCTCTGACTGCCATCAATCAGGGTAGGAAATCGGGAAAGGCACGGCTTAGGCTTCCAAAGAGAAGAGCAAATCTCATTTCCACAGGCAGTGCTTGCAGAGCTTCAGCCTCCGTGGGGGACAGAAGCCACTATGCCTTTCTCCTCCTCTGCATCAGGCTATGGCCAGCACCCAAAGGGGCTATGAGCAGGCTGGGTGCTGGCTCACACATATGCTTTCTCCTGCCTGAATGTGCCTGAGCAAGCCATGCTGATTAAATATCTTGTATCAGAGACATAATAAGGCAACAAATTAGGGCACTGGGAAAATACAGTGAGCCTGAGTGCCAGGAACAATGTGATTTGGCTGTTTGGACTGCCACTGATACCCTGGTTGGGCTGATGAGGCTGGGAATGTTTGTAGCTCTGTTAAAAAGTTAACGAACGCATGTGCCTCCCTGTCTCATTGGCAACACCAGCACCAGGAGAACCATGTGTGCAGGGGTCAGGAGCTCTAAGTATGTGGTAAAATGGACCTGCCAGCTTGGCTTTGCCGTGTCTTGCACCTTGGGACCAGCAGACCCTGTGTGCCAGGGTCCCTGAGCTGGGATGTGCTGTGTGCTGCTGCTGGCTCCCTGTGTCAGTGCAGCTCAGCTCCTTTTGTTCCCTCTCAGCGTATGCCGCCAGCCGGGGAATATTCCCCATGGTGCAGCCATCTGCACCACTGCCCTGGCTGCAGGTGTCGAGGGGGAACAGCCCTGGCGGGGCTCTCCCTAGGGTCTGGGGGGTTCTTGCTGCACTCCCCTTGCCCCCATGCTTCAGAGGGGCTTTGCTGCCTGGGGGAGCAGAGAGAGTGCAGTGCCTGGGTCCCCTTGTGAGGGCTGCAGCCTGGCTCATGTCGTGTGGGGCTCTGCCGGCAGCCCAAGGTGGTCTTGGCAGGATCGTGCCTATGGGATCCCAGAAGCCATCCCCAGGAGCCTCACAGCGGGTCCCCATCAGGGTACACAACAACATCCCCAGTGCCCTGAGCCAGCATCAGGTTTGTAGCCCAGTAAGGGCCAGAGCCAGGCTCTCCCCATCCTCTGGAAGAGCAGCCCCAGCGTGTGTGGCAGCTCCTGTCGCAGCCATCTCCGTGCCCAGCTCCACTCTGGGTTTGCTTTTCCTGGAGGTTTTGCTGTGCTGCTGCTTGAATCGGCCTCTCTTTCCTGACGATGCTCCTGGCTAATTTAAGAGCAAATGACTGCGGTGCCAGTGAGCAGAGCGCACCAGAGAGGAGACACAGAGACCAGTTAGCCAACTGAAAAATTGAGATGACCATCTGGATTCCTGGTCTCTCCCACACTTGACAGCTGCCCCTCTGCAAATGCTGCAGATCTCTACTCTGGATCTGGCCCCATGCTTTCTGCAGCAGTGGAGGCAACAGTGTGGTTTCTAGGCCAGCTCTGCCTGTCTCTCCATCGGTTTTCCTGGCTGAGCCTGTGCCCTTGTTGAGTGCCAACAGGCTCAGATGCAGCATAGGGGTCCTGCCGGGAGCCCCTGAAGTGGGCATAGACCAAATATATCCTCACAGGGTGCTCTGGGCATGGTTAAAGGCTCAGTCCTGCCTCCTTGTTGGGCTGCAGTGTGGTTCTGGGGGCAGAAGGGGATTTTTTTCCTTCCTCTTCCTTCCAGCCAGCTCTTCTCTGTGCCCCCTCCCTCACCACCTCCTTGCTGCCAGTCCCAGAGATAAAGTATCTTTTACCTAAATTCCCTGTGAGGTTCAAAGGATTTGTCCCAGAACAAAAGAAAACACTCATCCCTTCTCTCCAGGTCTTACTGGGTGGGGGAGAGGGGGAGCTGCTCACTTCATCCCCAGCACAGCTCCATGCCCGGAGCAGGGTTCTGCCAAAGTAAATGGATTATTGACCAGTTTGCAGTGTGAAAGGAAAAACCAAGGTGATGGGGAAAGGGGCTTTTCCAATTAACCTTTCCCCACGCAGGGGCTTTGCTATGCAGCCTAGGGCTGGGCTTTTGCTGGGGGAGCTGAGGGATCTGGTGGTGTGGGGAAGCAGGGCTGTGGCTGCCCCATGCTTGCCTTTGCAGGGGTGTTGCTCTAGTACATGTGAAATCATGGGGTGGTTTGAGGGCTGGGGACAGGGACCCCTCACCCTGATGAGCAGTGGTGCCCTTTCTCCCTCTCCCTGACCTGTAATGATGCTGTGTTTCTCACCTGATGGCAACTGGGAGGGTTTTGCCCCTTATGAACTGCAAGTCTCTTTAAACATCCCGTGCTAGAGGTGCTGCCAGTCTCAGCCCAGACTTTGGGGACCCTAGTTTCTACTTCTCAGCAGGGCTTTTGCATGTATCTCTTTCCTGGCTGTGACTTCAGCTGCGGTGCGGTGGCTGGGAGCCCCTTCATGCTTGGTGCCTTGACTTCTCCCAGGGCTGCTTCATATTTCATACAGGCCTGTCTGCTGAGGAACCCGTGGGTGCTGGCAACAGCCAGGTTTGGAGAAGCTCCAGAGTCCCCCTGGGACCCAGAACTGGGGGCTTGTGGGGTGCTTTTGGGGATGTTTGGGTTCTGTCCTCTCACCCTGCCAGCCATGGTTGTGTGACACAGGCTACTCTGTCCCAGCACCCCAAACTCAGCCAAAATTCACCTTTAAGTGAAGAGCGACGGCGCTGTCGAAGACTGGGGCTGTGGGTGCCATCTCGGTGCCTGGGGAGCCCGCTGATGCTGCGTGAGCACAGGCGGTGCTGGGAGAAAGGAGGCTCCCGCATCCCTTCCTGCCAGATGGTCAGTCTAAGTGGGTCACATGAGGGCAGCAGAGGGGATTTGTGCTTTAACCCTTAATCCCCTGGGATGTGCTGTGCGCGGAGGGGGAGGTGTGCGGCTCAAGTGGGATTAAGTCCAGGTTTGCTGCCTGGTTTGCTCTTGTGGGTGATCTTGGAGGCAGATCCGGGTGTTGCTGCTGCAAACCTACTGGGACAAGGGTGACATCCCCCGCTGTGATGGGCAGGAGTGGCTGTGGCACTGCAGTGTCGGGGGGAGGGGGCAGAGGAACCCCATCAAGGGCGGGAGTCGGCTGAGCGGCTGGGGGCCAGAGCTCTCCTATCCCAGGCCTCCGGCTTCCCAGCCACACTTCGGTTGCCCTGAACCCCACTCATACCCACTGGGCTGGCAGCCCCTGGGTGTCGGGGTGCGCTGCTGGGGAGGAAGGCTCTGCCTTGCTCTTAGCTCCCCCGCTCCCGTTAATCCTCCCCCTTGTTGGTCCGGCATCTGCTCTGCGGGAAGAGGCGGCGGCAGAGCAGGCCTCGCCAGGCGCCTGGCTGCCATCTGCTCCCTCCCGCTCCCGGCGAGCCCGAGCACTAATGAGCCCGTGGCCCTGGCCCAACGGGGGGAGAGGGGCCTGAAAAGAAAAGGCGAGGGAGAGGGGGGCTGGGGGGATGGAAAAAAGCGCCCCTTCCTCAGAGGGGCTGTCAGTGGGGAGGCCTTTGTCTGTCCTGCCCTCCGGCTCCAGCTGGATAGCGGGCGAGCGGGGTGGGAAGAGATAATTAGGCAGCTCGGGAGCTGCCGGAGGCTGCGGGGAGCCGGAGCAAAGGAAGGAGCTGCGGAGGAGCCGGGGTGCCGGCGGGAACTCCTCCCTCTCACAGCCTTCGTTGTCCTCCTCTTCCTTTACCCTGACCCCATCCATCTGCCTCTCTGCTCGGCCAGCACTGGGGACAGTGTTCCTGCTGGCTCCCCGCTGGGGTGGTGGACAGCTCTGTCCCCAGCGTGGTGGCCCTGGCAGCACGTCAGGGAGATAGGGATGGAGGTTCCTGCCAGGGTTGGGTGGGATGCAGTAAGTGCCAGGAGGTGCAGTCAGGCGTGTGTCCTTCAGCATGGGAGGGTATACAAGCACCCAAGGATTTAGGGAAAGGG
This sequence comes from Hypotaenidia okinawae, assembly GCA_027925045.1. Lineage (NCBI taxonomy): Eukaryota > Metazoa > Chordata > Aves > Gruiformes > Rallidae > Hypotaenidia > Hypotaenidia okinawae. The sequence continues at coordinate 16,373,004 of BSDF01000017.1, forward strand.
GCCTTTGGAGGCCCACATAGCAATCCCAATCCCATGGATGGGGCCTTCTTAGAGACCTTGGGTACCCCCAAACATGCTGCCTTTCACCACTGTACCCCTGCTGTGGTTGAGCTTTTTTACCTTTGCCTAAAAGCTCCCAAAAGTGGAGGTTTTTTTCTTTTTTTTTTTTTCCCCAAAGCTTGGTACTCCTGCATGGGGCTGAGGGTTGTCTCCAGACCAGTGCCATAGGGACTGGAAACCAGAAGTGTGGTGGGAAATGCTGTGATTTGGAGCATGGGAAATTTCTGACTTGTGCAAGTTCATTTGAGAGCTGTACTTGGGGCCTGAGTCTGGCCAGGTGCCTCCAAGCAGTGCTAGGCTGGTGCTGCCCCAGCACTTGGGTGAGGCTGTTTCATAGAGGTATCAAAGTATGGATCAATGGGTGAGGGCAAAACATGGCAGTTCAAGGTCTTGTGGGGCTGGAGGCTGTCCCTACCTGGCTCAGGGCGAGGTGGCAGACAGCACCATCCCTGGGCAGCTCCTGCTCACCTCCCGTCCCTGGAGAGGCAAGAAAGCGGGGCTTTGAAACCCCACATCTCCATGCATGCATTTGCCTCCCTCCCTTGAGGTCTAGGTAATAAATATTTAGGGTTGTGAGGCCCTGAACAATAAATAGTGACAGCCCTGATACCTGGGACTGCTTGGTATTTCTGCACACTGGTGGGTCCTGCACCTGCTCTTGTCCCCTTGTCATCACTGCTCTGCCTCTGCCGTTTGCAGCAGTCCCACTGCGGCTTGTCCCCAGAAAAGCACTCTGCAGATGCCGCTCTTGCTGCACGGGGAGGTCCCTGCTCTCTGCTGGGGTCCATGGGCACAAAGTATTTCTCATTCCAGAGGCTTGTGGCTAGAACTGAGCTGTTCTCAGCCCCATCTTCCCCCATTCTCACATCCTCTCCATGACTGGACCTTTCTATAGGTACATTTTTCTGTAAGATGAACGTGTCAAATGCAAACCCCGTGTCATTGAAATGAAATCATTTCATGCATGACCACCCTTCCCTTTCCTTTTCTCTCATTTTTTTTTTCTCCCTGCGGCTACTGAAACCTCTTCAGCATTGCAAAGCCCATCCCAGGCCTGCAAAGCTCACCTGTGGTTTGGCTGTGGTTGGTGCCAGGGCTTTGCTGCATCCCCTGGTCTGGATCAAGCCCCTCTTTGCTTTTAAGAGATCGTGGGACTGCCATGACCCAATGTCCTACCCTGCCCACCAGCGACCCACCCATGGCTCCCAGTGCTGCTGGGTCCTTTTCTGGTCTCCATCACCAGGTTGGGTGTCGAAAACAGGGCTGAGCTAGATGCTGGGCTCAGAGACCTTTGGCCTTTCCAGCAAAGGGCAGAGACACTCCAAACCTCTGGAGCCAATTTGCTTTCACAGCTGACTTTTGTGGGTGCAGGCAAACACGGTGTGAGTGCCTGGAGGTGTTTGGGGGTTGGACTTGATGATTTCTTGAGGTCCCTTTCCAACCCCTACAATTCTGTGATTGTGTGAATCTGGCAGGAGCGGTGGAGCTCAGCAGCACAGCATCTGGAACAGGGTTTTGGCTTGGTGTGGGTCAGGCATGTGCTTGGGGGAGGATGCACAGGCTGGACCACTGCTTCCAACAGCATGGCTGGGCATGGTGCCCATGTCTCCGTACCAGCATCACCCAGCAAAGGCCACACTAGCCTCTGCAGGATGCTGGGTGCTGCAAAACTGGCTTCTCCATCAGCCACTGGAGCCAAAAACGCTGACAAACACTCGGGGTTTAAAAATAGCAGGTTTTTTTCACATGCTGCTGGAGTCCTTTCCCTGCCAGTGCAGCAGGGACTTCAGGAAGGGCTTAAAAAAACCCAAAAGTTGGGAAAAAAGCCCTCTGTGAAAATCTCTCCTGGTGCTTCAGGCTGGCTGAGCTGGGTCTACTAGCCTGTGGCCAAGGCAGGAGGCAGTGAAGCTGGGGCTAACTGCCTTGCTGATGACCCGTTTCACACTTCATGTTTAATTTATGCTTTTTCATTAATGAAAGAAGGAACAGCTGCTGCTGCCCAGCCCTGGCCGGGGGCTTGGTGGGGAGGGGTGCAGCAGGGACACAGGGGACAGCATCTCCTTGCTTGCCGCTGGGTGCCTGGGTGGGCAGAGGGGTTCGCAGGGTCCTGATGCCTGCGGGGTTGCTCTGTCCTCTCCTCCCAGCTCCTGCTTCATCTCTGGGGCAGAGAAAGATGAGATGTGCTGGTACGGGCTGCGATGGCTGTTGTGCTGTTGGATCCTGGGGCTCAGATCATAGAATCACAGAATTGTAGGGGTTGGAAGGGACCTCAAGAGCTCATGGGGTCCAACCCCCTGCCAAAGCAGCTCCCCAGCTCATACTGCACAGGTCAGTGTCCAGATGGGGCTGGAATCTCTCCAGAGAAGGAGACTCCACACCCCCTGGGCAGCCTGTCCCAGGGCTCCCTCACCCTCACTGGGGAAAAGTTCTTCCCCATGTTGGTGCAGAACTTCCTATGCTCCAACTTGCAGCCATTGCCCCTTGTCCTGTCCCCACAGACACTGAGAAGGGGCTGGCTGATTCCCCTGCATCCCATACTTAAGATATTTATACATATTAATTAGATCCCATCTTATGTGGAGGTTGCTGAAAATGCTGTGAGACCCATGGGCTGCCCTGAGAAAACGTGTTTTCTCTGTGGCTAACACCAAATTCCAGCAGTGCCTCTTCCTGATGCAGCTCAACAGAGCTTTGGCAATGGGTTGGTTGTATTACATTTATCTTTATGCCTGTGTGTGCTTAGGAGGGTGTGTGCTGGGGTGTGATTGGAAGAGAGTGGGGGTAGGAGGCTGTGATTTTAGCTGCTTTACTGTTGGGATGAAGAATTAGCCATTGCCCAGCAAGAGAAATATTTTTGCATTAAGAGAGATTTTAGTGTTAAAGACCTCCTGCTGAATTAATCTGTGGGTCAGCTGGAGCTGCTGGGTAACCAACCACCCCCCAAAGCAGTGCCTGTGTAACACCAGTGTCTAATAGCATGCAAATATATCATAACTTACTCTCTGCTGCTCCATCATCTGCAGCTGGTGAAGCAGCTCTCCTCTGCAGAGCAGCAGTGGATGTGGTGTACTGAGTGTTGGGGAGGGGGTGGTTAGGGATTTGGCCCCACGTGGGTATGTTCCCCTGAGGCTGCTGGTTTGAACCCTGGGAACCCATCCACAGAATCACAGGATGGTTGGGCTTGGAAGGATCCTTGAAAGATCATCTAGTCCAACCCCCCACCAGAGCAGGATCACCTAGATTGTCACACAGGAACATGTCCAGGTGGGTTTGAATGTCTCCAGAGAAGGAGACTCCACAGCCTCTCTGAGCAGCCTGTCCCAGGGCTCTGTCACTCTCATGGTGACAAAGTTTTTCCTTATGTTCACATGGAACCTCCTGTGCTCCAGCTTGCACCCATTGCCCCTTGTCCTATCACTGGCCATCGCTGAGAAGAGCCTGGCTCTGTCCTCCTGACACCCACCTTTTACACACTTAGAGACATTGATGAGGTCCTGCCTGTAAAGCATTTTTGCCCTCTTTGAATCCTCCTGCCTTGGTCAGAGCATGGCCAAATTCATGGTAGGCAAAGCAAGACAAGTGGATTCAGCACTGCTTCTTCCAAGAGATGGAGTGCAGTTTATTTGCCAAAATCTGCCAAGATCAATAACACACAGGGGGCAAAAACCCCCAAAGCCACCAAGCAGCTGCACAGGATGGGCTCTGGGGTTATCTGCCTGGCACAGCCCCCTGTCCCATCCCTACCTTTGCCTGCCTGCTGCGTGCTGGCTGAGTTAATGAAGGACAATGGGGCCACTGGAGCAGAAAGGTGGGTGGGTAATGCGTGCCAGCGAGGGGGAAGTGTGGTGGGTTCTGGGTGGGCATCGCTGGTCGGGGAGGAACAAAGGGACCTGCCAGTTCCTCACAGACTTAGGGGAATTTTGCAGCCCAGCCCGATGGGATTTGTGGAGCACATGGGCTGTTGGCCCTAGTGTGCCTCCTGCCCCCTAATTGAGGGTGGATATGATCTCCTGGTAACCTCCTCTAGCATTGTGTCTCCAGAACCTGGTTGCACGGGGAGGGGTCCCTGTGTGAGGCTGAGCTCTGCTCATGTTGGGGATGTGTTGGCTACATCTTCCCAGGATCCCAATGCATCCCTGGAAGCAGGGACTTGTTGCTTGTTCTGTCCAATGGCTGGAGAAGTCATCAGCAGAGTTTTATACCAGTCCTTGTGCTCTTCCAAGTATTTCCCATGTGTGGTTCAGGCGCCAGTGGAGGTGGAGGATGTCCTTCAGGTGTTTTGGAGGGTATCTTGAATACTTTGGAAAATCTGGGTGGACAGACGCAGATGTTTCATGCACCAGGCATGTCTGTGCCCTCAGGTATGGAGGGGGGCTGTGTGACTGTGCCCCATCCCTGTGCTTGCTATGAGCATGGAGCATCTCAGCACCTGCAGAGACAACTAAAAGCACCACAGCAGCAGCAGGTTTGGCTCCCACTGTTTGCTACCTCACAGCAGTACTCAGTACCCCAATGCCCTCAGGGGCTCTGCAGGAATGTTTTTTCCACAAACAGCCCCAATTTCCCTGTCCTTGTCCCCCCAGGCAGGTTTGGATGCTCAGGGGCAGGTGCTCAGCACGGGGCCAGCCACTTCAGGCAGGGCTGGATTCATTTTGCAGTAGAGGCTTGTAGGCTGAGGAGCTGGCTGCTGGTGGGGCTGCAAGTGCCTCTGAAGGCACGTTCGCCCCTGATTAATTGAAACTGAAAAGCAGGAGGACTCATGGCTCCCCTGTCCCCTCCCTGCCACAGGTTGCTGTCGCCAACCCTTGCCTTGCACTGCTGGTGGGTTTGTCCTGTGTGGAGCAGAAGCTGGTGGGTCTCACCTTGCCTTTCCATGGCAGAAGAGCAGACAGCAAAGCCTGCAGCTGTCGCCTGTGCCCTGCCTGTAGAGCTGACGCTGGGACATGGCCACTGCCCTGCTCCCCCTGCTCGCCCTCCCCACCGTGCTGGTATTGATTTGACCCTAACTCCCTTTAGTGTGCTGTGATTTCTTTCAATTAGGCTTTGAGGGAGGCCTCTGTGGTGTTTGATAGAACCGGCCCCAGCACGGTGCCTGGACCACGATGGTGCACAGGAAGATGCTTCGGGATGTTCTCACACCCCTGACAAGAGTATCCTTCTGTGTTTCATTTTCCCCATGTCCCATGAGGACAAACCCACTGCTTAAAGGTTGCTCCTTCTCCCCTCTGCATGTCCTAGCTCTTTCCATCCCTCGGATGGCTGGCTTTGCTCCCTCAGCCCATAGGACAGCTTGGCTGCATTGTTTGCTGGTTCACCTTCCTAACTTAGAAGAGCACCAGACCTGCACAGTCCCCCTCTGCTCTGCGCAGGGGCAGCCCAGCAGACAGCTGGAGCTGAACTCAACCTGAGCAACCCTTGTGTTCCCATCACCAGCAAAGCTTTCCCCTTTCTCCTTGGTGTCTTGTCATCTCCTTGGGGATATACACAGCCGAGTTGGGGCCTGCTGTCACATTGTTTCCAGCAAACTAATGGGCAGAGTGCTTGTTTTCAGAGACTGTGTAGAGCAGAAATCCCTGCACTTCATCTCCAGCTGCAATTACCAAGCCAAGTCAATGTGGTTGATGGTAATAGGATGGTAACACTGTCTGAATTTGTATTTAAGGCTGATTCCAAGGGGCTATAATTTTCATCAGCACCACATGACTTTTTATAGAACAGAAAAATGTGAGAGCAGTTAATGAGCTGTAATTCTGGAGAGCTTCTGCCTTGATTGGGACTAATTATTTTCTTTATAAAAATAATTAACAATCCACACAACCTATAGAGTGAAAGGCATGTGGCATTAATTAAACCAGGAGGTATTTTCAGTGCACCTTTATCTCCCCTTTCCCAGCACACCCAGAATAGACAGCAGCACTGCACTGTGGAAAGCCAAGCTGGGTGCAAGCTCGCCTCGGGGTGAGGGCTTGTGCAGAGCAAAAAGGGCAGGTCTGGAGCAAGAGGGCTGCATGAAAATCCAACCTCCACAGCCCCCTGAACCTGTGTGTACCATAAAAATCCTCATTTGGGTAGGAAAGGTTGTTTCAGCAAGAATAAGGTAATGATTTTCATGTGTGGGCTGTCTGCGATGGGTGTGGAGGGGCTGCTGAGGATGTCTCTGCTGTTTGAGCTGAATCCCAGCCATGAGGACCCCTGGGGCTGCAGGGGTCTGTGATGGGCACTGGCACTTGCTGCAGGGCATGGGGATATCCCAAAATTGAGGTAGCTGTTTTGCTCAGGTCTACCCCTTGTTCTGCAGCACTGAGATCCTGGGACAAGTTCCAGGTAAATGTGCCCCAGCACCAACAGCATGTGGGTCTGTGTGTGTTTAGACACACACTTACATAATATATAATTGTTAACAAGACTAATTCCTCTATTTTCCTGAAGGTATTCTGAGAACTAACGAATACATTTGCATAATCTTTATTTTGTTTATGACTAATTCTGGATTATCCAAATGTGAATAGCACCGGGGCTTTGCTGTCCTAGATTGCCTTTCAGCTGAGGATAGCAAAGCATTTTACAAATATTAGTTCAGCCTCACAAATCCCAGCAAGTGATTAAATTATTATTACACCCAATTAAAGATGGCTGTGCCAAAAAGTTAAATGATTCATTTCAGCCCCTCCTGGCAGGGTCTGCCGTGGGTCCAGGAGCCAGGGGACATGTTTGTCTCCTCCAAACCTTCCCTCAGGGAGCAGCAAACCAATACATAACCTCCCTTTTAGTTTTTGGGATGATTTAAAACAATGTTCAGAGTTTCAGGGTGGTGTGGATGGTTTGGGACAGGACCTGGAAGCAGAGAGGGATGTTGTTTTTCTGTGTCTGACCCCTAAACAGCCTTGGGTGCTGCAGCACCCCAGTGACTGCCATGTCGCAGGGATGGCACGGCCATACCAGCTTCTCCTTCCTTGGAGCACAGTGGGAGGAAAGGAGGCCCCATCTTCCCTCCCAGAAACTCTCCTTAACTTAAGACCCCTTCACCAATCCTTCCTGGGCAGCTGGAAAGACTACCAAGGTGTTTCCCATGGGACCAGGGGGTTTTAGGGGAAAGGAAGTCAAACCAAGCCCTTCCACCCATGAATTCAGGGATTTCTGAGCTCATCTGACATAGGTGGTGTGGCAAAGGACTCTTCTGGCTATAAAAAGACCCTGCAGCATGTAACCCCCCATGAAAGCCTGCTGGCTTTAAGCTTCCTGGGCTGGGAATGTTGCAGGCTCATCTCTCCACCAGGAGAAATCTGTTGCCTAATTTCTTTCTGCAGGAGCTAATTGCTGCCCACACATCCCTGTGCAGGGACATGTTCTCCTCTGATGGTCTGGATGCTCAGGAGACAAGTCCCAAACAGGATGGGGTCCAAGGACACGCATCTCATCAGGCACCCCACCTCCTCCCTGATCGACTGATGTTGGAGTGCTTTCAGGCTGAGCCCCTGGGATTGCTGTTCATTAGCTGCACGCAGGCATCTGTGTTTGTGTCCCAGCACTAGGGGGTGGGGGGAAAGGCTTTATTAACAGGGTGTGGTGACCAGAATGTCCCTGTACCCCGCTGTCCCCATCAACCAGAGTTGTTCCCAGGGCAGCCCCGTGGGCAGGCGGCGGCTGCGTGATCAGGTTGGGTGTTTGGAGTTATCTGGGTGTTGGGACCTCTGTGTTTTCCTCTCTTCTTCCAGCAGCAATTCAGAAAGTTAAGGGAGAGGGGGAATAAGCTTGATGTGAGCAGCAAGGGGAGGTTCCTGCTCCAAGCGGATCTTCTCCAGACATCTTCTCCTTGCTGTCTGTAACGTGCCTTATTACTAATTCATTTTAAAAGTGATATTTCAGTGCTCCCAGGAGCTCCTGGTAACTGTGTGCTTACAATCCCCTACTTGATTAAAATTTAATGAGCTACGTTATTGGCAACTACATTATTTTGCTGCTGTTCATCATGCCAAAAGACATGGGGCTTTGGACCAAGGAGGAGATTGGTGCAGCACGGTGACTGCCTGCCACAGACATCCTGTGGCCTGGCCCTGCCACCACTGCCAGTGTGCTGCGTGGCTCCTCCTTAAAGAAGGAGCCATGGCCTGTGAGAAGGGTGGTGCTCTCCAGAGATCCCAGATTAACCGTGGCAAGGGACTGCAATCCTGTGTGCAAGATTGGCTCTGGCCCCAGCAGCCACCACTGAAGCAAGTGGCAGCAAAGGGGACGTTGGCAGCCCATCAGGCGTGAGGGTGGTCTCCAGCCTGACCACACTGCAGATAGTGGCAAAGAGCACTTCCTTTCTGAGCCCTCCTTTGATGTGTTGTTTGCTTGGTTTTTTTTTTTAAACCCTCCTAAAATGTGAGGTGTCCTCTCCTGGTGCTCCTCAGCTTACAGCTCCCAGCGTTGTGTTGGGAAGTGCCCTACCACAGCCCCTGACCTCCCTCCCAGCCCTTGGTCCTGACCTTTGCTGCCTTGGTTTTGAAACTGCACTGCTAGTGGGATAGCAATTAATGAGGAGCCTAAGCTCAGATCCAGGCTTTTCCTAACTGAGAGTTCTATGGGGGCTGCTGGCTGTCAGTTCTCCCTCACCAGGATCGGTTTTCCCCAGGGCAGCCCATTTCCAGTAGAAACCACACAACCCTGTGCCACACTCCTGGGATTTCTCTCTGCTGTCCCTGGCAGGTGGTCAGCAGAGCTAGCCTGGATTGCAGGCAGCAAGGGAAGGTGATACTGAGTCCTGCAAAGGTTCTGTATGCTCAGGAAGGAAGAGGGATAGGAAGTGTCCCTAGGGGGAAGGAGACCCATCCATGAGGAGCAGGGACAAGGCTGTCCCTACCTAAGAAAGGGTCCATGGAAGCATTGCTTTCCCCCATGGAGTTTTACACTCCGTCAGGGCCAGGCTGTGCACTCAGAGCCGCCAGCAGCTGGTGCCCAGGATGGAGCCATCCCTGTGAGCTGTGATCACACAGTATCCCCCGAAGCATCTGGCACTGACCCTGTACCGTTACTGGGGCTTCTTCCAGCAGGGAAGCTCCTCTGTTCTGATTCATCCATGCATGGCAAATCAACTGCTGGAAAATAAAGAGCCAAGCTGCTTTTCTGGCCTGGGATGTGATAAGAGCGATCGTTAAATCTTTCTGGAGTCCAAGAAGCAGAAGGAGCTGCTGCCTCATCCAGGCTTGCAGCAGGACACAGGGTCCCTGGAAGCAGGAGGGGGGAAGCGAGTCACGACTGGCGAAAACGGGATGAAAAATGTCTCTTGCAGAATGGTGTCTCTCTCTTCTGTGTTTAAACTGCCTGGAGAAAAACCACGTGCTTTTCTGCAGCTGGTGTCTCTGCTGATGCACGAGGGGAGAGGGGGAAAAAAATAGCAGGGAGAAGATTAAAATTGAACTGGCTGGGAGTCTGGGTAATCAGGGAAAATATCCCGGTGATTTGCTATTATAATTTTCAATAACAAACTGCAGGGCTCCTGCTGCACTAATAACCAAGGTTTGAATGAAGTGGGGAAAGAACCTGCCGTGGGGTGTTTGTGTGTTTGTGGAAGCACTTAGAATTTTCCCCATCTCCTAATTTTGAAAAGGTATTTTTAGTGCATATTTCAAAGGGCTTTACGTAAACGCATCTGCTGGAGTTTTTGCTTGGGAAATGTCTTAACAACCTCCTTTTCTGCCCCTTCCCTCTCCTGGGACAAAGGAATGGTTCAACCATTTTCTTGTTCAATCAGATGAGCAAAGCTAGAGAGCAAGAGAGAAAAAAAAAGGGTCATTTTGCCTGCTCCAAAAGGCTCCTCGGGCCAAAGCAGTGGATTTTAGAAACGCTGCGAGCAGCTCAGTCCACCCTTGCTGGGGCCAAGAGCCCAGAACAGAGATGCAGAGAGCCATGAGGATGTGAGAGCTGGGAGAAAGGAAGTGTGGATCCCAACATGCCACGTGGCTGAAAACCTCCAAGTGTGGAAAAGAGAGGAAAGAGGAGATATTAAATCGTGCGTCCATGTGTTTTTTGCGTGTTACTCAGGCAATGTGGTGAGTGTATCCCTGTGGGATGCCTGTGTGCTTTCACGGGCTGATGCTCCCCATCCCCAGGTGAGGTGTCTGTTGTGGGGTTCCTGCCAGTGAGACATTCACAACTAATAGGCTCAGCCTATATATGCTTTAGCCAGTTTGTTTTCGGGGCTGGAGCTGCTTCTACCTTTTCACTGGGGGCTGTAGAGATGATGGGAGCGTGGAGCCAGGCAGGGCTGGAAAGGGCAAGGTAGTAAAGTTTCCATATTGGCTTTTCCAAATGATCTGTCCTGAGCTTGGAAATGCTGTTGGGTGCAGGGCTGCCAAGTGCATGCAGTGCATGCTCGGGGCCGCCGCTGAGCTTGTGTAACAGTCGGGTGCATCCAGAGCCCAACCCAGCTGTGTGTATGAAGTAACATGAAGGATCAAAAAGGAAGGGGAAAAAAAAAAAAAAGAGCTTGGTTAGCATGCTCCAGCCCTGGTGTGCTTACACTGCTGCTTGCAAAGCAGCTGCAAAGGGCAGAGGGGCCGTGGCAAGGCCACCGAGGACTGGGACTACTGGAGCTTGTCCTGAGGAAGTGAGGGATGATGTTGTTGCTGGCAGGGTCTGGCAGCTGAAAGGTCACTAGGAAGGCAATTTTCCTGCTTTTCTCTCCTCTTGAGAAGAGATGCTGAGGGGGGAAAGATGATTGATGAAAGGTTTGTGGCAGGAGCCTGCTTCGGGGCTGGGGCAGAGGAGCTCAGCTGGGATGTGGCAGCCTGCAGGCAGGGGAGGGCAGCTGTCCAGCCCCGGCAGCACCGAGGGATTTCAAGTGCACACCAAACCTGCGCTGACTGCCTGTCACTGCTGGCCCGGGAGGGACGGGTGTCGCTGGGCTCAGCTCCCACTGACGTGTGTGTCACCAAGTGCCGCGTTTCATGGCCCGATGCGATGGCACTTGGCCATGGCACCGAGCGCAGCGGCCTGGGATGGAGGAATGGGGAGGGGTTCCAAGTTAGCTCTGTCTTGCTCCCTGAGGCAGCAGGGTCTGTCTGTGGGCAGGTAGGGCAATGCAGCCCTGTGGGGGCTAAAGCTGGAGGCTATTTCCTTGTGGCTGGGCTGGTTCAAGCCCCCAGGGTGCCCTGACACTGGCTTACTGCTGGGCTCAACCATGGGTCTGGAGGCTAGACTGTAGCTTTAAGAACATCTCTCCACAAACACCATGAGGAGACTTTGCTAAGTCCAGCACATCTCCCAGGTCTTGCAACTGCCCTCTGGGACCTCTCTGGTCTTGCATTTTCCTTGGCCTCTGCAGGGGAGGGTCCTCATCCTGCCAACCATGAGCATGGCCACCTTGGGCTCCTGTGAGACACCTTCTGCCGAGCCCATCAGTGACTTTTTTCTTTTCCCCAGCAAACAGTGATGCCTGGTCCCAAAGGGAGCCTGTGCAGAGAGCGGGGGTCACAGTGTGGTTAACAGGCCTCAGCAGTGTCCCCATAAATTGGGAGTGACATGCCAGCCAGGGTAGCATTGGGTGACCGGGCTCTGCTGGCAGCAGGGAGCCCAGTGGGATTTGGAAATTTGGGAAAGGCTGGTGGGAAGCATATCGAGCAGATGGCAAAAATAAACAGGAACCCCTGACCTTCCATCTGGGCTACCATCACCTTCCCCATTGTCCTCCAAATAGCTACAGCATTTTGCAGTGGTTTCACCTCTCTTCAAGCCAGGAACATCCAGGTTCTTCCCCAACATCTTTTCTGCATCATTTCTATTAGGGGAGCAATAGATCATTTCCCTTCAAGGTCAACACCTTCTGTCAGGGAAGGAAAGCATGGAAGAGCCCAAATCTGATACCAAAATGCAGAGGTGGGCTGGCTGGTAGTGAAAAGCTTTGAAAAGCTTGGGCAGAGATAACTGTCTGCTGCTTCCCTCCCAGCTACTGAAAAGTTGGAAAAAATAGCCATAAGCCCAGAAGAACCCTCCTGGACTGGAGAAGGGAAGGGACAAGGTGAGCCATCTGCAGAGGGAGGTTGCCCAGGGTGTGGGCAGCCCAGTGGGTGCCCTCCTGCATGCAGTCTCCCTGCCAGGAGCAGGGATGCTGCTTTTGGGTAGGTCTGATGGGGTAGGCTGGGTTCTGCAGGGGAGAAAGAACGAAAAAGAAGAAAGTGCAAACAATTGTCTCATGGAAACAGAGCAAGTGGGAGGGCATGCAGGACCTGTGGGCAGCTGCCTCCTCCTTGCTTTAGAGCCAAACATGTGACCCATGCACATGTGACCCATGCAGGGAGGTTGTGAGCATCACTCTGAGCCTGAAGCAGCATTGCCCCCTCAGGTATCCTTCCTCAGGTATCCTTCTTGCCTTTTCTTCCTCCTGCCTGCTCCAGCATGCATCTCTGGGCAGCATGTCCACCGTGCTGAGAGCACTCCATGCTTCCAGTTGCATTGCTCCAAGTGTCTTTGCTGCTCTCCTGGGGCCAGCTCATCCACAGAAGCTTTCTCCTTTCTGCTGCAGGCAAGGACTGGCAGGGGAAGGTCTGATAATCCTCTCCTTTTGGACCACAGTAATCATTTACAACAACCTGCAAGTAGTTTTCTATCAGTCATGAAAGATGACCAAAAAAGATGTGTGTTTTTATATATCTATTCAATCAGTGTCTGTGGAACTTAATGCAAGGGGATTACCAGCCAGTTTAGAGCGTTAGTGACTCTCAGCATTCATCAGAGGAGAACATTTGGTTGAATTGAAGCCAGCCTTTGATGGAATTGGAGAATAATTATTTCCATCAATAATTACTTCCAAGCCCAGAAGAAACGGTTCCTAGAGCGTTGCAAGACAGGTACTCTTTGGTTGCCTCAAGACCAGTATGTTTTAACACCAGGACCTGAAAATTCCATTAGTGGGAGTGGGGTCTGGGATGAGAGGGACATTCCCTGCCATGCCTGGGTCCCTTCTGTAAGGCAGCGATGCTCCAGCATGCTGCCAGCGTGGGGAGGAACAACCCCGCCTCTGCTGCTGGAGCTGATCCAGCCCAGACTTTGCACAGGTCATTAATTTGGGGACATTTCTAATGGATCTTAATGATTGAGCCTCAGAAGACTGTTCTTAAAAGGGGTTCAGGAAAGGCCAAAAGCTAATTAGCTTGTTCAAAGAAAGCAATTAACCATGTAGCTTCCTGGATGGTTAAAAATAACATAGATGTTGGGAAGCAACTGGGGGCTTGATTACAAGCAGAGAAATAGATTTTAAAAGCCAGAGGGACCATCAGATCAGCCAGTGTCACCTACTCCATGTCCTGGGCTGGAAATATTTCACTTGTCTTCCCCCCATTGGTCCCTGTGGCTTGTATTTGGCTGATGCACATGCTTAAATGTGCAGGCATTACAAAGAGTCAGCTATTAGAGACAGCAGGGGGTTGTTGAGAGAGAAAACACAGGTGGAAAAAGGAGGGAGACCCTTCTTCTGCCGCTGTTCCTAGGCCAACTGCAGCCCAAGAAGTGTTGCTTATAGCTGGAGTGGGCACATTAGCCTCTGGCAGTGCCTGGGCAGGGCTAATGCTTTTGCTTCCTCCTGGGTGCCAGTGAGGGATGAGGATGTGTGGTAAGGCAGCACAACACAGCAGCAGGTTTAGGGAATGGCTTTTGAAAAACAAAAGCTTTTTTTCCTACCCCAGTGCAAGAGCAGTGCTGTCTCTGCAGAGCTGCTGAGCTGAAACCCACAAGGCTAGGGGGATGCCTGGGGGTCCTGGCCTGATTAGCTACCATCAGCTACCATTGTCCCTTTGCTGGAGCATTGGATCTGTGCTGACCCTGCACTTTGGGGTTGTCCTGCTGCTCCTCAGCTGCACGATGCTAGTGGCATCTCCACCTGAAAGCAAAGCACAGTATGTACACGCTGGGACACAGTGTGGCTGGAAATGGGAGCTTCCTGGAGCCTTGCAGGAGCATTTCCCACTGCTCGGAGGGGCTCAGGAGGCCTGAGGAGAGCAACCTGCAGCACCCTCACAGCAGCACAGGCCCTGCCTGCAGAAAGGAAAGGAGATTCCCCCGTACATGGGAAACCATGTGAGCCCTGGTGAGTGAGAAGTTCCTTATCACTCTCTCCCCTTGCTCCCGCAGTGGGACACTCAGCTGCCTGCCTTACCCAGAGGAGGACAGATGTCCCGAAAAGCCGAGTGGCCGCATGGTCAAGGAGGCCTCCACTGCCAACGGCTGTGTGAGAGGGAAGGAGAGACATGACCATGCTCGCCGCAGGTCACGCAGGTAGGAGCCCAGGGCTGTGAGCAGGGGGCTGGCAGAAGAGGGATCTGTGACCGGTTACCCAGCCCCTCTGGGGTCCGGGAGGGCCAGGGATGGCTTATACTACCATGTGAGTGTACTGCAAATTTATGCAATCACATTAAATCCCTGTGAGCTGCGGGGTCCGCGGGGTGTCCCTGGCCAGGCATCGCTCTCAGCAATTCCCCTCTCCCCACGCCTGGACAAGACCAGCAGCACTGGCTTCATTAGGACACAGCTTCATTATCAGTTCATCATTAGGCCCTGACAACTTGAGAGCGGAAAAATGAATCAAACGTTGTAAATGAAGCAGCTAGGGTCTCTGAGCCCTGCCTGCTAAACTGTCTCTGGGATTAAAGCCTTGCTGCTTGGTTTAAGATGCTGGAAAGAAAGAGCAAGAAAGCACATTTCATATCTTCAGATTTCAGGCTAACTGGAACAATAATCTAAAGCGTATTTTTAATTAGTCTTTGATTACAATCTCAGAGAAACAATTAAAATCAGATCAACCCAGGGAGAAATCTTCCACATCGAAAGCAAAAGGCTTTATCTTGTCAGAGGGAGAAGGGCTGTACAGAAACTGCCCATGGCTGCATGGTGCAGACATTTCTGACCACTCTCCCATGGCTGTGGCACTGCCTGGCCCTGGACAAGGAGGGGCTGAGATGCACCCCGGCCTGTTTTCTGGGGAGCCCAGATCTCTGCTGGGGAAAAGCAGGTGGGATCTGGGGTTAAGCAAGAGCCAGGGGCAGTGGAGCCTGAGTCCCCCCATATCCCTGTCACCACCTCCCATATGTTGAGGTGCTGTGTTTTTCTGTATTAGGACTCTTTACAGAGATAGCACTCCTTCTTCCTGCAGAAACTGCCCAGGTTTTGGCCCTTTTCTGCAGAGAAGATCCCACAGCATTTTCCAAACATGGGGCTGCCTTCGCATTCCCTGCTAGTAGCTCCTTCTGCTGGTAAGGTGAGAAGTGGAGAAACTGAGGCACAAACCCAACACCCTCACTTCTAACAGTGATTTTGCAGGGGGCCTGGGAAGCTGGCTTTGCCCCCTAAACCATGGATCCCTCTGGGGATCAATTGGGAGATCCACAGGCCAATTTGAGGATTAACCTGGGAATTCACAGGCCCCCATCATCTTTATGAGCATTTGCTTTGGGTAACAAGTAGCTGCAGAGTATGTGTCATATTTTCAGCCCAATGCTCTGAATTAATTTAACCATGATACTTGCTTTTCATTGAAACATAAAGCAATTCGTCATATGTTTAAAAAAGAAATTAATTTACCAGAGGTTTTGTTGTTTGGGGATTTTTTTCCCCAGGGTTTAACAACTGTGTAAGAGATGCATATGTCATTAAATTACCATAGCATCTCAATAAATATATATTTCTAATCAATTGCTATTTAACATATGTCAAGTCTTTTATTACAGTTTGATGCATCTGTCTGCAATAATTATTGCATGGAAATTAAGGGCCAATTAATTATTTAAAGCATATTTACAAAGAGCAACAAAACCTATAAATCTGTTACAGAGCTGTTAACCTCAGTGAACACGTTTTAAATAATCAGCCAGCATCACTGTGGCATACAGTAGCTGTCTCATTATATCTCCATTAAACCCATGGAGGAGACACTTCATTTAAACTGTGACCAAATTATTCGTTAGAGGGTAATTAGGTGTTTGCCTGCACCCCAGGTCCACCATGAAAACTGATCTCCCTGCCCTGGATGCCCCTGAGGTGGAGATGGAGTAAAGCAGTCCCATATGAGCTGATTAAGCTTTTATTCTTATTTGTTCTTATTATCTTTAATTTTTATCTGTTTTATTACCCACACCCTCCTCCCCTCAGCCCCTCATGTGATGGGGACCCTGCACCGCCGCCAGCCCGGGGTAAGAAGAAGAAGAAGAAATCCAGCCGCAAGAAGCGAAGGAGGTCAGGGCAGCCACTGCAATGTGTGGGGTGGGAAGGGTCAGGCAGCCCTTGGCTGTGTGTGAGGGGAAAAAAGGCTGTGAAGTGGAGGCTGGACACCCCAGAGGGAGATACAAGAAGCTAGGGGTCTTCAGGCCTGGCTGCAGACCCAGGGAGGTGCCGCCATGTTGTCACCCTCCCAGTCAGGGTGTGGAGGCTGGGGCTCACCCCGCAGCCCTTCTTGGGGAGCCTGGAGCACCCAGGATGCTGCTGGCAGTGGGGGTCAGGGCTGGGGTGGGCAGGGAGGGCTGTGTGGAGCCCTGCGGTCCCTAATGCCCTTCTGCCTCCTCAGGTCTCTCTCCTACAGTCCCTCACCTGTGAAGAAGAAGAAGAAGAAAAGCTCCAAGAAACGAAAAAGAAACAGGTATTTTTCCTTTGAAAATTTAATTCCCCTCCAGCAGCAGCTGTTGGGGAGAGTCTGGGCAAGTGGTGGGAGGTGTTACTGCCATGGGGCAGCTGGTCAGAATCAGCAGAGAGAGGTGTCAAACCCCTGACCACCAGTAATGGCTGCCTGGAGAACAGGGCCCCAGCCAGAGGTGAAAGCTGGCAGCCAAGGAGGGGCAGAGCCAGCGTCCCTCTGGGTGAGGAGGGCATGAAGCGGGGTGCACACCCAGGGCAAACAGATAAATACAAGCTGTCAGGATGTGGGGGAAGAGAGACACAGGAGACAAATCCACATGAGGTCTGCAGAGCTTCTGCCTGTTGTCCTGTTTCACATGGCTCCCATCCTCTGGTATGCCAATGGGATTGGCGCTCAGGGCTTGCACCCAGTCCCTCTTCCTTCTCCTCCAGCCTGGAAAGTGTCAGCATTTGGACTGGGCAAAGGCTAAGACCATCTTCCCATATCATCTTGGCCTCCCCTCCCATACCTGGGTAACTGCCTCCCTCGGTCTTCTTCTGAAGCCCATTTTTCATTTAAAAAGCACAATTAAAATTTAAAATGGCAAATATTTCACTGGTTTCTCTCAATCGTTAAACCAATATTTGAAAAGAAGAGTGGATGCCTTCTCCTTTGGAAAGCTCATGTATTTATAATATATTGAACTAAAGAAAGAAGTGCCCAAAAATGGATAATAGGGGAAAAGTTGAACTTTAATCTTAAAGAAAAGGGAAGGAGGAGGAGAGACAAGGACATAGAGAGTCCTTTAAAATACTTCTTTCTCAAAGGAGTCTTCCAGTGCCCTTTTATGGACACCATCTCCTGATGGCAGTCCTGGGTCAGATGCTCCTTGTCTTGAACCTTTAGTGCCCGTTGCTGTTCCTGCAACCCACGGATTAGCTGTATCTGGTTCCAAAAGGCAGCATGATAAACCATTAAGCATTCATGACCAATGGAGGTTGTTTCCAGACACCCACTATCACTTCAACTACAGATCTTAACTGACCTTGCCACAGGCAATCTCACAGGCCTCTAGGCAGGAGGACTTCAGGCTGTGCCTTCTGCAGGATGCTGTGCTCCAAGACACAGTGGGATGTGCAGTGTTCTGGGACCAGGCCTTGCGGCAAGGAAGGGTGTCTGTCCTCCACGCTCCCAGGGTTTTCTCAGAGGACCACCAGCACAGGAGCTCCTGTGTCATCCCAGGGATGCTCCAGGAGGCAAAGTGGAGGCTTGACACTGGTTTGGCTGTGAGACTGCTCTGGAGTTTTTCCTTTGACGGCTCCTTGGTCCTTCATACAGAAAGCCGGGGACTTCAAATGAAGCTCAGTGCAAGACTGTGGAGATAGTAACAGAGAAGGGAGTCCCTGGGGGCAGAGGATGTATCTGATCTCTACAGACCTGTTATCCTGAATTATTTGCAGTGTTCTAGTCACTTCCACCACACAAGCATTTCTCAGTTACCCCCTTGCCAAGTGAACAAAGGAGAGCCAGGGCCATTCTGCCCAGCTGGTACTTGAGGTGTTCTCATGGTGCTAACACTGGGCATGAACACATCATCTCTGATTTGAATTTCCAGCTTTATGAGACTTGGTATTCAATGTACATATTTGTGTCTTGCAGATTATCCTCAAAGAAGAGAAGACACAGGTAAGAGTTGAGCAAGTGCAGTGGTCCCTTAGAAATATGAGTTTAATGGTCTCTTCAAGATCTCACCAGGTTGATGTTCACTGGCTACTTTTTTTCTGTTCCCCTTGTGGAATCCCCTTTGCTCCCTGAAGGTCTGGAGCTACCCTCTCCTATCCAGCCTTATGCATGCCTCAAGTGCCCCAGGAACCCCGTCTCCAGCCCAACCTGTGCAATCAATCACGAACCTAGAAAAGACCTCTTGGTATAACCTAGCCCCTGGCAACCTCAGCCTTGTGGCATCCATCCTGAATCTTGGGTCTTCATTTCCCTTATGGTTTATTTGCAAGCAGTATAGCATCCCCTAGCAGTGCCCACCTTTGAAACACTCAGTCAGTGGCCTTCCAGGTGTGTACTGGAAAAACTCTCCTGATTCCAGTATGTGTCTGTACAGCATCAAGAAATATTCATCTCCTCTATGGGAAAATGCAAAGCCACCAGCATGGCTGATCCCTTTAAGGATCCTTTTTGGCTGAGGTCACAAGCCAGATTTGTCAGCAGGCACACAGGCCTCCTGTGCTGCAGCAGAATCATTAATCCCTTTCACTTCTATTGCACACTCCTGGGCAATCTAGCTGTAACACTGACATGTGATTGTGCAGCATTTTATCAGAACAAAAATCTCTGCATTAATTAGCCATTTCTTATTTAGTTCTTCAAGCCCCAAAAGTAAGAGAAAGGAAGAAAGAAAACACAAAAAACAGTAAGTAGCTATTTGTGATGTTCCCTGTCCTGCCTGCAGAGCTATGGGCCTAGGAAGTGCTTGATGTGCTCCAGTGGGTCCCCTGGAGCTAACACTGGCTGCTCAGCTCTAAGCAATTCTCAGGATTATTTTGCAGCTAAAACCAGCAGTTCTGGTTTTGCTGGAATGGAAAAGGGTTTGTAGAGGCTGGAGATCTTTCCCTCTCTTTTGTGCCACCTCATTCAGTCACATTCCAAGGATGTAGGGGTGTCTTTTTCATCCAGTCTTGAGTGGAGATTCTAGCTTTACTGATGAAGGAAGCATGAGAGGTTGAACTCAAATCTGCAGAGCACAGTGCCCCACCTCCACTGCCCAAAGGGCCTTAGCTTGTCCTGTGTGCTGCTCTTGGAGGTTATTTAGGGGCTACTCATGATATATAGTACAGCCAAATACCCACACAGGAGCAGAAGGCAATGGGGACAACAGAAAAAAAGGATGGTTTGGAGGAGGTGGTTGTAGAATTCTGGGGTTGAGGTTGCCACATGCCCTGGAGTGTTAGCAGAGCTTAGTCCTTGTCCTGTGGGGCGGACAAGGGGTATGGTCTAAAATGTGGTTCCTCAGGGCTGGAAGGAAGAGCTGTAAGCCTTCTCTGTATTTCACTTCCTTCTCTGTCTTCTCTGGGAATTCAACTTATGGCTTCTCACCTGTTTACAGAGCAAGGAAACATTCTGGGGCTGAACCCTTGGGCACCAAAGCCCTGGTTGGTTTTGCTGGGATGTGGGATACCCTACTAGGGACAGAAACTAAGCTAGCAGATGGAAACCTGCTAGTTTGTTCAGTATTAGTAGGATCTGCCCTTTAATTCTTCCCAACACAACTTTTAGGAGACAGAGGGATGATAGCCCCTGCCACCACCAGTGTCACCCCAGTGTGGACTGGGACTGAAGAGACTGGAATCCATGAGGTGTGGAGCATGTTGTGCTGCCTGCACAGGGCATTTCTGTTGCATGCAGAATGCCCACCTCATTTTCTCCAGGATTTCTCCATGTTCAGTAGCACAGCCACCTTTTTTTTTGGTTTTTCCTCAAACTGGCCTTCTATGCACCCAGAAATCTCAGTGGTCACACTGAGGCTCCCCAGATTATCAGCAGGACTCTCCCCAACCCAAGGTAACCCTGGCCAGTAGGCAGTAGCCTTACTGTGTTGTCAAAACACAGACCAGTTACCATGCTGGTATGCACTGACCTATGGAAATGTGAGCTGCTAGAGTTCTCTTTGAAGATAAACTAGACAAGGTGGTTTAGCCCTCACCTGTCAGCTCACAAACAAGAGCTGAGATGCTCCTGGTTTCTGCAAACCTTGCTCCTGGGTGTGGATCAGATAGATTCCATGAGCCATCTCAGATCAGGATTTTTGTATAATCACACTGATTTGGTTCAATCTTTCAGTTGAACAATTGGTTATCTGAATCACACAGGACTAGTTTTTCCTCCAGCAGAAAGGGAAAGCTTCAACTGTAGGGCCTGATGCAGAGGGTGAAGAGCAAACATGAGGATTTTCACACAAATTCACCATGTGAGGGAGAGATGTTCAGTGTTGGTGATTTCAGCTTTATGGAAATAGGGCAGGAGGACACAAAATGTGAAGTTTTAAAAAATATAATCACAGGGTGTGAAAGGCACCAGAAAAAACCAGCCAGAGTTCAAGCAATTGACCTGGAGGTTGTCCTCTTGTCTTAAAGGAGATCCTGTTCTCAAGCATGGATTTGCTGAGTTTTTATAGCAGCAAATTGCTTACTACAGCAGTGACCAGTATAGTGTGTCCATGAAACCAGACTGCTCCCCCAGCTAACCCATTTCTAGCTTTGCCTGCTGGCACAGCCTGCATGCATGGTTATGCTACACAATCTACAATTACTATGGTGGACAATGATGAGAGGTGACAGGTAGCCTGTCCCCCCCACATGACCCCTCTCTTTGCAGGCAGGACTTTAGCTATTGGTGTGGGCAGCAACAGCCCATCAGTCACAGGGCCAGGTAATCCACCAGTAACTGCCTGGATGGAGCAAAGGGAAGCGCAGCAGGGTGCTGAACCTGGGTCCCTGTGCAGGGTTGGCCAGTCACTGTCCTGTGGCACAGTCAGAAAAGGGAGCAGCAGTGACTGGGCACCATGGTGCTTGGGCAGGAGCCATATGTAGGGCAGACTGCAGTTAGGAAAGCTGTACTCTGTGTTTGTATAGCGACCATGAGGCTGGCTAGACCTTCCCACTTAGAGAGCGTGGGGAAGGCTGGCTGTCACTGAATGTGTTGTGTTATCTGCAGTCTGTCCTTTTGCATCTGCCCCTTAGCACTCCCTACAGAGCACTATAGAGAGGGCTGGCATGAGAAATGGGAGGGTTGGGGCTTTGCGAAGGGTCACCTGGAGGGACAGTGCTCCCCTGAAGAGGCTCAGCAATGGGAAGAGCCCTGGCTGTTTCATGGCTGTCTTGGGGTAGGCTGCAGGATGAAGGGCAAGCAGATGAGTGGGCAAGCACAGAGCTCTTCACATTCTTGAGGGCAGAGAGGATCGGTGCTGTCTGCCGTGCTCCTGCCTGCTGGTCTGCAGACCTTCCCCCAGCAGCTTTGAGTTGAAGTGCTAGCACAGACCTCAGTGAAATGGCTTGCCTTTGTGTTGGTGTGGCTGTGAAGGGATGGAGAATTTCTTGAGCTCTTTCTATCCTGCACCAACGTTTAACACACCAGGCTCTGGTTTAAAATGCAGATCTCCTTTCTGATTTGCATGTTATTGACTTCAGCCTCCAGCTGCTGGTTCTTGCACACCCCCAGCCTGCCAGCCTAACAGTGGGTTTCCTCTCTGCTTCTTAAAGCTCTCGTGGACGCCCACGGAAATCTCACCGGCACTGCCACTCTCGCTCTGAGAGCTCCGACTCCCACTCCCCCAGCTGCCGGAACAGGTAATGGCACCGCTCCCTGAGCCCAGTGTCCTGCAGCGCTTCCCGGTGGGCTCAAGGGATCGTAATAGCCTGCGTGACCCCCAAGCTCTCTGTGCAGAGCCAGGTCCCGTTCTGGTAGCAGCCATGTCACATACCAGGGCTTGAGCTGCTTGTGGTCTTGGCCATAGGAGGGGTTTGCCTCGAGGAGCAGTGGCTGCTGCTTTTCAGTCCAACAGTCACTTTTAATCCCCATGGCTGATGATCAACCCATGACAGTTGATTCCAGCCTAGTCTCCTTTCTCCAGGGCTCTGTACTGCTGATGTCCCAGGAAACCCTTAAAAAAGGTCTTAGCAATGGAAATATATTTGCCCGTGGCAATCTGTCTTTGACCTGATTAAAATCTCTGTCCTGTGGATGACAGATGCATCCTGGGGCCAGCTAAGTGGATGCTGGTGCTAGGCCCAGCATCACTGCAATAACAAGTGGCATAGTTTATACACATCACGAGTTGATGTCTTCTGAAGGCACTTGAACAAACCACCCCCACATTCCCACTTCACTCCTCCTAACTACTGGGAATTTTCTTACAAAAGGTTGATGATTAGTGAGGGGAGGAATGCCAGCAGAGGGATGTTCATGCAAGAGCAGAGCGAGCATCTCTTCTCTTGGAATCGTGTTACTGTAGGGACATTCGAGGCTGTGTGAAAGCATGGTTTGCCTTGAGCCATCATAACATCACGAATTTGAGCTGCAGTTTGAGGTTAAGGTCCAAAGCCTGGATGCAAAATATATTTGGAGGGGAAAAAAAAAAAAAAAAGAGAAAAGGCAAATGCTCCTTTCCTCTCCATCATGGCTCCACAGAGCTGTCAGATGGAAGACTTTCTTCTTGAGCCATCATAACATCATGAATTTGAGCTGCAATTTGAGGTTAAGGTCCAAAGCCTGGATGGAAAAAAGAGAGAAAAGGCAAATGCTCCTTTCCTCTCCATCATGACTCCACAGAGCTGTCAGATGGAAGACTTTCTTCCACACACACACACACAGTGGCCTAGCACAGAGCTGCCAAGGGTTTGCACGCAGCTGGTAATGGGCACTACTGAAACACTGGGGACTAACGGTTTGGCTGTTCATGTCTTCTGGAGGCACAGAGCCAGCTCTCGGGAGGAAGGGCGTAAAGCACGGCGGAGACACTCTCGGCACCACTCAAAGATCACTGCAAAGCGAAGCTCCTCTGCAGAGGCTCAGGCCAGCCAAAAAGCCAGCCAAACCCTCCCGCTCTACAGCTTCCTCTCTCCTAAGGAAGCAGTAAGTATTACTCACTGGGCTGCTTTGCTTGAACTAGCCATAGGAATGTGGGCAAGAAGTCTGATATGAAATTTTTATAACTCAATTATAGCAATGCTAGACAAAGTTGGTTAAAACTGTATTATTTATTAATGGTGCTGTCCTCCAATGTATTTAAAGTCATTCCTTCCTTCAACACTTTCACGCCGAGGGTGGGGCTGGAGAGGGGGAAAATTTGCACAGTCTATAAATAATGAATTGAGGACATTTGAAAAGAAAACCAAAAGTGGCCTCCAGCAGTGGTATTTTACAGGGAAGTGTTTGTTATGCGATCTTTGCTCAGCTGGACGTGAACATAATTCCCTGGTCTTCATGTCCAAAAGTTTAGTCCTTCAGGGAATCAAAGGGGATCAAAGATATATAAAGAAACATTTCTATTTCATGAGTTGCTGATTATTGGCAGGGAATGTTTTCTGACTATCAGGATCCTTCTAGGATCACTATTACTCTGGACTGACAAGCCCAGAGGCTAAATTTGAAACTTAGGAAGAGCTCTCATTGACGTTAATGGGAACTGCGTGTGCAGCAGAGGGTGAAATCAGGCTCAGTGCCTTGGGATGTTTTTCCGTATACATGGAAAGAGATGATACAATACATGCCTTAGAGTTGAGGGAGCAAATGATGGAGAGAAGTATTAGATACAGATGGATGTGAAGCCTTCCTTTTCCACGACACGTTTCCCATTTGTTCCAGGTAGCTGCAAAGCTGAGGTGTGATGCTCTCTGATCGTGGGGTTAGTATCCAATAGGCATTTTGGAGAGAGGAATTGCTACACAGGACTCAGGGTAGCACAGGATCTGGTACTCATGCGTGCAGATGTGTTATGTTAGAGGTGTGTTGGGTAGAGAGTCCTCCAAGCCCCAAAATGGTACATAGTGGGAACTGATTTTCTGCTTTAGGCACAGTCATCGGTTGGAAATAGCTCAGCCATATGCAGTAGTTACATCAGACAGGAGAAAGATTGTGCCAGCAAGAGGAGACTTCATCTGCTCACCCACACAGACAGCATTCCAATCAAAATATACAGAGATTAAATGTGGGTACAGACAGGCACAAGCTGTCTCTCAACATTAGAGATATGCATATTTGCTCTCAGTATATACATCTCTGAGTGTGTAGTGTACATGTGAGTCATCTACCATCTAAGGTAGAGTGAACAGCAGAACCAGCTCACCACAGGGAGATGTGTGTGTGTGTGCATACGTACAAAGAATCAATACAAGTGAGGAAGTTTTATTGCTGTGAGCCTGGGGTGTTGCCCTCTGTCAGCTCAGGAAGGTAGTAATGACTTAACAGCTCCTGCCAAAAAATAACCAGCCAAACACTGCATCATGTCAGCAGTGTTGTGGGTTTTTTTTTGGTTCAAGCTGGTTCAAGCTGCATATTTTACATAAATGTTTTCAAGTCTAAGCCTGGTTTTTAATTGGTGCTAGGCTTCCTCTCTTCCCTGAGTCCTGTGAGGCTGACTTCCAGCTGTTCTGTTCCCTGAGCAAGAGTAAACTCTAATTTAAAATTATAAAAGCTTTAAAATAAGCTAAATTCAAGCATGCTGCACTCCCCTTTCCTTTTGTTTCATTTGGAGTAAATGAGCACACAAGCTGGAGGACAAGGAAAATCAGAGCTTTATTATTACAAGTGCAACATCAAAGTCATCAGCCCCCTACTACACCCTTTCTGGTAAGGGTTAATAACACAGGCAAATATTTCAATGAGTAAAAGGCATCAGTACCTTTACTATCTGACCCACTGTTTTCTTTTTGTTCCCCAAAAGTATGCTCTCTTGGGAAATCATTCAAAAGCCCATTTAAACACTTGTTTCAATTGAAGGCCCTGGTTAAGGGCTGCCCCCAAAATACCATGTACTCCAAACTGGCAAGGGAAAAATGGAATGGGAACTTTAAGTCTCATTTATTAGTGAACACACATGACTCTGATGCCTCTCCTTTTTGTGTTAAATGGTTGCTTTCTAAATAAGCTTATTTCTGTCAGAACCTACCTTGAGAGCATCCTGGATGTGTTAGAAATGAAAATGTGCTCTTGCAGAGAATGTTGATCATATATAAAACTAACTGGAAAAGATTTTGTGGAAAATTCTGGAACTGGGAATTCAAAAATGCCATGTTTCTGTCATCGATGGGAGCTGGTGTGCCACCACTCCCTACCCTTCCCTCTGACCCAGGCTTCCAAGCCAAACCATCATTACCTGGGCAGATGCATTGTCCTATCTCCAAATGAAAGGGATTGTCCAGGGAGATTCCCAACATGCAGAAGAGACCCAGAGACACAATACACAGACTCCCATGAGGTAATGTTATAGCACTTCCAAATCAAGGCTTTTGCTTTTTAAGCCAATTTTTACCCTATATCCTTTTTCTTCTGAAAATTTTAAGCATTTTGTGGTAAATTCTGCCATCCTCTCCACCCCCTCAGTTTGCTTTCCTTCCTTTCTATTGGAACAGCTGCAATTTCTAACTAGTTCTACTTGTAATTTATGAGGGGTAAAGCATACCAAATAATATCCTGCCCATGCATCTACCTAGCTGCTTCCTTCCCTCCTGCCCCTTCTGTGTAAGCTTGCATGCACACACATGGAAACACCCCAGAGTTCCCTGCTACTATTCTTTTTTTTTTTGGCAGTGAATTTCCAAGGCTCACCCTCTCCTTCTCTCTTTAATCTCATGCAGCTGCAATAGCCACCTACCAAGAATTGGATTGTGGGTTTGTGCCTCAGCATGCAGAGAAACTGTGCTTAATATGCAGCATCTATTTTTGAACAGAATACCCCTAACCCACTGCAGGCACTTCATTCCACACCAGCACAGATGTATTCCATGCCACTGCGCTTTCAGTTGAGCAGTGCAATAGAAATACCTGCAGGGTATGAATCTAATTGCCTTTGTATTTGATGAAGATAACTGCACACTGCATACGCTTTCCTTGCCAGCTCCTTTACTTCCACTGAAATTCATTTACAATGGCACAAATTAATACAGGCTTGAGCCAGGTTTTCAGTGAGGCTCAGTGGGGTATAGTTGTTCCAAATGATGCTGTTTGTCCTCACACGTCTGCAGAAAGGTAGAAGTGGGGAAATACTGTGCAGGGGGTGGGACAGGGTGTACAGGAGAGTTCAGGAAGCCTTAGAGCAGACATGCATGTTGGCTTGCTGCTGCTCTCTTTTCCAGCCTGGGTTTTTGGTTGACAGAGGGAAAGCTTTTCTTTTAACCATTAGGCAGTATGTTTCTGATAACAAACAGGGCCCTTGAAGGGCAGAAAGGCAAAGCTTTCCATAAGCATGGGAGCTGTTCTCTTTTTGCTTTTCCTTTTCTCCACTCCCAGCCAGGTAACTTAGCAATCTGGTCTGGGGCCATAGGGATGCCAGCAGCCTGGGGTGAAGGAGGGACACCCACAGCCATTGAAGGGCTGCACTGTGCACCAGGTACCAAAGGAGATGGTGGAAAGCAGACACTCCCTCCAAAGTAGTGCCAGCATGGCCTGAGAGGTGGGAGTGCCCTGGCCTGCGTCACACCATGCTGGCTGCACCCCAGCAGGCTCGAAAAGATCTGTGCAAAGGAACAAACCTTTGCTCTCAGGAATCTACCTCAGCAATGACCTGTGAGCCAGGCTGCTTAGGAGCATTGCTGTCCAGCCCCAAATGACCCAAGCACTGACCTTGCAGGGACAGTTGTGTCATGCCTTCACGGTCCTGGACTGAGCTTAGGCCTTGTGGTAGAGAGAGCCTGAACTCTCCATCTAGCAAACAAAACAAGGGATATTGTCCATCAATACTCCTGGTCAGGGATTCATAATTGTGCTATGGTATTCCTACAGTACTGATGGGTCTTATTCCCCCCAATAAGGGGTCAGTTTCTCAGTTGGCACCAATTGCCAGCAGAGGTGAGCCCCTTTCCCCCAGGCAAAGGCCTCCCCCCAGCCCCCAGCTCTGGAAGGGGGGTACCCCAGCACAGGCACGCAGCCGCCTTCCTCCGAGCAGCCTCCCTCAGCAGGTGCTGCTTCCCATGCTGACAGCTCCTCAGCAGATGTCTGCTGGGCCCTGGCCACAAACACGGCTTGCTGGGTTTTTTTACTCCTTTTATTATTACAATGCACATAGAAAAAGAGAGAAAGAGGGAGATTATGCACCTCTGAAAAATAAACTAAATCCACTTTGAAGCAAGTTGCAAAACAAGAGAGAAAAGACCCAAGAAAGACATCCTCCAGCTCTAAGGGAGCCTGTGCCACACTGCTCATTGATGAGGCTCAGTCCCCTTTATGGCTGAGAAAATGTATAGTCATCTCTGGCCTCGGGGCTGTTTGCAGCACAGTAAATGGCCTTGTTCAGTTTAATTGGAAGAGGAGTAGTGGTTGTATTTTTGTAACCTATTAAAGCATACTGCCTCTTGGTCTAGGACTGCGCTCAAAATTACAGTCTGGAGTGTGAGCGAGGGCCTCATTTCTACTCCCCTTCATCCTGATTAAATAATGATTTGAAACAAAAGAATCCAATAAATATATATCTTGAGTTCCCTTGAGGGCAGCAGTACCTGCAGACCTCAAGGGCCCCTGCTGAAAGCTGGAGAAAGCAAAGTTCACTGAGACTATTTAATTACTTATTGGGGGGTGGGGAGTGTCCAAATGTTCTCATAGAGAAAATTAGATTCCTGAAAGAGCAGACTTTTTAAAAGACACCCTAGAAAAATAAAAAGCCATTAGAATTCAATTGAGCTGTGCAGAGCATTTTGAGAAATGGTGCTCTGTTTCCATCTTCTGTGGCTGGCAGGCCTTTCAAACACAGTAAACCAGGACCAGAAGTGAAGCCAAGGCCATCAGGTGAGGAATTTGTCTGAGCAGATGCCAGGAAGGTGCTGCTGTTCCCCCTCGGTACCTGCCTTGCCCTAGCCAGATCCTCCAGCCCTTACAAGGGCTGTGGGCTCCTTATCACTGATATCTTCAGGTTACCTCATCCCAGAGTGCTGCAGCCACAGATGTTGAGCTACAGAGGAGCTTGTTGATCTCCCAGTCATTTGACAGATTGTGTGATGTGCTGACAACAGTTCCTACTTTGAAGGTAGACTTCAGTGAAGGCAAAGCCATAGTATGCATCCCAGGTCTTAAAAGCTGTTCTAGAAATGCCAAGGAATGACTTTATTTCTTGATAGAAATAAAGGCCTTTTGGGTTAGACCAGAAAGGAACAGAAAGGAGGTGTTTGTGTGTGCAATGCTGGGGTCAGTGTCCCTTGAAGCAGCCGTGTCCACTCCAGGCCCTTCCTGCCTGCATAGCCAGGGAGTACCTCACCTGATGGCTTTATGCCTGTAAATGACAGGTGGTCAGAAGCTGGTTGTCTCTTGGTTAGGGTTCAGATCTAATCAAACCATAACCCAACTTTTAAAAAGTATCACACCTGAAGGTGTAATCTTGTCTTCTTCTGGGATGGCTGGTGAGAGCACAGTGATTCATAGCAAGGAGGCCAGTTCTCCTGGGGCTCTGGATGTAGAATCTGGGTTTCAGAAGGAATTAGTGAAAAACAGAGCCTGATACCTGGCTCTCTTATGCTCTTTGGACATTCTTTTTTTACTGGAGTAAACAAGGACTAGTAGAGAAATGCTAGAACTGAGAAGCAGCAAGAAGCAGTACCAGTTTCTGAAATGAGGACTTGCAATGTGTGTCTTCACTCATTCATAGCTGGGAACATTTGGGAGATGTTTCTGCTCTGTCAGGATTTCTGTGTTGAAGGTGCAAGGCAGGATTGCTTCATTTCCCATGTCGCTGCTGGGGCTCCCAATGCCTCCCAGTTAGATCTCAGCATGGCTTTGAAATCAGTATGGGGTGGGGATGGGGGAGTCCCCAACCTCACTCTGGATTTGCTGTGGTGAACTAATCCCTGTCCCTCTGTCTTTTATCCCAGAAGCAATAATGCCTCTCTTCCTGGCAACACGGGAAGTTGGTGGAGACCCTCCAACTCCAGGTGTTTTCAGGATGTTGTGGGCAGTTGTTCCACAGACTGCCCGCTTGGTGTGTTGGCAGCTTCGCTCTGCTTTTGGTCACTGCTGGTGCAGCACATGCCTGAGTCAGCTGTCCCACTTAGCACCCCTCAAATTCAGTGGAGAGCAACCTCCCCAGGGACACAGCTTGGATCCCACTGGCAGGAGGGCGGATGTGAAGGCACCATCTGATGGGAGGAGGGAGTTCCATGTACAAAGTGACGCAGTGGGTCTGTAGCTCCTCTGCAGAGGAGGAAGAACCCTGTCCAGGGCTAAGCTCTCCAAAGGGACCTGGATGCATGACACCCTCCCTGGCCCTGATGCATGACAACCGATCCAGGTCTCCTCTGCTCCCTGAGATACTACTGACACTGCGATGTGGTCCTTTCGGCTCAGAATACCCCAGATTTGTGAGGGCACGTCCCAGGTTCCCTGTGTGGGGAGCAGGGTATAGAGGGAAGTATTGTGTTCCCCAGAGCGGGGCATGAGGATGTGTGCTGGTGTTTGAGGGAGTGTTGGAGGACTATTCAAGTGGGGGGAAACCAAACCCTTGTGTCCACAGTCTAAGGACCCTGAACCAAACCTTATGCGTGGGAATGAGGAGAGCAAAGCATCAGAGTGAAAAATGAGGTGGCCCCTGCTGGGTCCACATGTGGCCCTAACTCTGACCCCATGGCAAGGGCAGACATTAGCACTAACACAGCCTTTCTCCCAGTGCTGGTACCTTCCTGGACTGGCTCAGGGAAACGCCGGTGGAGTTGAACTGAACTATCCAATCCTCAACTTATGTAAATCCCCTTGGTGGTGCCCAGGGCAGCCTATTTGGGTTTGGGGTCCTTGCTGACCCCACCAGGTGCAGTGACCCACTGAAACCCACACAGGGTATGGTTGAACCCCCCAGGCAGAGGCTGAGAGGAGCAGGGCTGTCATCCCCTTCCCCACAAGTCTCCAACACAGCATGGGGAGTGGGGGGAGTATTTTTCCTCCTCTACTTCTTCCCTCCCTTGCATTCCCTTTATCCCTTCCATGAAGCCCAAGGAGATGTAGTGCTGCAAGCTGTGACTTTTCAGCACAAGTGCCCAGCCTCCAGGATGGGGCTGGGTGGCCTAATTTAAAGCAGAAGGAAAGAAAAATGAATAAAAAGCAAGACAAGCAAGCAGAAAAAAAAAGCAGTCATGACATTTGCATAGAGGAGGCAAGCAAACAGTTGGCAGTGTGGATTGAAGAGAGGGTTTATGTTTTTTTCATGTAATTTGAGACTAATGATGGACTTATGTTGCCCGCTCTTCCTTTTTTCTTACACCTTACCTACTAAAGGAGGAGTTCTTGATGGGTAAGTGGATGCTATCCGCAAGACACCAGGGAATTTATTAGAGGTCACTTGAGTGCATTAGCTATATCTTCTTCAGGGGGAAAAAAAGCACACAAAGAAGTATCTGTATACCTTTTATTTCCAGAGGGATTTTTCTTTTTTCCCCTCCCCCTCTTTTTTCTTTTTTTTTTTTTTCTTTTTTTCTTTTTCTTTTTTCTTTTTCTTTTTCTTTTTCTTTTTTCTTTTTTCTTTTTTCTTTTTCTTTTTCTTTTTTCTTTTTTCTTTTCTTCTTTTCTTCTTTTCTTCTTTTCTTCTTTTTTTCTTTTTTTATTTTTTTATTTTTTTATTTTTTTGCTTTTTCTTTTGTGTTTCCAAGTGATAAGCTTGTTTATTTGCCATTTTTTTTACTTTGTACACAAGCCCTTGATTTGAGTTTTATTTGCTTCTTTTAGTGACACTCATTCAGCCTTTTCTTAAGGAAGCTTCAAAATTCACTCATTTAACATTTTGTTGAATTTTTGTTTTCTTTCCAAGGATTCTGTAGGTTTTTTAGATGAACACACCCCTATTTCTTTTTTTTTTTTTTTTTTCTTGTTTGTTTTTTTGGTTCCTCCCCCTCTTTAAGGTTAAATAAGGGCTTTGTCCTCTGTCATACCTTTTTTATTGAGTTAGTTAGTTCTTTCAATTCTTTGGTTGCCCGTTTACTTTGTTGAACTCTTTTTGTTGAACATGAATGGCATGCTGATACTCTTTGCATGATCTCTAAATCTTCCCGTTATCATAGCAGGGGGAAAAGAAGTTTCTTCTTACTGTGGATTCTTTCAGGGATATGTGCTTTTGTTTTCTTCTCTTCTTTCTTCTTTTTCTTTCTTTCTTTCTTTCTTTCTTACTTTGTTTCTTTCATTTCCTTTCATTTCAGTGCATCATGATGGTAAAATTTCTGAGTTTATTTAAAACAACAACAACAACAAAAAAGCAAAGTAAAACCAAAACCACCCTCCCCCCCTCCAAAAAAAAAAAAACCCAACCCAACCCCAAACATTCAAACAATGCCAAATGGCTTTTTTGCTTTCAGATCTCTCAGTCAGGGTCTTCTGGTGACCTCTTTACCAAAACAGACAGCCCACCTGGCAACCTAGGCAGCCAGAACGGAGACTATCATGAATATGACTCAGGAAACGATACTTCTTCCCCTCCCTCCACTCAAACAAGCTCGTCCAGATCAAAGGACAGCCAGGAGAAAAGAAGTCTAGTCCATGATGGCTTTGGCCATGCCTTCTCATCTGGGAAGCCCAAACTGGCCAACAGCGATAACAGCTCTGATTCAGGAAATTCCTTCACCAGTTGCTTTTCCCAGACCAAGGGAACAGCTTTGGAAAATCTGTCTCCAGATGCCCAGGGACAAGACCAAAGGTCAGTGATCACTGGTAGCTGCTGCTGGCAGCCAAATATCTGGTACTTTGTGGTCCTGTTGTCTCCTGCCCGCTCGCCAGTCGCAGTGGTGAGCTGGCAGGGAGGTTTGTCGCGGTCTGGAGGCAGGTTAGATATAAATCAGAGCCATGGTCTGTGCAGTCTGGAGTCTGCAGCCCAGCAATGACCAATACTGAAACCTGAGGAGGAAGATGGAAATGCAGCCATCGTGCCTCTGTGCTGGCTGTTCTGGCATCAAGGTGGCTAATGCAGGGTTTAGCCCTGGGTTGAGCCGTGTCCTGGGTACAGCCCTGCTCAGCTGGACGTGACTAAATCCGAGTCTGGAAAGGTGCATCGGGGGGTTGTGGTACTAATTCTCCCTCTCCACTTACTGTGGGGAAGGGGAGTAGGGTTCATTTCTGCTAAAAGTACTATGGGCTGTTCTTTCACCTGTCCAATGAACCAAATCCAGCCTGCTCCTTCCCAGTTCATTCTGGGCTGGTCCTGGATGCTGACATAGCATCTCCTGCAGGTGGGGGGCACAGGGAGGGGCAGGTGCCTCACTGGCTGGGGGATAACACAGGGTGTCAGAGCTGGGAACAAGAGTTAAGACACCATCTGGTGCCACAGGTCATCATCAGGAGAGGAGAGTAGTTGTCAGCCTCCATCTCCATCACTGCCTCCTGTTCCTGGCAGTTTGCCAGGTGATGTTGGGGATGCAGGCACTGATGTGCAGTGATTGGTACCTTAGGCTGTGCTCTGGCAGTGCTGTTAGGGAGCTCTTCCAGCTCAGCCCCTGGGGTCTTAAATGCTGAAAATTAGAGCCAGGATGTGGTCTGGGGGTGGGAGAATGAGAAGAGAGGGAGCCAGGGGAATTGGTGTGTTGGAAGAACAAGCCCTCAATTTTTAGGTAAAATTTTAGGGCTGTATATATTTTTCATGTTGTGACTCCAGTGGATAACTCTGACTTCATGTGGGTGGAGCTGGGATTCCCACTGGCCCTGGCTCTTGGGTGGCTGCCTTGCTGCTGGGCTCTAACCCAGGGTGCTCCTGGAAGTGGAGGAATTCATGCAGTGCTGTCCAAAGGCAACAGGATATGCCCATTACTGCTGCTCCACAGCAAGGCTGGAGCACAGGCCCTTACCCTGCCATGCTCTGGCTTTCCCTTGCTTCTCACCTTGCTTTCTCCTCTGGACCTGCACTGCTCACTGCCCTGACCCAGGCTCTGCCAAGCAGACACTTTTGCTGTGCAAGGGACGGGGCAGAAATGCTGCCCCTCGTGCCACCAGAGACCTCTTTCCCAGCCCTTCCCTGGCACAGCCTGAGGGCGAGCTCTTGGGTTCTGACCCACACACTTGGGGTGTCTGCAGCACCAGCCTGGGGAGCTGGGAGGTCATCTTTATCCCCAGTTGGGGAATGGGAGGATGGGCGTACTTGGTGGCTGGAGCATGGTGCTTCCCTCAGCCAGGGATCATTCCCAGTTCGGCCACAGCTTCAATGACTGTCCGAACTAATGTCCACAGAGGGTGCCCGTCCTTCTGTCTCAGCTGTTCGGAGGAGAAGCAGCAGAGCTTCCTGCCATCCCCAACCCACAGCTCCCCGCTCAGGCCGTGCTCCCGCAGCGAGTCCTACATCAGCACCGGCAGATCCTCCCCAGGCTCCAGCCGCTCCAGCCGCTCCCGCTCCTCACGCCACAAGGCCTCCCCCAGGTACTCCCGAAGCAAGTCCTGCTCTTCAGGACAGAGGTAAGGCCAACTCAAATGGCTGTCTCTGCGGTCCTGGGCAGTGTCTAACTCTTGCAGTCTGGCATGCTCCTTGCTGGAAGAGGTTTAAGGGTTTGGGGGTGCCTAGGGATCCACCTGGTTTGGGGTGAACTGGCCACTTGGAGTTGATCTGAGACCATGAAATATGAGGTACCTCTTGTCCTCAGGAGCCCAGATTCAGAGGAGTCTGGTCCAGTCTCACCCTCCAGCATCTTTAACTCTGTTATGGTTCTTGCCTATCCCTAGGTCTTCTTCACGTTCCCCCAGCTATTCCTCCAAATCTGGCAAAAAAAGTCCTGGGAGCAGGAGTTCAAGACCTCGTCGGAGCCCCAGTTACTCCCGCTACAGCCCTAGCAGGTACAGCTGTCTCCTTGTGATACCTATTGCCTCACGCTTTCCTACTGTCTCCACCACTCATTCAGACTCCAGAATACTCACTGGATCCTTCTGCCAGCCCCAGACTGCTCCCTCAGCTTCCTCACTGAAGGAGGAAGAAGAATTGCCCCAGAGCTGGTTGCAGAGGGAAGGATCCAGAGATAAAAGCCTTTCACTTTCTGGGAGAAAAGTGGAAAGTTCCACAGCCAAAGGGCTGCCCTGCCTTGATTCAGGGGAATTTCACTCTGAAATGTCTCAAAGCACTTTTGGGGGAAAGGTTGCTGGGAGCGAGATCTGGCTTATCCCTAGCACTAAAGCATCATAAAATCTCGTGCTTGGTGCATGTGGCAGGTGAAGTGGCTGTTCTCCTGCTCCAAGCCCTTGTGGGTAGCACACTAAGCAGCTGGGAGTGCACAGATGGCTGCTCCATGGTGTTTGCCAGGGCCTCATGTGAGGGGGTGATGCCTCATAGGAAAATCCTGGGACTCCCCCTCTCTATGGTGCTGGTGTAAATGGTGCCATTAGGTTCCAGTTGGGTCTGCCCACAGCTGCCACCCCCTGCAGAGCCCATGCCAGTGGGATCTTACTGCAGCAGAAACACTGCTTTTCAGAGCTGCAGTTCAGCCAAGGAGTTGTCAGGCCCTGGGAAGTGTCCCTGTGGCGGAGGCAGCTGCCAGGTGCCCTTGTGCTGGCACTCACACAGCCTTGCAGGGGAAACACAGTCCAGGCAACTCCACTCCCTCCACACCCCACAGAAGGCAAACGTCTTACAGCTCAGCCCCAGAGATGCCCTTGGGCAGGTTTTTCTGGTAACATCTCTGCTGCTGTGAACATTTTGCAGCCTTAAAATGTTACATTCCCAGGGTCTGATTCTTGCAGGCTCTGACAACCCCGGTGCTGTGGTATGAGAGTGTTTCCTGTGTGCAAGGATCAGGCCCTTGAGCTGTAACACTTTGCTTTGCAGATACCATTGAGCAAGGTATATGAAATCAGCTGTGCTCCACAGAAGAGCCTGTGCTGACACATAAGGGAATTTAACAAAGGAGAAAACCATAGCAACACGGGCACAGCTCCTGGTGAGCCAGGCAGAGCTGCACAGCCCTTCAGGGATGCTGGGGATGCTCACGTGGGGCCTCCTGGCAGGGCTGTTCCTGCCTGCTCCTGCAGTGTGGCCAGCCAGAGCAGTTTCAGTGGAGCTAAATGCAGAGTGCATCCACCTGCACAGGTCCATGGAAGCCAACTTAGCAGCTGAAACCCCCAGACACAATCAGTGTGTGTCTGTTTGTCCAGCCAGATGAGGGACTCTTTGTCCAGCTAAGTCAGTGTGCACAGGGCTGATGCTACCGGAGCACTTAGTGGGTCATTGCCTCCACAGCCAGAACCCACCTCACAAAAACCCAGCAGTGACAGTTTCTGGTTGGTGTCTTCCCCAGAGAGCACAAGTACAGCTCCAGTGAGAAGGAGCCGCACAGGGAGCGTGACCGCCGGCAGCGGCAGCGATCCTATTCACCCCTGAGGAAACGCAGGAGAGACTCTCCCAGCCACCTTGAAGCTCGGCGCATCACAAGGTAAAGGGAGGAGGTCCTGTTGTTTGGAGACTTGCTCAGCTGGTGCACCATGGAGAGAAGGTGGGCTGACCTTGGGTCCCAGCCCTTGCCACGGGAAGTTTCTCCAGGAGGAGCCTGGTTTCCCAGAGCCTGATCAGCAAGCTCTTCCTCTCCTCCTAGAGCTTGGGCTTTTCTAGCTAGAGGCAGAGGGAGGGTGAGGGGCGGGGATCTCCTTTACAACAAAGAAAATGAAGCAGATGAAGTCAGACTTCCCTGGCAGGTATCAGGAGCATCCCCCCCACGGCTTTTCCTTCC
Organism: Hypotaenidia okinawae; assembly: GCA_027925045.1. Lineage (NCBI taxonomy): Eukaryota > Metazoa > Chordata > Aves > Gruiformes > Rallidae > Hypotaenidia > Hypotaenidia okinawae. The sequence goes on from BSDF01000017.1 coordinate 16,409,025, forward strand.
ACCCTCTCCCGTGGTAGAAGTCCCACACTGCAGAGACCGTCAAATATTGACTCTAACTGAAGGCTTTTTGGGACATCAGGCAGAGCCTGGTCCCAGACTTGGTGTTTGGGGCATTCCCAGGACCCCGGTGGTGAGTGGTTTGAACCTTTTACTCTTTTAAACAAACACAATCACATCTTGAGGGAGTGCTGTGCAGAGCAAACAGTGCTATTTGGAGATTTGGTTGGCAAATCGGTCCTTGTGTTACCGGTAACCCGCACCTATCTGTCCCCACAGTGCCCGCAAACGCCCCATCCCCTACTACCGCCCCAGTCCCTCCTCCTCGAGCAGCGCCAGCAGCTACTCCTCCTGGTACAGCAGTTTCAGCCGCTCCCTGAGCAGGAGCCGGAGCTACTCCACCTACCGAACGAGCCGGAGCCAAAGCTGGAGCAGCAGCAGCAGCAGCGCCAAGGGCAGGAGCCGCAGCCGGAGTTCGGGCCCCAGGAGCAGCCGCAGCAGGAGCAGGAGCTATGACTCAGGAGGCAGCTCGGACAGCCTGCGTCGTTAGGGAGTGCCGCGAGGGCACGTGTGCTGGCTTCGGCTCCAGATTCCTGGCATTCTCCTCTCCCTTCCCACCTACTTGGCCATCGATAACAATCATTCCGAAACTGATGCAGTGGCACTGCCGGGTTCCCCTCCCCCAGTTCAGAGCAAGAGGTCCTGTGTACCTAGCGCAGCCCTTTCAGCACCTCAAGGAGCAGGTGGATCGGTCCCAACCCCCAGGGCTGGAGGAAGGGTCAGTGGGGGTCTGTCTTTACAGGGGGTCTGTCACAGATCTGCTCCATCCTCCCTGATGTCCCCATCTCCCCATCGCTGTTCCTCTCTGAAGCACGACTATGCCGTCCAGAGGAAAGAATTCAGCTCCTTGTTCTTCTGCCAAACCAGGACCCAGCAAAATATTTACTGTTGGAGGGAGAGACCCAGTTAAGGAGGAATTTTCTGGGTGAAGAGTGGGGGGTGACCTGTTCCCACCCAGGCAAGTATCTGGTCCCTGGAGTCTTTCCTCCAGGCCTCTTGCATGAGAAAACATTTCTCTGCTGCCAGTTAGCTGGTCCCTACTAGAAACAGGTGGCTAGGAATCCTTCCTGATGGAGTTCCTGGGGAAAACAAAAAAGCTATCCCCTCTTTCTCCCACCCTTTCCTATCAGATAGGCACCATCTTTTGCTGGGTGGGTTTTTGCCCATGTCAGAGCTGTGACTTGCTTGTGAGGAAACTGCTGAGCTCTGCAGCAGCTGCGGGGCCGGTGGGGTAGGAGGGAGAGGGGAGCTGGTGCCGTGCTGTTATCCAAGGGTTTGGTTGTGGCATAGGAGGTGGGTGCCATGAGGTTCCCTTCTCAGAGGAGCCCTCTTGCAGCTTGGGTTTAGGTTTTTCTAAAGGGAGCCTTTTCCATGGAGTGCAATGCTGGTGGGACTGTGAGGAGATACAGAGACAGCCAGGCTGTGGGGTGCAGTGAGAGCACGCAGGGTTAGGGGGACCCCGATTCCCCTCCCTCGCAGCAGGCAGCACTTCTAAGCAGTGCCAGGAACATTTCAGGGAACAGTTTCTCCTTGAGACCAGGACTAGCAGCCACCGCTGGGGCAGATGCACTGGCTTCCCAGCCTGTTGCTGGCTGCAGGGGGGCGGAAGGGGCCCCCGCTAATTGCCTGTTTCTCCAGGGAGCCGCAGGCAACGGCAGCACGGCCCTGCCCGCCCCGCAGCCCCGGGGTTTTGTCTCCCTGCCCGCCCAGCTGCCTGCGCAATGACTCTGTTTTGCAGGGTAACAAAGGCTTCTTCCCGCACAGGCTGAGCTGGTGCTGAGGAGGTTCTTTCTCTTACAACACCTGGGTGCTTAGAGACGCTAATTTGGGCTTAAGACTTCCCTCCCTCCCTTTTTCCATCCCCTCCCCTTCCATCCTGCATGATTATTAACAAGTTTGGGTTTAATGAGTCAAGGAGGTGTGTCATTTGAGTGTCACAGAAGAGGGCTAAGTGGAGCCGGCATCTGCTGGCGGAGGAGAGGGGGTAGAAGGAAATACAGATTCCCCAGCTAAAGAGTTACCCGCAGCGCCCCAGCCCGGCTGGCAGCAGGTAAAGGGGCAACGCGTGTGTGGAGGAAGGCCAGGTGCCCAGCGGAGTTCTGCTGGAGCCGTCTCATCGCTGTGTCCAGCACATAAGCCTGTTACTGGTTGGGAAGTACAGAGACGTGGGGTGTGTTTCCATCTGGGTGGTACCAGGGAAGTTTGATACCAGGGGTCTCTATCTCCTACTGCTGGTTCCCCTTGTCCTGTGCCTTCAAACCCTCAAGCAGCCCCCTCCCCCCCACACACCTTTTCCCAGTCCCTTGTCATCTACCTTGCTCTCTGCAGGTGATGCAAGGATGAGGGTGGCCAAGGCAGAGGGCTGAGCACTGGTGTGGTCAGTGGCTTGGTGGGGACATGTGTCTGTCTCCTGGAAGACCACTTTGTAGGCCATAGAGAAAAGCATTCCTGGTAGGGGTGAGATCGAGGGATCAAAGACAGGGTGTTCTTGCTGGCCCTGACAGCAGCCCCTTGGCCATCTTCTGCAGTGAACTCCCTTCTCATAAAGGGCTGAAAACCTCATGCTTCTTCCCCAAAGAGACTCTCCCAGTTTGATGCAGAAACGCCCTGTCGTCCTGCTCCCCAGAAGGACCCAAAGGCAGTGATGGGAGCCCAAACCCCAAATCTACCAGTGTTTCCAGAGTAGCCTCATGCCCCTTAGCACACCCTCATGCACATGTGCATCTGCAGGGAAGCAGCAAGCTGGGAGGTCAAAAAAAAAAAAAGGGAAAAAAAAAGAAAAAAAGGAAAAAAAAAAAAAGAAGAGGGACTTTGTGCAACTGGTGTAAATATCAAACCCCAACACTGACTGGAGTTCCTGGGGGCTGGGGACTGATGATCAAAGCACTGCATCAGGGCAGCAGCACCCACTGACCATGGGACAGGAGGTGACGCCAAGGGCTGTGTGGGACCGAGGGCGGCTCTCACACCCGTCCGGCTGATCCACGCTTCCAGGACTGACGCTGCTCGTACAGCCCGTGGGCAGCTACACACCCCTGGGGGTTCCTGGGCAGACTTGCATTGGCATCAACCTCTTTATTTATTTATTTATTTATTTATGATGATGATGATTCTATTTTTAATTGTATGTCAGAATGGATGCAGGTGGTCACCGTTACCAGTATTTATTTATTCTTTTCTTTTCGTTTTTTAATTTTTAACAATAAGTTATTTTGGGATCTGTCTGTTTGTTTGTTTGACTGTATCCATGCCACTGTTCTTGTGTGAAGGCTCACAGCGCTGGCTCCTCTTGCTGATGTGGCTGGAGTGACAGCCGCTCCTGCTGCCAACGTGTCCCTTTCGTCCTCGCTTTCGGGAGCCAGGGCAGAGCACATGGGAGAGCCAGAGGGATGCAGGGCGGAGCCATTTGTCTGTTTCCTTCTTCCAACCTAGGCTATCTTGTTAGCTCTGTGCAGGAACGCGATGGATGTCACCAAAGAAATGGGTCTAGGACCCCACGGAGGTGACAGCGAGGGTCTGCTTACCGGCTGGTTGAGCGAAGGGGAGTGTCGTGGTTTCCCCCGGCTGTGGGCCGAGATCCACACAGCTGCCTGCTCCTTAAAGTAAAAGAGCAGGGGAAGAGGGAAAAGGGGGGAAACAAGGGAAGAGAAAAGGAAGGGGCAAATAACTCCAAACCCAAGAAACTAAGAGGCCCGTGGGTTGGGATAAGGAGAGTTTCCTAAGAGAACAGAAAGATCAAATATCCCAATGCTAACAGGACTTTAGAGCAAAAGAAGGTGAAACTCTTGATCCCCAATGCAGTTTCTCCCCGACCCACACAACTCAGGCCGTACCACCCAGAGCTGTCCCGGAACCCGACCGTCCCCCCAAGCAGCACGCGTCCCGCCACCGCCCCTCTTCTTCCTCCCCTCAGCCCCCCGTTCTCCTGGGCAGGACGTCATTGCCATGGAATACTCTCTTTGGCCCATCTGGGTCACCTGTCCTGGCTTCGCCCCTCCTTTCTCCTGAAGAGAGAAATAGGAAGAAGCTGAGAAAGTCCTTGACTGTCTGACTGCAACTAAGAACATCAGGGTGTTCTCAGCACTGCTTTCATTGTAACTCCCAAACACAGCATCCCATCAGCTGCTACAAATGAAGTTAACTCTATCCTGACTGAAACCAGGACAGGGAGGTTGCAGCACTGCAAGGGGAAGTCTCTCCCCACTCCCTGCTCGTGCCAGCCCGGTGCCAGCTGGCTGCTGCTGCTGTTTCCCTTGGCTCCGTAGCCAGCGCACAAGCCCAAACCCAGCTGCCCTGCACAGGCACCGCTGGTTTCCCTGGGAGGATGCTGTCGCTAGGACTCCCCTGCCCTGTTTACCTCTGTGTGATGACCCACCCATGGAAAAAGCAAAGAAATGAGACCGTGAGAGAGTGCTCTGCGCTGAAGGTGCTTGCAAAACCCAGCCACTGGTGGCAGGACCCAGGCAAGACTGCGTGTGTACGTGTATGTGGAGATGAGCACATGTACGTGTGCTTTGAGTCTCCTTCACTGGTGGTATTTATTTTCTAACTTATTTATGATTTTTAGTACAACCTGGACCATCACCCTCCTTGTTGGTGGACAACTAGGGCTTTTTGTTGGTTTGTGAGAAGCCCATGAGCTTTTCTGTCTCTCTGTGCCTTTTGCCAGCACTGTGTTTCAATGCTGTTTCAGTCATTCGTTGCTTTGATGGATTTTTGCTCCACGTCTGGCATCTCACATCTCTGCAAAGAGCAGTGTTTGCCTGGTGGAAAGGCCAGTGGGTCACTCCCATGTAGGTGAAGCCCTGCTCACAATGAGGGGTGCCCAGGGCTGGCTGCAGCCTCACCCAGAGCAGCAAGGCTTCAGTAAACCCTCTCTGCCATTTTTTGGGGGGCACTATCTCAGAGGGTTTTGCTTTCCTCAAACGTGGAGGCTCTTTCCCACCCAAAATTTTGTTTCTTGTCCCTTCTCCCCCAACCCTGAGCATTGGGGCCAGGCTCCAAAAACCCATCACCATCTCTGCAGGCTTGCTAGAAGGCAGAGCCAAGGGGTATTTCAGAACGCTGTTAGGTCATTTCTTTTCTTCAGTGGTTTCAGCACTTGCTTAAACTTTGCTTTATGTTGACTGCAACTTTTCTCAATGTTTTTGTTGTTTCCAGGGACTGAAGTTGTACCAAACTTGTCTGCAACAGCCAATCACTGTTATTTTGCTATGCATTGTACATATATTGAACAGGCTGAGTAGACTTAGCCTCTATTTAATATTTATTTCTTCTATTTATTGAGCATTAGCTTAAGAAGGCTATTTGGGTCTTGCTGTTGAGTCCACGAAGGGAGGAGTCTTTGTTGTCAAATACACTGGAGAGAAGTTACCAGAGGGGGAATTCCTGAGGCTGGCACTTGGAGGCATCTGGCAGCCAAATTGGGATAATCCAGAGCTCAACCACTGGTGATTTAGGGAGAAACCTCATTTAGATGGAGATGAGTAAGGCAGGGGAAAGGCCTCCATCTTCTTGAACCAGCTTCTAATGACAAATCACGACCCCCTGGAAAGGTGCTGGGCATTTGGAGGTGACAGGCCATTGTGCTGGAGGAATAACCTTGCTCTTCATAGGGCTGCTTGGATCACCAAAGATCCCTGGAGATCTCTGTCTCCCACCACTGACCCCTTTGTGGCTCTCAGTGGTTACTGGGGGAAGGGAGGACTTGTTGCCCTTTCCTCGATGTGAGGGAGGGGGCAGAGATGAGACAACTTGCCGTGGTCTCTGCCAGGAAGCAAGGGTGTCCACCCTATCTGTGTCCTGCTTTGCCCTCTTCCCCAAGCTTTGTGCCAGAACAAGGAGCTTTGCCTGGGTGTGAGCTCAGGAAAGGTGGCCAGGACAGGACTGGGGAGGTCTCTCCTGTTACCTCTGACACGACTCGAAGCTTGTTGCAGGCATCTACCCCAGCTTTGAACAAAGCAGAGATGCACTGAAAGTCCTGACCTGCCCCAGTGTCACTCCAGCCTCTTCCCTGGAGTGGGAAGTGTTTGTGCTCCATGGGCAGAGCTGCCTGGGCTGGCAGAGGCTGGACTGCCATCAGCAAGTGCCCAGCGCTGGGCTGCTCCCATGGGGCTGGCCAGGAGCAGTGGGACACTCAGACAAGGGGCTATCAGGGTATTTGTTTGAGAAAGGGACAGATTCAGGTGCCCAAGTGAAGACTTTGCCCTTTAGTGTCCAGTGGGGTTTTATTCTTTACCAGAGAATAAATAATTCTCATGACTTTTGCTGCTACCTGGAAGTTTGCACGTGACTGGGAGGGTCTCCAAAGCCACCGGTACATCTGCTGTTGTAGCAACAGCTTTATGCTCAAGCGTCCCAACCTTGGGGCTGTTGCCCAGAGAACAACACCCTGAACCTCACCGGCCCCGGGGCAGCTCTCTGCCTTCAAAACCCACGGAAGGAGAAGATCTAGAACACAAGCCAAGAGGGGAGAAACCCCACAAGGGAAGCGGTGTCTCTGCTCTCTCACCTGTTGGTCGATTCCTCAGCAAATGACACCAGCACATCTGTTCATCTGACCTCCCTGTGAAAGTCCCTTTGCTCTCCATCAAAATGCATTCTGTATTCTTTAGTCTTCCTGGGGTATTTGAGTTGTTAGCCTGGTTAGAGAAAAGGTTCCAATAAAGGTTTGGACAGTATTTCCTTCCCGTTGCAGCCCTGTCTGTCATGTTTCTCAAGGAGCCCCCTGCGTGCAGTGGGATATTTTGGGTTGTTTATGCTGCTCTCCAGGGAAGGGCATGTGTGTCTTCTACCAGCTGCTGAGGACTGGCTCCACGGAGCACAGGCTGAAGCCAAGTACGTTGTGGGCTGGTGTTCCTGGCAGCTCTCCTTTCCGAACTGGGCCATCTTCTCCCTGCCCTTTGGGTCCCCTCACCCGTAGCCCAAGCCAGCAATGCAGCTGTCTCACCATGGAGGTCACCGTTGGGGCTGGCTCTGCCCTGCCCTGCCCACACTGCCGTCTCTCCAAGCCCTGCACGGTCCCGCTGCGGTCATCTCAGCTGCCCAGCAGGAGCCAGGGTGCTCCCCTTTGAGCAACAGGGGGTGGTTGGGGACTCACTGGCACCCCAGATGATGCCCTCACCCTGGGCTGCACCTGGAAGCCCCACAGGAAGCAGCAGCACCGGTCCAGGTTCCTGTGCTATTCCCAGGAGGGCTCAGATGGATGCCCGGGAAGGGTCTGGCTGCGGCATGGGCAGATCCTGGGGGCACAGGGCAGCATCCCTGGGTCACTCAGAGGAGAAGGGAGGCTGCGAGGCCACATCACGCTCCCTAAAGCTGATGTGGGGCTGGCTCAGTGGTGGGAGGCATCCAGGAGATTGGAGTGACAACAGGAGCTAAATTGGGATGGCCCTGGAGGGGGGGAAGGGGCGGGGGAAGGCGGATATGTGTGACTAATGGGATAAACAAGGCGACAGGGAGGATTCCTGGACAGGGAGGGAAGATGGCCTGGAGCGACTTAGGAAAATTCAGGACTGGAGATGTTGGGAGACCCCTGGAAGCAGACAGGATTGTGGGGCTGCCTGAAACCTCCTCAGGGCTTGTCCCCCTCTGCTGTCACCACCACGCAGGAGGAGCCCACAGCAGCTGGGCAGGACAGGAGGACAGAGGGGAACACTGGCAGCTGCTTCCCTGCACCCAGGGGTGCTCAGCCAGCACCCAGGATCTCTCCAGGCATCCCCCTTGGTCCTCAGGGACACCTCAGGCTGCTGTCTCCAGGCATGGGAGGGGTGTGAAGGAGCTCAGCACAGGGGAGCAGTCCTGCCCGGGGGCCAAGGAGAGGCAGCTTCCCCCAACCCAGCAATGCCCTCTTGGTTCAGCGTGATTAATGCCACTGGGGTGACCAGTGGCTGAATTGCTGCACGGCCTGCGCTGCATTAAAGTCTTCCTGCTGTAATTAGTTCCATCAAGTCTATTAGAAAAATTGCAGATGCTGGAGAGAAGGAGCATGAGGCAGAGCCAGGAGGGAGGATGTGGCATGAGGAAGTGGTACCATACGCAGCACAACCCTCACTGATGACATCCCATCCTCTGGCACATGCCGTTGCCCACCCGGACCACCTCCATTAGGAACCCCTCATTGCCACCAGGTACCCCTGCTTACCTGGTCAGGGCCGTGTCACCCAGGTGGATGCTCACCGGGAGCTCGCCCGCCACTGCCACCGCGCCTCTTCCCACGGCACGCCGCCCGCTCCCCGCCGCTGCCTTGTAATTAGCCCCACTGCCGCGCGGCTGTGATTACCACCTCGCCCTGCCTGCCCACAGCCATTGCAGCAGGGCCAGGACACGCAGTGGAGTGAGGAGGAGGAGGGTGCAGCACCATGAGGACCCTGCCTGTCTGCTCCCTGGGGTCTCTCTCCTTCCTGTGGGCCTTTCTCTGGGCTCAACTGGTGGAGGTGGCTGCGTGACGTCCCTCGGAGCACGGTTCCCCCCTGCACCCTGAGCTGTGCAGGCAGCTCCAGGAAGCCAAGGCACTTCATGACCCTGCCCGCAAAGGGTCCGTAACCTACCCCAGCATCCCCCAAACACCCACCCAAGGGGTCCCAGTGCCCTCATAGTGCCATGGTAAGGGTGCCACCAGTGACCCATTTCCCAGTACAGTGGACTGCTCGGGGGCATGGGGGCACGTGGCCATACAGTGAGGGGAGCAGCTTCGCCCAGCCCAGCACAGGGGGTATTTTTAACAGGTGACACTGGGGTGAAAGCAGCTGGCCCTGAGCTTGGGGGCTATTTTGGGTGGGTGCGCTGGGTGCAGGGTGGTGGGAGGGGCAGTGGGGGCCAGTGCAGCTGCCAAAGTACCACGGCCCCACGGCAGCCAGGATCCTCAGGCCGGCAGGAGAGGTCAGCTGCCGCAGCCCAGATTCTCCATGGCTGTTTCATCCTCTCCAAAATACTTGGCTGACAGGGCAGGAATTGCAAAACACACCCCCCCCCACTCCCAAATCCGTATAAATAGCACTCGCCCGGCGGCTGGAAGGTTAGAGAAGTTTCTCGGCTCCCAGCTCAGGCATTTATTGCAGCTCTCACCCAGGAGTGGCAGGGAAAGTCACACATAAAGTGCTGGGGAGCGAGAGAGGAGCAGAGATCAGCTTTTTAATCTCAGGATATTCGGCTTCATCACTTTGTTTTTCTCCTCTCCCAACGAGAAGTTTTCCTTTCCTCTCCCCGGTCCCTGGGATCACAGCCAGACAGGAAGCGTTTGCTTGCGGCCAGAGAGCTCCCTCCGTCCTTCCTGCGCTCCTCCAGCTCCTGGTGATTCAGCTCTGAATTGATTTTCTCCGTCGTCCTTCACCTGGTGCCGGGGAAGGAGGGGACCGTCCCCGCAGCCGCCTGCCCACATCCCGCCCGGGGTGGATGCGTCTCCTCCGGGACGGGCTCCCTGGGGTAGTTCGCAGCCAGGAGCAGCCACGCAGCAGCTGAGAGCCCCAGGGATACGCTTCGGACCCCCAAAGGAAGCCATGGCCGACAGCCAGCTGCCCTTCTCCTGCCATTACCCCGGCAGGCGCAGCGTCCGCGACCCTTTCCGGGAGCCCGGCCTGACCTCGCGCCTGCTGGACGATGATTTCGGCATGTCGCCCTTCCCGGGGGACCTGACGGCAGACTGGCCCGACTGGGCTCGGCCCCGGCTCACGACCACCTGGCCGGGTCCCCTGCGTGCTGGGATGGCCCGTGCCTCCACCATAGCCCCCAGCTACGGAACCCGCTTCGGGGGTTACCCTGAGAGCCGCAGCCCCGTGCCCTTTCCCCGCGAGCCCTGGAAGGTGTGTGTCAACGTGCACAGCTTCAAACCCGAGGAGCTGACGGTCAAAACCAAGGATGGATACGTCGAGGTGTCAGGTGAGAGCGAAAGGCACTGGGGAGGAGAAGGATGGGGCATGAAAACCACACGGTGTTGCCCTGCCTGTGCTGGCTCAAGAAATTGCTGTAGACACACACACACACACACACACAAACCAAATCACTTTGTTTCAAGCCAGCAGCAGCAGCCCTGTGCTCAGGAGCAGGGCCAGGGCTGCGGCAGGGCTGCGGAGCAGCCGTGCGGCTACTTCAGGGGTGTCAGGGGGGATCCCGGCTCACAGGCTGTGTGGTATTTTGCTGCAAAGTGAAATGGATGAGCCTCCTTTGGGGGAAATCTCCCCACTTTCCAGCCCGGCTGGCTGGGGAGGATCAGCCGTGGGTGGTGGCACCCTGGAGCGAGCAGCCAAGAGGGGCCCCAGCTCGCTGGGTTAATTATAGCCAGGGTGAGGCCAGCACAGAGGAGATTCCCTTTAAAGGGGCCGAGAGAGGCAGATCCGGCTCTGGGAAGTGGGGGGCAGCCACCCCACGGCCCCTACCCCAACCCCGCCCTGAGAGGCCCCAGCCCAGGGATGAGCTGGCCAGAAGCACGTCCCTAAAAATGCAATTGCCACCCATCAGTTTTCAGTGGGGACAGGAGGTGTTGGGGTGCACCACACCTGGGGTGCCCAACAGCACCTGCCCCTGAGCATCCACATTGGCATACTGGGCATCCATACTGGGCACCTTCAGCCCAGTACTGACATCCCACATTGCTCCTGGGTGTTCTGGGATGGGTTCTCCAGGGGGGCTGGGGGCTGTCATGCAGCATGGCCCTGGGGGTTTATTTGGGGCTCATGGCATCACAGAGGGAAAAAACACGGGTCAAGGGGGCTCGGCAGCCACCAGTGTGGTTTTAACTTCAGAGGTGCTCCAGGCACAGGGACCCCCAGCCTGACAGCGTGGTGGAGGAAGCCCAGCCAAGGGAGCAGGACAAAGTGGGGATGCTGCCACCTCCAAAGGTCTTATTTCATCTGGGGTCTTTTTCTTAAGCCCCAGCTCTCCACGGCTTGTGAGACCCCAGGATCTCACTGGGGATATGGGTGTACCATGTCTGGCATCTCCTTCCCCACACAGGAGAGGGTCCCTGAGCCCTCCCAGAGGGAAGGGTTTGCACTGGGTAAGAGAAGTGGCTCCTCGGAAAACTTCCCTGTTGGGTTTTGTTGTTGTTTGTTGGGGAAAAAAATCTGCTGGTGAGGTGGTCATGTGGGGTGTTGCCCTTCCCTGCAGGCAAACACGAGGAGCAGCAGGTGGAAGGAGGGATCGTCTCCAAGAACTTCACCAAGAAAATACAGTAGGTACCAGCTGGCCCCAGAGCATCCTCCTGCCGAGGGGGCAGGATGCAGGGGGCTGGCACATCCCCTCAACCAGCACCCACATGTCCTCAGCCTGCTGTGACGCCTGTCCCTACAATGTGGGCAGGTCACAGGCAACACAGCGATGCCACCAGAGATGAAGGGCTGAGCCTTGCCAGTCCCCTCACCCCCAGTTACACACACAGGGACTCCTGGGCATGTTTTCACCCCAAAATCTGCCCTTCTGCAGCACCTGTCTGTTTGGATTGGGCCATATGGTGATTTCCCAAGGGAGGTTAAAGGGGAAGAGGTCGTTTACTGGGTGTTTTGTCCATCTCCTCCAGTCCCAGAAGTTGGCAGGGGCGCAGGGAGCAGGAGGGCTGCAAGGAGCCGTGCTGCAGTGCCAGCACAGCCCCGAGGCTCAGCAGGGCACAGTGGGCTGACGCTGGTGTCAAGATGCAGCCAAAATACATCCCTGTGTGTGAATGTATGTAAATATATATATATACACACATATATACATATGTATGTGAATGATGTCAGTTAGATTGCTATCACGCTGACTCACTGTGCCAGCTCACTTTGGCAACAAGAGCCAAGGGCAGGAAGGAAAGGTGAGTCCAGAGGCAGGCGAGCCCCGACCTTGGTGCTTTGCCCATGCTGGGGGGTAGGCCCAGGGAGGGGGTGAACGGGGAGAAGCAGCAAAGCCCGGGGCATGGGAAGGGTTTCCTGGATGGCAGCAGCTCCACTTTGCTTTTCCACCCGAAAATTGCCCTGTGCATCCCAAACTCCCGTGGGAAGGCTGGGGCGAGCCCCGCGCTCCCCCTGCTCGGCGCTCGGCAGCTCCTTTTACGGGCAAGGCTTGGGGCTGCCGCGGGCTGCGGCACGGCCCTGAGTTACTCCTGCTTTGCAGAGGCCCCGGGCCGGCACAAGAGGCGGGTGACATCCCATCAAACACATCTGCCAGGGAGATTAAACAGAGCATCCGCGGGGGCCAGACCAGCCAGGAGGCCGCTTTAAATATCCCCAGCGCATTCCCAGGCACTACAGTAATAACACAGGCTTCACCCAGCCGTGTGCAGGGGCCGCTGCCTCGGCATTGGCGCTTCCCCACACACTGGGGGTCCTGTGTGGGCTTCCCAAGGGGTGATGTCCTCCAGGGAAGTGCTCTGGCCCACCCCCCTGCCCCCGCCTCAGCAACTAAACCGTCTCATCTTTCCTTCCCCCTGCAGGCTGCCCTACGAGGTGGACCCCATCACGGTCTTTGCCTCCTTGTCGCCAGAGGGGCTACTGATCATTGAGGCACCCCAGATCCCCCCTACCAGCAGTACGGTGAGGGCGGCTGCGGCAGCGAGATCCCCGTTGAGAGCCAGGAGGCCACCTGTGCCTGACCGGCCACCGTGTCCCTCTGCACCCCGGCATCCCTCCTCCCCTCTCTGCTTCCCCCCTGGGCCCCCCACTCCCATTCCCCTGCGGTGTGGCGTCCGGACAGCCTCCGGCAAGGGTGATGGGTGCCGCTCGCAGGGACAGCAGCACCCGCCACCCCATGGGGGACCAGCGGAGAGCCGGGGGTGCAGCCTGGTGCCAGGCCGCTGTCCCTGAGGGCTTGTAGAGGTCTGAGGTGCTGGTAGAGATTTTGTGCCAGTGAGGCCAAGCAGAACGGATGTCCTCATTGTGGTAATGTTTTGCTCCAAGTCGCTCAGATGGAATATTTATAATGCCAAAAAAGGGCCCTATCTCCTCTCTAAATTGACATGGAAACCTGTAGCCCTGTGTCTTTTCCTCCTCCGTGGGTGGGTTGGTTTTTTAAACTGTATCTCTGCAAAGGACAGGTGTCCATGGGCAGAGCTCAACGGCGTGGCCTCTGTCCTGGGAAACACAAACCAGCCACATGGTTTGAACATTGGGTTTGGTTTAGGTTTTTTCCTTTTATTTTTTTTGTCCAGAGAGAATCTGTGCTTTTACTTGTCCAACCTGAGGAATAAAACCCAGTTGATGTTCTTAGCCTCCACTTGTCTTGGCTGAGCCTGGTGGGGTGGGCGCAGGCCTGTGTGTGTGGGGGGCGCATGGGGAGAAAGGGGGGACGCCACCATTTGCCATCCCGCAGCCCAGCACGGGGGTCCTCCCCCTGGTGGAAGGAGGAGAGAGAGACGTGTGGGGATGTTTGCACTTATGGGTGGGTGTAGTGTTTGTTCGAGCCTTTTCCACAGCCTGTGAGTGTCAAGTCCCAGCTCACACCGTGCTGGGGAGGCACCAAGCCCAGTGAGGATCACAGCCCTCTCCAGGGGCTGCAAATGTTTTGCCTGCCTGGAGATGCTGAATCAGCCTCTAAACTGGGGGAGTCGGGTTTGCACCATCCCCCTCTGGCAGCTGCTGGGGAAGCACTTCCCAGGAGATGATTCCCTGGTGGAGGTACCAGAAAATGATTTCTGCTGGGATCTGGCCACAGCCCTAAAACCATTCCCAGGGCCGAAGCACCGAGTAAGGATCATTAACCCGCCGCAGTGCGAGGGTGGGCAAAGCAAGGTGCTGATGGGCAGCAGGAGATTTTGCATCAATCTGAGCAGCGCCTGGACCGGGCACCCAGTTTGCCATGTCACCAGGAGCTCAGAGTTAAAAATACACCCTCACATGCTCTGCTGCAGCTCCTTTGGGATGTGGTTACCAACAACAGCCCATCACGTGCTGCAAACCCCAGTGCTCGAGGGCCACGATGGCACCCTCACTCCAGGTCACAGAGGGGAACCTGAGGGCTCTCACCCTGGTTTTACACACTGTATTTAATTTTCCATAACTGTTACGGAGCTCAGACACCCAAGCAGTGCACACACACACCACTCTCCCTCCCTCAGCAGGAGCCAGCCCTGGGCTCAGCCATGACAGCTCTGCCCAACGCAGCCCAAGTTTACAAATAAAATATAACCCTGGAAATGTAACACTGACACTGGGATGGAAATAAAAGAGTCATGTGTCTGAGTCCCAGCCCCCACACACCCCACCAGCAGCAGCCATGGCTCCCTGAGCGGGGCTGCAGGTGCAGGGGACCAGCTGCGACTCTGTGGGGAGGGGCAGGGGGTGTGGGGGAGATTAGCCACAGCTGAGCCCCCCAGCCTATATGGGGAGGTCCCCAGGCTGGAGCTTTCTTGGTGCTGGGGCAAAGGGAGCCCCAGGCTTGGTGTTGGGGCTGCTGCAGGGGATGGCTCCCAGCTTCTTCTCCGGCTGATCCTGCAGTTTGGGGGGAGGTATTATTTTTCTTTAATAGTTTTCTGTTTTATTTGGCTCTGCTTTCTGAGGAGTTCCTTAATAATACCTTATAAAGCCTGCTGTAAGATGCATTAACAGTAATTTTTTAATGGCTGGGGTTGGCGTTGGCAATTAGCTCTAAGGACCTCTTCCACCAGCAGTGTGCTTGGACCCGTGCAGCCAGCAGCTTCTCAAGCTGCTGGATCATCTGGAGCAGCACACATTAATGAGACAATTGTAAGTGGAGACTTTTTTTTTAGTAAGAGCTAATTATTGAAGTGAAGAGGCTGTGAAAAAACTATTCCCTACTGGTGTTCCTGCAAACAGAAAGCTATGCTTGGAAACACTGAGGCATTTCTGCATCAGCATCTCCTCTGTGTCCTTGGGAAAGGAGGGTGGGGTGGGAAATGTGGGCTTCTGGGGGACTAGGGTGCTGCAGAGCCAGGGCCAGTGCAGAGCAGGAGCTGCTTGCTTCTCCTCAGCCTGTGTGTGAGGTAACAGCGAAGCCATCAGACCCATAACACAGCTCTGTAATGGCCACTTGCATTCCATGTCATGGGTTTATAACAATTACACTGCACTGAGTGGTCATAACACATCACATCTTGTAGCTTGACATCAGCTCTAATGAGGTGATGCTATGTGTAGAGCATGGTGCAGGTGAGCATCCTCCAGGCAGGGCTGAATGGCTTCCCCTGGGTCAGACCCTGGGGCTGGCTGGGGGCTCAGGAGGGAGTGAGATGTGGTGCTGCATGTTTTGGAACCACCCTCACATGTGGGAGAGGGGCAGGATTGTGTTTATTGGTAATTTGCCTTGCACAGTCACCCCAGCCGCAGCAGCACCTGTCTGCTGGCCCTTTCTGAATCACTGTGGGAAGCCAGTGCTCCCTGATTTCTGCTTCTGGAGCCATGTCTGACCCCTCAACAGCCACATCATCCACTGCCAAATGGGTTTTCCTGCTGCAGGACACAAGGAAGCCATCCTAACCAGTCCTTTCAAATCCTGCTCTGAGCAGCATCGATGGTGTTGGTGTGGGGCTGTGCCCCTGCCAGAGAGAGGGGCAGATGTTTGAAGGATTTTCTTTATTTCTAAGTCAGTTACCATGAAACACCACAAGCCCATCTGAAAGGGGCTGGTGTAATTAAGCAGTTGGATGCTGGCAATTTACATTAGGCTTTGTTGCCATCCATGCCAGTATGTGCCTTGCTGCCTGGCCAGGAAAATGTGGGTGGTTCATGTGGCCTGTTTATTTTTGGGAAAGATTTTCCTAGCTTCTGTCCAGGGGGATTCCTCCTGGAGCACAGCTGGGTGATTCCCAGTGCCCCAGACGTGGAGCTGATGGGGAGGGCTCAGCACTTGGAATGAAGCACCACAAGCTGATGGCTGGGGACTGGCCCCTGCAGATGGGCTCAGCGAGTGAGAAGAGAGGGGTAAGGTCACTCAAGCTCTGGGAGACCTCATCAGGAAGCTTGGTTTGCAGGAGGCTGGATGAACTTCTTGTCCAGCTGTCAGTCCTGAGCTGCTGAGGAAGCTGCAGGGGTTTGGTGGACATCACTGGCCCTCAGCAGCACGGGGGCCATGGAGGCCAAGAGGCTTCTGAGTGCCACTTTGCACCCCACTGGTGGCTCCTTGCAGGGCACAGCCTCCTGGCCTGTCCCAGAGGACTTAATTCCCTAAAATGGAAGCAAAAGCTGAATTGATTTATTTTGCTTGGCAGCACGTGGAGCAGGGTAAATAATTCACAAGAAGCTCCAGAGCTGTCCTGATAGACCAGACATCTCCTGAGACCAGGTTTCTTCTCCTAGAATAACTGGGCTGTCTCGTTGCCTGGCTCCCCAGCTCCCATGCCAGCAGCCAGCTCATACTGGGGCAGAGCCACGGCCAGCACTGGCACAGCAGCTCTACAGCTGCGTCTGGCTCCGCTCTGGTGCCCATAGCTCAGGGCCGCTCCCTGCCTCGTCCCACAGAGATGCACTCGGTGTCTCACTCGCTCCTGGCACACAGGTTGTGCTGGGGGGTCCCTGGGTGGCTAGACAGACCCTTTTCTTGGCTGATGGGGTTGTTGGTGCTCCCCAGTCCTGAGCTGTGTGTGTGCACCGTGGGCAGGCAGAAGCTCAGACTGTTTTCCTCCAGCGTCCTGTCCCTTGGTCACCCCCTCAGCCCCTCCAGGTGACCTGTGGCTCTTTGGGCTCTCACTTGGCCTGGCTGTGGCTTCTTGTTGCTGCAGGCTAGCTGGGTCTGCATTGGGGGGGTCAATATAATTCTCTTGGAGCTTCTCCTTCCCAGAGCCCTCTGTAACATCCCAGGCTCCCCGAGTTCCTTACCATTTCTCACACAAACCAGGGCCCCTTTGGCACAAGGCAGAGTATCCTGTAACTGTCTGGGTGTTCCTCTGCTGAAGCTGAGCTCATTTAGGGCTTTTCATGTGTCTCTTTGGGAATTTCTCTTCTGTTGGAGATTTTGCTTTGCAAATAGACACCAAAACCATAGCAAAGCACATCTCATCTGCTTTATCTGGGTGCCTCCCAAGAGAAGCCTTTGCCATACAATAGTCACAGGGACAGGGACACAAACCCCTTTCTCTTCTAATGGAAGAACCCAAGTCAGAAACAGCCTGCCCTGGCTGACCTTATGGCCTTTCTTCCCCTCCTTAAACCAAAGGCCAGGGTTCAGCAGGAGCTGCTGGCCGTGCACCAGCATGGCTGGCTGTGGGAGCAAACAGAGAAGTCCCTCAAGCCTTGCCCATCCCAGCAGAGAGAAGGGGAGGGGAGACCTCTGCAGATAAAGCAATGCTGGTGGGGTATTATGGCATCACATTTTAGATGCTTCTGCCCATACCCATCTCAGGAGGGGTCTGGCTGTGCATTGAGACTCAGGCACAGTGACCCCCAGCAGCAGCATGGACCCTCCTGCGTGGAAGGTGTGTGAGACTGTGGTGTGAAGCTGCATCTTCCTCCAGGCACTGTGACATCTCGCAGCCACGACTTCTTCCCTCAAATGATGAGCCATGGTGGGGGAGGAGAGACTTTTCTCCTATTTATTTTGTTTTGTTGATCTTTAAACCCAGTTGCTGGTAATTAAGGCCTGTCTTGCCATTTGGGTGACTTGCTACTGTGCAACCTCCTACTCAAAGCCAGATGCTCCACAGTAACCCCATCCTGGAGGAGAGGCAAATTTTGTCTTAATTTTCTTCTTTTGTATTGCAACAGAAAGCTTTCTGTCCCAGGCAGCTTGGAAACCTCTCCTTATTGAGAGACCTCCTTGGAATGGCTAGAGCAGCTGAGGAGGGTGGTTATGAAGCATAAAAAGCCTGCAGAAGAGCTCATTAAAACAATAAATTACAACTAATTAGAGTAAATCAAGCTAAATCATCTCCAGTGTGAAGGTAAAATGAGGTGTGAGTGAGTGTTTTTCATAAGGCTGGTGCTAATCCCAGGCTCCTCTTTAAAGTGATGGTGAGTCCTGCTGCAGAGAGGATCCTGCTCCTGGGACTGGGGCAGAAAACAAAGGTGAGAGGAAAGTGGGGCTAATAGGATTTTTAATTGTTTCCCAGTCTGAGCTGCCTGTCCCTAATTGCAGTGGGTTTGGGAGTAGCACAGCATCTGCAGTGGCTTGCAGAGGAGCAGGCACAGGTTGAGGAGCTTGGGTTTGCTCACTTGGGGTTTTTTCTTGTTAATTGGTGATGTGCAAAGTGGCTGTGGGGCTTTGTTCATCTCTGTCATATCATTCCATCACATGCAGCCACAGTGAAATTACTTTTTGCATAATTAGCAGTGAGATCATCACAACTGCCTTGGCTCAGAGTCATTTCTCCTCTGGTCTCCAAAGAGCTGCTCAAACAAAACAAGGGGGAGGAGGGAGGTGTGGGGAGAGGCAGTGGAATGGATGCTCTGACTGGGCAGCACCAGGGATGGCTGCTGGAGGGGAACACCTTGGGGTCATCCTACACCCCTGCTCCTGTACCAGCTGAGGGAAGTTTGGGAGATCTTTCTGTCCTCCTTGTTGACATTTAACACTTGAGCCAAAAGTCACAGCAGCACCAGCCTGGCCCATGCCAGGGACATGGGGCTTGCTGCCAGTGGGGTGCTAGGGAGAATCTTCTGTGATGTGCTAAATGCCCACGTAGGACATTGAGCAGAAGGTCTCTGAGCTGTCAAAGCAGAAGGTCTCCTACTGAACTGAGTGAATTGCTTCTGAAAGCACCTGCAAGAGGGCTCAGCCCCTGGACACGGAGCCCAGAGCCAGCATAAGCACTGGTGCCACAGCCAGGGTCAGCGGTGACACTGCTGAGACACCATGGCTTGAGCCTTCCCAGCTGCTGCTTCCCTCCCAGGGATGAGCACCGGTGCTGGAGAAATGTATTGGTTTAATCTTAAATTATTAGCTTCAGGCCTTGATAATGATACTTAATGGATCTAATATTTTTTTGTGATTATTCTGGTGTATACAGTGGTGTATATCATTAATAACCTTCTCCAAACCTCCTTGCTTTCTCTGTCACCAATTATGTATAAGTCCTCCTTATGCCTAAGCCCAATTAGCTGCCTACAAAGGGGCTTTACCCCATGAAGCATATCTGGATGTTCTGGGAGGCAGACAATGTCTTTGGTTACTGAGCAGGAGGTTGCTTGGATCTGCCTGCAGAGCCACTGGCCAGACCTGTGGTCAGGGATGCTGTGGTGGGTCCTGCTTTCTGCAGGAGGTGGTAGGAAACCCTTGGGCAGGTCCCTTCTGTTCAAAACCCCTTTCCCCATCCCCCTGGGTTCTGCAAGGTGTGTGTGTGTGGGGGGGGCATATCCAGAGTTTTACCACCTCTTGGCATCTGAGGGGAGCTGATGGAGAGTGGCTGAGGGTGGTGAAGTCAAATGCTGCTCACTCTTTTTCCTGAGGGGGCTAATGAATGTATCAAGGATCTGGTGTTTTCTCAGGGGAGGTGTACCTAAGACAGGGACTTGCCTGTTACTGCTAGATCAAACCTGTGTGGTCCTTGTGCTGGAAGTGAACAGGTGAAAGAAAGCATCAGCACCATCCCCAAACTCTCCCTGAAAATTGCTGTTGCCTTTGGGAGGAGCAACCAGGCTTGGCTGCTTCTCTGCTCCTCCTGTCTGCACCTCCTTCCCATCTTCCTGTGAGCTGATTAATGCATTAGGATTCCTCTCTTTAACTCTTTGATTAGCTGCATTTTAAAACTCCATTTGTTTTCCTTTTTCCATCAAGCCAGAGCCAAAAACAAAGAGGCCAATTTACAGTGATCCTGATTTACTGCAGTTTCTGAAAATCAAGGTGAACACCAGGGAGCTGTGCTCAGCATTTCAACTCCTCCCTGGTGAGCTGCAAGAGGCTCAGTCTCACAAGAGCCAGCCTTGGGAGGAGCACCCCAAACCAGACACCCACCTGAGTCTCCAAGGCTGATGGTTTCAGTGTAAACTTGGAAGATGCCTCCTGTATGTCAAGGGCTAAATATGTCCTGCACTGTTTCCTGGGGAAACTGAGGCCCTCATGATGTGTGTGGGGTAGCAAAGCTGATCCTCAGTCCTTGGATGGCTTTTTGGTCCCTCAAGGACATCCATTTCTCCAAGTCCTTGACTTCCTTCTTGCTTTAAGATCGCATAGGATGGTAACGTGGTTTGGCCTCATCCAGACCTGGCTTGCCAGCTGTAGACCCAGTCCTGGGTTTACCAAAGCTGAGTGTAGCCCATGACCCTGGTGAGCTGCCAGACCCTTACAGAGCCCCGGAGTGGTTTGATGACAAGTTTTTCTCTTCTGTGCTAGGAGCTCAGCTCAGTGTTGGCTCCATCTCTGCCCGGGAGCCAGGCAGCTGCTCTCTGCCAGGCAAGAGCCATGTGGGGAAAAGAGTTATCTTCAAAACCAACTAAACCCACTGGATTTAAAGCAAAATCCCTACTGCTCCCAAATGCCTCTCTCCCTTTCCAGTGTGTCTCCTGGGAAGGAGTCATTCTGTCTCTGTGCCCATGGCTGTCTCAGGGTCCTACCCTGGTGACTGCAGCTGATGATGGTGATTGAGCACTGTCCTGGTTTCAGCCAGGATAGAGTTAACTCCATTTGTAGCAGCTGATGGGATGCTGTGTTTGGGAGTTACAATGAAAGCAGTGCTGAGAACACCCTGATGTTCTTAGTTGCAGTCAGACAGTCAAGGACTTTCTCAGCTTCTTCCTATTTCTCTCTTCAGGAGAAAGGAGGGGTGAAGCCAGGACAGGTGACCCAGATGGGCCAAAGAGAGTATTCCATGGCAATGACGTCCTGCCCAGGAGAACGGGGGGCTGAGGGGAGGAAGAAGAGGGGCGGTGGCGGGACGCGTGCTGCTTGGGGGGACGGTCGGGTTGCGGGACAGCTCTGGGTGGTACCTGAGTTGTGTGGGTCGGGGAGAAACTGCATTGGGGATCAAGAGTTTCATCTTCTTTTGCTCTCAAGTCCTGTTAGCATTGGGATATTTGATCTTTCTGTTCTCTTAGGAAACTCTCCTTATCCCAACCCACGGGCCTCTTAGTTCCTTGGGTTTGGAGTTATTTGCCCCTTCCTTTTCCCTTCCCTTGTTTCCCCCTTTTCCCTCTTCCCCTGCTCTTTTACTTTAAGGAGCAGGCAGCTGCGTGGATCTCGGCCCACAGCCGGGGGGAAACCACGACAACCACCCCGCTGCTGAGACTGGGATGCTGAAGCACAGGCAGCAGCAGGACATGTCGGGGTGAACAGAGCTGTGTACCTAGCAGCAGTTCCACGGTGGGGGCTGTTTTGTACCCCTCTAGTAAGGAGTGGCATGCTCCTGGCTGTAACCCCAGCTCCGCGCCCTGGAGCTTCACCCTGGCAGGTGAAATGGGTGCAGCTCTGCCAGCACACCCACCCAGCCCATGCATGAGTGGCTGGTTGCTGCATGTCCCATCCCATCATCCCCTTGATGAACTTGCTGCTCCAGAGTTACTCCTGTTGTATTGATGTGGTCATTAAGCTCTAACTAACACTAACCACGGGCTGACCTGCACCAGCCCTTCGGGTCGTTCCTGGGTCACTTCCTCTGGGGGTGAATCAGTGTCTGAGCTTTCAGAGGCAGCGGGTGAGCTGGAAGAGAGCAGCATGCTAGGACACCAGGGCTCTGCGACCAGGGACAGGGGCTGGCAGGTCTGGGGGCCAGAGAAATCAGCTGAGCTGTGTGTGGCTGGTCAGAGGAGGTTGTCCTGTGATTAAGAGATCTGCTTGTGTGGGGAAGGGTGGAGGCTTTGCTGAACTCCATGCCAGAGCCTGTCTTAGGGTGTCTGTCTCACCTGGCTGAGGGCTGAGGGTCTGCTGTGGGGCTGGGGCACCGAAGGAGACTGTTTGTGGTGGTACCAAAGCCCCTCTCCTGGGGAGCTGTGCTTTGGGGCTGACTGGCTGCAAGGAGCAGCTTTCCTCACAGCGGTTTGAGGTGTCTAAGGACTGAGTGCAGCAGGGATGAGAGCCCTTCTTGGGGATTTCTCTAAGGTTTTGGAGTAGCTCAATGTGTTTCTAAGCTATTTTGGGGTGCATGAGTGGGAAATACGTCATGGGCACATGCACCCAATATGCAGTAGCCTGTGGGCTCAAGTTTTTAGGCAAGTAGGCTTGAAGCTCTTCAGGGGGGTATTCTTCCTATTACTGAAGCAAAACAAGGCAAAACCAAGAGAGGAGGGTTTTGCTTTGTGGGACTGCAGCATCCAAAGCTGTGCTCCCCTGCAAGGGTGGTCTTGGAACTGGAAAAGTCTCTCAGGAGCTATCTGTGAGCTGTCAAAATAGATTATAAAGTATAAACTGCAGTTGAGGTTTAAAAACTTCACACTGCTGTGCAATTTAGGGGAGGCATCTTGCATTTCCATAGCTGTACAACAAGATGTTCTGAAATTGCAGTGATATGAGAAAATGTCTTTTAAAGTGGCACCCAGATGGCAGGGAGAAATGGTGCTGTTTGAATTCTCTTCAGATAAATTGAAACTAAAGGGATGTTAAACATTTTATAGGTTTCCCCCCTCTTCCACCACCTGCTACTGAAATGACACAGGAGGAGCCATCCAAGGGAGCAAGCACAGCCCGTACAGAGCGCTGTGCAGGGAAGGGCAGCTGATGGCAGCTAACACTGAGACCCCAAACCAGGCAGGGTCAGGTCTGGGCTCCTCACCCTCTCCTCCACAGGGGCTGGCATGCATGTGGGGAGCAGGAGAGGGGACAGGATTCTGGTTGCTTTGAATGACTGCGGTGTGAGCCCAGAGCAATGGGAAGAGGCTGTTGGACCCAGCAGAGCAGCAGTTAGATGGGGGTGTAGGTGAGATGCTGCTCCTCAGAGCCACTCCAGTGTAAGACCATAAATAGAGCTCAGGTCAATGCAGGCAGTCTTTGTGCTAACAAACCTCCCCACTCACTCCCTTGGGAGATCTCTTGGGCCTGGGATTTCAGGGGGGATTTTCCCAAACCAACTTCCAGCCAAAGAGCTGCAGGCAAATCCAGGTGTCAGGGGTCAGCCTTGGGGTTTGCAGAGTAAGTGAGATGCAACGGCTGGAGCTGTGCTGCTCCTTGGAAAGCCACCTGCCACAGAATGCACAGACCCTGCAAAAGCAGGATCGGAGGATCTGGCTATAAGTCACCCTAACACCGGCCATCCCCAGAGCTGTGGGGACAGGCTCAGTCCCTCTGGCTTAGGGATGACACTGCAGAACATCCCCAGCATCCCTCTGTGGGGCAGCAGGCACTTCCCTTGCAGGTTTGGGGTATTTTCCTTCTCCTCCCTCCTTGACATTCACAACCATGGAGCATTTTTGCTCCTGAGTCAAATATGTTGCTTTGTCTTGTATTGGCTGCCAGGTTTTATAACACTGTCAACTTGTGAGAGCCCGAGGGGGAAATGCCAGCAGTTACACCTCCATCTTCACCCAAGGAAGAACTGGACTTTGTAGTGGTTTTGTTTTGAAAGTAAAATTAGTGTGTTTCCCTGGTTGTTTACTTAAGCTGTTAGTCAAGGTAAAAGAAATGTGGCTTGTCACCTCAGACAGGTCTTGCTTCCTGGGGGTGAGCTGGGGTGCTCAGGAGAGACTGTGAGCCACAGCAGCAAATATGCAAGCCTTGATTGTATTTCTTCCTGGGAGAATGCACTGGGGATGACAGGAGAGCAGTGCCAGGGCACTCAGGATGCCTGAATACCCATCTGTACCTCGTGTCACCACACCCTGATGGGGTGAGAAGCTGCAGTGGCCGGGCAGCACCCTGCACCCAGGGTCCTCTGACCATCAGCTGCATCATACCCTGCTGCTTCCAGTCCCACTTGAGCCAGGTCCACGTGGGGCTGCTCCCCCCACCCCTGGGCACCCTTTCTCTCCATATACTTTTAAAAAGTATTTCCAGTGTTGTCAGACTCACTACAGCAGCTGGGTCCCCCCAGCAGGCAGCATGATGCTCCTGATGGGTGGTGAGATGCTTTACGCTTATGAAGAAAGGGAGATTACTGGTGGGCCATGGTGCTGTGTTTTTCCCAGTGTAGCAGAGTGCTTCCCAGCTGGGATGTGGCTCGAGTTTTGGGAGAAGAGATCCTGGGTGAGATCCCAGCAGTTATTCCAATGGACTGAGCCCGCAGGGAGCACCATCTCACCGGCAGCGTGGGTTTCCCAACATCCAGCAGCACTGTGGAAGGCCACGAGGGCTGAGGCTAGGTATTTTTAAACAACCTTGGCTGGGCAGGCTTTGCCAGCACGCTGCCTTTCCTTGTTATCTCTTCCTGCAATTACAGGATGATTCAGTGACAGCTATCCTGCGGTTTAATGCGAGAATCTTCCTGCAGGTACGGTGTGTGCAACACACAGCAATGCTTTCTGGTCTGACACACTACTGTCTCATGTGATCACAGCTTGACATGTTCAGCAAATAATCCCAATCTTTCCTTCAAGTGCCAGGTTATTTTGGAGGGGAGGGGGAGTCATCTTATCTATTATACTCAGGAAAACAGATAATAATAGTAATGCCATTTGGTGGAGCGCTCTTAATGCACCAAGGCTGTCACTTGTCACCAAGAAGGCTGCGTGTGGCAGCCTGTTAAAAAGTAAGTCACAACAAGAGTGGCAGCAGACAGCCCCAGAGCATTGCTGCCAGGCTCTGCCAGCAGGATCGTGTTTCCCCAGCGAGGATGTTCTGTACTGCAGAGCTATGCTGGCTTGGCTGGTGCAGCCTGCGACATGCTCGCCAGCAGGGCAGTGGTGATGGCGTGCTGTGGCTTGTAGGGACACTGGTGTGGTCCTGGGTGTCATGTAATGGGTTGGTGTCTTCTTGGCAGAGATGCTGGCCTGAGCTTGCCCTTGCTGCCTGCCTCGCTGTCTGAGCTTGCTCCCTCCCCGATCCTCATGCTGCTTAGAGGCTGGTTTCACCCAACAGACCCCAAATTTCTGCTGGAGCCAGCAGGTGCTAAGTTCATCCCATGGGATGTGCAGGCTGTGGGTACACAAGTCTCTTGGCCGTTCACCCCGTGGGATGGGCAGACGCTGCGTTGTGCTGATGCCCCTGCACAGCTGAGCTCCCAGACCCAGCAGTGTCAGCTGTGGTACCAGGCACTCTGCTCTTTTCCCCCCTCTTTCTTTTAGAAATGATATTTCAAATCTAAGAGCAATGTGAGGACAGGCAGTTACAAGCCTGGGAATGTACTGTTAACACAATAAAGGTGTGAGGTGCTTGTCGTGGTTTCCCCCCGGCTGTGGGCCAAGATCCACGCAGCTGCCTGCTCCTTAAAGTAAAAGAGCAGGGGAAGAGGGAAAAAGGGGGAAACAAGGGAAGGGAAAAGGAAGGGGCAAATAACTCCAAACCCAAGAAACTAAGAGGCCCGTGGGTTGGGATAAGGAGAGTTTCCTAAGAGAACAGAAAGATCAAATATCCCAATGCTAACAGGACTTTAGAGCAAAAGAAGATGAAACTCTTGATCCCCAATGCAGTTTCTCCCCGACCCACACAACTCAGGCCGGACCACCCAGAGCTGTCCCGGAACCCGACCGTCCCCCCAAGCAGCACGCGTCCCGCCACCGCCCCTCTTCTTCCTCCCCTCAGCCCCCCGTTCTCCTGGGCAGGACGTCATTGCCATGGAATACTCTCTTTGGCCCATCTGGGTCACCTGTCCTGGCTTCGCCCCTCCTTTCTCCTGAAGAGAGAAATAGGAAGAAGCTGAGAAAGTCCTTGACTGTCTGACTGCAACTAAGAACATCAGGGTGTTCTCAGCACTGCTTTCATTGTAACTCCCAAACACAGCATCCCATCAGCTGCTACAAATGAAGTTAACTCTATCCTGACTGAAACCAGGACAGGTGGTTTCTGTAGGAGCTCATCTCCTGTGTATTTGCTCCAGAGCATGCCATAAACTTCCCAGGGGCACAGAAGTCTCTCTTTTCTTTTTCTTTTTTTTTTTTTCCCCTCTTGTGAGGCATTTCAGCACCAACCCTATGCACCCTTCTTCATGCTACCACCCCATGTGCTGGGGGCTTCAGACCCTCTGCACCAGCAGAGCCTGCTGCGGGTGGGAGGATGCACGCTGCATCTGCACCACGAGCTGTGGCAAACCCCTGCCCTCCCGAGCTGCAACGACTACAGCAGTTTATAACAGAAGGGAGGACAGAAAGCTCTGCAGAAGTGAAATGTCTCTCTCAAATCATCAGGTTATTTTTATGTGCATCTATATTTTCGTGTGTGTGTGTAAATACCTCCCCCACACCCATGGTTTTATCTCCAGTGAAATAAAAATAGCAGGAGATGGAAAGGGGAGCAGGCTGGAGGGCGGATGTGCTTTTTGGAAGCATCTCTTCAAGGTTCGGAAGCGGTGAAGCCATGGTGATAACGTGATCTGACAGAGCATCAGCTTCTCCAGGCCTGTGAGGAATGGTGTTAATGAAAGAGATCTTAATGACTTTCCCTCTGCGTTTCAATTTGTTCTAACAAGCTGCAGCCAGGAGTGCAGGCCCAGTGTTGCACTCAGAGTTTGACAAGCTCTGAGGAGACAACTGGCTGCGTGCTGGGAATCTCATTGCTCAGGGGCTTGGAAAAATTGACCTCCATCCTGAAGATACCAGGATGGCACAGAAGGATCCCCCACCTCTCCAGGCTGATGGCAGCGCCCACCTTGCCCTCTCCAGCCCAGAGCCTGGCTGCTTTCCCCAGCTCTCCTGCTCTGGAAGCCCAGGCTGGGCAAGTCCTGAGGGAGAGATGCTGCATGACACCAGAGGAAGAGGGACATGCTGCAGCTTGATACAGATGTTGTACAAATGCTTGCTTAATTCCCCTCCATCCCTCTTGTAAGTAGGACAGCAGCAGGGAGAGATTTCTGAGAGCTTAAGCTCTGCAGCAAGGGGAGGAAATTTCCCTGAGGAATGCAAAATGGGGAGGGTTATGTGATCTGCCAAGTTGGTGGTACATAACCCAGGACCTGTGTGCCCTGGCTTAGGATTGTTTTGTTGTCATTGGTCCTCTTTTTTTAATGTTAACAAAGGAGGATTATGAAATGCTTTACTGTGGGAATCATGGGGCTGGATGGTGGCGTGCACAGGACAGTGATGTTTGTCTGGGCTGAGTCCCTGTGCCCCTCATCACCAAATGGCCAGAGTGATGCTGGTGGGGCAGGATGCATGCAGCCCCCATCACGACACTGGGGCTCAAACCACACCAGCTGAACTTTGGCTGGAGCCACAGCAATGAACCCATCGTATCTAATAATACCTGCACCACAACCCAGTCCCAGCAAGCCTCTGTCAGCTGCTGCCAAGCAGTGTCACATGTCACTGAGACACAGCATTGTGCAAAGTCACTGTTCCCACCCTGCCTGGCGGAGGGGAGGTCCCATGTGCATGCAGGTCCCTGCTCCCAGCTGTTCCCTCGGGGGCCTTATGGGAGTGGGAATAACCAGGCTCAGCATAAGCAAAGCCACCGCCTCCTCCACTTTGGGAAAGATCTGGGAGGATTTCCAAATGCCTCTGTTTGGCAGCTAATCCCCACCATCCCAGTAACACACTGGAAATTGACCCCAAGAAAGTCAAAGGCATGCGTTCCTGTAAGTTGCATCCCTGGTCATCGTCCCACTACACAGCATCTCCCAGCTGCTAATGATGGCTGATCCATTAATTCCCAGGAGGCTGATGCTGGATGCCTCAAGGTGAGAGATGTTGCATTGAGAAAAAAATGAATTTTATATTTTTTTCCCCTGCATCCTCCCTTGCTCCTGCAGTGCCTGTGCTGTGCTGGAACGGGGAGAAAGGCAACCCCCAACCACCTTCTCCTTGTGCCTGCAGTGCTCCACGTGTGGACCTGTGTGCTAGGGCTGTCTACAGGTAACGTCTCTCAAAGGCATCTTGTTCAGGGGAGCTGGCAATGTCCCCCAGTCCTCTTTCTGAGCAAGTCCCTGGCACCTGTGGGGGCAGGATGGCATGGTGAGGGGCTGATTTGCTGGGTGCACTAACTGCCAGAGCCACTCGTGCTTTGGGACTGCTCTGGGTGCTCTTACTGGGAGGGATTAAGCCCCTGGGTGCAGTTTCAGGGTGGCCTCTCCATGGCAGCAGTCAGAGCTCTGCAAAGCTTTCAAGGCACTTGTGTTGAGGTTTTATTTTCTGCAAACCCCACTTACTCAGCAGCACCTTCTCCCATGGCAGAGGGTGAAGCTCTGCCTCAGGGGGAGGAATGAGGGTGCCAGGCAGGTTTTGGCAAAAGGCAGCAGCCCCTCTCCCCTCCTCGCCCACGTTGCATTGGTGCAGTGAAGACACTTCTCACTTAAATGGTGTGTGCCCACAGCCTCTCTGAGTCACGCTGTTAGCACACAGCTCATATTTCTTCGGGTTTTTTCAAGTACAAATGTCTTTGGAAAAGGGCATTAAATAAAACACTTGACTGAGGTCCCTGCGGTGACTAATCCCCGTGGTACGCCCTGCTCCAGCATTAATCCCGCTGAGCTCACTGTGTGCTGGGGGGTTTGCACGGATCCTTGCAGGCAGAGGAGCGAATAAAAGCTGAATGTTGCAGGAGAAGAGCTCAGCAGGTGAGGCCTGTGGCAGTGGCATGGTGGCGACAAACACTTCCGTGCTCCATCAGGATGCCAGCGTCCCCTGGGGAGTGTGATCTGTGCTCTGCACCCCAAGCATGGGGTGTAACAAAACCTGAAGCTGCTGCCCAGAAGTTGCCATGTGGGTCTGAGGAGGGGGGGAAATTCCCCTCTGTGGAGGAGCTGGGGGGGCATTTCACCCCAGCAGGGATGTTATGTTCTCTGCCAGGGACGTGGCGGCTCACTGGACTTGAGAAAGGAGACTGTAAATTTGTATTTGTAAACATCCTGCCTCCTGCCAGGTAAGAGCAGGCAAACCCAGAGCTCTGTGGAACAACTAACCCCCCAAGCACAGCTCTCAGACACCCCACAGACACTCAACACCCAAACCACGCAAAAGCCCCCGAGCTGCAGCAGCCATGCTGGGGAGAACCCACGTTCCCTGCTGCCAGGCCACAGCCCCCAGAAAACCTCCCTCACGAGTGTCTTCAGGCTCAGAGGAGATGGATAATCACAAATGTCCCCAGGACTGGGGTGGGACTGGTGCTTGGTACCCCCTTGCCATGCAGCCAGGGCTGAGTGCTGCTGCCTGCCCATACAGGATGGCTCTGTGTGGCTGCACCAGCCACCTCCACAACACAACCCTGTCTTTGATGCTGGGGCACTGGCTGAAAACATAACACCATAGACTTTTGCAAGATGAAGCAACTCTTCATCTTGGTCTTGCTCTTGCTCTCCCCCTCTACCTCAAAAGCCCTGGACTGTGGAGCAGGAGCCTGTGTGCACCGCTGACGGAATGGCTGCAGGACTGGGCATAACTAATTAGAGCCTCTGTAAAGTGACATCTATTTCTACATATGTGAAGCTGCTTCCCCTTTTCATGGCTGTTTCAGTTAATTAGTTATCTCAGAGGTTGCATTTGCATTCCCAGCTTTGTGAAATACCCTTTTGTTAACTACTTTTCATATACTTTTATGAAGTTGGCCACTGAAACGGGGCTCATTTATCTCACCACTGACAGGCTGAGAGGCTTGCCCAGAGCTGCGTGCCACATGCTGGGATTATAAAATAATGTTCGGCTTGTCTGGTGTTTGGAAAGGAGACAGAAGGTGCAGGGCTGTGAAAGTCCCAGGCTGCTAAAATCAAGGTCTGGATCTTGACAACTTTTACAAAAATGTCCAGTCTGTTGCTTTCAGGCAGCTTGCAGGAGTCAGGGGGGATGCTCTTGTCGCCAGCCCTGGGCTTGGACATCTCCACCCTCATCCCCTGGGATGTGCCTACACACACAGCATCCGATGGGAGCATGGTTTGAGCATCCAACCTTCTCAAGCTTTATCTACTGCATCCCCCCTCCAGCGGTGCTGGGTATGTGCATGTCCCTGTGGGCAGAGAGTGCTCATGAGTACCCCCCTCCCCACTGTGCAGTTGGGGAGGGGGGTTCCCAGGAACCCTCCCTGCCCATAGGGAGCCTGAGATCACTCAAAAACTGCTGCTCCAGCTGAGCCTGCTCCAGCCACGCTGCACATTTACCCTCCATTAGCGACATCATGAGTAACAGCAGCAATAATTGATCACCATCGTTATTGCCAGGAAATGTTTGCAAAACCAGAGTTTCCTCTGTAGCATAAGAAATCAGGGCTTTGGCTGGTTGGCAGTTTTGCAGACACGTTTCTGCCATAAAGAGTGGAAAACTCTGGCTAACTGCAAAGTAGGATGCGACAGATTTCCTCGTCCTATGTATTCCACAGCCACCTTAGCTCTGCCCAAGGCTCTGCAAACACTTGCAGGAGCCCATCATGCTTCAGCATGCACTGCTGCATGGGGGGCACACCTTCCCAGGTCACTCCTACCTGTTTAGGGCCCCTGTGAGATGCTGGCAGGCCTTACTGTGGGTGATGCTTGCACTGGCCTTCCCCTTGCACCTACCCCTCAGGGTGCTGCTTGCCTCACTGCTGCTCCTCATCAGGGATGTGTGAATGCCCAAAATGGGGCAGAGGAATTGAGCACGTGCTGCTGGTTGTGCGTTTTGGTGCTTTATGAATTGTGATCCATGTGGGACACACAGAATTCCCCATGGGTGGGGCATGGCTCCTGGCTCCATGACATGGCTTGGCTGCCCTAGGGCATTTTCCAGGCCTCTCTGAGGGATGTTGTATTGGTAAAAGGGAATCCTCCTGTGGGTTCTGCCACCTCCCCATTCTAGAAGTTTTTCTGGTGACTAGAAACCATACCTTTAAACTCACACTTTGAAAATTCAGAGCACAGCCCAATTGTTTGGGGATGGGGGGGGGGTGGGAGGAGATAAAGCCCCAAATACGTAAATATCTTTATTTTCTGCATGACTGGGTTTATATTGGCCTGTTAGTTGATGCTCCTGAAGGTATCCACTGAGATGCAACTATTATACATCCAAACTGTCACAAATGGAGACGTTGCTTTGAAAGACAAAGGGTAATTTATTGAGAAAAGGGTGTCATTTAGGTGGAAGGATGGAAGGGAGAGAGACAGTTGCTGCAGAACTGCCAAAGGAGAATACCAGATTCGCTGATAGTCAGGGAACAGCTTCAAATTTCCAAGGCTGCCCTTGAGGGATAAGAAAATAAAAGCTAAGGACGAAGGGGTTTTAAAAAAAAAAAAAAAAAAAGGCTTAAATACAGTGACAGCAGAAACCTGAAGGATCACAGTGAAAAATGGGACCTTCTCCTCCATAACAAGAACCAAGAAAAAGATAGGAATGTAATTTGTAAAAGCTGTTAAATTGCCACCAAAAATTGCAAGCTGGATGGAGAAATGACACAGAAGGAAAAAAGAAACAAATGCATACCTGTCATTCCTGGAATATTTCTTGAAGATGGGACTAGAGGATGACTAAGGAGGAGGAGAAATGGAGCTGAGGAAGGGAAGAGCTGGGAGAACCCACCTGGCTTGGCTGGGCAGCAGGAGCTGCTCACCTCAAGACCTGTTTTCCCTAGGAGCCCCCAAAGGCTGTGGGAGGAAAAGGTTTGTGTGTGTCTCCAAAAACACAAACCCACAAATCCATCTTTTTTTTTTTGTTGTTGCTAAATACTGCTTACTCCCCAGTTCTGGAGGGAGCCTGTTTGTATGGAAAGGGCACAAAGGAGCCAGGCTTGGTGGCTTGCTACCAGAGAGGAGTTGGCAGGATGGGCTCCCAGGGATAAATCTGGGGGAACCAAAGTGCAAACAGTCTGGAAAAAGGTGCAGTGATCTCTACAAGAGCCTTGCCCCAGGGCTTGCATCTGCACACTGCTTGTGAGGTGCAGATGCTTGCAACAGCAGGATGGGGGACCTGGGCATGAAATTCAGCACAGGGAGACCAGGAGGAACCAGTCTCCAGCCCCAGCAGGACACTGCCCTGCGCATGTCCCTTCCCAGCTTACCCCAGAGCATCCTGATGAAGCCAAATGGTGCTTCAGCTATTTGAAGACCATTAAAAATGGATCTACCAGGGAAGTAGAGTGTGCTTTGGGCACAACTCCAAAGCGTTCCAGCATTAACGCTTGCAGGGCACGGGTGTGGGGCTGCTCTTGTGTGCCCACCCTGGTCCTCAGCAGCACTTGCAGCATCTGGATTGACTCCAGTTAAATAAGCAGAGGGTGCTGGGGGTGGTGTGTCTCGGCCAGGATCCTTCTGCTAAAGGACCCAAAGACCCTGGTAGATCCCAACCTGCTTCAGCCAAAGGATGAGCTGAGGCTTCTTCACATGCAAACCAATCTGCAAAACCAATCCAGCGCCATTTTCTGATGCAAAAGCATCCATGGATGGATGCAGAAGTGCATTTTTAGGCATGAAGGCTGTTTCAAAATCCCACTTTTATTTTTTCCACATGGTGAGTGTCTAGAGGATATTTCCCTGATGTCCCTGCAGCTGAAATCCCATTGCTAGATGGGATGTCAACATTTGTATTAGGGACATCAGTGAAACTATTTCTTTCTCAAATGTTTCAGTTGAAAACTTGCTGGTAGAGCCAGGGACAACAAAAGCAAGTGCTCAGAAGGTCAGCACTACCCAATTGTGATGTTTCTCCTGGCTGTCTCAAACACTGGGTGTGGGAATGTTTCTTTTCAACTGGAAACATCTATGATTAAGCTGCAGCCAACGAGAAAAGTATAGAAATTGCGTTTCCAGCTCCACGATTTAGCAGCAGCTCCTAACACAGCAGAAGACACTGCGTTTGGGGGAACTATTCAGCTCGCAGAAAATAAAAACCCAAGGAGGAAAATGAGATGGGGAGGGGGAACCTTCCCAGTTGCAAATGTCCCCTGTGTCCTTCTGCAGCCTCCGAGCCGTGGAGCCTCCTTCAGCTCTGCTCCTCAGGCCATGGCTCACTGGTCATGTCTGGTCACATCACTCTAAATCAAAAATTGTAATAGGAGAGGAGCATGGGACAGGTTAAAATTTGAGGAAATAATAGCAAAGGTGGGTTTTTTTCAGTGTTCAGGGGAAAGACAGGGAGGGGGAGGGAGGAGGTGTCTCCAGATACCCTATTCCTTCAGAGAGCTCACAGGATTCAAATGCTTGGAGTGATCTTGACAGGCTAAATACCCAATCTGCTAGAAATCACATATCTCATATAATGTGCAATTGCTGCTGGTCGCCCGTGTATTTTAGGGCTGAATAGGTACAGTATTAAATTCATCTCCAGTTCTCATTTGCCACCAGTTACTGCTTGTTTGACAAGGTTTGAGTGAAGTTTGAAAGGCTTTTACTGAAAATGGTCGTCAGAGGAGTGAGGTTGGATGGGTTTTCTCAAGGGCTGAACAGCATCTGGCTTCAGCCCCCAGGCCGGGCACGGAGGGGCTGGAAGTGCCTCGCCACGCAGCCTGAGGTGCCAACCGGGAGAGAAGCCAAGGATTAGCCTGAACTAAGTGAAATGCTGATAAATATTACCTTTACTGGTATAATGGCACTCTGGCCTCCCACTTCCCAGTGCTTTCACCACTAAGCCTTCCTTCTACTCTGTCCTGGTCAGGCCCCACCTGGAGTATTGTGTCCAGTTCTGGGCTCCCTGGTATAAAAAGGACAGGGATCTCCTGGAGAGAGTCCAGAGAAGGGCTACGAAGATGATTAAGGGCCTGGAGCATCTCCCCTGTGAGGAAAGGCTGAGAAAATTGGGACTGTTCAGCCTTGAGAAGAGAAGACTAAGGGGGAACCTAATGAATGTTTATAATTATCTTAAGCAGGGGATGCAGGGGGAATCAGCCAGCCCCTTCTCAGTGTCTGTGGGGACAGGACAAGGGGCAATGGCTGGAAGTTGGAGCATAGGAAGTTCTGCACCAACATGGGGAAGAACTTTTCCCCAGTGAGGGTGAGGGAGCCCTGGGCCAGGCTGCCCAGGGAGGTGTGGAGTCTCCTTCTCTGGAGAGATTCCAGCCCCATCTGGACACCTATCTGAGTGAAATGTCCTGGGGAGCTGCTTTGGCAGGGGGTTGGACCCGATGATCTCTTGAGGTCCCTTCCAACCCCTACAATTCTATGATTCTATGATTCCAAGCCTTAGGTCTGGGGAAGGGATGAAGGTTACTTCAGCCAAAGGCAACAGAAGGCACTACAGCCCCGTCCTCCCTCAGCCACCAGCTCTGACTCCCCTGAGCTGGGGGAACACCGCAGCTTCTCCTTCAGCTGAAGGAAAGGTGGAAGATCTCAGCTCCGGCTGTAACCACACGCTTGGAGAACCCCTAAACTAGCCGCCGTCCCCAGCGCTGGTTTTGAGGGGCGGAATCCCGTCCTAGCTCGGCCACCCCTGCCCCGACCCCGGCCTCTCTGCGGCGAAGCAACTGCTCGCGTTGCGGCGCCGAGCCGTGCACCCTCACGCCTAAGGGAGTGGGGGGGGGGGAAAGGAGGGGTGGGGGAGAGTCGCCGCGGGGCTGGCGGTGCACGGGCCTGGTGCCTCGGGCCCGGTGTCTCAGCCCCGGCGCGCTCAGCATCCGTATGCGGCCCGGGCACGGGGCGTTGCGCGGGGTTTCCCCGGGCAACCGAATGACGCGAACCGTTGGCCGTTAACTGTCGCGGGGCGCCGCGCGGGAGGGTGGCGTCCTCTGAGGCGGCTGAGGAGAGGGGTCGGTGCTTGTTCCCACACCCCCTCCTACCCCCCCCCAACCTTGGTCCGCGGCGGAGGGGGTTTAGGGAGGTCCCCAGAGCTCGGGAGGTGAGAGGCCCTCGGCGTGAGGGCAGGGGGAGGTCGGGCTGCTGCTGGAGGTAGGTGTAAGGGAGGTTTTTGCAGTGCAGCTGGCCAGAAAGAAGTGCTGTGGGTGTTCCCCAGGAGATGGTTAGGCTTCAGCGGTCCTGGTCCACCAGGATGCATTTTGCTGTTTAAGGGGCTGCTGAGGGTGCTAAGGCTTCATGTAGTGTTTGTTAGTGGCCTGCTGTGCTGTGCTACCCTTTAGAAAATTAAAAAGGCTTGCTTCAGGGTTTGGGCAGCAGTTGTGTTTTTTCATGACTGGGAAACTAGAGTTTTTAGTAACTTCAGGAGCAAAAATACCAAGGCTCCCATTCTGGAACAATGCCAGTACCAGCTGCCCCTGAAAACCCTGGAGGTGAGACACCTGTGGTACCAAGTGCACCGAAGGGCAGCAGATTCAAGGCACCTGTGGTACAGAACACACGTAAAGGCATCAGTCTCAAGGTCCCTCTGGTGCTTGAGCTCCTGAAGACCAGCAGAGGCAAGCTGCCTGTAGCTACTGAAGTGCTGGATCCTCAAGACTTTGTGCGTATTCAGGCTTTGCCTAGCTGTGCTCAGAAAGAAGGAAAGGTCTTGGCTAGAAGCAGAACAGTTTACAGAAGCAGTGAACCTACAAGAGAACAAGTATTCTGGGAAAACTACCAGAGGAGGCAAAACCAATTTGCTCAGGGTCACTTCACCCCCACTGGGAAGCCTTATCGGGAACTTGGAGACATTCTCTACATAGACCCGAAGAAACTCACCCTCTACTCCTTGGGGCAGCTCGCACAGGTAGGCCTGACTTCCCTGGTTCTGCTTTAAATAGAAAAGCAGGGAGGCCTTCTTTCCTACATGATTTGCAAGATACTGTTTCCAGGGAAGGAAGCTATTATTTTTGCTTAAATAAATATTTGAAACAACATTTGATGCCTTCCTGCAGATCATCACAGTGGTACAGGGTGTTTGTCCATAAAGTGGGACTGCTTTGCTGTGTACATTGTGATTTGGGAACTGGCTTTTGAAACTGATCTTTAAAGTTTTTGATGAGAGTGTTTAAAATGAAGCAGAGGCAATAATGAGCTGATAAATGAAAATGAACACATAGGGTAATGAAGGCTGCACTTCAGGGAGAAGTAACAAGCCTTGTAAATGGAAGGAGGGGAATCAGATGCTAAGGGCATGAGATCAAAGGGTGGGATGATAAATGGTGGCAGCTGAAGGGTGGATAAAAAGCTCAAAACATGAGCATAAGAATGGTATAAAAAGTGTTTGTAATAGAACTTACATAGGTATGAATGGCTTTGGAGGTAGTGGATTAATTATTTTGCATTTTATTCTGCATCTCTATTTGAGCTTCAGAAAGGAGTAGGGGGATTAGCCAGGAGTGTCTGTGACTGTTGTTATTATTTCCTGGTCTTCTTAGTGCTGCATGCCCACTAGCTTTGTGGGTCTTGTGCTGACTCCAAGTTCCTTGTAAGTCAAGTTGGAATCATTTCACCACAGGGACAAGTGCTTGGTCATTGATACTTGAGATGAGTTTGCAATGTTTTGCCATGTGTTTTCTTTTCCTTGGTGCTTTTGGATCACACAAAGAGATCTGAAGCTCTCTGGGTTTTCTGTGCTGGTTTGTGCAGAGGGCAATTCTCCTTGTGGAAACCAAATGAAGTCTCTCCAGCCTCTTACCTGTAACATCAATTTCTGTGACTTTGAGCCTACATTTTTCTATGAGCTTCCTAATGGAGTGCCCAAGGGATAGTCTCTGACAGCTGCAGCAGAATTAGCGTGGTTATTACTCAGGGTAGGGAGAAAAGATTCTGTCCACCCACTACTTAATTTTCTGCTCTGATTGCATGTGGTGCATTCAGTGCTTGAAGCTTTAGATCAAGTGTTTTAAGCTCTAAATAGACAATGGGTGATAATCCCTCTATCTTTACCTACTACATACCTAAAGCAGTGTTGTGCTGTCTGTCTGTCTTCATTCAGAGGCTTTTTCTGTGAACTAGTCAACACCCAGCAAGAGTTCTTGCTTTAATCCTTAATTTCTAAAACATCTTTCCTCCTGAATATTAGAAGTTGCTTTAAAATTTTTTCAACTGCAGATATTCTCTATTAAATGGGGGTAACCCTGAAAATGTTATTTAATATGTGGTGATGGTTGTGGCTTTGGTATTGAAAAATTATAGCAGGGTTTGATCCTGAAGGGTGCTCAGAAACCCAGTTGGAACTCAGGTACTTAACTTGACCAAACTTTAAAGTATACAACTTACACAGAAACTCTATGTAGGATGCTAAATGTGTGGTTGTGGCTTATGCTTTAGATTCATGGAGCTATCAGAGGGGATGTAGTCACACCTGTCATTCTTTTTTTGTGGAGCACATAGCTAAAAGCACTACAAAATCCTGAAAAATCTCAGACTAATAGTAGTTGGGGTTTTTTTAGGTGTTTGTTTTATGGCTTTTCCTGAAAAGGTAGTGGTTACTATGTTGGGGGGTGGGGTGGAAATTTCTGGCAATGAATCTGACTTGTCCTCTGTTCCCCCTGCCCCCACCCCCACAAACTGGGGAAGGTGCAGGGATTTCATGCTGCTCATATACCAGCTCTCACTATTAAGGCTGCCAGGATGCTCTGCAGCAAGCTATTTATGTGGCTTTTTTTCAGAGATACGAGAGCAGAGCTGTATTTCTGCAACCTAATTTTAAAAATGCTTAGTATTACCTGTATTTTTGCTTTATAAGGGTGGGTTAACCCATTCCTCCACATACCTGGCAGTCCCTGAGTAACTGAGAAGATGGTAGACACTGGGTATGTCTAATTATAGGTGTATGAAAGTGTAAGATTCCTGGTAGTAAAAATTATGATCTCTGATTAACGCATTTGCGCTCATCTCTGCCTTCTGAGCTAGCATTTTCTGGAGCCACAAGTACAGCTGATGATTTACTATGATGAATGACAGCAAAATTTGTAAACAACAAGATGATAAAAGCCTTGTGAATTCAGCAGGATTTGAGTATGCTAATATCTGCTGGCAAATGCTGCTTTTGAAAATGATGTTATTAAAGAAAAGACTAAGAGCTAAAAACATTTAACTATGTGGGATGGTTACACAAAATGATGTGGGCATAGGGTATTATATATAATAACTGCATGTTTAGGATGTTTTTTTATATACTTGATGTCAACAAATGTGTTGAGAAAAGCTGTATACTTATGGGTGGTCTTTGTATCTTGATTAACTGAATTTGGTGTCTGACAATGCAGCATTGGGGTTTGAATTTTCTCACTGTTACACTGGAAACTGTTATTCTGTAGTTGTCCTGCTAATGTGGTGCTTGTCTTGCAGTGAAAACACTAATTAAAGGTGGATCAGTGGAAGAATTGTATTCCACTGCATTCAGGGAAACAAACTACTAGCAATACTGGGGGGCTCAGGATGTGTAGTGTTTGTATTTGAAGAAAAACCCGACCAAACAACAATGCTCCCCTCCAACCTGAACCCCACCAAAATGGGGGGGGGAACCCCAACCAACCAAAACAAAAAAGCAAACCCATGATGAAGAGGCTTCTCTTACCCATCCCACATAGTGTTATCCAAGCATAATTGAGTGGCCAGTTATCACAATGATGTAGGTTTTGTGATCCTTACAAACCAATGGCCAGTTATTTCAACTTTCAGTGGTGTCTCCATGTTTTCAGATGTCTTAGGCTTTCTACGTGTGATGTGTGCTTCCTGCCAGTGTCTTTACTAGAAGAATCTTGAGAAGTTGAAGGGGCTGTGGTTTTTTTTTAACCAGAGCAGCTCCACTGAGCATCTTTCCCATGGATTTAAGGTTCTTGCCTCTTCAAAACTTGTTGAGTGGTGGGGTAGCAGTGTGGTGGTTTAGCCCTGGCTGGATGCCAGATGACCACCACTCTATCACTCCCCTTTTCAGTTGGACGGGGAGAAAATATATACTGAGAGGCTGAGGAGTTGAGATAAGGACAGGGAGAGATCATTCCAAAATGAGTGCCATGGGCAAAACAGATTCAACACAGAATAAAGGAAAGAAAACTAATTTATTACGCTACACACAGAGAAACCAGAGTTGAGTGATGAGAAGCATGACCAGATCTTAAAAGCACCTTCCCCCACCCCTCCCTTCTTAGCCGACTTCACTTTAGTCATGATTTTGCTCCCTTCTCCCCCCTCACTGTGGCGTGAGAAGGGGCAGGGAATAGTCAGTTCCTCAAGAGTTGTTCCCCTTAGCCCTGGGGGGGATGGATGGACGCACGTCATGGATGGACACACGTCACACCCTTCCCCTGCTGCACTGTGGTGTCCCACCCATGGGAGACAGTCCGCCACAAATCTCTCAAACAGGTGTCCTTTCCCACGGGGCTTCAGCTCTTCCCCAGCATGGGTCACTGCTATGGGTGCGGTCAGTCATAAATCATAGAATGTCTCTCAGGCCCAGACTGGTCCCCCATGGGGTCAAAATCCCCCAACCTCCCGCCAGCAAACCTGCACCAGCGTGGATGTGTCTCATCTGTGAGATGTCTCTCCATGGGCTGCAAGTGCTGGCAGGGGCTTGCTCCAGCGTGGGTCACAGCATCTCCTGTATGTCTTCACCTGCTCCAGTGTGGGGCCTCTCCACAGGCTGCAGGTGGGGTCTGGGCCTTTTCCATGGGCTGTGGGGGCACAGCCGCTCCACCATGGGTTTCTCCAGGGGCATCTTTCTCTCCTGCACCTGGGGTGCTTCCTCCCCTCCCTCCCTAGCTGTGGTGTCTGCACAGTTTCTTACATCTTCTTACTCCCTTTTCTGGGGGGAAAAATGCAGCTGCTTGTGTTTTGGGGTGGCTTTTTTCTCCTAAATGTGATTCCCAAAGGCACTGTGACCATCACTGATGGGCTTAGCCTTGGTCAGCAACAACTCCGGCCTTGAGCCAGACAATGTTTACTCTCTTGGGCCTGCAGAGAGCTTCTGGTTGCTTCTTGCAGAAGCCACCCCTGCAGCCCCCTCCTCTACCAGAACTCAGCCGTGCAAAACTACAACAAGCAAACACCCAGTGGGGCTGCCTGGTTCTGTGTTGTATTAGTGTCAGTCTAAGCCTGTACAGCAAGATGGAGCCCTTCCAGCTTCTATTACAAATAATTGGAAGTTACTTCATTTGGTTTCAGACTTCCACACCCCCCCCCCCCAATATCTCTTTCTCAAAGGTCAGGTGCATACTGCAGACAGCACTGATTCATTGAGAGTCAAAGAATGTAGCTATCCAGACAGTATTTTTGATTTCTGAAGTGTTCAGAGCAATGTGTTAAAGGTCTCTTTCTTGCTCCTTAATGTAGTGGTGCGTGGTGATGCTAGTCACCTTTTATCATGTTTATATTGCTTTTTTTCCTTAATTGCCATGACAAATTCATTTGCAAAACCTCCAAGGTGGCTTGTTGACTTTTCATGTGAAAGAAAGTGGCCTTTCTGAAAATCCCTAAAAAACAATCCAAGTCCACAAAATCTTGAGGATGATTAATGTCAAAGCCTGCTCTGTACTTGTCATAAAAATCTGTTCTGTAATTCTGTGCTTTGGGTAAATAGGTCACTAGACAAGATTGACAACAGCATCCACAATGAAAGGTTTTAAGCTCAAAATGAGAAGAAAACGGAGCAATTTCTTTCAAGAGAAATTACACTGATTTTATTTGTATTGCTGTGGTGAAAGATCTGTTGGGGCTTCCAATTTAAAGCTTTCCTTTACAGAAGACTAAATATCTATTTCAAGGCAGAACATATAATGCAAGGAACTGTTTTCCTGCCAGGTCTCTAATGTGTATGTCCATCAGAATTCCTTATTGCTCTGGGAAGAACAGGGAAATGTTAATGGTGGATTGTCTTCCTAGTATCTCCAAAATGGAGAAACTGGGCCAGGACAGACTACATGGGTGTGGTGACATTGCTAACTGTCCTGGTTCTGGCCAGGCCAGAGTCAACCTCCCCAAGCAGCCAGCACAGATGAGCTGAGTTAGCCCAGGCTGTTTCCACACCACCTGACATAACTCCCTGTAAAAGGGGCGCTGCTGGGTGCCTCCAGGGCAGTCTATTGTTGGGGTGTTGGGTCAGTCCTCCTGTTGTGCAGCACTCTAATTGTGGGGTCAGTAAGGCACTCTGTGTTAGCACTGGGTGTGAGTGTAACTGGCCATTATTATTCTACATTGACAGTGATTTTTGTCAGTAACCTGTCCTTATCCCAACCCACAGAGGCTGTTTCCCCTCTGGGTGTGTGTGAGTGCTGTGTGATGCTAAACCACCACACTTAACGCTTTCTCATTTGAGTGACCAATACATGGTCATTGATCAACCCAGGTATTGTACCTGAAGTGAGATGAGCTATGCAGGGGTCACTTAAAAAAACCTTAAGCACCACCATCCCATTTTTCTGAAGCTGCTTTTAAATTTATAATTAATACCTTGAAATTCCCATTTGAAGAACATGAAAATGCAACAAAATGCTACTGAGAGGATAGAACACTTTTTTCCCATTAACAACTCAACTGGCTTTGAAAGTGAAAAGCCACAAAATACTAGCATCTTCTAGAGTATTTTTGCCTTACCTAGCTATATGAGGTAGAATGTAAGGATGAGTTATTGCTGGGATAGCTGTTATTCACAAGTGCCACAGCATTGATGGAGATGTTTAGATCCAAGTATCTCTTGGAGTATTTTGGTAGATTGTTGGCTGGTAAAATTGGGCCTTTAAACAGCTTTCTACTGCTTGCTGTAGGTGGTCTCAAAGTCTTTGTTGGAAAACACTTGAATATCTCTTTTAACAATTACAGAATGTACATTGGCAGCGTGGAGGTGATAATTCTGATGTGTGCTTTGTTTGCAAGGATTAATACTTGATTTGAGGTTTTTTTTGGTGGTGGTTTTCTCATCTTGTTTTGTTTTCCTGTCTTGCTAGGCTTGTCTTTTCATGCTTATCAGCTCAGGAGTTACAATGCTTGTAAGGGCTGATATTTTGAACAGAGTGAAAGGGCTGCAGGGGCATCTTTCTCTCCAGCACCTGGGGCGCCTCCTCGCCTCCTCTGCTGGCCTTGGTGTCTGCATGGCTCCTTGTATCTTCTCACTCCCTTCTCTGGTGGCAAAATGTGTCTGCCTGTGTGCTTTTGCTTTTTTTTCTTAAATGTGATTCCCAGAGGTGCTGTGACCATCGCTGACAGGCTCAGTCTTAGTCAGCAGCAATGACTCTGGCCTTGAGTTGGCTGATGTTTACTCTCTGGGGCCTGCAAAGAGCTTCTGGCTGCTTCTTGCAGAAGCCACCCCTGCAGCCCCCTTCTCCATTAGAACTCAACCACACAAAACTGTGACAGTCTGTCACACCTTTTTTTTTTTTTTTGAGGAACTAAAACTCTTATTTGTACATGTCCATGGGCTGAAAGGGGAAATACTGCATCATACTGCAGTAATTCTTATGAGGATGAGACTCTGCTACTGTAGTTCCATGTCTGTTAGAAATTCTTGTCTATTTTAGAAGAGCAGCAGTTCTTTAGTACTGAAGTAGCTGGTTTTGTTCCTGTTAACCATAACATTAAAGCACTTGTGTGCTGGCAGTTTTGTTGAAATATCTTCTTTGTGGCACTGTGAGATTTGACAAGTATTACCTTTCTTTTTACCTTTGGAGAAAATTAAAGTGAATTAACTTGGTTGATTGCATATGGAAAATATAAACCTGATATTATAGTGACAAACTTTCTGTTCCTGAGCTCTTGGTTTTTCATGCAGGTGTTCTTGCTTTTTCTTTTAGACTATGAAACAAAAATGGTGATATAAATGAGACTAAAGATAGGCTATATGCTAATGGATCTGTATTTGTAAGGTTGGGCTCTTTTATTTGGTTGAGTGGTGAGTTTACTTTCCATCATGAATATTAAATGTTAGTTCTTAATCCTGACCTGAGCCTAACTATGTGAAAATGTTATGTTTTACAAAAATAAAGGCTTTATGATGACTAAATGAGTTTGACATGTATCTGGAGCAGCCCCTAACTGGTAAGGTCCGCATGATCTCTATGCTATTAAGTTCAAAACAGTCTAATCAAATTCAAAAGTTCAATTTCTGTTCCTGAAGGCTGCTTCCCTAATGAATTAAGGGAAGCATATCAAATGTAACAATACACTGTTATTAAGGTTTTAGTAAACTTACCAAATGTCAGGCTGCTGGTGGAGTCATGGTGCATTACACTTCTGTGATTACGGCTTGAGTTGTCATTATAGCAAATTGCATTGCTCACCTAGGTTTGAGAATTGATCTGCAATATCATGCCTGGGGCAGAAAAGAAGTGCATTGCAAAGGTTACACTACAAAGTAAATATTCAAAACATTAGGTTTTTAACAGGTATAATGACTACCTCTCAAATAGTGCATACAAATACTCTGTGGATTACATGGTGAAATAAATATACAATTCCTTGTATTTAGAAACCCAGTGCTCCCCTGGCTGCAGTGGGGCAGTTTAAATTATTTTAACTAACTGGTAACTCCTTTGTGGAAGGGTTACTGTTGGGAGAGAACAGGTAAAACACTTTGAGATTTGACTAGATGTGCTGTGTAAGAAACAACTCATTGTTACTGTCCATGGGTGTGATCAGTTTTGAACATGCACTGGACAGTAGAGTTAACACTTTGCACATCATGGATGAGTTTCTGGTTCCTATTCCTTTGTGTTACTATGGTGGCACAAAGGAATGTTAATGCTGATCTTGGTAGACACTTGAGGATTTCTCTAGTGTTCAGTGGGGTTACTTTAGGAATGAATGTATGTCTACCAGAAATGTTTCTGGTGGCAAAGCCAAGGTATTTTGTACATGCAGAACCTAAGAACATCTCCGTGTATGAGATCACTAGTAGGAAGTAGGTATTTAATTATGGACAGGATGAACAATGTGGAGATATTTATATTCATATGGTGTCCGGGATCACAACTGATGTAGAAATGCAGGACTAGATTGGGTTGTAATCCTTTCTAGAAATGAGAATATAGATTGGTTTTACCCCAAATGATGCCTAAAGCACTTTGCAGGCTGAGTGTAGAGGCTGTGTCAGCCATCCCTGGCTAACTCTGATCAACAGAGTAGAACAACACTACTGAAAGTTCAGGATAGAAACTGATGAAAAAGAATGTATCCAGTTGTAAAAGGAGGAGTGAATTTAAATAAGCAGATAGCAGCTTAAGGAAGTTGAATTTCAGCCAGGGCACCTTGCTAATTCCCCCTCAAACACTGCATAGTAGAAGAATCATCCTTCTCATACCCTGAAACTTATTTCCTCCAAGTTGATCTGAATGCAAGAACTTTGAAACCTGTTCTTAAATTGGAATGTTTCCCTGTGTAGCTAAAGTGAACAGAGGCATTCAAGGGGAGGGGAGATATGTGGTGGTGGAAGGGGAGAGAGTAAAAATAATTAAAGCTTGAATTTGGCTTGCAGAGGAAAAGCCAGTTGCATAAAATCAGATTGGTTGTGTTTCACTTTCCTAGAGACTGTAGAAACGTGTGGTAAATTGCATGCAGTGGAAGGCAGCACCTTCCATGGCTAGAGTGGCTTCTCTTTATTCATGGAACGCCTATGTTGAATGCACAATGCAGGGGGAGGACTGTAAGAAGGGAGAGAACATAATGGAATGTCACTACATTCCTTGTAGTTTAATATGACCTTTCCATTAAATTAACACTATGCTATTTGCACAGAAGGAGAGCTAAGATAGAGACTATTTTTAGGGAACAATAGTCAAGTTAATTAGGCAGCTATGTAACTGTCACACTTTACATTAAGAGCTCA
Organism: Hypotaenidia okinawae; assembly: GCA_027925045.1. Lineage (NCBI taxonomy): Eukaryota > Metazoa > Chordata > Aves > Gruiformes > Rallidae > Hypotaenidia > Hypotaenidia okinawae. Next base: position 16,453,490 of record BSDF01000017.1, read on the forward strand.
GAAGCAGGGTATGGAGAATGGACCTGGTAGCTATATGTTACTTTGGTAGCTATATGTTACTTTGGCTTCTGCTCATTTTGAAAGAGGAGTTATTTTTGTTATAAGTGAACACAGGTCTCTGACATTGTTTGAGGTGGTGTAGAATGGAACCTGTTTTTCTGGTGTGGTTTTAACTCCTCAATGACTTACTGCTAAAATGTGTATGTGCCTACTCTGCTAATCTTACAGGTATAAAATACAGATTCTCTAGTCTTTATTGGTGTGGTATACTTGGATATCATATAGCTATCACTCAGTGGAGTAATCATAGAATACGGCACAGTTCTTAAACTGAAACACTGATAGATTTTGGTCTTGGCAGTTAATAATATACATACCTACAGAATTTTATTTAAGGGTCAAATTAAGCTTCATAAAGCTGTTTTGACATGCTTAAACTTGTAACTGCTCATTCATGTGATGCATCTGTTACAAATCACCCCTTTTAAGAATGACTTTGACTTTACAGTTGATTTCCTTAACCACAGAAGGCAAATTCTAGGTGTATTACATCGGGCTCCAGATAACAATCCGTATGTTTGAAGTAATCCTAACAGCTTTGCAATCTATTTGTAATATTTTCCCTGCTGCAATTAAAATTAGGATACAGTAAACTACAGAGCGCAGTGAAGCCTCTGGCAAATCCTAGTTGCTGTGAGTGCACTCTGCTGTGTCTTTAGCCTTGAGCTAAGGCCTGTGGCACTTCTGAGAGGGTGAAATCATGTCATTCCTCATCTGTTAGAGCAGTCCTTGGACTGTAGTACTTCAGTCTAAGATGTATGTACTTCAATAGTTTTGGCTTCAGTGCTTCATTTCTCTCCTGCAGGTGCAACCAGTGGTTCCTAATGATCAGATAGTCTCATTTGTCTTCCACAGTGAGGATCCTGATCTGCCCAGGATTCCTAAGTGACATCTCTTTGTCCCACTGTGTGTCAATGCTTCCCCCTCAGTGCTTCAGGAGCCCTGTGTTATTGACAGTTTTAGGCTCTCACACACGTTTCATGCCTTGAATTCCCTCATGACTGATACCCTGTGTATTTGTGGTACTGTCCGACCCCGGCTGCCAGGTGCTGCTGGTCATCTTGATCTGGTAGTGTAAGAGCAGCTGTGACACAGCACTGCAGGTAGTGAATCTTGTGGAGCCTACATTTGAAACATACCCCATGGAAAATTGCACGCAAGAGCCCAGCAGCAATGTTCCCCTCCCTGTCACAGAACCTACTGCCAGGCATGTGCCTGAATACAGGGGAACAGGAAATGGTAAAGGTCTGGAATTCTGGTCACTGGTGGCTTTTGGAACTAGTGCTTTCTTGCAGGTGTAATGGTATCAGCAGGTTCACTGGTTGGTGGAGAATGGTGTGACTGCCATCAGCTCATGATGGTCAAGTGTGACAACCAAGAATTTACTGCTCTACTTCGTGTTGATCAGTTATGCCAGAGCTAGAAGTATTTGACTTTTATACATTGCATATATTAAATTGACAAGATAATTGAAAATCTGATAGCTGTCCTGTGATTAAACCCAAACACATTCCTGTCCAGTTCCATTGTGTTGGTTTTAGAGACTTGGAAGATATTCTCCCTCTAATTCTGAACATGTTTTCCAAAGTGAGCGGATTGAATAGATCCTTTATTTGAACAGTTGTACAAAGGAAGCTTCTCTAAGGAAACGTCTCAAATATGTAGGACCAACACAGTATTAGCTTAGAGCATATGATTTAAAATATCCTGGCCTTTACCTAGTTTGTATTAATGTATTTATGCATTCAAGAAACAAATGCATTTCTGTTGTAGTACAAATGTTCTCTAACTTTTCTGTTAACACCCACAGCAGGTGATAGGTTATCTACAGATACCTACCACACACTGCTTCATACTTTTTTATTTTATTAGGTTACCCTGATATGTTAGAAATTAATTCCTGGAGTCAGTGTCAGTTAAACTGACAGTGGATCAAAGCAGTGAGACAAATTGCTCATTACAGTTCAGGGAGCTGAATCCTCTGCGCAGACAGCTGTACCATTGCTGGAGGCTTCTCAGGCGCTTCACCCCCAAGCTCTGGCTCCACAAACTGCCGTTGTTGGTGAAGCTCATAGGTGGATTTCTGTAAAATCAGCTCATTTTAAACTCCTATCAGAGGCATTGCTATGTCTTGGAATTGTTATTTGTTTGGTTGGGTTTGTTTCTTGTCACCCTGTTTAGAGCTTGTGTCACTATGCAACAGCCTGAACTATAAACAGTGATGTTAAGCCATGAAAAATGAGAAATTAAACCTTGGCAGGATCCTAGTGATCTGGATCCACGTTCATCAGATGAAAGCTTTGGTTTTATTTTTTTCCCCTGAGTTTTTTTCTAAAACCTCAGCAGCATGGAATCCATTCAACTTTGCTGTCTGGCAGTCAGAAATCACACTTCCTGACAGTGAACTCAATGTTTTAATGAGAGCCGTTATTAGAAATAATGACACAAAACCCTTCAACTCTTTCTGAACAATCATTTTGCTCTTTCCATTAGTTCATCACAAATGTTTGAATCCTTCCCTTTAAGAAAGCTGCATTTGGTAAAATATTGCATATGTAATGTTTTTAATTTCAGGTATTTGTTTCAGTTCTCCTAAATTAATGTTAGCTTCTATTATCTGAGATCTGAATTGGTGCATGGCAATAATTGTGGAGTCGGACCAACTTAGCTATGTAAAATAAATGCTTTGGAGTAAGACTTTCCAGCACCTATTGTTTGTAACAGCACGTTGTACTATTGCAAGTCATTGTGCTGTTTTTGCTCTGAGGTCAGCTGGAAGGCACTATTGCTTCAAAACAGTGATTTAATGGCAACATGACATACAGCCTTAAAACTAATGGAATACAACACAGGAAATGAAAACAAAGACAATGCTTAAGGAGAATGGGCCACAGATGTAAAGCAGTCTGTGTGTGCAGCTGGCACAGCTATCACAAAATGCTTCTGAAAATAGCTGTCCTTTGGAAAGTCAAGTTGTGGTGGTTTGGCTGTGGCGTATTCCCTTATTCATGTGTCAAATGTTAGCCATTTAGACTGAATTTCTTTTACAAGAACTGTAGAATGGTTCCTAAATAGTAATAAGTTAAGTCATGGATAAAATTATATAGGGCTTCATTGGCAGATAACCTAATCAGATTTCTGCCAAAATGCTGGCTAACTTAATCTGATGATCCAGCATACATGAGGTAAAAACAAAGGGGGAGGGTGTGTGCATGTGCGTGCTGAACTGTTGGTATAAATTAGAAATAGATAATAGAGAGGCCATTTTTAGTTTGGTATGGTACGTCTAAACCCCATCCGGCTCTGTTTGCCAGGACCATGTATAGATAGATACAAAGGGTATTTTGGACTTTGTGTCAGAACTAAAGGATACTTTGAAATCTTACCTAAAACACAGCCACTAAGATCCTTTTTCTTGACATGTTCACCTGTCTCATGTTTATCATGGATTAAATTGGTGCCAGCCAGTCTGTGGGTACACATTTATTCTGCTGTTGCACTATGTACCATATTCATCCATGTCAAAATATGGATTCCATGTCAAAATATGGATTCAGATAGGATATTTATTCCAACAGAGAATGTAACCCTTTGACAAAAATATGCTGAGTGAAGTTAAAGTGGTTCAGAACTGGCTTCTCTCTTTGTCTGTGATCTTTGTATTTTCTCTTTACCTGGGGAGAATGTGCATGTATCTAGCAACCATTGTATGCTCTCTTTATGTAAAGTGTTATTGGAAAAATATTTTAAGAGGTATATAAGTATTTTAATAATCTTAGTCTTCATTATGCAGCTGAAAAATGCATGTTTGTTTAGGGAAGGAACAGGAGTGGCTGCCTGAAAAATAACAACGGGAACAGTCCTATATTGTGACGTGCATGTGGTGAAAAGATGAGGTTATTTTAGAGCTGGCAGATGCACTCTGTTCATTTTACAGGTCATTAAATTTCTCATTATACAAACTCAATCATCTGAGTTTTAAAATATGATTTAGGATATGCAAAAGATTAGACAGTGTGCAAGATAAATGTCGAAGTTTAAATTTTGAAAGACAAAAGTTGAAAGAATGATGGATACATTCTGTAATGACTCTCCTATCATATTGTCTGTCTACTTTATATGGCAGGTTACATTCAGATCTCAAGTATATCACTCTGCATAGAGTGACACCAAGCAATAACTGTATTTGCCAATGTATGTAGACATTTTGGTTAATCTGTCTTCATTCTTAGCAAAGAATCTGTAGCAGTAATGTGTGCATTAGGATGTTGTCTATCTTGATGTGGTTAGCAAACTGCATCTGTTTAAAAATACTTAAGTGCTGTGATGATGGAAGAGCATCACTGTTACTAAACTTCTCTACTTGTTTTTCTAATAACTGAGTCTTAGATGTCTTCGGGGAGAAAAAATCTACAGATACCAGCTACCACTTTTTCCAAAATGGTTAGTTTTGATAACTATTCAGCCTGAGTAATAATGAATTCAGATTTCTTACTTGGAAAGCAATGTATTAGCACAGCTTTCCTTTACACAGGTTTTCATAGGAAAGCCACAGATGGGGAGGAAGTGATGTTTAATCTGCTGAGCTTTCTGTTAATGTTGACTTTCCATTATTTTCTTTCACAGTAATATGAGTCACTGTGATCCCAGAATAACAGCAGTTAGAATGCCAATAGTGAACTGGGAAGATACAAATGAAACAATTGTTCTAACAAGCTCAGGCTTAATCTTTCCCCATACATCTGACATTTTCTTCTCTAAAGGCAATATTGCTGTCCAGTGCTTCCAACACTGTCAGGCTGTGGTTATGTGAGCTGTGGAAGAGAACACATGAGCTCAAGCATTTATCCTAAGACTGAGACACTGCTATTTCACTACAGTGTGTCAGTCCCACAGCCAATTCTAGACTATCCATGTGTATTGTCCAGAAACTAGAGTCTTGACAGAGCCCTAAGGCTTTGCAGACCTTTAAATAAAGTAAATAGTGTTTCACACTGATTAAGACTGTAGACTTCATTGCTTCTTACCAAACTAGGTATATAGACTAAATAAATGATCTACTGTGGCAGGGCTTTGCTAAGTGTGTGTATTCATGGGAATGAATGCTTCTTAGCTTAGTTCTGAGTAAATCATGTGAGCTATAATAGAAGTCCAAGATGGATATTTTTCTGCACAGTCCTGAACAAGAAACCCTCAGTCTTACTCTGAGACCTTTCAAAGTTTTGATGTGAAATTGGTTCAGTTATGTCTATTCTTATTACTAGGCCAAGACCAAGGTAAAGCCTAGGATAGAGAGGAAGATAATGGGCGAAGACCACCTTGGCTCTTCAGGTTATTCATAGCTCTTTCTCTAGAGAGGAATCATGGTAAAACACATTATGGCATATTCCTTGTAAACAAATAGCATCATACAATCTGAAATAATAAATTAGTCAGGCCTCTGGTTATCACAGTTCTAACTCTGCAGTTGCCTGTGCACAAGCCCTTAAACATACTCTATCAATCTGAGAGTAACCAGTTTTAATAACTGGAAATGATGGTTACATTTTGTACTGCTTTTATTTTGTCACAAAGTTCCAAAGTAAATGTTTGTTTGACTGTAAAGATTGAAGTTTTGTGGATGTTGTGTGTGAGGAACTGGTGTCATAGAGCTTAGCTTCTAAAGACATCAAATCAAATGTGTGGCTTTCCATGGCATTGCTGTGTCTAGCCTCCTTTGGTCCTGCCCATCCTCCATCAAGAAATGGTACTGAGAATCAAGTTGACCTTCTCTGCAGGGTGTAAACCACACTGTGTCTGACTGCCCAGAGGTCTGAGCTTAGCTCACTGTGAGGCTTCTAACAAATAACTGTACACATTGTTAGTAGGATTTCAGCATTTGGATGGCTTTGTCTATGTGGGGAAGAAATAAGTATATCTCATGAAGCTGGGATATACTAGAATAAGTACTAGATAGATGCAAAGCTGGCTCACATAAGTAGGAACTTAACATCCAGTAATTTGACTCTAAGTACCAGGAAAATCATCTAAGCCCTTTCTTCCCTTTTTCCTTTCTTTTAGAGCTCAAATATAGGTGGATGCGACAAATTCTAATAAACTTTATTTTAATAAGCTATTGCATGTTCTTAGATACCAGTAAAGCAAAATCACCCACAGTCCTGACAAAGCTGACAACTTTGAACTCAACTTTCTTGCATGAAAGAGGTTTTCTGTGAGAAGTTATGAAAGTAACAGTCTTGGAGCTCAGGACAGAAGTTTTTAGGGACTGATCCCCTGCGTGTTCTGTTTACAATGCAAAGCTGGGCTTGCTTATGCATCCCAGTTCCTTCCAGAGGTGAATTTAACAACAATTAGTTGTTCCTTTTACCAATAGTTTTTCTGTCCCTGTGCCAAGTAGAAGACTTTTTTTGAGTTGTAGTTTGTTTGAAATAATGTCCTTTAGAAAGCACAGGCAGCTAGTTCTTTCTTGTGAGTCTGGCATACTTAGCCAGCTGTTGTTTGAGAAAATTGTGCCAGGAAACCTGTCATATTGTATTTTTAATGTAGTTTTCTTTGGGGTTTAAAATGAATTTAGATCTTATGAAAAATGCTTGCTTAACAGTCTTTGCTGAAAAGGATTTTCTGTTTATCAACAAAGCCAGTTGGAGTACTGCATGTTTACTCCAAGACCTCTCACAGAAAGCATTTTGGTTGGCATAGATGTGGTGAAGATATGTGGCCCCACATCCATTTATTTGCTATGTGGGCAACAAACTTACTAGAAAAAGGCTCCAAAGCAGGTTTCTTCTACCTCTGTCTGTCTCACTGCATGGTCTGAATTATGTTGTCACTTTAATGTTGTAGGTCTGACAGTGGAATAGGAGGCAGCTCATCTTTTCTGAGTGGATGTTTTTTTGGACCAATGATGTAGAAGAACTACTTTAGTAGAAATCAGATCTGTTCCACTGAAAAAGTAAATAACTCTTTAGGCATATCTGCACTTTAGTCAGATCTCTTCAGGAACTGTAACACATATATTCCAGGGAGGGGAAATTGTATTGTAATACTGGATTTTCACTAGTTTTGAAGTTCTAACTAACATGAGTGTTTTTGAGAACAAAGGTGCATTGCTGGCTGTGTTGATCCTTCCTCACCATCTTGTCTCTTCTGTCTAATGTGAGGAGGTTACATGTAATTGGCACTGGTGAGACTGGACTGTTATACTACCTCTGCGTGACAGATCTAGACTATGTTTGAGTTCAAGGTATAAGCTGGGCAGGAGAGGAAGAGGAATTGGTTGCTGCTAGGGAAAGAGACAGTGTACTTTTTAAAAAAAAAATCAAGAGATTGCCAACTTCCTAAACTTTCAACTTTACCTATTTATATTATTTGATATTATTTGTTTTTAAGGCCTCTATTTTTGATAATTCTAACTGTTCTTCTGAGAAACATTTATTTAAGCTATGTGGACAGCACAGGGTAGTGTGAAGATGATTATGTAGTAGTGTGCTTTGTCTCAGGCTCCTGAGCCAGTTTAACATTTTGCAGGTGTTTACCATTGCCAGCTGAAGTGATTTTTTTTTTTTTTTACTATAAGGACATGAAAGGGAAGCAGAAGAAGGTCCTAGGAAACTTAGTGCTTAGGTACAGGCCACCTTGGGACTACTTCATTAGTGTGCTGATATTTAGTTTCTGCTAGATAACAGAATTTCATTCCAAGCTAAACTGGCTCTGCTGTGAAGCAGGATAAAGCAGATGATCGCTGCCACGGACTTTGAGGAGTTTACTAACTAGTCAGTTGAGCCAGTCATCTCAGTGTTTGCTGTGAATCTAAGATGCATGTTTTGAGAGATGGAAAATGGCGCCTCTGCTTCCCTCCAAGAACAAATCCAAGCAAAGGTCATATCAATTTATTTTATGGGCCAAGTAAAAGAAGCAGATTGTCCTGCTCATAAAATTGCCAAGATTTCTAAAGGAACTGCTTGAAACTCTGAAGATCTTAAAATCCATGAGGAGTTGTGATAAGACAGAGGAAAATGGTAGGGGACAGGGTATCCACATTAAGAACACATTAGTACATTAGCATCCACATGAAGAACAATTGTGGAATGTTAAACGTGGTTGAGAAGGAAAGAGGAAGTTCAGAAATTTGTCCCTTTAATGTTCTTTAGTGTCAGTGATAAATGCTATAAAATTCAGTCAGACTGAGGGGGGATCTGGGACTTCCAGACTAAGGTGCAGGCTTTTTGCTTTGTACACCTGCTTTCAGTACCCCCTCTCTTCACGTATATGTTGTCCCTGGTCACGTACAAGTGACTTACTCTGTTCTACCCTCATTCTTTGTATATACAAAGAGGATAATACTACATTCCTTCTTGACAAGAATGTTGAGGATTAATGTCTTGAAGGTGGTAGACTGCTAAACTACTATAGTAATGAGGACCACATAAGTATTATAGATAGAAATGCTTTGGTGTGTTCACTGCTACTGCATGTTGTTGTAGCCCCTGTAGTCCTTCCATCTCTGCCTAGCCAGCAGACTGTGCCCCATCCATCACATTCAGAGCCAGCCGTGCTTAGCTACATGTTTGTGGCCTCAGGTGTGAATATTACTACTTATATGTGGGAACAGAGCCAAAAGAAAGGTAGGATCTTGCTCTGTTTTTTTTAATGCACAGACAAAAAGAAGTGCTGTACCTTAAACTTAAAAATTCCTACGCTGGTATTTAATAAATAAAAGCCAGCATGGGAAAACTGTGGAAGTTCAGAAGGAAACAGGAGATCTTGGGGCTTTTTCAAAACTTTACAACATAATAAATAGTTAACAGTCCTCACAGCTGAGAACAGTGAGTGGTGGCCAAAACCAGCTATTAACTTCTGCGTGCACTGCTTATTCATTGAACTAATATCCTGCAGCCTTTTCCTCCCTGCACCCCCTTCTGTAAGAGAAGTACTCTGATTGTTCTTAACATGGCTGTGTGTTTAGTTTTGTGGTGATTTGCAACTTTGGTGTTCTTTGTCCTCTACCAGGTGGCAGTCATCATGCTTTTTATTCCATGGGTTTTATTGATTTGGTCAAAAGTAATTAAAGAGATAATTCCTTCTCAATTACATTTCCTTGGATTTCCTGAGGCTGGTGACTCTGCTTTCCAGCTGTGTCTTCCCCCAACTCCTTCTCAAATTAACTTTGTTCTCCCCATGAAATAAACCAGAATAGCATGTTCTTTTGTTTGTTTGTTGCTTTTGGATTGAATAGAGACTCTGTGCTATAGCAGATATCGATCTGATGATTTTATTAAGTATTCCTGCCTTGGTTCATGAACTTTTATGATTTTCACATAGTACTCTAACAAGAAATTCTGTTAGACTACCAGAAGTAGGAAAATATTTTTTTTAGAGATATTCATAGATGTTTCTGCTTTCTGATTGTCCTTTGTGTCTAAAGGACAACTTTGTAAATTATTTTAAACTCTAAATGCAAAAAGAAAGTGAGCACTACTGTGGTGCAGAAAGGTTTGTTGGTTTTTTCAGTGTAACACAGATTATAATCATTTCTAGTGGAGAGGCTTTATGGCGATTCACAGTGTCATTGGCACATTTGGTCTTTATAGAGAAAGATCTGGGGAGAACACTTGGAATTCAGACTTCAGGAGGGGAAAATTATCTAGAAAACATGAAAGCCAAATATTTTCCTTACGAGTATGCAATCAAAATGTGAATAAAAGGCTCTGGGAGTACTGTATATACCTAAACTACTGGCATGTTGCCCAGTAACCATGTAAAAGACAAACAGAAGACAGAAATATAAGCAGGATAGAGATGCATCGTATGTAATGTGGTTTTTGCACTGACTTCCATCTCAAAATTTTCAAATCATAATGTAGAGAGTATATGGCAACTATAAAGATGGCAAGTAATGTAGTTGCTGAAAAGGTTAAATGTAATGGTAGGGTGAATGCACTGGCATCAATGATATTTCAACTGAGACTAATTTGATCCAGTTATTTTATGAAACTTATCAAACTTAACAGAATTAGGTAAATAGTCTTTGGAGACAGGAGGGGCAGGGAGAGGATTACAACAAAGAATGATAAATGGAGGGAAATCAGTTGAATAAACTAGACCGAGCTATTTGAGCTGGTTTTGTTATGAAAACAGTCTTGTATGTATGTTTTCCACCACTGTAATATCTGAATACTTCATAAATTGCTAAAGGAAGAAAAGTGTTATTCCCATTTCAGACACAGGGACTAGAGGAATAATGAGCTGTGGAGTTTGTATGAAAATTCATTGTAGTAAAAAAGGCATCTGGGAGCTGGGATAAGGAGTTAAATGTTTTATTTAGGCTGTCAGAGGAGATTTCTGACAGAGGTAGAATTGAATCTACTCATTCCGAATTTCATTCTCTTGCCTTCACTACCAGACAATGCCTTTCTCACTTCTCAGCTGCCTCCTTGCGTTTTCTTATGTCTGTATTGATAGCAATGTGTTCATTGGAACAGGACTGGAATACCTTTGCTCATTAGAACTACCAGTGGTAAAACAGTGGGATGAGTACCCCTTTCCATCAATACCAGGACCATTTCTGACCAGAGACCAAGGAATGGAAACTGCTGCAGTAGTTCTTATCAACTTAGCCCTTGGCAACTGAGATTCTCTAACTGCAGAGTGCTCTGCATTATTGATGTGGTACAGCACACTCTTAACAATTTGGGTATCTTGTCTTTGATGCTGTCATAGATCTGCAGATTTAGTTGTGCCTTTTTTAAGCTGAAGCACTAGAATAGCATTACTCTCAAAGAAATCTGAATTTTCTGATAGATATTTTAGTTAAGTCCTTTGCCTCGAAGCCTCTTGTGTTTAATTGAAAATTCTCTTTTGGTTCTGGTGTCTGTTCCATTTTCCCACTTTCTAGTGAAAGAGCAGAAAGGGTCAGTATTGAGCAGCAGCTGTAAACAAATAGAAATAAATAATCCTGAGTACTTGGCTAGAATACTGCCTTTAAAATTCAACACTTACAATTCTACTTGCAGCACAGCAATAGTCATCACTGTGTAGTGCTTCACAAAAGCTTTCTAAACACTTTTGTAAAACAAAAAAATGTATTTCACTAGGTCAGTCTTGCTTTTTGGATAACTAAATGTTGGCTTGTGATAAAGCTCTGCTGATCTAGTGTCATCAAAACACATCCAGGGTTTGCAAATGTCACCACAATGCTTCTATTCGAGTGATTAGAAGGAAGAAGAGTGCAATAGGTGTGTCAGTGTTATTCTTCACAATACCATATAAACTTAGAGAGTTACTCAGAATGGCAACATTTCTATGGCAATTTCTAAAGTTTTTTAGTTTAAACAGAAAATGAAACATAAACCTAAACCCAGGTTTATTCTACCTGGATTCTCCATCTATAGATGGCATTACACAGCACCAGCTGAGGCTATTTTGATAGTAAGGTTTGGAGAAGAAAGTTGGAAATTGTCCAAAGTTACAGAATGATATCTGCAAAGATGACAGATACATGAAATGAAGAATCTTTATTTAAAAGGAAGGAATTTTCAGAGTTGAACCATTTTTAATATCCAGAATTATTTAGAGACAGTAGAAGCATTTGGGAATTAAGCTAAAATCTACAGTGTCTACAGATGGTGTTTTTTGACTGGAACAAGCTATTAATCCAATTTTTTTCATCCAGAAATACTTATAAAAGCTTTCAATTGTCTTTCTAGAGATGGAGACTATGCACAAAGAAGCTAAGGAGTAAGCAGGAATGCTAGGGCTTCCTATATGCCATTAGCTACCTGAGATATGGAGTCACCTCCAGCTCCCCAGAAGTGGAGCTCTAGACAATCAGATGGCATCGAGCTCCACCTACTGCAGTATTTCTGTAGTTCATATCACCTAGAGCTGCTGGATGTGATCTCAAGAAAAACGACCATAATTTTAATGGGAAACTTCTGGTTCATTTCCTCATGTAATCTCACTTTAAGATAACATTTCATATATTACTTTAGGTTTATATTTTTTAAAATTACTTCCCACATATGGAGTTGCATGGGACATTGTTACTTCACTATAATGAAAGCAGGAAATAACTGAAACAAAGCTTTTGATGGCTTAAAAGAAATGAGATGAACTATGATGAAACTCTTCATAAGTTGGAAACACTAAAAAATAAACCTCCAAACTCCAAAGACTGTTCAAACTGTCACGATAATATAGCATTGTTTAACAAATTAGACATAGAAGTATTGTTTTCTGTTTTTTCTATCTGCACTGCAAATTAAAGTGTTCCACAGTTCTATAGTTATGTACTGTTACTGTTTTAAGCTCAGATTGCACCTTTCACCACATGACATAGTAATGAAAGATAATATTGTGGAAAAGGAAGCTATTCCCTTCTGTTTTCTGCAATAAAACCAATTAAATCATGTTGTCAGTGCCTGAGTGGAGGGAGTAGTGTATGTGGTAACTCCCTTTCCGAGCACCGGTGCAAAGGTTGGTTAGAGAATGCTCTGAGCTGCCTTTTCCTCGTGAGTTGGCTGGGCAGAGGAGGGATGCAGAGAAAAGTTATACCTGAGAATTTTTCTTCCCTGTTCTGTGGCATTAGATGCTTGAATATGGTGAGAGGCCCCAGACCCAGTAATAGTGGTCAGTGTACTGGTGCCTTCAAGCCACTGAAAACTTAAGACTCTATTCCATTGTTCTTCCTTCCTTCGAGTAGGAAGTAATTCTGAGAGACTCTCAGTGGGCCTTGATTATGCCATTCAAGGTATATGTAAAAGCAACAGTACCTAGCCATTGTCAGCATTTGCTGCTTTATTAAAAAGAAAAATAAATAATTCCACACCAAATACTGTCAGAGGCCAAGCAGACTGGAAATGCTGCTGTTCCTGGAATGTAAGATCCTTCTGTTCAAGTCCAAATCTAATTTCTTTTAGCTTTGTCTTTCAATGCAGATGTGTTCAACTTTAAAAGTCCCACCAGCATTAGTCTGCTATGTGCTATTCCTGCCCCAGTGATGAGGAGAAAACTGACCCAAGTTTACAGTTTTTGGTTGTCCTGGTTTCAGTCAGGATAGAGTTAACTCCATTTGTAGCAGCTGATGGGATGCTGTGTTTGGGAGTTACAATGAAAGCAGTGCTGAGAACACCCTGATGTTCTTAGTTGCAGTCAGACAGTCAAGGACTTTCTCAGCTTCTTCCTATTTCTCTCTTCAGGAGAAAGGAGGGGCGAAGCCAGGACAGGTGACCCAGATGGGCCAAAGAGAGTATTCCATGGCAATGACGTCCTGCCCAGGAGAACGGGGGGCTGAGGGGAGGAAGAAGAGGGGCGGTGGCGGGACGCGTGCTGCTTGGGGGGACGGTCGGGTTCCGGGACAGCTCTGGGTGGTACCTGAGTTGTGTGGGTCGGGGAGAAACTGCATTGGGGATCAAGAGTTTCATCTTCTTTTGCTCTAAAGTCCTGTTAGCATTGGGATATTTGATCTTTCTGTTCTCTTAGGAAACTCTCCTTATCCCAACCCACAGGCCTCTTAGTTTCTTGGGTTTGGAGTTATTTGCCCCTTCCTTTTCCCTTCCCTTGTTTCCCCCCTTTTCCCTCTTCCCCTGCTCTTTTACTTTAAGGAGCAGGCAGCTGCATGGATCTCGGCCGGGGGAAACCACGACAGGTTTTGTTGCTGTGGGATGATGCTCTGGTGGGTAGCAGCATATGAAAATAGTAACTATTACAGACTACAACTAGACATGCAACATAGAAGGTAGCCATATGGAAATAGTAACAGAAAAGAAGACTGAAGGGTATCCAAATCCTTAGCATTTCTTGGATTTTTCATTGTACTGCCAAAAAAGTGTGCCCTGATAGTAATTAAATATTACCCAAAATATGAGAACTTTTCCAACCTTAAAACCCAAACTGCCCCTGAACCAGCTTCTCTGATGGTGTTTTAACTGCAAAGTCCTCTGTTACATCCATCTGGCACTTTTCTACCTTTGAGAATACTCTGAACTTTAGAGGGAAAAAAACCAGAGGAAATAAATTGTTTCTCTTTCAGCATTATTAATATTCTAGATAAATAATTTGTGTTCATGAGTATAAAGAAATGTAATTACAAATATTTCAGACTTATGCTGGAAATGAAGAATTTTGTTTGGTAAATTACTTCTAAAATCTGGTCTACTTCTGAAAGCCTGTTTTCACAGACCAAGTCATTTAGTATTCAGAATCTGCTTCTTACTACAGATGGTTAAAACAAATAACTTTGATGTTTGAAAAAAAGTACCAGCTATTAATTAAATTTATGTAATGACAAATACTTAAATTTTTCTTTTTCCCTAAGGATCAGTGCAACAGACTCTATATGGAATGCATACTTATCCTCAGTAATCTCCTCTGATTAGCATTCCCTATATGTGAAATATGGGTGTCCTTTCAGGCTGTATAATTACTCCCCTCTCATTCAGTGCCTGGATGTGGTTTTCTCAATGGCTATGGGGAGCTCTGGGTACATGGGTAGCCCTCTAAGACTTCGTTGATGACAGGGTGGCCATGAGCTAGCAGTGTGCCCTGGGGGCTGAGAGACACAATGGGATCCTGGGGGGCATCAGGAGGAGTGTGGCCAGCAGGTCAAAGGAGGGGATCCTCCCCCTCTGCTCTGCCCTGGTCAGGCCCCACCTGGAGTGTTGTGTCCAGTTCTGGCCTCCCTGGGATAAAAAGGACAGGGATCTCCTGGAGAGAGTCCAGAGGAGGCTACGGAGATGATGAAGGGCCTGGAGCATCTCCCCTGTGAGGAAAGGCTGAATGAGCTGGGACTCTTCAGTCTTGAGAAGAGAAGACTAAGGGGGGACCTAATGTTTATAATTATCTTAAGCAGGGGATGCAGGGGGAAATGGCCAGCCCCTTCTCAGTGTCTGTGGAGACAGGACAAGGGGCAATGGCTGCAAGTTGGAGCATAGGAAGTTCTGCACCAACATGGGGAAGAACTTTTCCCCAGTGAGGGTGAGGGAGCCCTGGGACAGGCTGCCCAGGGGGGTGTGGAGTCTCCTTCTCTGGAGAGATTCCAGCCCCATCTGGACACTGACCTGTGCAGTATGAGCTGGGGAGCTGCTTTGGCAGGGGGTTGGACCTGATGAGCTCTCAAGGTCCCTTCTAACTCTTAGAATTCTATGATTCTGCTCCTGAGCAGTGTCACTTTGCCATCTGTCTCTGCTGCTCAGTCTTGGTCAACTGCACCCTAACTGCCTGAAACTGTGGGGCTTCAGACTTCTCTCTGACATTTCATGAATTCATACTTATATTTTGTCTGCAGAAAACCTTTCTATTCCAGCTGTTCTGCTTTTCATACCATTTCTGCATTTAGGGTTTCTTTTCCCCATTTCCTATTTGTTTGTGGGCTGGCTCAGTCATTCTATTAGAACATCGGTGTCTGTATTTCTCCAGTGGATGAAGATACTGTTCCTTACACTTTGAACCATTGTTCTGCTGAAATATTACACAAGAAAATAAATTTGGAAAGAATTTTGTGTCTTCAAGATTCCAAGCAAAATGCTCTGCTCTTATTTTTTTTAAAAAAGCTTGAATATTTTCAGACTTTGCTCTGTTGTGCCAAAATTCTACAGCATAGCAAGGATTTCATACAGCTCTGAGTCTGCTCTGCAGTCTTTCAGTCTTTTTTGTACGTTGACTCTACCCTGACTATATAGATGTGACTTGCTAGGGCCTCCAGCTTTGCTTTGCTTTGCCTGTAATCAATAAATGAGTTCTTTGATCTAAAACTAGTGCAGCAAGGAATTACTGTTTTCACATCTTCTAGCCTGAGCACCATACATAGCTGACTGACTTTCTGCTGAGACTTTCTAAAGGATTTTATTAATTTCTTTTTAATAGAAAGGAACGTGTGTTCCTTCTACTTGCATATAAACTGATGGTTGAAGGGGGACTGAAAGTGTGCTTGTTTGTCTTCTGGGCTTTTTGTGACTCTGTACCTTCCTTGTGGGTGAAAGCACAGATCCAAGAACAGTGGTCTAAGTGTGTATCTTCAGGGAAGAACAGTTACAGGTAAGTAATTTCCTATTCCTGGTATTGAAAATTAGATTTTCTTTTTTGTTAGACATAGCAGTCTATAAAACAGCTTTCCAAGAGAAAAGTTGCATTTTTCTAAGCATTTAAGCATAGTAGTTTGGAAAGCACGTATGCATTTTGCATGGCAGCTTGTAAGCAGGTACTTCATATGAGAATCTATTTGAGCACCAAAGTTACTTAGTGACATTTTAAGTCAATAGACTAGCCATTATTTTGGCTTTAGCTTGTATTTCTGTAGAAAATGTTGTTTACATCACTTAATTTTTAAAATTATGACTTGCTATAGTATGGATAACTAGCAGTGTCAAATATGGTTACATGTGTTAATTCATTTTTAGGAAGCCCTGGAAAAAGATGTGCAGGAAAAATCACCCAAAGAAGTGACTCAATTAACTCTTAAAGGCTCTCTTAATCCAGAGGTGAGACAACTGGTGAAGGTTTGATTCAAAAAGTATTTAAAGATGGTGACAGAGAAACGCTGTGGTTTAATTATTCAATAGAGATCTATTTGCTGAATTCAAGGTTTAAAGTCTTACCATACATAAGGAACTAGCTTTTTGTTGACTGCTGAACACTTGATAGGTTTTTATTGAGTAAAACTCCTGAAGGTATTGGAAAAAATCAGAGGTGTAGGTTTCTATTGTAATAGGGTAAAAAGTGTCCTGAAAACTCAGTTCAGCTGTGTGAGTATTCCATGTGTCAAGTCTAGAGGACTGAGCTTTGTTACTTTAGTGCAGAAATGGCTAATGCATTAAAAATTACCTTTTATTTCAAAATTCATGTGTTTGTTACAATACTATTACAGTGTAGTTTATCAAACTACATTGGTCAATATTACATATCCTTAGATCTCAAAAAACATGAATCGGAGAGGGCTGCTGCTTTTGGTGTTACGTAGAGCTGCACCAATGAACCTCTGTTGCAGATATGGCCTATACCTGTTTCTTCAGCCTTTACCTGGTGTGACCTTAAATTACAATTTTTAAATACTGAAAGGCCTGGAGAGAATTTTACTGAAATGCCATCAGCACAGAATATTAACTGTGGTGAGTCTAGTCTAATTCAGCCAAGACCACCCCTGTGTGTGTGTTCTATTTGATGTGTACTTAGGCCCGTCATAGCCACTGACTACACTGCATTGTTGTATGTATCCCAAAACCCTTCAGGCCTTGCAAGTGTAAATAAAACATTGGCATTAAAACCCTTCTTAACTTCTCTGTATGCAAAGAATCCAGCAAAAATATTCAATTTTTTATAATATGTTGTCTTTGTTAGCTTATGTAAAATCTGATCCATCCCCTTTCTCTTTAGAACAAGACTGAACGCCAGGCAGCTGATTTGATCATATTTTTATTTATAAAGGAGTAAAATGTAAACAAGGGAGAAAGGATGGCCTAACTGACACTTAACATTTAAAAAGTTTTTTCTTTAAGGAAGAAAGCACAAGTGTCAGCCTGACTGCAGCAGCATCCAGTAATACCTTGCCTATCATGATACAATATTTAATTTCATTTTTTATCTAACTCGTGTTGGTCAGTGATGTATTTCAGAGATCATAGAATCATAGAATTGTATCATAGAATTGTAGGGGTTGGAAGGGACCTCGAGAGATCATCAGGTCCAACCCCTAGTTGTTGGAAGCTAGCACAGCTGAAAAGTAAGGTGTGCTGTAGGAGCCCTGCTAAAAGGTGCAGGTGTGCCAGCTGTTTTGCTGGCAGAAGCTTTCTGGCTTCAATACCAGCAACATTTCACCATCACATACACTTACAATTTATTTTTTCAATTCTAATTTACAGCTGTTATTTTTATCTATATATATCATTAATAAGGTCTCATCTTTTCTTTGCACTTTCCAGAATGTTCTTAAAGTTTAAAATATACTAAGAAAGGGTGAAGTATGCAGCTCAATCTTATCATAGAAGCTGTTGTCCACACAGAGCTGCAGTTGTTCATGATCAGAAATAATCCTCTCAGGTGTGCATAACAATTTGACATCAGAGTTGCAGCCTTTTGAGTAGGCAAGCATTTTTCTCTCCATATTCCACAGAGATCTGCCATATCCCATTGCATACTTCCCCAGGTGCATAATAAATTACTTTCTTTATTTTCTTTCTGGACTCCTTAGGACAGTTAAGGAATGCACAGAACTGCCTCAAGATATACCTTTGGCTGCACCTCAGGTCTCTGCACAGCAGCACTACTCCTCCCAATGGATAGCAATTTAGCTGTGCACCCTGTGCATTGAACACTGCACCAGCTGCATATTTTATCACCTAGTGCATGCAAAACTATTGCATATACACAGCTTACAAGCATAATGCTATGAGATTGATGCTCTGGAAACCCCAAGGGCAGTTCAAAGCCAGGGCTAGTTCAACAACAAATATATGCTTTCATCTCCCATGTATTTCAGTTCCATAGCTGCTCAGAAGAAAAAAATGTTGCAGGCATTTTGACCAATGTACTAAGAAGGTGATTTTAATTCCCTTATGTAAAATTGCTGACCTGGCTTGTTACATTCCTAAAAAGTAAGAGAAAGGAAATAACACCATTATGTACTGTGCTCCAAAATGAGCTGTGTCTGTGGAGCTTTTCTTATTCTTTTAGGTTTTTTTACAAATGTCCTTCTCCTTATTTTGAGTCTGATTGGAATTTTTTTCTGGGTCTTGTGTGCACAGGAGGAGTCTTTTACATTTTGTACTTTGCTAATGCTTAAGCACTCATAGCACTTGTTCCTAAGTCTAGGCCAGTGACAAACTCTTCTTCCTGTCTTGTAGTTTAATGAAGTTCATTAGCGCTTAACTGCCTGTGAAGATCTCTGTCAAACTTAGTCAAACAATGAGCTAAAAGCAGTTGGAATATGTGTGCACATGCAGCAGTATAATATAAAGCTTGTTTACATACTTGTGAAATGACATAATGCTGTTCCAGATGATGACCATCTTAGAAAATACTTGGTGATTAAAACTGAACCCTGAGACTGTCCATGCCATCCCTATGTGAAGCTTTTATTAATATTGTAATACTTATTTTCAATTTGATCACTTTCAGCTTGATGCACCAGAACCGGTGAAGAGGCTCTCTCCACCAGCAGAAACAAGAAAGGAGCTGAGGACTCTTAATAAAACGCTAGCTCGCTCAAGGTAAGGGCATCTAGCACACAAAATAGGCCACTCAGGGCTAAAGGAATCTTTGTTTCTTCAGTGACAGAAGTTGGATCATAGGGAAAATAATCAACTGTGAAAAGATGCTTTTCTTCCCTTACAAGCTTCTCAAAATACTGTAAATGCTGACTGTTTGATAGGGCTGTCTATGACAATACTTTAGTGTTCTTTAGAAAGGCATTTGTTATGTCTATGCAATCTTTTGCATACCTGTTGTACTTTTGCGTGGCTGGGTTCTGGTGGAGAAGGGGGCTGCAGGGGTGGCTTCTGCACGGAGCAGCCAGAAGCTCTCTGCAGGCCCCACAGAGCAAACACCAGCTGGCTCAAGGATGCAGTCGTGGACCAAGGCTGAGCCCATCAGTGATGAGAAACTGCAAGAAGTTGCTTTTTGCCCCCAGAGAAGGGAGTGAGAAGATGTCAGAAACTGTGCAGACGCCAAGGCCAGGGAAGGAGGTGCCCCAGGTGCCGGAGAGAAAGATGCCCCTGGAGAAACCCATGGTGGAGCAGGTGTCCCCCCGCAGCCCATGGAAAAGGCCCAGACCCCACCTGCAGCCCGTGGAGAGGCCCCACGCTGGAGTAGGGGGAGACATACAGGAGATGCTGTGACCCACGCTGGAGCAAGCCTCTGCCAGCACTTGCAGTCCGTGGAGAGAGACAGAGCTGAGTGAGAGAGATGCCCACACTGGTGCAGGTTTGCTGGTGGCCTGGGGGCTTGTGACCCCATGGGGGACCAGGCTGGAGCAGTCTGGGCCTGAGAGACATTCTGTGATTTATGACTGCACCCATAGCAGTGACCCATGCCAGGGCAGCTGGTTGAGGACCTGAAGCCCCATGGGAAAGGACTCACGTTGGAGATATTCATGGAGGACTGTCTGCTGTGGGTGGGACCCCACAGTGCAGCAGAGGAAGAGTGTGAGGAATGCTCCCCTTGGCCAAGAAGGAAAACATCTTGTGAGGAACTGACCAAAACCCCCATTCCCCCAGTCCCTGCCCCTTCCCATGCCACAATGGGGGGAAGAAGGGAGTAAAATCCTGACTAAAGTGAAGCTGGCTAAGAAGGGAGGGGTGGGGGGAGGTGCTTTAAGATCTGGTTGCACTTACTATCTGACAATGGTTTCACTGGGAGTGTAGTGTAGTCTAATGAATTGGAGAGGTTTTTTCCTTTATTCTGTGTTGGCACTCATTTCAGAATGATCTCTCCCTGTCCTTATCTCGACTCCTAAACCTCTCAATAGATATTTTCTCCCCTGCCCAACTGAAAAGGGGAGTGATAGACCAACTTTGGTGGGTATCTGGCCTCCAGCCAGGGCTAAACCACCACAATGCTTCATGATGGCAAATCATTATGAAAATATCTAGTACTGTTACAGAAATACCTGCATGGACTCCCTTGGAATATGCTAGCTTGAGTCTTAGGAAGATGGTGACGTGGAAGCAATAGATTTTTGTGCCTCTTCTCTGATGGGTAGTGAGCTATCATAATAGGACATGGATTTCAGATACTATATACCAGTTGTGGTTCAGCCCCAGGCAGCAGCTGAGCACCACAGGCTGCTTGCTCACCCCTCCACCAGAAGAAAAGCAGGTAAAGCCCCCAGGGGTTGGGGTAAGGACAGTATACTGACAAGCACCACGAAAGGGGAACAATAACAGAGCTGGAATTCCCACACACAGAGTGATAACACTGAGTACTTTACTGACCTGACAAGGGGATAACACAGAGCACTGCACAGTGCTAGGACTGAACCAATGCACAACTGCACTCGGACTACCCCAGAACTATGCTGAACCACCCCTCCCCAATCAGCCCCTTTTACGTTACTGGGGCATGATGTTGTGGTGTGAAAAACAGCTGAGGCCAACTTGGCTTGCCTGTGCTGGCTGCTTGGGGAAGTTAACTCTATCCTGGCCAGATCCAGGACAATACCTTTAAAGCCAGCCAAGTTTGGGCAGCGACCATTGCTTTATGGGACTGACCATAAAAAGCAGGTGGGTGTGCACGCTTTTCCTAGAGAGCATATTCTGTTGCCACTAGAGACAATAAACTTCTGTCTCAGCAGGGCATGTCTTCTCTTTAAATGAACCAGGGAGGTCTATTTGGGTTAGGCTTTAGCAAAGTCTATTCAGGCAGTACTTTTAAATGTACTTAGGTTATGTTGTCACCTGTGTTTCACCATTGTCACTGCAGGAAGTGTGTAAATTGACAAGATTGGGGTTTCAATATGCTTTTCTCTTGCAATCATGTTCTGATTGCACTCCAAACTTGCCTACAGAGACCATTCACTCTATTTGTTCAGTATTAGCTTAAACAGTTGCTGAACTACATAAGCCTTGTGGTAGGTGACTCCAGGGTTTTCCAAATCTTCCTGGAACATTCTAGCTTTCTTGATGTAAGTGTTAAGCTAAGAAATGAGATTCATTTGCAATTGAAACAGCAAGCAGTAGTACAAAAAGATGATTTACATCTGGCAAGATTTATTTACAGCCTGCTGCAAATAAAACTGACAAATTACCACTGCTAGCCCCAGCAGGGTACAGATTACACAAGTGTTTACAAGGTTCCTAGACTTTACATCTTTGAAGAGTGTTCACTTGATAAAAATAGTTGAATTAGAGAGCAGCAAGACATCTTTATAAAAGACTTAATTATTAGGTTGAATCTACTGAATATGATAGTCTGGAAAACACCACATGATACTGTCTTCAATATATTATGTGAAGACAAATTAGGCTGTTGGATTGTCTGAGATTATAACTGCATAAAACTTGGTGAAGTCAGAGAAAAGTAGCCTCTTTGTGTATCGCTCTGTAGAGGAATTAGAACTTTGCATTTCAAAATAATATAGTGTTTTTAAATATTCCAAAATAATTAGCAAGTGATCCAGTGTAGGTTTCATACTCGTTACTTGTGATAATGTTAACTTTTACATTCTTACTCTGTATCTTTTCTTATTTTTATTATTGACTTTAATTCACTTTTAGGGTATTTACACATGATAAACCTGGGTGAAAATAAAAATACCTTAAATAACAGCTCTGTACTTCAAGGTTGGATAAACCTTTTGTTTTTGCCATAAATGCATTGTTAGTTATGTTTGCCTGCTCTCATTGTCCATTGCTAAATTTCAATAGGATTGCCTCCTTGAGGTCAAGCTAAAGTTCTTTTGATAATAACCTGCCAACAGTCAGTTGCTTTACATTCTCTTTTTTTTTTTTGCTCCAACTCCATTTCAGAATATACTTGCAAATGTTCTTTAGGATCTTACCATCCCTATTGGTAGTAAAGGGATTGATTTTTAAATTGTTAGCAAATTGATTTGTAGGCTTGATGAAACAAGCTGGACCATCTGTTTAATTACAACTTAGTTTTAAAAAGGTGTCCTTTTGTTAGTAGGTTAATATGAGGGAAATGTACTTTCAAAGTGCCATTAGGAGCTCCAGTTAGCTTTTTCATGGGCTAGGGAAGCTCTGTGTAGGATAACCATGGTACAAACTGAAGTTGGACAAGGTTTATTCATGCCAGAAGAAGGGGTGGAGAAGTAAGTTGCCTATTTACATAGCCTGTTTCTTCTGCTACCTGTTTCTAGTATTATATAATTGTGTTGGGGTGTGGGGGGAGTTAAGATATTAATCCTAAGTCTTGGTGGAGCAACTAACTTTTTATGTACCTTCATGCAATTCAGCTTGCACCCCTGCAGCACTGTCAAGTAGGATTGGAATCTAGGCAGTGCATCTGAACTAAACTCACTGTGTAAATACATAGCTTTTAAATTGGTATGGATGGCAGAGTGTGAAGGAATATTGCTTTTGTTACTGAAAGGAAACTTTTTATATATAAAGCCTGGTTTTTCTTACCATTTTTAATTTAAACTTTCAAAAAGAATTCCTCTTATTACCACTCCCTTATGTTTTTAGGGCTGCAAGTTTGATAGATCTTACAATGGCTAGAACTTAAGTGCATGGAAGCATTGTCTTACTCATCTCTGCAGCTCTGCTAAATATAGTGTGGATACATATTATTACTCTCATAGATAAACTGGAGTCAAATTGGGGATGTTATGATTAGTTATCAGTTGAACAGCTACAATTGAAACTCAGGTGTCTTGGGTAAGTAAAATACCTTAGTTGTTATTCTAGACTTCAGTGATGCCTCTGATTTTTATTTTCAAAATTGGCTTACGAAATTAGAAGCTCCAGGGAAAGACTTCTGAAGAGACCCAGCCCCTTATTCTGGGTGAGTATGTGCTCTTAGGGTGCAGCTCTTTCCTGTAACAGTGGAAATGTTTAGTCTAGCCTACTTTTAACTGAAGACACTTGTTTCCTGCACCACATTGATAAATGCAGATTTGTCTTCCACTGAATTATTAATGGTAATGCAATCTGCAAAATTCTATTAAATGCAGATTTTTAATGATGTGAATAGATTTGATCATAATACATTTAGATGTTGAATCTTCTGAGCGATTCAAAACCCCAGATTTTAGTTTTCCATCCCTTCTTGCCTCCAGAAGCCAATACAGCTAAAGGGACAAACAAGATTATATTCATTTATGTGCATTATCAGTAGAATTGTCTATGTCCTGATAGGCTATACCTGCACCAGACCCAGAGAGCTATAATGACTATGGAGAAGTATGCTTGAGAAGTTAGGAGAATCAATTTTTGAAATATGAACTCACTTTCTCTAATGTTTTCTGAAATGTACAGTAGCCAAATGAGACAGTATGCAGAAAGTTATCCAATAGATGTAATATCTGGAAGCAGAAGGTATACATTAACTGCTTGGGGTTTTGGTGTTTATGTTGTGTAAGCTTGGAAATTCTTGGAGCATTATTGTATAATTTTTTTTAATAATGAAAATGTGCTAGGCTTTAATCTTGAGTGTTTGCACAAGGTTCCTTTGACTAAATCTGCATGTAGGAAAAAGACAGTAAGAACAGCAAAACAGCAGACCCACAGACTTTTACACCAAATATTGAGATATGAATTTGCAGGAAAAGGTAATTTCAAGTGAGAATGTTTTGGGCCAAAATACATGTCAGCAATAGGTCTTAATAACAGTTTTAGACCCTAGGAAAGGAGCTATTATAGAAAAGAGTGGAAATTGCAAGAAAGAAGGAAACTAGAATGTCTTTCTGCAGGGCAGCAACTTTTAAAGCAGTCAGGCTAGCAAAGGAGTCAGTGAATACAAATGGCCTTTGTGGATTTGGGTTTTGCTGCTTTTCCTCCTCCTGATTGAAAAGGAACACCCAGCAGTTGTCTTAATTGGATGTTAATTGATATGTTCACAGGAAGTAGTGCCTGTGATCTTGTAGCTTGTTTGTATGAAAGATTTTAATGGAACAAACTGTGAGGAAGTCTTTTAATGATCACAGTGACATAGCACAGCAGTATGAATTTTTAAATTATCTCAAAAATGTTTGACGAGTCATTACTGGAACAGACTGAGCTGCATTCATAAAGCTTTAATATTCTACCTTGCACATTAAAAACATAATTAAACTGAAGATAAACCTTCTAATTATGACCTCATACCTCCTCTCAATAATATTTCCTTATACTTTGAGTCCTTATAATGATGTAAAAGAGGATGATGAAAGAACCTGAAGGTTGCTCAAACTACTCATCTTTCAAAACTCTCAGTCTGTAGTCCCAAGTATAAAATCATACCAGCTCTTCCCTACTGATGAGTTTTACCCAGTCACTGCAGGGGGAGACCTCTCAGCTCTCAGATACCATTTTACTTCAATACAGTGTTAAAATGTGGGAGGGAATTTGTTTATCTTTGTGCAGCATGGAATGAAAAACTACTTTGGAAACTTGTAGATCATGTTTGTTCCTCTTCCTTTGTCAATCAATACATCTCTTCCAGTGGAGATTGCCTGTGTAGACAGAAAGTAGCCTGACTTGACTAAGTACTTCCCAATGTCAGATCCAGTGGGTAGAATACAGAATGGCAGAAAAGACAACTAGTTTGTCCTTGACCATTAAAATAGCTCTTTGAGCTTAGAGTTGTGGTTTAATTTCTATTGCTATTCTTACTAAAACTAAGCAAACTCAAGAAGCATGGCCCCTTTGAAATGACATTTGGCTCTGGCAGAGATCCTCTCTTATTGCTTTGTTCCAATGACATCTGTAAATGGGATGCAGAGATAATATTAAGTAATTCACACTTGCATAAGGATGTATTGTGTGAAAACCAGGAAAGTAGAAGACTTTATAACAAATAAACTGTAGAAAGATGGAGTTACATAAGAAAATAGAAGCTTCCAATGCTTTGGTAATCTATCTGTTAATCCATACAAAAAGCAGGTTGCCATAAATCACTTCTAAAGACTAATTCAGCCCACCAAGACCATGCAAGTATACTGGTAATACTCTTCTTATGAAACATCACCACCAAAAAAATGTGCTCAAAAATAAGCATATTGCTTTAATTGAAGAGCAGCTGAAAATACTTTTTTTGTGAGAAGGAGGTAGGAAAGGTGATATAAACTGGAAACTCTACAGTGATGGTCATCTAAGTACAGGCACCCATGTAAAAATGACAACCTGTGGTCATCCTCAGCTGATGATGTCCAGGAATTCAAGCTGCAAGCTCAGAGGGGAAGTGTCTGCGCTGTGAGTGTCAAGCACTTGTGAAAAGGGCATGACACCTCTGCATTTCACTGTCTGTAGTTTGAAGAAAGCTGCTCTCGTGCACATGGATAGCTGTGCTAGTTAAATAAAACTGAATGTCAGGCTGCTGGCAGTTTAACAGTATTCAACTGGCTGCTTTTTATGTTTTAAATTAGAAGCTGGATGGCTTTATAAAATGGTTTGTGTTTCCTGAAGGCAGAGGAAAAAGTGCCTCTGAATGCAGAAATCTCAGCCTCAACTAATGCATTCTTTATGCCTGCAACAACTGTTTGACTGTTACCTGAAGAGCATTTTCTCCTACTTCTTTTCCTGCTGGTGGCTAAGTAGCTGACTTAATACAAAACCATTTAAATTTTGATTGAAATGACAGCTGCTACTGGAAGACTTTAAATAACAAGAAATACATGATTTTTTCTTACTTTGGTTATGATCTTGTCTGTCCTTACCTGTGAATCCATACCAATCCTATTCTGATATAGGCAGACAAAAGATGTTAGTGTTCAGTTGGCATTCCTTGATGAATATACAGTGGAGGCTGTAAAAGCAAGGAGGAGAGGCAATGTAGAGTTAAGGAGCAAAGAGGGGAGTGAGGCCATACTGTGAAGGTGAAATGTTTATCTGCCAATATTAATTTCCAAAGTATTTAATACTTCATGATGTCAGTTGCTTGGAAACCAGTGTTTTGTGCCCTTTTGCTGCTTGGCAGAAATCACTCTAATTGGCATGTTTCTAGCGCTGTCACTGCTGGCAGTTTGCAGCATTTATTTTTTCCAGCAGCAAAAATGTTCTCTTACATGAATGATGGCTCACATTAATTAGACAGCAGTCATGGGCAAAGACAACCATTTAAGTGTATGGATGTATGAATCATTATCTCTATCATCAATCACTGGAAAGACTGCTATTGCCATCAACATTTCTGCCTTCCCTGGCTGTTGTTTTGAGTCTTGATCTCTTTTCCTTTGTACAAAAATGTTTGTGTTTGAAATTTCCTATGTGGAAGCAGTTCATTGCTTATTAGGTTTTACTAGCTTCCTATTCTCAGTCTAATCACACATATTATTATACAAAATGACACATTGTCACTGAATGTTTGAACAAAGCTAATACTTGAAATGGGTTTTCCATTATTTAGTAGTAAAATGTCATTGCTCTGTAAATACCTTCTTGTGGCAGGGCAAGACACTAGATTGTGAGGAGTAGTTTCTATTTTTCACATGAAATCTCAAACCAGCAGCACTTCCTGGCAGAAGATCAGGGACCTCAGTGAAGCTCCACTTAACAAGGAGTGAGGTTTTTATTGGTAATACAGACATTAAGTTGTTATTGTATATTCTTACAGCAAGAAAATTGAAAGCCCAGGAGACTCCAGTAAGCTTTCTCATTTGAGGTTTTAGTAATAGTTTCCCCATAGCTTTTTTGGAGAAGAACTTAAAGCAAAGCCTTGAAATACCACAGATGTATTCTTCTGCTCTTCATCAGTAAAAAGCTGTCTTCTCTGTGCTGCTCTGGGAGTCCTTCCCTCGCCCACCTCTGTTTACATACTTCTCCAGAGATGCCAAGAGCTGGAAACTTAAATGTGTCTACCCCCAAAAAGAACCTTTGTATTAAGATCAGGAAGAATGGGAGTTACAGCATGGCACAAGTGGAGGGGTGGGTTGATGTGCATGTTTTTGTGTTCTGTGACTTTTTAAAAGAGAAAATGCTGCCCTCCATTCTTTCTAGCTTCTGAAGAACACTTCCCAATTAAAGAAAACCTTTTTTTATTTGTTGACTTATTTTTTTGTGCCTCTAGGTAGTCAAGTATGTTCTTCCCAATGTTAGAGAACCACTCCTCATTTCATAGTGGAAGCAGCATCTTCTGTATTCTAATGTCTTTATAATTAACTGTGAAAACCACTCTGACAGCTTTAAATATGCAGCAATACATCCACCTGGTGACATCTTTTTTTTTTTTGAAGTGTGGGGTGTTTTGACTATTGAAGGTCCTTATTTTCTGTTGCACAGACTTCTGTGAACTTACTAAAAATGTACCCATGTCTTATTTTAACTTGTTTCTTGATTGACTGACTTCATGCTCAGGTTTTCATATGATAATGTGCATCTTTCCCATTATGCAGATCCTGGTTTTGCTCTTTAAATAAGAGACATTTCAATACAGAATATTGTACTCATTTGTGGGAGAACAAAGTGGGAATCTACATCTGAAATAATGTGGCTATTCCAGAGTGTTTCTGTGTCTTCAGCTATTGAAGACAGATGTTGATATGGAACTATTTTAGTTCCTTGCCAGAATGGTTAATGGTTTGGTATGTTAAATTATCACACATGTTTGAGTTTCTACGGGTTAGTAACTACATTTAACAGATTCTAATGTCATTATCATGTGGTCTTCACTGAATTTAAGACTAGATGTATGAATATTTGCCCATTTGGTTCTTACTCTGCCATTACTCAACTGTTAAATGGGAGTAATAACCTGATTCTCCATTGCCTCATGTCTATACATTTGCATCTCTAACTTTGCTGTAAACACTACCAAAACAGTTACATTAGTATCAATGTAATTAACTGTGAATAGTTGTAAGCTTTTTCTTACCCACATAAACTTTTAGTATGTGGAGCTCGATAGTAGGACTTGCTAGCTCAGGCTCACCACATGTAAAATTACCTCCATGGCTTTTGATAATGTCAGAAGGTTGGCATTATATGCACCCTGGAATAACTACATGAGTGTATTTTTGGTGAAGAATGCACTAATTCTCACTTAGTGAGACTGCATTATTGCATTACTCAGGAAAAGTGTGCAGCAATCGTAATGTAACTAAACATGGGTTGTGCTGGCATAGGTAACAATGCTGAATGTAAGGCACTGAAGAAGTGAGACAGTCAGCAGCTCCAGTATTTACGGATAAGAGAACAGAACAGATTCCAGTGGTATAAATAAGTATCAGCATTGACAATTTACAAAAAATGTGGAGTTCCCACTCCTATTGGTCTGTGTCTTGTAAATAAGAAAAGCACCATGTGCATATGGATTTTTATCTTGGCATTTCCTGCTGGTTTACCTTTAATAGCTATTTAGGTGTTAGAGCACCATGTCAGAAAGTTAAGGGACACCAGAAGAATTACTGCAGCTACTAGAATGCAGCAACAGCTCAAGTGGTCTGATGTGTGTTGGTGCAGATACACGTAACAGGGACTGTACCAATAGTGTCCTGTTCTGACTGAAGCAGCAGTGGGGACAGCAACATCGAACCAGTTGAAATTTGATGAGAATGTAGATGCTAACTCTTGTGGCCATGCAGAGATTGATGTAGAGGTTGCCTTGATAACTTCAGGTTGACAGAATGCTGTCATGTTCAAAAAGTCAGACCCTCCACAATGCTCCCTAAAACCAGGTAAGGGCCTAGATAGCAAGTTTAATCCAAATGAAGCAAGCTTGCTGTTTTCATCACTGTCTTCAGTGGGTTTTCTTTTAATTTTTCACATTCCAAATACTTATCAGCCTCACTTGAGATCTGTGACAGTGTCACAGCTTATGATGGCATGCCTGCAAATAATGCTAGGTGTTCACTTAGAAGAACTATGTTGGGTTTTAATCCCACATTTAAGTCTGTAATGTTCAGAATACACTTTAGCTGTATTTACTGTAGCTTCAAAGTTAGTGCCTGCTGTGCTTTGTTTGTTGCTTGTATTACTCTTTCTGCCATAGAAAATATTTACTCAGAATACTCTTTTAAGTGTCAGTGTGCATAAAATTTCATTTGATTTTCACCTGAGAAGCCTTAACTCATTCAATTTGTCACTACTTCAACAAGTTAGGCTGTGCCCAGCTGGTACCATTTTGCAACTCAGTAGAGTCTGGTCTTGTGCCCAAATTAGAGCTTTTGCTGGTCTAGTAGGGAGTTCTTACAGGTGCAGGTTAAAAAGCTTTCATGAAAATACTGGAAATGGCATTTAGCCTGTGCTCTCAGAAGCTTTCGGGGCAATGTCACATTGGTTTCATTTATATTTAGAATATTTAATGTATTCATTAAGGTGAGAAAATTGAATAAGCTGTTTTATGAATCAGTGGCTAACGCTTCCATGATCAGAGGAATATGTAGCTCAGTTTTTATAGATACTGATGTGGCTATTGTAGTTAGAGCTTATCATCTTCACCATGATCATAATATGCTCTGCCTTAGAGAATCAAGCCAATATCAATAGGCTGTAGCCTCTTTGAACCTCAGGGAATGGGACAGAGGGAGATTAGGAGGAGGAGTTAATGAGATTGAAGCACCCTGGTGAGAAATTGAGTGCAGTTGCCTAGTAGAGGGACAGCCACTGCCTTCTGCCCATCTTCCTAGGAATTTTGTTCAAGGTGGAATTACATCAGCTTACCTGAGCAAGGATTTGGCATCATATGTTCAGGAGTGCTTGTCATTCCTGTAGTAAAGCATCTCCCACTGAATTTGTTTATATGAAAAGTAGATGTGAGGTTAACTTTGTATGATTCCTTTGAAAGTAGTGAGGATAACCCAATGTGTTTAAACAAGGCATGTTTAAAAAGAAGGTAAAAAAAAATCCAGCTTGTCTGTAACCTGATGCAACAGTTTCTGGCATTACTATTATAGCTTCTTATTGTTTTTCTAGCACTTAACTCAGATAAATTTATTATTTCCTTTTAGTTTTGTGAGTCATTTCTTACTCAAAGGCAGGCACCAAGAATCTCAAAACTTGGCACTAAAAATTCCATTCCCCAGTACATTAATGGCCTTGTATTACTATCAACTGATAACCTTGAGTCCCTAAAGACTTCAAGTAATAAGTATGTAGTTACAGCAAGCACTAAAGATATGCTTGCTTCTTAGTGGAGTACACTACTGGGTCATTCTTTTGCACACATCATTGACCCTTATCTGTAATAATATATCTCTGTAGAGAAAACTTGAAATATTCTAAGGTATGTTATTACTGCTTAGGAAACTTTTTAATTTTCATGCTGATAAAGATATTAACTCAGAAAAATAAGACAAATCCTTTTGTCTGAACAGCAGTTGTAAGTCTGTTGTGACTACAGTAGACTGAAGCTCAATTATTTTAATAAACGTATTCCAAATTTCATCTCTATTACAGTTCCATTTTAATAAATTATTCTCACCTACTTGTCAAGTAGGCAGCCCAGCTAATTAAGGTATTGCACAAACAGGGGTTTGTGAACCCAGAATTCAAATGGAGAAATATTTGATGTACTATTCCAGCAATATACTGTAAATCTACGGTGTAGAACAGTACACTGGTCACCTTTTGTATTTTAAATTTGGATTTGTTTTGCTGTTTTATTGGCAAGCATCCATAAACCTTTAGGATCATTCATAAATATCCCAGAAATGTGGAGGAATGGCTAGCTAACAAAGGCTACATAGACATAGGCCAGGTGGCTGAGCTGGAGTTTGGGAGGCATCATACACAGTTAATCTAGTTGCTGATATGGCCAGGATGTTCTATCCTTAGCTACCTAAGTTGCAAATAACAGGATGCCTCTTTGTTCAGGTGTGAGAGTCTCTTTGTTCAAGCCTGAGAACAAGGGGATTTGGCTGACTACGGATGAAGAACTAAGGGCAGGACTAACTTTAAAAGCAATAACCAATAATGAGCTTGGCTTTTGCAATATGTAATGAGCTAATTAGAACTATTATAAAAGACAACTGTACTATTCAATAAACAGAGCTTGCTTATCATTAGCATCGAATGCGCTTGTCTTCCCTCCGCCACAACAAATGGTGCCCAAACAGGGACCCTAAAAAGGGCAGGACCCTCAAGAGGGCAGGAGCCACGGTTCGACGGAGTCCAGGTACCGGTCCTGCAAGCAGTGCAGGAAGCGAAAGGGCAGGTCCCCGCGCCCAGGATCACCTACAGAGGTTACCGCCAGCAACGCGCCGCAGAAGTCTTGCAAAGGCTGCAGCTCTGGATAAAAGGTATGCATAGACAAGCGGCATATGATTTGCTCAAATGCTTTTTAGAAAAGCAGAGCATTCAAGGAATAGACTGTAAAAAGGAGTTACCTGGGCTATAAGCATATGGAGTAGCAAGGGTTTTTTGCGAATCCTGATACGGTTTTTGAACATGCAGAGTGTGACAGTGAAGTACCGGGTACCTTCTTTGATTCATAAGGAGCATAGGAAGAAATACACAGCTCAAATTCTTGAGAAACCCTCAGTTGGGGCGAAAGAAGCTAAGTCGTTAATAACTCTCTGGAAATTAAGTGAAAAGACTCTAACCAAAAAGGAAGCAGATTGAGTTGCTGACGCTTTAACCCTTGCAGACTTAATGCCAATTCCGGGTTCTGCAGAACAGATTCAAAAAGGGAAAAAAATCTACTACGGAGAATATGTTGTTGTTTCTGGGTGCCCTTTCACCCACCCCAGTTACTGTGCTAAGCAATAATGCCGTGTTATCAGAGCAAAGTGGTAAATCTGTCGGAATTGAAAGGAAAGAATTAGTACGCATAAATCTGCCATCAAGGTATGCAAACCCCCCCACTATTATATATTTAGAAGAAAAAAAAAATGTGGAAACAAACATAAAACTGACTGCCTTTAATATCTGTTCACCTCTAAATTTTACTGAGCCTGAAACACCCTGTGACACAGTTGAAAATGTTAACCGCCATGAGCAGCTTCGTCTTGTCCTTGAAAAGCTAGTAAACATGAACACGGAGTGGGCAACAGCATAGCCTGCTGTTAAAAAGTTTGAAACCACCGGACAAGAAACCTCAGGACAAGGACAACAATCTTACGGAGAAGGACAAGTATTGGCTTCAACCATCGACTCAGGGACACAGAAACTGCTTGTCGGAGCCTGGGCACGTAAGGTGTTGTCGGTACCGGGAAAAACTGTCAAATCAGGGTATTTCGATTTCTACACAATCGTGGCAATTACCAGGAAGAATTTATGTGGGGATGAGCGGGTGGTGGAAAAAGTGGGAGGTGAGGGGAAGCATGGCGACTGCGCGGCGGTCCTGACACTCAGCTTCCCCCCTACCCCCCAAACAAAGTGGATTCGTGTCTTGCAATGTAATTTGTCTGATAAATTGGTTTGCAGTATTTGTTTGTATATGCTATAGATTCAGGGATGTGTTTCTCCAACTGAGAGCAAGTCTGGTTACTAAGAAAAAGGATTTTTGATAGCGACCATTGAAAGTGGGCAGCTTACTTAAAAAATTTAACCTGCAAAACAGACATGTCCATTTGGGTTGATCAGTGTACAAAATTTAACACGGGAGCAACTGACTAAGGGTCATACCAAGCCTTCCACAAGTCTGTGGAACATGCCAAATTCTTGAAAGACTGGGATTTTTCGGTATGCCGTTACATTCTAACTAGAAAAAACTGCTTTTCAGTCCCTACTATAAACAAAATAAACCCAGGAAAAGGGTATCACTGGGTGTGCTCCCTCAAAATATAAAAATTCACCAACTAGGTGCCAAAATTATGTAGATTGGACACTTGCTCCAGTATGAAAAATGCAATCCTTGTTTAATCTTTTATCATTACATGGTTGATATCTTGATTGTGGGAAAAAACTTGAACGTTGGAAGTTTGATTCATAACTTAACAGTGCATTTAAAAAGCAAGGCGTTACAAATTGGTCTATAGAAAATTCAAAAGGAGCCAGTGTGGAAATATTTGGACTGACAGATTGATAACTAACGCTCAAAAGTTGCTTAGAGATATTAACTGATTTTGCTCATTGCATGGTATTATGCATCAGTATTTTTATTACCCATATTTGCAGCCACATTGAACCAACTGGCTGACTCAAGGTCTAGCAGGGAGAAATCAGAGAGCAGACAGGCTGGTAGCACCGACATAAGCATTGCAGAAGCTCAGAAGTTGTAAGAATTTTTATACTTCCACGACAATACCACTTGTTGGTTGCTGAATTTAAAGGGTTTGTACTGCTACTGCACAAACCAGAGAATCTAGTGAACATATAACATAAGCAATACCAACCTTTTCCTTTTTGGAATTATGGAACGTTACCTATGGTACAGCAGGTCAGGCTGTAGTGGAACGTATTAAACTCTCAAGCATTTGCTTTACAAAATAAAAACGGGGGAGAGGTTTGGTACCTCCAATGTTGAAACATGCAGTAGGTTTAAAAGGAGGTTTGAAAGGGAACAAAAAGAATAATGAAAGGTGACACAACTGAGAGACGGGACACTGCTTAATGTAAGCAAAGTGATCGCTTTATTACACACATACAGCAGTTTATACAGTCTTTGTTCTCTTCTCAAGCTAAGCGTGTCCCATGCTGATGAGCTAACACAAGCCAGCGTGAACTACCTTGGTTGGTTACAAAACTTATCTACTCAGTTCCTCCAGACTGCAGATGTTGCCAGGGTAGCGGGTTATCTTCCTCCTGTAGCCTCAGTTACACAAACACAGTGGAATGTTATCAGGGGAATGTTTCTGTTCGTTCTTCTTACTTCTTATTCTTCAGTTCCCCCAAGGTTTCCGTCCGACCAGAGCGACCAGGTCTAAGTCACGTATTCCACTGTGTAGCTCCTTGGGAGCAGAACCATCATTTACTTTCCCCACATCTCCCCCGTTCTGTTGAACAATAAGAACTTTGTAAATAGAATTAGATATCATTTTTTGTATACATTGTAACAAACACGGCAAACAAATTAAAAACAATAAAATAACTAATAAAACATACAATGCTGTTTTCAACATGCTCTTAATCCAACCTGTCAAACCCCAGCCAGAAAACAGTTTATCTAGCCAGTCCCATCTATCATCCTCTTGGAGTTTCAAAACTCCGTCCTTCAGTTGTTGTATGCTGGCATGGATCGATTCCGAGTGGTCGGAAAGGTTCATGCAACACATACCTTCAAAATCTTCGCACCCATGTCCTTGGGCTAAAAGCAAAAAATCAATAGTGGCACGGTTTTGTAAAGTTGCATGTCGCACACTATCTACATCAAGCAAAAGGCCAGAAAGTGCTTTGCTAGTAGCATTAGTCTGTTTTGCTAGCCAACATCCCAATTTGTCCAAGGTGCTTAGGGCTTTCGCAGCCGCAACACCAGGGGCAAGGAGGGAGGCTGCAAAGCGTCGCTCAAAATTCCAAAAGTCTATCTGATCATCACATTCAGAACTAAACACGTGAGTGCTACGTTTTCCCCGGCGGTGTGTTCTGCGCATTTGCAAAATGCTGGACGTGTTGGGGGTGAGGAGCGAGAGGCGTCCCAGGCTACAAGGGCCTCCTTTAATGTGTGAGGGTGGTACGTCTGCCCATGCGTGATCCCCACAAATAAGGGCTGCCCCTGGGCATTATATTTAGAACGACACTGGTTGGCATAATGCCGTCCTTTTTGACATCTTGGACAGATATTCGGAGGCTTCGTCTGTGTTTGTTGCCTTGTCGGGCAATGTTTCTTAAGGTGCCCGGGCTTGCCACAGTTAAAACAGGTAGGGGGGGTTTTCATAGCTGCAAAAGCGGCAGCCATAGCCTCAAATTTGTGATCCACTGTCCCTATACGGTTGCACGCTTCTACCATCTCAATCAGGGTAGGGCGAGAGTTAGGTAACGCCTGTAAGACTCGCTTACAGTCTGCGTTAGCATTTTCTACAGCAAGTTTTAAAAGTAAAATCTCTCTTGCCTCTACATTATCCACCTGCTTTTCCAAAGCCAATCTTAATCTGTCTATAAATTGCATATAAGGTTCCCGAGGCTCCTGCATTATAGCCGTAAACGCTTTTTGTGGTTTCCGAGTGTCAGGAGTTTTTAGAAGTGCCTTTTTTGCCTCCTCACGTACTGCTCTAAGGGCCTCTCTTGGAATTTCTCTTGTTTGCACCACAGGGTCAGCGTACTGCCCTAACCCCATCAAGTGGTCCAGGGTTAATGCAGCAATGTTAACATCATTATGCCCTGCATATGATGTCAAGAGAGCTTGTAGCCCTTGCCGCCATTGAGATTCCCACAAAATATACTGCGTAGGTGTACAAAGTATTTGCGCAAGAGATTTAAGGTCATGAGGAGTCATAATATAAGTATCAAAAACAGAAGACAGCATAGTAACAAAATATGGAGACGATAAACCATGCTCCGTAACTGTACGACGCAATTCCTTAATAACAGAGAAAGACAGAGGTTCCCACTGAGCCCTGCGCCCTTGATATACGACTGGTGCCACTATTTTTTGTGCCACGTCCAAATCCCCCTCCTTCAATGCCTGTCGTTTGATCTGGGTCCACACGTTGTGTGGGTCAGGAGGAAACAAGTCAGGTTCATCCTCCGGGTCTATGGGACCAGGGTCAAAGGGGTCGTCCTCAGGAGGATAAGCGGTCAAAGCCTTATTAGCTGAGGACAGCTGTGGCGGCGTCGGGGGTGTCAGTTTCGAGGATAAAGTAGGTGGCTCCAGCGGAGCTGTCGGAAGCACGAGCGGGTCCTCTGCAGGAGTTGTGCCAGGGGTCTGTTTTGCCTTATCAATACACTCCTGCTCTTTCAAAACCTCAAAGATGATCCTCCACCAAGGCAAAAGTTTCTGCGCCTGGGGATCACCCTTTGTGGCACCGTCCCACAGTTTAACACCTACGGTATCCCATAGTTCCGTTGTAAAAACACTGGATGCGGTGACGGTGGGGATTTTTACTTGGACCCATTTAAGCGTACATTTAAGATCATGGCCCGATATAGTCTTATTGTGTTTAACCAGAAGGGCTTTCATAAGTTCATAAACGTCTCTTTCTGCTGGGGTTGAAACCTGTCCCCCCATTTAGATTACCCGCAGCTCACCTCTCTCCGATGAGGGATTGCACGGCCGATTCCTGCTTCCTTTCAGCAGTACGATAATGTAGTTCTGCGGGAGTCGCGGCCGGCCGCCAGCTGGGCAGTGGGGTGCGCCGTTGTCGAATGTCGAGCAGGTCGGCACGTCCGAATCATATCACGTCGGGGTCACCATTTGCCGCAACTGAGAGACGGGACACTGCTTAATGTAAGCAAAGTGATCGCTTTATTACACACATACAGCAGTTTATACAGTCTTTGTTCTCTTCTCAAGCTAAGCGTGTCCCATGCTGATGAGCTAACACAAGCCAGCGTGAACTACCTTGGTTGGTTACAAAACTTATCTACTCAGTTCCTCCAGACTGCAGATGTTGCCAGGGTAGCGGGTTATCTTCCTCCTGTAGCCTCAGTTACACAAACACAGTGGAATGTTATCAGGGGAATGTTTCTGTTCGTTCTTGTTACTTCTTATTCTTCAGTTCCCCCAAGGTTTCCGTCCGACCAGAGCGACCAGGTCTAAGTCACGTATTCCATTGTGTAGCTCCTCGGGAGCAGAACCATCATTTACTTTCCCCACAAAAAGGTATTCCTAAGAAATGAAGTTACGGGTACTAACTAGGGGAAGGAGATCTGCCTGTGTCATTACAGATATGGGAACCAAGTGGATAAAGCCGTGGATCCAGAAGAAATCAAGCCTGCATGAACCAGGATGGGACCCTGATCACAGTAACTGAAGTCAAGTTTTGCAGCTGCAGCCACGGTGGACTATCAGTTTTGCTGCGGGACATTTTGAACCATCTAACAGTTTTTGAAATATGCATGTGTGTTTGTGGTAAATGAAAATTAGGGAAATGATGATTTCTGCACAGCCCAAGATCACAGACTACAATAGATGCCTGCACATAAATGTGAAGCTGATGTTACCCGCACTCCTGATTGGCGAAACAAGCAAATACAATCACAAAGGTATTAAAGTACTTAGCTACAGAATTGTGCAGCACTTGAATTTTGTTGCTGTCTCATGATATGTGCTGCAGGAATCTGTCTGATCACTCAACATTCAAAAATTTATAGATCAAACTCAAAACATATGACATGAAAATTTAATTCTCTGGATTGGACAATTGGTTTCATGAGTGGGAATTTCAGGATGGATGTTGTCAGTGGTCAAATCTGGATTATTGAATTTGGATTATTGAATATGGTAATTATGGCACTTGTCTTACATTTACTGCCATGCTTGCTGAGCTTTCTGCAAAGGGCCCTTGCAGAGACCTCTAACAAGCAGATACTAAAAAGGAAAAATTGTCTGGGAGGACAGCAGGCTTGCCGGCAGTCTGGCTCTCCTCACAGAGACATAGGCCCTGACAGTATCCCTGAATTCCCATGCAACGGGAAAATTACTCATCCTGAGAGGTATTTGGTAATCACATTTTCAAAACACAGTGGCCTTGAAGGCAGGTGGTCAGACTGCCTTAGAGCAAAGAGTTGTGAGAAGCTATTTGGAAGTAAGTGAACAGATCATGTACTATTCATAATAAAAAAGTCAAAAACACAGCAGGTGTGCAGATAACTTTTGGACATCAAAGGTAAACTAACAATGTGTAGCTATAAGACATGCTTATCAAAACTCGTTACAATTGCTAATTAATCACTTTGGTGTGAACAGTATGTGTAGCAAATTGGCAGTTTTTAGCTTGCCACATTTTACAGTATGGCTTTTAGTTTACAGAATGGCTTTTAGATTTGGTTAAACAAGGGCTTATGTTTCATTAGTTATTTTGCCGTGCAGGTCACAGTGTTTCTTTTGCAGGATGGATAATGCTCTTCGCAAAAATCCGGAAATGGATGAGAGGAGTGGGTTCTGTGGCCCACCCAGATTTGCTCCCGACCCCCGCATGGTCAGGGCTGGGGAAGCTGGCGGAGACATGTCAGTGTGCAGTGGCGGGGGAGCTGGGTGTCTGTGGGAACGGGAGGTTGCGGGAAAATCCTTGAGATGGCAGGCTGCAGGAGTGTTGACTGACTGCCTTGGAGGGGAACAGGGTGACTGTGTGGCCTCGCCCAATTATTGGCAGTAGTGAGAGGCATGTAAGGCAGGTGAGCAGAATACTGGGTTTTTTGGCTTGGAAGCTCTAGGGAACTGGATGGGATTGAGTGGTTGGCTTAAAAGCATTTTACAAACGGGATTGTTAATATTAATTGTAGTTGTAATAGTATTGCTTTGTTTAGGATGTGTATTCTCTTGTCTCAAAGCCCTTTTTCTGAAAATGGTTAACCAGGTTTATATCATACAAAATAAAAATGGGGGAATTGTGGAGGAATGGCTAGCTAACAAAGGCCACATAGACATAGGCCAGGTGGCTGAGCTGGAGTTTGGGAGGCATCATACACAGTTAATCTAGTTGCTGATATGGCCAGGACGTTCTATCCTTAGCTACCTAAGTTGCAAATAACAGGATGCCTCTTTGTTCAGGTGTGAGAGTCTCTTTGTTCAAGCCTGAGAACAAGGGGATTTGGCTGACTACGGATGAAGAACTAAGGGCAGGACTAACTTTAAAAGCAATAACCAATAATGAGCTTGGCTTTTGCAATATGTAATGAGCTAATTAGAACTATTATAAAAGACAACTGTACTATTCAATAAACGGAGCTTGCTTACCATTCGCATCGAATGTGCTTGTCTTCCCTCCGCCACAACACAGAAATAATTCTGTGGAGTCATGACAGGATTTTTTTGTTTCAATCGGGTAGTTACTGTAGATGCATTTCTGTTCATTTTGTCTTATTTGGTTTTCTCTGCTTGGAGGTTGTGTGGCTACTTTTTGTAATACCTGGGACTTGAAGGAAATCCTAGTCTAAAAATGCTCATTCACAAGTGTGTATAACACTTCCTATTCCTACATGATAGCAGTCGCTGATTTTGGTTATAGACATATTAAAGCCTTCTATATTAGAGAAAACTTTAGAAAGGTGCTGACTGCACTTGCCACTAATACACCTTTGTCTATTAATATTGGTTATGGCTGTTCGAGTTTATAATTACCTTTCTCTGCCACTTGTCTTTGTTTCATGCAATAAGCTAATTGCTCGCTATTTGTGGCATTATAATACAGAGCTGCAGCAGGGGGGTTGATCCTTAAGAAGGAATACTTAGTCCATGCAGAAATGTAGAAAAAGCACTATGAAGGGGAAAAATATTTTTACAGTATCTCTAGCTTACAGAAAGGAGCAAGAAAACTACTGGAGAAGGGTCTAAAAGCAAGAATTCAAGGCCATCAAATGTTCTCTAGTGATACAAAAGAAATCTTAAATGTGATAGTAGGTTCTTATGAAAAACATTAAGTCAATCTGATGTGACTGTGAAATCCTCACGTTTTTGTAAAGCACGTAGCATTTCTTATTGGAGAAATCTAGGGTTTTTTTCTTCCTTTTTTCCAAATTTAACCTGTATGCCAGGTATTTCTAGACTATCTACCTGAGCTGGAACTGTTTTCAGTCTTGCATGTGTAATTGCTGGACTTAAAAAGTGACATTAACAAAACCAAAAACACAATCCTAAAACCATTATATTGTGCAAG
This sequence comes from Hypotaenidia okinawae, assembly GCA_027925045.1. Taxonomy (NCBI): domain Eukaryota; kingdom Metazoa; phylum Chordata; class Aves; order Gruiformes; family Rallidae; genus Hypotaenidia; species Hypotaenidia okinawae. The sequence goes on from BSDF01000017.1 coordinate 16,493,766, forward strand.
TTGTTGTCCATCAAGAGGAGTGAGGAGGGAATAAACTAGTGAATTCAGTGCCTGAAATTTGCACCCTATATGACCTTCAGGTGCTTTAATACATGTCTGGTGGGAAAAGGGAGTTTTTACTTGTCAGTATAACAAATGAAGCCCAGCTTTCAAGCCTAGATTGTGTTTGAAAGAATCAATACAGGCTGATGACACTTGATTCAAAAGTCAGCACTACCTTAAGTTAAAGGGATGTGTCCTCTGCCTGGATAGTCAGCTTGTCTGACTTGGATAAACCACTACATTCTTGCTAACATTTTAATCAAAGGCTGTTGAGTAATCGTGTGCCTTTCTTCTTTTTTAACCTCTGTTGTCATCCTACAGTGAGTGCATTATGGTTTCTTCATTTTCTTCTCTTGCAGTAGTACCCTGCCTGTTGCCTTCAGTTCACTGGCACCTTCTCTGTGTCTAACAGTGCAGCCTTCTGACAGCAAGTAAAATTTAGCAGCTAACAGGTAGCTTCAGGGCAGTGCCTGTCAGGCTGTCACAACTGACCTAAGACAGTGAGGGGTCCAGTGGTCAATTGGCTGCTATAAATTACAATTAGGCAGGAAGTTTTTAAATCAAGTGGTGGATAAAGTGATGCTGAGTTCAAGATGTCCAACAGTTAACCTGCGAGGTGCTGAAAGATAAGGGAAAGATCTCCCAGTTCATGTCCAGCTCTTGGGTGAAGAGAGCTAGGCCTCTAGCAGGCCTGCCATCTTCCCCAACATGCAGCAATTGTTGTTCTTTGTTATCATACTGCAGAAGAAAATGCTAACGTTGAACTCTTGAATATAGAAGGATCTGAAATCTCTGTTAGAGATTAAGTGGTGAGCAACAGAAAAATTTGCTTAATTTGATAGTATTTATTCTAAATGTCTTTAGTACACTGACCAACTTGTGGTGACTTTGGACAGGCACCACATGAATTATGTGAAGCAAGGTGGAGAATACTTCCATATACTTCGCCAAGAATCATCAGCGAGGCAGAATATGGTGAAAGCAGCCCAGCAGGCTCAGGACATGAGAACTAAGTTCCAGCCACCCGAATGCTCCTCTGATGTGGAGGAGTCACAGGAAGCCATAAACAAGTGAGTGAACTCTTGAGGGCTTTTGGTGGTCTGAGGGCAGTGGTTTTCAAAAGCACCAGTTTTCAGTTTCCGTAATTCCTTGGGATTGGTGCAGAATATTGCTAATGTGAATGAGAGAAAATGCTTAAAATCCATGTAGGCAGCTGAAAGCTTAGCAAGTATGGAAAAAGAGTGCTTGAGGTAAAGCTTAAAGGGAAGAAGTTCAGAAGGCAGAAGGTTGGTGAACTCAGGAGAGGTTTCATAGTGAACTTGGAACCAACTGTGTGAGCAGAAAAGGAGAAGACCTGGTGAGTTTGTACCATGCTCTTGTTCCTACAATGGGACCAGAGTTTTAAAAATAAAAAGATTGCATTCAACAGAGTAAGTGGCTTAGCTTGCAGAGTGGGTTTCTCCACTAGTTCAGACCTATTTGTTACTGCTGCCTTCAGGTTTTCTCTCCATTTGATTATTAGCCTTCAATTCCTTGGCTCCTGCTGGTCTTCTCACTGCATCTTTAATGCCTGATGTAACAGGGAGTGATAGACTGACTTTTGTGGGTATCTGGCCTCCAGCCAGGCCTAAACCTCCACAATAAATCATAAATGCGGCAACTAACAATTTGGAGATACACTTAAGGTTTTTTTTTTTAATGTAAGGATGGGAAGAGGGAATATGGTGATATGAACACAATGGACAGTTTTATTAGCAATGTCCTTGTTTCACATTCTTACTTTTAAACTTCAGTTTTTGTCCTTGCCCACAGTTGCTCCTTAACAGAAGGTAACCACCTGCAGAATTCAGGGAAGAAGAAAAAGATGCTCTTACGTTCTTTCACTCCTGTCTATACCAGCGTCTTGATTCCAAGCCCCCCTGGAGCAAAATGGTATGTTTGATTTCTGTCCTGCTGTCCTTGCTAGGACAGAAGTGAAATTCACAGCAACACAGATCCATGGTACTCATACCTAGAGCTGTTGTTGAAATGGTAAAATCACATCCTGAGAATTTCAGGATTTTCTAGTGAAAGAATCTGGCTTTACTGATGTAAACTGTTTAAGTGTAACTTTAAGTGATTGAATCCTAAGGAGTTACAGAAAACTTTTGTATGCATGTATGTGCAACACATCGTTTGTCTTGCTGATCTTCATTCAGCAAATTCTAAGTTGCGTAGAATTTGCTTATGTGGTATAGCTTTCAAGATTATGCTCACTTTAAGAAAAGGCTATCAAAATTTAATCTGCCTAGTTAAAAAAATAGGGCTACAAAAGAGAAAACACAGTATGTGCATGCTTCTATATATTTTGTTTTACTTGCTAACACACAGGTCCTGTTCAAAGTTCATTAACCCAATCTATCACCATATCTTGATATGGCTATGTTTGACTCATAGACTGGTCTGGGTTGGAAGGGACCCCAAAGATCACAGAGCTCCAACCCCCCTGCCACAGGCAGGGCCACCAACCTCCAGGCCTGGAGCTACACAAGGTTGCTCAGGGCCCCATGCAGAATAAGCTAATACTACTAATAAAACGCCAAAGATAATCTTGTTTTAGGAAAATATGCGCCCAACATTTTAAATTCACACTGGTTTTTTTCTTAAATGCAAAACTTAGAAGGTACTGTGGAATCCAAAAGCCATAAGAACCCATGCCATAAAGGAATAAATGCTGGAACATTCATGGGTATGAAAGCACTGAGCACATCACCAAGAGAAGTCCATTAAAATTTCACATCCAAAAATATGTTTTAGGGATATTCAGAGTTATGTATTAACATTATAAAAACCTGGAGAGGCACATGGAATTCCCCAAGACAATGACAAAACAGGTCTGCTATGGCAATGCTTAGCTGTATCTAGCTCAGCCAATATGATGCCAGTTTCAGAGACTTGTGGAGTATAACATGTTTTGTCTCTCTTCTTTGCAGTGAATCTCTCTTCCGACAGCTGTGTGCCATACACTGGCTTTTGGAAGCTCTGACTCTGGAATCCAGCAGTTTGATGCATTCCATATTAACCTCTTGGAATCCAAAGTACGTTCACAGTGCACAGTAGTGGATGGGGTGAGGAGCTTAGATCTTTTGTCCTTTATGTCGTTGTTCCTCTTTCAAGTAATAACTATTTCAGTGACATGTTAATTCTGTAACATGCAACATAAACAATTTTTGCATCGACTTTATACACCTCCCTGCTGACTGCAGACAGGCAGGCAAATCAGTAGCACAGCATGGTCCTCTATTATTGTGTTACAGAACTAGGAGAAAATACTGAGCTGTTCCAGCAAAATTTAGTTGTGTTCTTTCCTCTTTCTCTTTTGGTTAATAATTATGCAGATTACATACACTCAGTAATGTATGTTTGTATATTCCTATAGCCTTCCTTCAGAGGGTTATTCCAGTGAACTCAACAGAAATTCCATATACATTAGAATTACAGAACAAAGGCAGCTATTAAGTGATATTTAGTAGCTGGTTTTATTCTATCAATTATGTATGACTGAGTACTTGTAAAAGATGCATCGCTTCTGAACTTTTATACTGTTAAAAGTAAATATTAAGTTCCCACTGTTTTTAGTCAATATAAACATGTTGACATAAATTGTATTTAAATTATTCATGAGTGTTTGGTAAACAGTAAGCATTTATGCTCTGATTTGCAGGGCAGAGCTATTCAAAGCTGTTCTTTCTGTATATTGGCAGTCAAGACAAACTGTCTATATATATAATGGATGTGGTAGAGTAACAGTATATAGGATCAGACTGATTCTATATCAGACTGATTGGAGAGAAGAATCAGTCCACTCTCCATTGGGGATGATATTTTCACCCCTTTGTGAAAATAGACTGGGATAAAAGAAAGTTTGTCAGCAAGTCTCATGGATTACAGGCTGACTGCAGAGTATAAGTACATATGGCTCTGGATTAATTTCCAGGCTCTGAAGTAGCACAGTCTCTTGTTCTGTTCTGCTCTCTGTTGCTGTCCTCTCCTCTCCCTCTCATTTGAACTGATCTGCATGCACTCATTCTTTGTTACACAGTAACCATGACAAACTGGGCATTAATTTAGATTATATAGTCTCTCAACAAAAATAGCTACCTTTCCCAAATGTGGTGAAAAGAGCAAGTTTAGAGAACTAATCTGCTGTGTAAAACCTTCAACTAGTTAGGTAGGGACTGTATGATAAATGAGATAATAGGTCACTGCTGAGGTAATGCCACATCTGCAAGGACTGCAGCTTCCACATGTGCCTTTGTCAGCATGATGTAACATGGAAACTTTTGGTCCTTACTCAGCCAACAGCACTGAAAAAATCGAACTTGTATGAACCTGCTGTCATTTGTATCAGGGAAGTCTTGTTATACTGCACAAAACTCATAGGACTTGCACAGAGGAAGCCAAGAGTGTGATCTGCCCCAGTACATGTTTAATAGCCTGTAGAGTGACCGTGCTGGTTCTAGGTGGTGGTTCTCTTGTGACTATAATGTACTCACAGCTTATGACACTTGTGTTGTCTTTCCATTTCTTATAAGCAAAGATCTACATCCTAGTAGTGGGCAGCCACCACTTACTCTTCACTTACTGCATTTTGTAAAAGAACTTACAATAAAAGCAAGACACTCAAAATGTCAAATTAATGGAACTGTTTTCACTTAGGGACCCTGGTGGCCATAAAAAAACGGTGAAAGAAATTGAAGAGGAAAAGTTAGCAACGTGTGTGTGGGAGGTCTTTATTGCAAACACAAAGGTAACTACCTTGTTGATTCCTTCCTTGGGACCCAATCCAACTCTCAGTCATTTGTTCTGTTGCTTATGTGATATCAGGGACTTCAGTTTTTATGCTCTGGATTTTGGGACTGCAGAGTACTTGTCTCTAGATTTTGAAGAATAATAATTTGATACTGGGTAATTGGAAGAGCAGTATGTAACTGATTGAAACTGTGGCTTGGTCTAGGTGCTAAGTACTGATGGGGGAAAGAATTTGATACTCACTGAAACATAACTAGCCTCTGGATTGCATTTGCCCCCTTTTTATGACCCAGAGTCACATAACAGTACTTGTTCATACAAATAGGCCACCTTCAATCAAATGTGTTTTAGACTGGAATCCTGGAGGCAATATTCTAGTCATGATTTGCTTGGTTGCCTTTGTACACTGAATTTAAAGCTGAGTGCAGAAACAAATTCCAAATGTTGAAGCCTTTAAAGAAAGCAGGATTCACTTCCATATCCAAAGCAAAGCCAAGGGAAGGAGAAAGCAAGCAATTCTGGTTCAAGCCTTTATTTTTTCTTTTAAAAGTGAATTCCTGAGAGGATATTAAACATTAAATTACCTGTCATGCTTGGTAACTGTTTTACCCTCTTTCTGAAACCAAAGAAAGACTCATTTTTGAAACTGCTGAAGTGACTGGAGGAAAATTAAGGGGGAATGAGTGATGTTTAGGAGAACTCAGTAGAAAACCAGTGGGTTTTGATCTACAGATGTTTGCTTAAGTTTTTAGTTTTTTGCTTTGCCCCTCTGAAAAGCTAAATTAAACAAGTTTTGGAAGTGCTTTTAGAACCCCAGGTGAGGCACTCCTAGAAATATTTGCTGTTACATGCAGGCTATTTGCTCTTGTTATTTGTCAACACCTGCAGCTTGTATCCTCATGTTATAACAAAGGATTCAACAGAAGATTCTGATTTCTGAACATGCAAATGAGCAGCAAAAGTTGTGAAACTTTAGACAAAGATTGTGGATTTATGCACAGAATTGTTTCTAAAAAAAGCAGCTTTCTGACTTTTATTTTTATCATGTAGTCTCACTGGTTCTCTCAATTCAGGTCCAAATAAGCATGAGCAGGAAAAAAAAGTGTATGTGAGTCTTGATGTGTGATATTGCTGAGACTTCCCCCCTGAATTAATGTCTGTTCCTTTCTCATTTATGCTAATATTACTGAAGACAGCTTTTCATATTTGATATGAAACTTGTAGTGGCAACACTGGATTCCTTCAGGGTCACTGGCTTGATAATATGTATTGTTTTGATTATCAAACCTGCAGAAATCAGTCTGGCTTAGACTTCAGTTTTACATTCCTGACAAAAGAAATACATTGGCCAGGTGGTTGGATGCTGGGAGGAGACCTGAACACTCATCAAACCACTTCTACCTGTACATGAGAAGGTTGCTCTATTACCAGCCCTCTCTGCAGCTGCAGTGTTACTCACAATAGAGCTTAATCTGTTGGCATTAATGTTATAGCAGAAAAGTAGCAAAGGAATCCAGATGAAGTCCTTGCCAATAAATCACTGGCTTGTTTTAAGTCAGGGAGAAAAATATATCAATCACAGGAGAACCATAAGGATCTACTGTTGGAACTGGTTACATAAATATGATTCTTTATTATCAAATCACTGTAGAAAACACCACCTTTTTTCTGTGCAGAAATATACGCATAAAACACGCTACAATCCACTTTGGAGGAAGTTAAACCAGGTGTCTACTCCAGGGCGCTTTCAGCTCAGCAATCGGTCCTCTCCTTGTGGTCAAACTCCTCGTGGCAGTGAGATTTCCACTGTACTTGGCTCTGAAGACAATGTCAAGATCAGTGTAGCGTCATCTGATGTTACCAGTGAGTCAGCACAAGCTAACTCACATACAAGCTTCCCTTGTAAGTTACTTTTCTTGACTGACAGTATCAAATGGGTTTGCTTTCAGTGTTGCTAGGTGTCCTGGTTTCAGTCAGGATAGAGTTAACTTCATTTGTAGCAGCTGATGGGATGCTGTGTTTGGGAGTTACAATGAAAGCAGTGCTGAGAACACCCTGATGTTCTTAGTTGCAGTCAGACAGTCAAGGACTTTCTCAGCTTCTTCCTATTTCTCTATCCAGGAGAAAGGAGGGGCGAAGCCAGGACAGGTGACCCAGATGGGCCAAAGAGTGTATTCCATGCCAATGACGTCCTGCCCAGGAGAACGGGGGGCTGAGGGGAGGAAGAAGGGGGGCGGTGGCGGGACGCGTGCTGCTTGGGGGGACGGTCGGGTTCCGGGACAGCTCTGGGTGGTACGGCCTGAGTTGTGTGGGTCGGGGAGAAACTGCATTGGGGATCAAGAGTTTCATCTTCTTTTGCTCTAAAGTCCTGTTAGCATTGGGATATTTGATCTTTCTGTTCTCTTAGGAAACTCTCCTTATCCCAACCCACGGGCCTCTTAGTTTCTTGGGTTTGGAGTTATTTGCCCCTTCCTTTTCCCTTCCCTTGTTTCCCCCTTTTCCCTCTTCCCCTGCTCTTTTACTTTAAGGAGCAGGCAGCTGCGTGGATCTCGGCCCACAGCCGGGGGGAAACCACGACACTAGGGACAACCTACATCAAATACTGCCAGATGTTACTGCATTTCCCTTCAGGCATATGGAACTTTGTGCAAGTTTCTCTGTTCCCTCCCTGGTAGTAAATTGGTTAAAGACAATATGGATATTAAGCAAGAGTTCCAATGACTACTGTTACAGTGGTTGTATAATCAGACTGTGTCCACATCTATAGGGTCCAGGTGGTAAAAGCTGTGAAACTCTTCTCTGCCATGCTCAACTGATCCACTGACTATGTATCTCTCTAACTTGGGGAGTTCTGTTTAACTTAGGGCTTTATTACTCTCTAGTTCTACTCATCCATCAGTGGTTACCTGCACTTGTTAGACCTGACAGAATAGTTTGCTAGCTCCACAGTGCATTTTATTAGAAAGTCCTTTTCCTCTTTTTGAAGTAAAGCTGGACCAGAAAAGCACATTAGCATTTAGTACTGCTAATTACCTTTTAATTGGTGTTCTGTTATCATTATTAGACTGACATGATCTGCTAGACTCTAAATTGCCACTCAGGAAAGAGCTCTTGGAGTTATTTGGGATAGTTCTGTGGATGTCCAGTAGCTATCAAAAAGGCAATAACAACCCTAAGAATGAAGTGGAATACAAAGCAGCAAAGATATTATGCAAAAATCAAATGTTTTACATGAGCTTCTTGAGTTCTGGTCCTTCAAGTCAGACAGGTTGATATCAGTAGCAGTAAAGATTGCTGGGGGGACGTGGTGAGTATGTTAGAGCTATAGAATGGCTTCCTGATGAAAACCAATTAACCAGGCTTGGCCTCTTCAGTGCAGAGAAGTGGCTGAATACAAGGTTATGACTGATCCCTGCAACATCATGAAATGCATGGGGGGTGGGGGGAGAAGTGATTGGAGTGGTTATTCACAGCTTCCCTTGGCACCAGATTTATGGCACACCAAATTAAATTATCTGCCAGAAAATTTAAAGCAATAGGAAGTGTTTTCATGCAACACATGATTAAACTTAGAATTCATTGTCATAATATATTGCTGGAATTATTCAAGTCCAAAAGCAATTTAAAATAATAGAAGAAAGAAAACAATTAATTGCTCTTAAATGTAAAGGAAGGGACATGTTCTCTGGCTCAAACCTGTATGTTCAGACTTGCCAGAAGGTGGGTGGATATATTGGGAAGCCAATATATAGATAGAGAGCTGATAATTAGCTGATCTGCTAATACCATATGATAGCATTCTTTGTTGTTTTTCCCTTTTCCAACTAATGTCTGACAAGCTCACCACTATGGAGGTTAATATTCCAAAATTACAATGAAAACAGACAAGCTTGAGTATTTGTTTCCCAATTTCTCCAGATTGAGAATTGGAACAGGTTCTGATGTGAACCAAATGGAGAGCAGAGCGGCATTGTGCCCTGTTTCTATTGATCAGATGGAAAGAGAAGCTATATCTTTGAGGTATTAGCCCTGGCTTGCTTCCTGTCATCTCCCTCCAAAACCTGCTAGCAGGACTGCTGGCAACTCAGCTGATCTTGGGCAAAAACATCAAATGCAGCCACTACTTAGTATAGCCTTCTTCCAACCTGCCAACTATGTGAGTTTCACATATCCAGCTACTCAGTCTGCCCAAAGGGTGTACCCATACAGGGAAAGGACTGGGTTCTTCTGAGAAGGGTTCTGATACTGCATGGTAAGAGCAGATGAGATTTGTATGCAGTGTTAGCTCAGCCTGAGCAGAGGCTCCCTGTCCATACTGGACCCTGGGGGAGGTCAGCCTTTGTATTCAAACAGCTTCTCATCTTTAAAGCTCTACAAGGTCCAGTGGCGCAGCCAGCATCTTGCAGGCTTATGTCATCCCCCCTGCCCAAGTGGGATGGGGGAGAGAATTGAAAGGCAAAAAAACCTCACCAACCAACCTTGTAGACTGAGATAAAACTAATATAATAGGACAGAAGAGAATAATAACAAATAACAATAGCAATGATAAAAATATACAAGTGATGCACAGCTGCTCACCAGCTGCTGACCAATGCTCAGCTAGTTCCCAAGCCATGGCCTTCCACACCACATCATATGGTATGGAAAATCTCTTTGGCCAGTTTGGGTTAGCTGTCCTGATTGTGCTCCCTCCGAGCTTCTCGAGTACCTCCTGTGGAAGACTCCTGCCTCCTTGGTGGCAGGACCTGGGAAGCTGAAAAGTCTTTGACTTAGCTTTTGTTACACGGTGTTCACAGTTAAACATAATTGTGTTCTCAAGATTTTCATGCTAAATCCAAAACACAGCACTATACAAGCTACTAGGAAAATAATGAACCCTGTCCCAAAGGACCATTTGAATTTGGGGATTGCAACTTCAAGATGTGTGCTCAGTAAGATGTCACTTGTTACCATGTAGGACATACTGAGTGCCACAGAGGATGACTTGGAATTTGACAGGAAAGAATGTGATTTTTAATAACAAGTGTGACAGTTGTTTTACTGCATGAGTGATTGGAGGGAATAATGCAGAGGAGATGGCAGTCTTGCTGTCTGCTTTGATTCCATACGCCCCGGAGAGGATTGAAGTAGCAGTGGGAAGGAAAACAAAGACATCAATTTGAAGGAAAACAGTGAGTTAGATTAGGTTTTCTAGGTATTCAAGGGAGGGAGAATCTAAACATTTCATTTCAGTGGAAGGCAGAAAGAGTAAAGAGTGTTACTAATGAGAAGTCTGCTCAAAGATGGATAGTCTGGAAGCTATAGCCAAGGAAGGGCTATTTGAGGACATGTCTTAAGTTTTAGTGGATGCTGGTAAAGAGACGCAGAGAGAGAATTAGATACCAGTTGATGTTAAATGTATTGAATTCCATATGATGTTTAAAAGAATAATGGCAGAGTGCTACAGGAGACCTTTAAAGACTTGTCATTCATGCCAGCAGAAAGCTAACAGCACAGTACAGGAACTGAAAATAGACTTTCTGCATAGTTTGCTCAAATCTACCTGGTTTTTAATACATTAGTTTTATAAGCATCTAATATTTAGTATCTCCTTCTTGATTTGGGGTTTTCCCACAGTTAAAAGAACCAAGCTTGTGTTTTCAAAAAGTATTAATGAATTGGGTATGATCATATCTGGGTACCTATCATGAAATTGTGTCAAAAAGACGGTTTTGGAAGAAACTTTAATTTTCAGGAATATTAAAAAGGAGGCTTCCTTAGGATGTCTCATCCAAGACAGCATAGATGACAACCTCTCTGCAAGGAAGAGAGGAATGCACTATTGAGTTGACATGGTTTTAGAGAGGTTTCTTTATCAGCCCTACAGAAAGTCATCCAGATGATACACAGAGAGGTGTCAAAAGATGTCCCTAAACAAGAAGATCCAGTTAAGAAGATTGGACAGCAGTGGTATGTTACCTGATGGGTTTCTGAATGGCTAGGATAAGCAGCTCATCAGGACAGAGCTTATGCTTTTCTTTTTTCCTCTTGCCCCCAAACAACAGAATTCAGCATTCAATGAATTCAATTCTTTTCCACTTTTTGGCACGGGTGGTGATATTCTGTTTTGCTGCTGCACAAACAAGCAGTATGTATTTCCTGGAAAATACTCATGAATCTATCCTTTGTAAATAGGAGAGATCTTATGCTTTTGAAGCTTTGCAGAAAAAGCAATGTTCTATCATTTCCTGTAGATTTTTTTCTGTTTCTACCATGGCATTTTTCAGTAATTTCAGCATTTCCAGTTAAGCTCAGTTCTGTGGAAGCTTCCACAGCTATAAAACCAACATGACAAACCATTCTTACAATTAGACTTTGGTGAAACATTTTCTTCTCCTTGAGTTAGGATCAAGACAAATAAATTTTGTACGTAGGTAGCTCCAGCAAGTTTGTAATATTAAGAACATTTTATCACTACCTGTAAAACATTTCCTACTCTGGAGAAGCCATACTGTATGCTGTTTTAAGCCTTGTCATGTCTTGCAGTTTGCCAGGGGCTCAGAAGAACTACAGACTAAACATGCCATTCATTAAGGGCAATGAGAGTATCATGCCAAGGAAACAGAGACCCAGAAGGCAGGGGTAAGGGCACAAGTCTGTTTCTGAAACACTCTATGCTGTATAAACTCAGCTCTGTGTGTGAAAGGCATTTGGCATGCAAATGTCTGAGAGCATTTTATTATGTGAGAGCAGAGCAGGCCAGTGAAACCTTGCAGCCATGAAGTTCAATGCAATGTGAAAGCACTTTCTTGGAAGGATGTGACTGGAAAGATGGTAAAAATATAAATGTAATATAACTTAATTTTTAATGAATCAAGCTATATAATAAGATTGAAATGTAAAAGATTGTATTAAATTTTGATTCTTGCTAAGACTAAGGAGATCTCAAAATTTATGTGGGTTTATGTTGCTCTATGTTCTGAGCAACACAGGTGATCACCACAAAATGGTTATGAGAAGATGTTAATTCCAGTTTTCTGTGTTTTAATTGCAGCTGCCATATCAGCTCTTTTATTAAAAGCAAATCTAACTTGCATGCCAATATAAGGCAGAAGTTCACAGCAGTACGTGAAGAAGCAGCTTGTAGTTTACATGATACCCTGGTGAACCTGGAGAGGTAGGAACAGATTGTTTTGTCTATGCCTTTAAAATGCTGTGTGTCTTGCTCCTGATTAGATTTAGGACTTGTCTTCAGGCCTTTTAAAGATGAATTTATATGGACTGGCATTAAAATAAGAGTATAGGGATGCTGATAAGTTTTATGACTGTACATAAAATATATTATGGGTTAAATATAACCATGTTTTGGGATATTTCTGAAGGACTCCTCTGGAAATGGTTGTGCTAAAAATATTAAACGCATTTACTTTGGACATTGTAGTCTTTTTCACCCAATGACAGAATAATAAATTCAGTCTCCATCCACACACAATCTGTATGGCTGTTTCTACCTTGTTGACCAGATGAAGCCTGACATTCTTTTCCTTTCACTCAGAAACATTAACTTGTGAAGTCTGAGCAGATTCTTTTCTCTCAGTAAACATCAGACCTGAGATCCTTCTGTATGTTGTTGTTCAGAAGGGCTGTTAGAGGAGCAGCTTCTCTCCTCTCACTTCTTCCTTCTTTCCATTGTTCTATTCCATTTCATACTTAAGCTTATTTGTTTGTGTGTTTGGTTTTTGTTTTGTTTTGTTCCCAGAGCCTTTCTTATCTGGATCTGTGTCCTTGTTTTCTTCCCTCAGCAGCTGTTGTGACTGCATAAGGATCTAATGGTTCTAGTATGCTATAGAAGAACAAGTCGTGTGAAAACTTCCTACTTGGAGCTATTTTACCATTTTCTGTACAGCCACACAAGCTTATTTGGTTTGATCAGCATTTGTAGATGAAACTTCAGTTTTGCATGTTATAGTACAAGTAATATATTGGAAAGAAATGCAGATATTTGTTGTTATGACACAGTAATACTTATTGTAGGAATGCACACATGAACCCGATCTTTGGGTCAAAATTTTGGCTCGGATCACTCTATTCCACCTCTCTTCTGTTATATTTCAAATAATATTTTACCTTAAATCACTGCACTGTCTTCTGTTTATTTTTAAGCAGGGGATACCTGATAGAAAACAGAGGTGGAATTTCAGTGCAAATGCTTTAATTCTGAGGTTGATTGAAAATGTAAATGCTATTTTAATGTATTTGTAGAAATAAAAATGTATACAGAACACTGCAGAAGCAAAAGTTGTTCTTAGTGCCTGCAGACTGACCATGCAAGGTGTTCTTTTGCATTCGTTGCTTTCTGCTTTCCTTTGCATCTTCATAGTTAACTATGCAGAACTGTGATCGTGTTTAAAATGCAGCTTTAACTTTTAAGGTTTGTGGGGTTTTTTAGGAGGCAGGAAGAGCGTTGTTTTCAAAAATACCAGGTTTTGAACCAATGTAAGCATTTCAGAAGAGACGTGCAAAGAATAAGACAGCTGGCCACGAGAGCTGAAAGAGAACAAGATGAACGTGGACTAGACTGGTAAGGAAGCACAGAAACCTGCAGTTCAAATAAGACTGTCAGGGACCCAGAGTTATATTGTTAGTGCAAAAAGCTGCTTCTTTCAGTTTTTCTCCCTAAAGCAAAGTATTACCAGAAACCATCGAATCAGTAGCTGCAAATGCAGACTCTTCAAATTGGTAGCAATAAAAATACAGATGTGATCTTTAGGAGCAGATCTCAGCCTGCTCAACAAATAGGTTAATTGGAAACAGTTAGAAAGTGGATAATGAAGAGTTCCTTTTCAGTGATACTGGGTAAAAACAATCAGTCCTTGTGTTCACACACCCTCCCTAGTGTAAAGCTTTATGGGACACTTCTTCCACCAGGAAGTATGTAAAACACACTGTACCCCAAAGATGAGAGATACTGTATAAGTGCATATATGTTAGATTCACAGCTTCTTACTGAATGGAACATCTTCACTACTAAAACTGATGGCAAAGGAGATTTTTGGCTCTAGCTGTCCCGCCACATGAGAAAGAAAAGTATTTCCCTGCCAATGTTTGAGCTGCACACAGGAAATACTGCAACACTTACAAGGGCAAGTAGAGTCACCACCTAAGTACTTCCCAGTACAGCAAATCTGCAGATTACTAGTGGTTTATGTTTGAAAGGATACTAGCTGTTTGCAGTGATCAGCTTCCAGATACAGGCCAGAATACCTCAGGAAGCTCACAGTATCTTCCCTACTGTCCTGTCCACGAGAACTCACTGGACGTGGTGTTACAGGGTGTGCAAACTACATGGAATGGGTTTTCTGAGGGGTTGTTCATTTGGGTTTTTTAACTTGCTCTCTTTTGCTCTCCTTGCTAAAAAGCCTTGTGTGCTTCATATTTTGAGATAACAAAAAATTCCATTTCTGAATTCTAAGGTCTGAAATGCAGGTGGCCTAGGATGCATCAGGAACACATTAGTAAATGAACCTAATCTTGCTCTATTTAGCAGAACTCTGGTTTTAATTGTGGAACGTGCCCCAGCTGCCCCCCATGTTTAAGGTCTGTCATGTAAATAAGCCCTGAAACTGGAGTAGATCTAGTTTTGCTTTTATACTTAAAAGTTCTGCTAGAAGAAGCCTTAATTTGGACAAAGCTTCATGAGTATGACAGAGACTATACCAATATGGATTTGTACTTTTCCCCCATGCAAGAATAGTACTACACATCTGCTGTTCCTTCATATGAATATCGTGCTTCCACAGTGGGAGGCTTCTCTGACTATGCCAGCACAGTTAGATGAGTGTGTTTTTCTATGCCAGGCCTGTTCTTCAAAATGCTATCCATGAGGGGGATGAGGAGAGACGTCTCTGACAAGGCTGATCAACCCCATGGAGATGGCACAAGTCATGACAGAAATTGCTTGCACCATACCACTTGTTTCATTTATAATAGGGCTGTTTTTCCCCCATACTCTTGCACATACTGCCTTGCCAAGACAGCTGAATGGCAGCAGGAACACTTAACTAGTATGTGTTTCCAGTCTAGTTGACTTATCTCTCTCACAAAATTAGAAAAAAACACCCCAAAAATAATATAAAACATGAACAATGAAATATGAGTGCACTAAACATGGCATATCTTAATGCACAGGGGGATTATAAAAGTCCTGTGTGTGACAAGATATGGCAACCTGGGTAAATCTGTCCAGTGGTAAGGAGCGAGCTATACAGCTGTACCCATGCCAGCAGTGTAGAACTGGCCCTAGCAAAGACAAGAACTTAGGTGTTCCCTTTCTTACTGGTTTAAGGAGGAAATTCATCACAACACTCCTGCTGTCCCAGTAACATGTATCCTAAACTGGAGGAAGGCAGCAGCGCTTCCTGTTAAGGTATTGCTAAATCCTTAGCCCTTTGCAATGAAAGCCATAGCACACCCTAGTTGTGCAGCCTAGAAAGGTTTGGAACATTGCTCTCCAGGACTGTCAGAGCAGCACTGCAGAATTTATACAGAGTATTAAAAAAAAAAGTCTTTTCACAAGAGTGTTCTTTTTTATCATAATGTGTAATTCTCCTCTATATTCAGAGTGAAATGTTAAAGACTGTGTTACAGTGCACTTACAGGAGTGAGATTTATGTCAGCACGTAGAGAGAGGAGAATGATGATCACACAGGGAAAAGGGATAATAAAGAGAATCAGAAAGTGTGTCGGATCAGGCACTGGTTGCACTGGAAAAACCTGTAGAGGCTAAACAAAATAAATAGAGCAAAGATGAAGAGGACAAACCTGCAGTAAAATGCAAACAATTGTTAGGATTTTAATATTTCCTTTCATAGATGGATCTGTCATCTAAAATTTAAATGAATGATGAAGAAGAATCTATTTCCATGCCCTGCAAAGGGAATTGGTGCACGAGTCCAATAAAGGAAAGCGCTTTCACGTTGTTTACTCAGAGTTACACTGAGTATTGCATTCCCCAAAGAGCTGGTTTTAATGGGGGAAGTTATGGAGGGGGTGAAGTGGCAGAAATGCCAGGAAAGCCCAGGGTTATTAATCAGATGTGCATTTGTTCCCATGGCTTCTCCTTAATCGCTGTTCTTTCTGCTAAAGGTTTCCTGTATTACTTGCCAGACTCCCAGAGTCTGTGAAGAGTGACCGATGGATACAGAAAATCTTAAAGAAACTGGAAAAATATGGGAAGATTCCTGATTGGAAAATTAATCCAGATAGCTTTCTTAAGACTCTGACTGGTCTACAGGTGTGGGAACTGTGTTCTTCAGAAGTTGTGGCAGCCGTGGAGGTGAGATAAATCCAGTTCTTGATTCTCTCTTTGGTGAGGGTGGGAAGAGCAGGCACCTATGGGTGAATTTTCTACAGTTACCAGATTTAGGAACTCAGTATGTAAAGATGCTGCTCTTCACCTTCACTTTTAAGTCCTTAGAAGAAAGGTGCAATGACAGTATTGGATTCTTAATCTGTATCTTTTTATTATGTCAATGTTGATTTATTTAGTGCCATAATGAAAGTGATATCGGTCATAAATTGTCAGGACATTTGAAGAGAAACATTAACTACTTGTGCCCTGAAAAGGCACATCATTCCCAGCAGTCACATCCATGAGCTATTAAAGTAATATATCACTGATCCAGGAACTGTGCAGGTATCTTTATTTTGCTTCAGCAACGTTAAAAAAAAAATTAAAATCTGCTTATCAAGATCTGAAGTTTGGCTCAACTCTTGTAGTTCTAGAAATAATTGGCAGGAGAGGAAGGACACAAGCAAGGGGAGACATGACATGTAGAATCTATTCTGCTCTGTAGGCTAGCCAGCCACTTATAAAAAATGGCAACGATGCCACCTTGTGTTTCTTGTTCTCATCACAGTTATTTCCTTAATCTACAAGACCAGCAGATATCTCTTGAGAGGCAGCAGGTTATTGTGTGCATCTTGCAGATACCATGCCCTACAGAGGGAGAGATTTACTGCCCAAAATGTCGAGACGAGACTCCCTGTATTTTTTGATGTTTTATAAAAATAATTGGCTTTTCTTATGCCCTGATTTGCATGGCCACTAACCAGAGAGGCATCCTTGCCTTTATGTTCACTATAACTCTGTTGCTTCTTTGGTTTAGATCTGTTTCTTTGCTGTTTCCCCACACTTTCCTTTGCATTTTGATCCTTCATATTAGTGTGACAGTAATAGAGAAAAAAATGTAGCTGAATCTCCTATCTATTTATTTGTCTATCAAAAATGGCCAGAGAGGAAGGGGGACCTTGGTGCTTCTGCTTGGAATAGATACATGAAACTGTTGCATTTTAGGAGCAAGAGGAGCATCACTGACTGACATGGCTGATACAGAGATTCCAGATTAAGCTCTTATTTAATTTAAAGCTGCTTTAATATATGTACTGCAGTGTTAGGTAGAAGACAGCTTGGAAGGATACAGGATATAAATGGCAATAAAGATTGTAGAGTTTTCCTTTTAATGATTTTAGATCCTATCCAGCTGTTTTGAAAGTTGCATTAAAAAAATGTTTTGGTAATATAAAGCACTATAGTGTTTGCAGAAGCCATTGTTTTTCTTCTCTTCTCATGGTGGTCAACTTTTCCCATGAATTTTCTTACATATAAATCAAAAGTTGAAGAAAGAAACTTTTTTCTCTTTCAGTTTGTACGTGAAAATATTGTGCAGATGCCAGAAGAGGATTTCATTGAGTGGTTTCAGACAAGAGTAGCCCCCTGAGGCCCCCCTCAATGCACAGTCTTCCACCTTTTAATCAAATGGCCAGATGAGAAGGTTTTCCAGCTACAACAGTCTTCAGCTGAAAACTACTACTACTCTTTGAGATCTGCTTCAAGGAGGACTAGGGAAGGGGGTTAACTTCAGGAAGTCCCACTGACCACTCTTGCTACAACTGAAATTTGTCCCTTTGCAGTGCTCTGCTGGCTGTCATTGCCCACAGTAAATAAAAAGGAAATCCTGTTGCTCCTTCCTGTGTGATGTCTTGGACACAGAATCAAATTTCAATCTCATCTAACCATGTAGGATGAAGACTGAGTTTCCAAACAGGTCAGGTTACTTCTTCAGACATCCCTCTAACAATACCTACAGTGTAACAGGCATCTACTCAGTATGGATATACTGATTTCCATATCTAAATAGCATAGTCTCTGCTCCTCTCTTTACCTCTCCTTTATAAAAAATATCTTAAACACAGAGCACTTTTTAGATTTAAAACAAGTCTCTTCCTTTTTTTGGCACTATTTCTTTCTTGTAATTTGTATGTTTTATTTTTGCATTGAGTTTATTCTGTAGTTACTCTGATTATCAATTAACACTTGCTTTATTAAAATCAATACTGAAAAACCAAGCATCCCTTGGATTTCACCTGAAGATATGTTTTCCCTGATTAATAATTAATGGCATATGTTTGCCATTGCTTGGCTGGGTAAGACAGAGTGACAGCCCTGAACTTGCAGACAGTGAGAAATATATGACCTTTGTGAACCTGTCTGTGCTTAACCATGTATTTCATGGTGGGTTATAATTGCTGGGTGATGGAATCACTGACCCAATGGCCTTCTAAGCTGATGATTTTAATGAGTTGCTTACCTGTCTGTCAAAACTTCCAGAGGACCCACTGGGGAGAAATACTGTTGAACCTTGAGCTGCAATAAGGGGAAACAATGCCATCTTAAGGTCATGGTGGTTTAGCCCTGGCTGGAGGCCAGATGCCCACCAAAGTCATTCTATCACTCCCCTTTTCAGATGGACAAGGGAGAAAATAGATATTAGGAGCTGAGATAAGGACAGGGAGAGATCATTCTGCAATCAGTGTCATGGGCAAAACAGACTCAACACAGAATAAAGGGAAGAAAACTGTCTAATTGATGACACTGCCCTGCACCCCCAGTGACAGTAGAGTTGGGTGATAAGTGTGACCAGATCTTAAAGCACCTCCCCCCCCCCTCCCTTCTTAGCAGACTTCACTTTATTCATGATTTTGCTTCCTTCTCCCTGCCCCCACCTCCCATTGTGGTGTGGGGAGGGGCAGGGAATGGGGGTTTCAGTCAGTTCCTCACAAGTTGTTCTCCTTCTTAGCCCGGGGTGGGATGGACAAAAACACAGGACATTCCTCACACCCTTCCCCTGCTGCACCGTTGGGTCCCACCCATCGGAGACAGTCCTCCATGAACTTCTCCAACAGCTGTCCTTTCTTAGCTTCTCCATCAGGATGTCATGGGAGACAGTATCAAAAGCCTTGCTGAAGTCAAGGTAGATGACATCCATTGCTCTCCCTCCATCCAGTGATGACATCATAGAAGGCTACAAGATTGGTTGAGCATGATCTCCCCTTGGTTTGTATAGGTAGTAAAGCTATATAATCCCCTGTCAATGCTTTTCTTTCCCTTGATCTCAAAATCCATTGGCCCACTTTCCTCCAAAACTCTATAGGACTTGTCTAGCGCCAGATGAAATGGGTGGCAGTGCTTCTATCAAACAACCAGGATGAGGTCTTGCTCTGACCAATGAGACCTCAACTCCTCTGTTCACTGTATTCCTCTGTTCACTGTATTCTTCCATTTCTTTTAACTTCCTTACAGCCCTCCACAGGCTTTGAGAAATCCCAATTCTGCTGTTCTTTTGGGATCATTTCACCATACTCTGAGTCAGGTTTCACTGTCAGTGCTGTTGTGTTCACCCTGTGGCACACAAAACAAACTCTTGATTTAGCAGCTTGGTTGCTCCTGGCTGAACTGGTTACATGATTAAAACCTTCATCTTGGTCCTTCCTCCCCATATGGAACTGTGGGTATAAGCTGCAAGCAAACAAATGGGCTTGCTCTCTGTTGAAGTATGTGAGCCATGCTGCCAAAATCAAAACTATATACCAGCTGAGCTGTTATAAGATAATAGGCACAAGCTGAAGCGTTGGAAGTTCCACGTGAATATAAGGAGGAACTTTTTCACTGTGAGGGTGACTGAGCACTAGAACAGGCTGTACAGAAAGTTGTGGAGTCTCCTCCTCTGGAGACATTCAAAACCCACCTGGATGTGTTCCTGTGTTGGACTAGATGATCTTTGGAGAACCCTTCTAACTCCTAACGTTGTGTGTTTCTGTGATGATCGTGCCAAATGTAATTATCTAATGTCTGAGCAGCTCTTTGAGTGCCCAAAGCAGGATACCAATGGTGAATGTTAGGAATCTCTAATATTTTTGTGGGATTATGAAATACATAGATGTGTTTTAATTTGACAATGGCTCTTATCTCATATATTGCCACTAGGTAACAAAAGGGACTCCTCTAAAAAGAAAATAGACTGTCTTTCCTCCTCCAGCACCAGTCTAACAAAGAACTTTCTGCTTCTTTGAGATTGAGAGGGGCTCCTCTGAAGCAAACCAGTAACTTCCCTGTTCCTGCTTCCTGACAAATTTACTTTCCTCAAGCAAGATCCTCAACCCTCCTCAAGCCTTTGCTGATTTAAAGCACTGAAATAATACAAAGAGGTTGGAGGTACATTCCCAGATAAAAGAAGACTTGGGCTTTTTAATCTTTTGGGCTGTTTTTCTGCAGGTATCTTCAATTGTCCAAAATACTTTTGTGAATAATCTCACAATCTGCTTCAGTAGATCCTTGCAAAGCATGTTCAAAGTAACACATGGGAGATGGATGCCCCAAGAGCCTAAGCATTTTGCTAAAGGGCAACAGAATGTGCAGTAGAGCTGCTTGTGCCAATGTTCTGACCACTCAATCTTCCTCCCATTCTGTTCTGGCCCTTTATAATTTCAGCTAGCGGGCCACTCATTCACAAATTCCAGTAGCCAAAACAAACAAGCAAGCTTGGGTTGCCCACTTGCTTTGTGCAATGGTGGGGTGTTTGGGGGATTCAGACACTGAACTTACAGAGAATCTTGATCCTGGTTCCTGCTGCTAGATATGTTCCCAGTGTCATCCAAACCCCACACCCCTCAAATTATACCTCTGTGAAACTGAAATAAGAACATTTTTCCTGAATGTCACTAGTAGCATGGTGGAAATTTATTGTTGCATGAGACATTTATTAATGTTCATTGTTGCTTGGATGTTAGGCTGACAAGTGTGACAGGAAAACTCCTCAATTAAAATAGCAAGGAATGTGTCTTTCACCATTCACCCCTACTTCATCTTAACAATGGTTCTGAAATTGTCATCTCTACCCTCCTTTCACAGGAAAGATTTCACTATGACAGAAAAGAAACCAACCATCCTATTATATCAATTTTTTATTGGGCATAAAAAGCAGCCTGTATAAATAGGGATTATAAAATAAACATCTCCATCTTTCTTGGAGATAGACTTTTATTGCACATAAATATCCTAATCATTGTAGGGGTATTCAGAAATCAAGGTAAGTCTTTCTAATTGGAATTTCAGCTTTATGTATCACCACTCTATTCTGCTGTCTTGTAAATGAATGGTACTGTGCCAGCATGCTAAAGAGATGCAACTATATTTGGCCTCACACATTAACAGCAGCATTTTTGATAAGTTATAATAAATGTCACTCTTGTAGCATTGCAGATGTGAAAACCTCAGGCTAAAAAAATCCCAGGTTACTTGGAACCAGCTCAAGCTCCTGTTAAGGTGAACAGAGAAGTTCTTACTGATCCTGTAAAGTGTTGCTGTAAAATCAGAATCAGTTGTTATGACAAGTGTAACCTGCAGCTCAATCTTTTATCCAAGGCACTAACTGAGTGTAGTAGCCATATTTTCACAATGCAGCAAGCCTACACAAAGTGAAATAAAAATCTACATCCTGGTAGGAAAGCTGACCAACCACCAAAAGAGAGTGGTCAAAGAGGGAAAAGATAGGACAGAAGGAATGAAGCTGGGAAGAACTCTCAAATACCCCAACCTTCATTTCCCATTTCTGGTGAGATTTCTTCTCATGTGCCTAAAAGCAACTTCCAAAGAAGGATGAGTGATGGATTTGTAGCAAGGGCATTAGGTCATTGATCTGAACAAATCCTTCAGCAGCAGCAAGGTTTCTGTACAGGCCTGAAACACCCAGAAATTGCCCTTTTTCTGGTACTCTCCTTAATCACCTGTCACTGGTCAATGTCAAAGATGGGATGTAGATGCATTTTGGTCTACTTGTGGTTTAGGACAAAATCGGAGAGGAAGACGAAAGCTGAGGCTGTTGGGTAACATACCAGTGTCACCGTGGCATGTTTGGCATTGTATTTATCCATTCATCAGGGGAATAGGAAGCAGGACGTTTTTAAATTCAGGAGCCCTTTCAGCAGTAAGATGGGAAGAATGCTCTTTTGCTGCTATGCAGAAGGTCAGGGAAACAGCAGCATTCACCCTATTGACCCAGCACTAAGTTCCATGTTTTGACAGATCCACCACGGCTGACTGTGCAACTCTTATTCTTTGTAGTAGGTGACCACTTCCATGCTGAAATATGGTCTTAAGGAATAAAAGGCAGATCCTAGATTATTCTGCAGTCAAGAAGGGAAATGGAAGGCTGCTTTGGCAGAGAGCAATGACCAGGGAAGTAGTCTTAGGAGGTTTTCCCGGAAGGGGAAAGGCCTTAGCCCCAGGGTGAGAGGGGTTGATTGTGGGCTGCCATGGTTGGTTTCAGGAGAGGTATGTCTTTCAGTCTTGACTCCCTGCGTTTGGCAGCTATTCCTGGACGTTTGGCATGTTTTTGAATGGAAGGCAGCTCCGGCAGA